>JAPPVO010000007.1:131182787-131782787 GCA_030407325.1 Camellia japonica | reverse complement strand
AAAGAGAAACGGACTACAATTATCCCCAGAACGCTCGATCAACAATCCACCCAAGTGCCTCGATATATGTTAAGTCATTGGTAAAATCAACATTCCGGACATTAATAATGTCTGAAGGGTTGGGGATGTGGGTGAATATGTAGTCACCAGGGAAAACATTTCCTCTCCTCTCAACAAAATGCGGGGGCAAAGGGCCAATTATATAGTGAGGATGATCAAATCCTGGGGCAAGATCGACCAGGTGGGTAGGTCCAAGATACCATCCTCGCGTATAGGCACGACTTTGCTTCCATGATAGAGATGCTACATCATCAGGATTAGCCTGTACATATATTGGCCGTTCCATTAGTTGGTTAAGGACGGATGTAGTTGCCTGACTATATCTTCAGAGTCTCCCCATCCTTCTGGTGAGGTGGGGGTATGGTACACTCTTAAAATTCCCTTCAAAGTCATAGCCTCGAGCTCATTCCAGAATGCCTCACTAAGAATAAACTCGGACATCCTTACATCACCAAAATTAGTCGTGGTACATGGGTAAGATTATGCATAGGAAGGCTAACGTGGCAGGTAAAATATATATATATATATATATATCTATATTTGTGAATTAAAACTTAGCTCTGATACCACCTTTGTCACGACCCAACCCCTGGATGCTTAGGGTTGGAATCGCAATTTATTAACTAATTCTCATTTTACCAAATTAAGTGGCGCAAGCGGAAGTGAAATGAAAGTGAGAAAATAATTAAATAGATAATTAACTTCATTAACTACCCTACTATTTAAATAAAAAAGAAATTCATCCATCGGCTTTTATTATTTTATTATTCGGTGACAAATAATAAAACAAAGAAAAAGTAAGAAAAGAAAAAAAAAATGAAAAACATGTCGGCAACAAGTTATGTGCTGGTCCACTACACGAGGTCATAATCCTTCCTTATACCAAGAGTGTAGGGGCACAAAATAATCATGGATAGTTATTTAAACTAAAACATTTAACATAACGTAATTTGAATAAACAAGTTATTTAAGTGGCAGAAACTAAAATTCAGAAATTATGTAGGTAAATAATCATAACCACGGTACATAATAGAATAGAATAGAGATCACTAGAGTGATAATCAGAACAGAGGTCAATGGATCCATAACAAACAGAAGGCCACAAAATGACCAATCAGAGACTAATGGTTATTTAAGTCCTCCAAAGCATGGGACTCTGGTGGTGGTACTTACCAAAAATAAATATTTCTATAATCATTGTCAAATAATTTCTAAAATTTAAACAAACACATCCATGGGTTTCAATTTAAGCAAATGGAATTCAGAAAATAATTAACATACTTGAAATTTAAATACAAGTTATAAAACATAACTTACATAAACTAAATTACGGTAATTCAAAACATACGTAAAATATATTATGGTAACTCAAAGTGTAATATAACTCGCCTTAATATTGATTCCTTATTATTTATTTTCTTTTTTAAAGCCCTTTTTCCTTCTTGTTTTTTTTTTTTCCCGGTCCTTACTGACTTCACAGCCCCCCCTTTATATACACAGGCCTGGGTGATGACTCATCCTACATTAATGTCCCTAAATTGATGAATCACTTCCCCCTAGTCCTAGATAGCACAGATGGCGTAGGTTTCACTCGTCCAACAAATTGCGTGCGTTTCTTTGAATTCCTCATAGCCCCTAATTTTCCTTCAATTTAATTGTTGTGTTCATTTGGCCCCCAAGTAATAGATTAATCATATTTTAGATATATCAGTCCCAATTAAATTATATTTTAGCATGTATAATTATGCAATAAGATATATTTTATTATTATTTTTTTTTTTGGTAGTAACGTAGTGTTAATTAAACATTTGGGGTGTCACAGATATGTAGCAAAGAAAAAAAATTGAGAAGAGAAGAAAAGCAATAGGAATTGAAGAGTAATGAGTGTTAGGAGATAAGAAAATATATTTGATTTTAATCTTTTGTTCTTAAAAGTAATTTCACACATAGGTAAAATTGAAAAAAAATCAAAAACATCTCAAGTGGTTCTGCTTACACTATTACTTTATCTCTTTACACCTTCCATCTCATTACACCATTAAAAAAAATGTGATTCTCACCTATTATATTACCAAAACTAACCCTAAAGTAAAACTCTTCAAAACCATTTTATCTCTTTACACCAATAGTTTTTGGAGGAAAAATAAGGGAACAGAGAAAGATGCAGCAAGAGAAAAAGAAAGACGCAGGGAAGACAGTGAGTGGAACCCATAGCGAAGTGCCTATTTGGTCACACAGTGTTAAACAATTTACATTCCTCTGGTATTGTGTTGCTAGAAAAAATAGATTTCTCCAGCATTTTGTTGCTATACATTGCCATTTTCTTCCAAACAACGATTTTTAAATTTGTGTCGAGCCTGTTCGGTAATACAATGCTAATGAATTTGAATTAATCTAGTGCCATGTTACTAGACAAACTTTTTTTTCCCAGCAATATGTTGCCGTTCGATTGGATGATAACAAGAAATTAATTCAGGGCCACTTGTGAAGTGCCTGTTCGGTGATACATTGCTATACAAATTAGATTACTCTAGTGTCATATTGCCAAACTATAATAGATTTGTCTAGCCATCTGTCGTTGTACGTTGAAAGATTTACTTTTTCCTTAAAGCATCCATAAAAAAAAATATTCATAAATCAAACATGCATCCATAAAATCATATATAAATAATATTCATAAAAACATTAAGTGTACGAACATCCATAAAAGCATCCATAAAATCTGTCATTGTTTGCATCCATCAATTAAACATGTTATTACAATTTGCTTATATCGATAGTTTCAGTAGTTACTACATCAGTGCTGACAAGGGTACGAAATTGAAAAATGTAGGTAGCATATGCTTTCTCCCATCCACTGGTACACGGGTGATGAAAATGAGTCTAATTATTTGCTATCGGAGGTACTAGATAACCAGGTTATAGATAAACCTATAACAAAGACATCAATAAGTATAATTACAAAATAAAACATGATAATGATCTAAGTAGATTCGATAGTCTATACCTGCATGAAATGGTTTCCATTTACAAATCCTATGCAGATATCTCTTCGATCAGGTGTTGTAATCGGTACTAATCTAAGTGGTAGAAACATCAAGCACTGTTGCATGAATAAATGATAAAGAACGACTCGGTAGTATGATGCTATCAAATCGCCTATGTCGGGCATAGTCATCCAATGATTAAATCTACGGCCAAATTCGAAGTAGGATAAAATAAAGGCAAGGTCATCAACTTTTTCCTATGAACCAAATAGTTGCACGTAGTGCACTACATTCAAACGAAGCTCAAGTGTAAGTTTTGGTTTTCTGCCATTACCTCCTGCATTTGATGTCTTTATAAGAATGACAAATCCAGTTTTCTTCCCAACATTAGAAGCCCATTTAATTAGGAAAAATGCTTGGGAGCACTAATTAGTGCTCCCACTAATTAGGTGGCAGTGGGTCCCGCCAGTAATGATGTGATGTTTTGGTCTTGGAGTTGTATTTTTTTATTTTTTTTTTTACTTTTTTAATGCATTAGTGCTATTAGTGGTGGTGTTTTTAGTGGGATGAATCATTGTTGTTTAATTAGTGTTCAACAACTACTAAAAATCTGAAGATAATAAATACATTTATATGTCAAATTATTAATAAAACACTACGCCAAAACAGGGCATTAACGGCGGTTTTTTTAACGGCGGTTTTCGTTACCGCCGTTAAAGATACTATTAACGGTGATAACAAAACCGCCGTTAATACCACCGTTAATGTATCTTTAACGGCGGTTTCGTTACCGCTGTTAAAAAAACCGCCGCTAAAATATCTTTAACGGCGGTAATGAAACCGCCGTTAAAAAAATTGCCACTAAAGCCCTCTTTTAACAGCGGTAACGAAACCGCCGCTAAAGCCCTCTCATTACCGCCGTTAATGACGGCGGTCTTTGCCGGCAGAGCTCCGGCGGAACTCCGGCGAGTGGTGACCATGCGGGGCCAGAGGTTGAACATGACCATCTACAATAAAGGAAAAGTAATCTTTAAATATTTATTTAGGGAATATATTTCATATAGAGTGGTTGTGGTGGAGTGGTTGGCGTGCGTGGATTAGAGGTCAAGGGTTCGAGACTTTGGGGGTGCAAGAAGAGAGAATTACTTTTTTAAAAATTTGAACCTATTTACAGCAGTAAAGAACCGCCGTTTTTGGTCCTATATTACTGTCGTTTTTGGTTGACTTTTAACAACGGTAATTTACCCTTTTACGACGGTTGTACCTTTTTCCGACACGAGTATAAACGGCGGTCCTAAATTACCGCCGTTAAAGGCTTTAACAGTGGTTTTACATCCTTTAACGCCGCTAAAGCCCAATTTTAGCGTAGTGAAACTCGATACAAATTAAAAATAAGAAAAAATCTTATTTATAAAAAAACTTAACAGACCTCGTCTGTAATGAATTCATGACTGGAGTCCACTAATAATGCAGTACTTGCATTGTTGCAATGAGGAGAAGCATAATCTTTCCAAGCAAAAAAATAAAAAATACAAAAAGATGAAACTGAAAATACACGATAATGAATAGCTGAACAAATTAAAAAAATTCGGCCTTGGGTTACCGAAAATTTATATTTTATTCAGCAATTGGTTACCAGACATATATTTTTCGTTCGACAATGTGATACTAGACTATTTTATTTTTTTCGATTTCGAAATACTGAACAAAAGTCGAAGAACAATCTAGAAAAACGAAACAAAAATCTACCAAACAAATAAAAAAACTCACCATTTCACTTTTTTTTATGGTTTTTCACCACCGTTTCTTCATCTATTGCTTTCTTCTATGATCAAAACACTATAATTCTCACTTTTTAAAAAAAAATATGTAAGAGAGAACAAAAATTGAGAAAGAAAGAAGAGAAGTAGGGATTGAAGACTAAGGGGTGTAAGGAGATAATAAAATATATTTAATTTTAGTGTTTTGTCCTTAAATGTAATTTCATACATGGGTAAAATTGAAATATATATATATATATTCTCATATAGAGGGTGTAAAGAGATAAAATACTGGTATAAGTAGAATCACTCAATTTTCAACAAACCTCACCATTTTTAATGAAAAATTAAATAGATTTAATAAAAAAGTTATCTTTCTAACTATTTCTCATAATTTCTTATCATTTATCATTTAACTTATAAATTAAACATAAAAAAAAAAAACTCCGTATCTTTCTTATTATTTCTTATCAGTTCTCTATGTAAGAGTACCAACAATGCATTAGTTAGTGCATCAATGATGATGTTAAAATTAGTTCCAAAAAAAAAAAATAATGATGCTAAAAGTTTAGCCAATTTCACTTTTTCTTCACAATGGAGTTGTTAGTGTGTACACTTTGGGAACAAATTACTTTAGTAATTTTTTGACTTTTTACGAAAAGATATATAAAAAAGTAGAGAGAATGATGTGAAAATTTATAATAACTTTTTTACTTTTTGACTAAAATGTTTAGTCCCCAAACGAAAGCAAACTAATTGGGAAGACAGAGAATTGATACTCATAGTGAGTTTTACAGACCACTCAATTTTTCTTAAATTCAATTTCTAAAAAATTAAATTGATTTAATAATCATAATTCTTTTATTTTATTATTTTTGTCCTCAAAAAAAATAAACGACAAATATATATTTTAAATATATCGAGAAAATTATCAATAAATCCAATATAATAATTGCATAAAACGTTAAGTCCAGTGAATATTTTTTGTTGGTGAGAAGTATATTTTATTATTTTGAAAGACATTTTGTTTTCAATTTTACCCTTTCAACCAATTTGGTGAATTTTTTTCTAACTATTTAATTATTTTTGAACTTATCTATTCAAATTTTTTTATCTGATGAATTTTTTCTCTATCTGTTGATTTTTTTAAAATTATTTGTTCAAAAATCTATTTCTTAAATTTTACTAAACTTATTTTTTCTTATTTGTTGAAATTTACAAAGCATATCCATGATCTGTTGAAATTTCCTTTCCATATCTACTTTTTCTCTTATCTGTTGAACCACGACTCTCCTCGTTCATCTTCTTAATCATCATTCTCTTATCTGTTAATTCTCTCCGAGATCGAGAACCAAAACGATGACATAAATGTCGATGTTCCAAATATGGAAAGAATAAAGATTCTAAGTTTGTATAAAAACAAAAAGTACTACTTGAATCTACCAGAGACTCATAGAACTCTCATCTTCAAATCAACACTGCTCTTATCGATTGAACCTATCTGATGAAAAATATAAGAGAAATGAAGTGGGTTTCAAACAACTTTCTGCACTTCTCTTACTTCAACTCATCAGATTGAAACTAAGAAACAACAACGGAACAAAGATTTGCACAAAAAAAGAGACACAGAGAGAGCGATGGTTAGCAAAGATGAGTTTCATCTCTTTAATGCCTCTCAAACTTTAGAGACAGAACCGCCAACCATCACTAGCCTAACTTCAGCCACCGGAACCACCAAATCACTGTTGAATAATTTAGAGCGCACGTTTATTTTCTTTGTATTGAGTCAGTCAAAGTTGTCCTAGTCTGTAGGAATTGGTTGTCCTAGTTTTTAGGATTTGGTTAATAATGGAGTTCTGTTCCACATGTTGTTTTTATTTACCTAGTCTATAGGAGTTTGTTTTGCACATTTGAGTGGTGATATGCAATGCCTACTTTCATGCTATTAGTACTAAGTAGTGTCTACTTTTGTGGTATTTTCTGTTATGTATGAGCCTATATAAAGCCAGTCTTATTTGATGAATAACATCAAGTCCTTAAGTCTCACATTTTCATCTTCACTGCTTGTAACAATGGTATCAGAGCAAGGTTTAGTTTGTGAGAAAGCAAGAGAGTTTCCAAAACTGTGAGAGTCATCAAAATAGTCCCTAGAACAGTCCGAAACAACAGCAGCTATTTTATCTCCTCTGATTTTTTAAAGGAAACAATGGCTACAGAGACTAATTTTGTGCAGACAGCAATCCCTTTCTTTGATGGTCACTATGACCATTGGAGCATGTTGATGGAGAACTTCTTAAGGTCTAAAGAGTACTGGCAAGTCATTGAATCTGGTGTAGCAGCACTTGCAGCTGGCGTGCCACTCACAGATGCACAAAAAATAGAGTTGGAATGACTGAGGTTAAAAGATTTGAAGGCAAAGAATTACTTATTTTATGTCACTGATCGACCTATCCTGGAAACAATTCTTAGCAAAGAAACTTCCAAGTATATTTGGGATTCAATGAAGCAAAAATATCAAGGCTCCTCAAGAGTGTGCACAGCTTCAAGCCTTGATAAGGGATTTTGAGACTCTACAGATAAAAGATGGTGAGTCAATTACCAATAATTGTGCAAAGACTATGGAGATAGCAAATAAGATGCGATTTCATGGTGAAAAGATAGAAGATTTGTCTATTGTTAAGAAGATTCTACGTTCATTGACTCCAAAATATGGCTACATGGTTTGTTCAATTGAAGAATCGAAATATATAAATGAGTTCTCTCTTGATGAACTCCAGAGTTCTTTATTAGTCCACGAACAAAAGATGAACTGAAGTTCAACTATGGATAAGCAAGCTTTAAAAGCTTTTACCTTTACTCAGTTCTCAAATTATAAAGGAAGGAGTAGAGGTAGAGGTAGAGGAAGGGAAGGTAGAGGCAATAGAGATGGTAATGCTATACCAAACTGTCCAACGACAAAGAGAAGTTTGAGAAATCAAATTTTGTTGAAAACAAAGAAGCAAAAACTCTGTTAATGGTTTCTTATGTCAATACGGAACCCGAGTCAAATGTTTGGTATGTGGATACAGGCTGCAGCAACCATATATATAGAAGTAAGTCTTCTTTCTCTTATTTAAATGAAGGCTTTCATTCTACTATCAGTTTTGGTGATTGTTCTATTGTGATGTTAATATTAGAACACAAGAATGGTTTTGTAGAAACAATTTCCAATGTTTTTTATGTACCTAACTTGAAAAGTAATTTGTTAAGTTTTGGTCAGTTGGAAGAAAAAGGTTATGTGATAACTATTAAAAAAGGTGCTTGTGAGATTTATGATCCTTCAAAAGGAGCAATTACTATTGTTCAGATGAGTTCAAACAGATTGTTTCCTTTAAAGATAACAATAACTCAACCTTGTTTAATGGCTGAAGTAAAAATCCTTTCATGGATTTGGCATTTTCGCTATGGCCACTTGAATTTTGGCGGATTAAAGACTCTTCAACAGAAAGATATAGTTACTGGACTTCCTCAAATTGCCACTCCTTCTCAAGTTTGTGAAGAATGTGTTGTTGGCAAACAACATTGTTCTCCATTCCCTCAAAGAAAGTCACGGAGAGCCAAAATTGTCCTGGAGTTGGTTCATTCAGATATTTGTGGGCCGATAAATCCATCTTCTAATTGGGGTATAAGATATTTTATTATCTTCGATGATGATTATACTTGAAAGGTTTATTTTTGCAGGAGAAATCAGAAACTTTTAGTACATTTAAAAGCTTTAAGATACGAGTCAAAAATGAAACAGGGAAGACCATCAAAACTCTCTGCCATGACCCAACCCCTACCCCAAGGGACTAGAGAAGCGACCGGCTAGTAATTTGAGATTACCAAAGGCCTGCTTAACAATAATATAGTAATAGGAACTGGCAGAAGCCAATAAATATTAAAATATAATGTCCAATGAGCTGTGAAGATTTAAATGAACACAACAAACCTTTATATATATACACATCCAAGTCCATGTCAAGCTAGTATACAAACATAAACAAAACTCAAGGAGTTAATCCCAATAACCAAAAATCAGTATTAAACAAAAACATTCATACACTTGATCACAATTACGAAAATAATGAATACCGAACCACCCAAAATGCCTTGAAGCTTAACCATTCAGAACCTCACAATGAGGCATAGGGGTTGGCTTGACAAAATAGGGTTCAGGTCTACATCTCTAAGTCCGATCCTATGCTTGATCACTTACATACATATATAAAACAATGAACTAGAGCCCAGTAAATAACAACAGTGTGAAGGGGTTATGAATTATGTCCTTACAGTATTTAAAACGGTCAATTCAACAGTGGGTCACTTTCATCATCAGTATCTCATAATTTCTCATTCAAATTGAAATCATATTGAAATTATAGAAGTCATACGTGGTACATCCAATAGCAAAACAGTACAGTAGGTCATAAATACCGAACAATTAGAATTGATGGCCATCAATATAGTAAACAGAAGTTCCAAGTGTTGGAATTGACAGAGATCTCTGTAGCAGTAACAAATACTATGGATGCCATGAATATAGTTCACAAAATAGGACAATCATTTATTCTAATAAGGAAAATAACATTTCAGAAAACAGAGTTTAACGTATAATCAGAAAATACATATAATCAAACATATCTTTACAAAGTTGTTACTCACAATTGGCTTCATGAAGCACGCGATTAGAATGTGGCGTCTGACCTACACAAACATATTCAAGCACAACATCTTAGTATACATACAATTCATTCAGTCAGTCCTTAACCCTATTCGGTTCATTCACTACTTGTTCATTCGGTTAGTTCGATTTGTTCTCTAATTTAATCCATGCTCATGATATGCGTATGAATGTGAAAAACATGTGAAAACCATGTAAATAGAGGCCCAGGGGTCCGAAAAATGGAAAGAAATCAAAATCCAGTTTGCCTTAGAAACCACACGTGCGGAAGCACTGGCTATACGTGCGGAACCTTCACCGCACGTGCACTCCGTACGTGCAATTAAAGTAGTAGCACAACTAAAACAGGGAAGGCTTGGCCGCACATGGAGGGCCTTAGGCCGCACGTGCGATCTGGGTTCATTTCAGTCCAAAAATCTGCTCAAACTTGGAACTCCAGCCTCTTCAAATTAGGGTTCAAATTTATGCATTTCCTCACCAAAAACTTCTCGAAAACAACTTAAACTTGGATTCTCAACATCAAATACTACTCACAACTTTGAACTAAAAACTCAAAGTCCTTATTAAAGAACAAGATCTTGAACTTAAGTACAAAACCCTCAAAATATGCATATATGAGTTCAAATCTCAAAATCCATGGGGTTTCCCCCAAAGTTAAAGAATCATGCAAGAAGTTTTGGATATGAACAAGAATTTCCTGAAAGTATGCCATGCATGTTGATATTTAGAGCTAATTCTCACTAACATGAATTTGCATCATCAAACTCATAATTATGCATGATTTCTTTCTTAATTAAGCTTAAATTCAAGAGGATAGGAATGTAGATGACTCAAATCTAAGAAATTATGAGAGAAATCCTACCTTAGATGGATGATTTATGAGGATCCTTTGTTCTTCTTCTTCCTCTTCTTGAGTTCTCTAAAACACACACACACACACACACACACACACACACTCTATCTCTCTCTCTCTCTCTCTCAAGTGTTTGACTCAACATATATTTCTTCTCTTACTTATGTCTCTAGTTTCATATTATACCTAAATTAGATTTAGACTACTAATTCATCTCAACTTAATTTACATCACATGATATTCTTAATTAAATCATCACAAATCTAATGTACCGGAAACTAAGCTAAATCGTACTAATGTGAATTAGGCTCTAATTTCCTAATCAACTATTTAATTTGAACCATATGGTTTACTGGTTTAGATAGATACAAATTCCATTCCATACACATTTGTTCACCGCAACACAATTCAAATAACACATGGCACATAATCAACATATAAACACATAATCAAAGTAAACCACATAATTAGCAATTAATTAAGGAGGTGGTTGTTACACTCTCCATATTGATCGTGGTGGAAAATACTGCTCAAAAGAATTTGAAGGTTACTGTAAAGATCATAGTATTCGAAGGGAACTCACAACTACTTATACACCACAATAGAATGGTGTATCGAAGAGGAAAAATAGAACCATCCTTAACATGGTGAGAAGCTTGCTGGTAAGAGGAAAAATTCCAAAAAGATTCTGGCCCAAGGCAGTAAATTAGAGTATTCATCTGTTGAACAGTAGTCCTACTTTTTCTGTTCAAAACACGACACCAGAGGAGGCTTGGAGTGGGCACAAACCAGTGTAGATCACTTCAAAATTTTTGGATGCATAGCTTATGCACATGTCCCAGATAAGAAAAGAAAGAAGTTTGATGACAATGGAGAAAAATATGTCTTCTTTAGAGTTAGTGAACACTCCAAAGCCTACAAGTTGTTCAATCCAATTACTGAGAAGGTAATTACTGGCCGAGATGTGGTTTTTTATGAAGAAAAAATGTGGGATTGGACTAGAAAGGACAAAGAACTACAACAAATTCCTGTTGTTTTTGATGATGCAGAGAATAGGACTGAAACGCAACAGTAGTCCTTTGACGAACACTTGCCCAGTTCTTCAACGATTTCACCAACAAATGAGCAGCCACCTAAGAATCAACGTCCAAGGAAAAGACTAGCTTGGATAATTGACTATGTAAGTGGAGATGAACTCTCCGGTGATGATCCAATCACTCATTTTGCTTTATTTTCAAATTGTGACCCTCTAACTTTCGAATGTGCTGTCCAAGAATCAAAATGGCGGAAGGCGATAAATGATGAAATTGTAGCCTTAGAAAGAAATGATACTTAGGAGCTATCTAATCTTCCAAAAGGGCACAAAACCATTGGTGTGAAGTGGGTTTACAAAACAAAACTAAATGAAAATGGTGAAATTGACGAGTATAATGCGCAATTGGTGGCTAAGGGATACAAGCAAGAGTTTGGAGTCAACTATTAAGAAGTTTTTTCCCCGGTTGCAAGGCATGATACAATCAGATTGGTAATTGTGCTGGCAGCATAAAATTCATGGCCTATCTTCCAATTGGATGTCAAGTCGGCATTCTTTCATGGAAACTTAGAGGAACAAGTATTTGTTGATCAACCTCCTGGTTATTTTAAGATTGGAGATGAGCATAAGGTGTATGGATTAAAGAAAGCTTTCTATGGATTAAAACAAGCCCCACCAACTTGGTCTAGTCACATTGAGGCTTATTTTTTGAAAGAAAAAAAAAACTATTTTTTAAAATGTCCATATAAGCACACACTTTTTGTTAAAGTTGGTGATGGAAGGAAAACACTCATTGTCTTCTTATATATAGATGATCTTATATTTATTGGCAATAATAGTGTCATGTTTGAAAAGTTTAAAAAGTCTATGATAGTTGAGTTTGAAATGTCTGATCTTGGTATGATGCATTATTTTCTTGGCATTGAAGTGGTGCAATCTACCATTGGAATTTTTATTTCTCAAAAGAAGTATGTGCAAGAAATTTTGGACAGGTTTTAGCTGAAGGATTGTAATCTTGGAAGTACTCTAACTAAGTTTGGCTTGAAGCTACATAGAGATCATGGAGGAAAGAAGGTGGACAACACACTTTATAAGGATGGACACCCATGAATTGGTATTTCATCAAGAGTGGGATGGACACTCATCTTTTCTCGAGTTTCCCATAGACGGCGCCAATTATGGAAAGGTGAATTTTATTCTCCACAGAGAAAGCGAGATGAGTTGCTTCTTCTTTCACTTTGTAGAAAAACAAATACCAAAAATGTCAGTGATCGTTCCCAACCATGGTTGGTCGTAAGGACCCTTCGATGATCAAATTAAAATCTTGTGTGAACATATCGGGTATGTTTGGTTTGGTTTTGGGAGAGTAGTTTTTAAAAATTGTTTTGGGGAGAGAGTTTAGAATTTTTTTTGGTTTGTTTGGTTTTATATTTTGAAAGTAGTTTTGGAGTTTGGGAGTTTGGAATGATTTGATATTTTGTTATAATTGAGTAGATGTGTGTGAGAGAAAAAGTGATTGATTGATAGATAAGAGAGAAAAAGTGATTTTGGAAATTGTTTTGAAAAATTTACAAACCAAACAAATTTTTTAGAAAATTTTTTCCAAAATCACTCTACAAATCCAAACCAAACATACCCATCGTTTTTTGAAGGAAAACATCTTTTCTTTTGTGTGTCCTCTTAAACGATTTTCTTTCTTCCTTTTATAGTGTGGATACCTGGTATCGTGACCATTGGATGGCTATACCGATCTAATGGTATTTTGTGCGTGCATGCACTGGTCGAGCTAGTGGACAAGTGATCTTGCTATGCCATTGTCGGAGTTATTGTATTATAGATGGTCCAGATTTAGTTTGGGTTTGCGTACTCATTCTTGATCTTTAGATTTATCTTATCGGATACTCGGGTTGTCAGAGTTGGTTGATTTTGTATTCTTTCTTCTGTTGGTTTTGATCTCTACCGTTGATTTCTATCTTATCCAAGGGTTTTCTTTCATGTCTAAGGATTTCTTTTCTGGAAGCGATCCCGTTAAATCTCCTATCACGTGACCTTATTTTCTTTGCAACTGTACTTTCTAAGGACTTGGGCTTGGACTTTACTTTGGCTGGGTAAAAATGCTTTGGGCCGCGTGTTGCTTGGGCCTTGGGGCTTAAATTTTTATCCTCCACAACACCATTTTTAAATTAGATTATTAAATTCATATAAAAATTAAAAGAAATTTGTGAATAATTTGTGTAAAATTAGAGATTAGTGAAGAAGGGTTTAAAAAAAGAGAAGTTTATAGTGTTTGGTTTAGTTTTTTTTTCAAACTTTTGTTTTGAATTTTCTGGTTTACATTTTTTTGTCTTTGACACTCTTTTTTTAATAACCCTTCTATTTTCTTTTTAGATTCACTTAATTTAATACTTTTTTTATTTTTTAATTTTATTTTTAGATTTAGATTTACTTAATCCAATTACACATAGAAAATAATTTGTTCTATATTCTTTTTGGGAAAAAAATTATTAATATTAAATAATAATAATAATAGCAACAAAAAATTATAATAATAAAAAATCAATAAATGTTTGAACATTAATTCTATTTAAGTTATTAGATATTATATTTTCATATAAAAGTATAATTTAAATATAAAAAATCAAAAATTAAAAAGTAGATTTAAAAAATAAAACTAACGAAAGTAGTTATTGTTTAGAATTTTGACATCATACCTTAGTTATTAAAGTACCATGAAAAATATTACAATTCATAAAATATAATTTAAACAAAAAAAAAATGTATAAAGATAACCTACGAATATTTAAGATGTAACACAAATCTCTATTTAAAAAATGAATGTGTTGTCCTTTGTTTAGATTCGAACGAAAGCATATAAATTTAAGATTCAACCAAAATTATTCACAATAATTTGATCAAGATAGACAATTATAAATATTATGTATATCAATATAGAAGCAAACACAAGAAATAAGAAAGAGTAATTATTTTTTATTCTTCAATCATCATTAATGTAAAAAATAGAAAGACTTTTTTTTTTATTATAAAAAGGGAGACGTTTTGTTTATATTTATATAAAACTCTTAAAAACAGATATATCATTTTTGAGTGTTCAATTTTAAAAATAAAGAGATAGTGAATTTATACAGAACTCTTCACACTTTTATAATAGTACTATATTAATGAATTTAAAAAAAAAGATAAAATAATTTTTTTTATTATTTTTATACTTAATTTTTAAAAAAAGAAAATATTTTAAAATAATTAAAAATAAAATAAACAACTAATATTTTGAAAGGAAAAGAGTATCATGAATCTCCATAAATTAAGTTCGATCCCCAAGGAGACAAACTCGTGGAGCGAAGACAAAGGTTGGGAAGTCTTTTCCGGTTCCCGGAACAATTACTGGCGATAAGAGGAAGGGACGCAGTTGCTTACACAAATTATACGTGTATATAGGGGCAATTTGGAAACTTCTGCTAAAAAAAAAAAAATAGTTTTTTCTTTTTATTTTTTTTACATAAAAAAGTCATAAAAGTTAGATTTTTTTTACACAAAAAGTCACTAAAAAATCAAAAAAATAAAAAAATTAATTTTTTATCAATTTCTCAAAACACCACATAAAAGATATGCGGTGCGCCTGCTATGCCCCTAGCGCAGCAGGCACTGTTGTGTTATCTTATGGACTCATTTTAAAATTTATTTTAATAATTTAAATTATTCATATTTTAAAATATATTAAGCAAAAAATATTTGTAAAAAATTAAATTAATCAAATATTGTTAACTTTTTCATCCATTGACATTTATGTTCATTTTAATAATTTAAATCATAATATCATTTATTTTTGTAGATACAAATGTGAGTGGATGAAAGGGTTAAAGATATCCGATTAACTTAATTTTTCACAGGTATGTTCTACTCGATGTACTCTAAAATATGAATTGTTCAGATTATAAAAACGAACCCCCGAAATGAGTCCATAGGACATCATAGTAATCGTGCTAGGGGCATAACAGGCACCCCAAATCCGTTTATAAATGAGGTTGAGTTTTTATTTTATTTTATTTATTTATTTTATTTATTTTTTATGGTAGTGTTACACATCAATTGGTATGTCAATTAGTGTATCAAAATATATTATGACATTGTTAATTTAAAACTATGATTCCACTTATTATACAAATTACAAAGACTCAAATTCTCTCAAATTATGTTACATCATCCGTTTGTACGCTAAGTATACATTGTGCATATGGCATTATTCTTTTATTATTATTATTATTATTATTTTTATGTTCATATCTCAATATAAGAAAATTTAAAAGGGTCTATGAAGTTGACTATGGATCTCGTTTTGAAAATCTGAACAGTTCATTTGTAAGATTTAAAATATATATAAAAATTATTTGGATAAATTACACTTTGCACCCCTGCACTTTGCACCAAATCTCACTTTAACCCTTATACATTAAATTATAACAGTCAACCCCTGTACTTTTGGTTGAATCCTACTTTGGCCCCTACACATGAAATCGTGACAGTCAACCCATGCATTTTTACTCAAATTCCACTTTGATCCCTATACAAGTATCAATGTTCGTCTTCTGTTATTTCATTGCTAAATCTTTAACAAAATCCAGTAATGTGAGAAAAGTGTGACTACGAAATTAGACTAAGAAAGAAAAATCATCAATGTTTCTCACCAATACACTTTGTCCTACGCGAAAAGTACATGAGAGTTATATAATACAATATATTCGTATGGTAAAAATTAGAATGAAAAGGCAAGAAAATAGAACTTTTGAAATAAATAAAAAAAAAAAAACGATAAAGAAATCAAAGAGATAGAAAGATAAATAGATAGAAGAATGTGTTACCTTGAAAAATAGAGTTTCATGATTTCAATTTATACAAAATTTTAATTCATCTTCTTAATTGTTCATAATTTGCGTTTTGTTTTAGCCTAATATAATTATATTTTAATATAAATTTTGGAATAAAATGTATATTGGTAGAAAATATAGATGCTTTTTTTCCTTTTTATCCTCATGTTATAGTCACAATCTTATCACATGATTAAATTCTATTAAAGATTTAAACAATTGAGTGATAGAAATGAGATATTGAGACTTATATAGAGATCAAAGTAAGATTTGACCAAAAGTTCAGTGGGTTGACTGTCACAATTTCATGTGCAAAGACCAAAGTATGATTTGATAAGAAATTCCATGTGTAGGAGCCAAAGCAAGATTTGGTGCAAAGTGCATGGGTACAAAATGTAATTTATCCAAATTATTTTGATATGATAATCTTAATATTTTTATTTTATGCCATTTTTTCCAAAAAATAGATGATAAATATATTTTTGAAAATAGACCATTTAGTTTTTTGAAAATTAGTTCAATAAAATGAAAAAGTTATGATTATTGGATCGAACAATTTTTTCGTGAATAATATAGATTGAAAATCTTACAAAATGAACGGTTCCGATTATAAAAACAGAATCCATGGTGGTCTCCATAAGTCCCTTAAATTCTCACATGTTGAGATATGAATATGAGAGAAACCTAACCCTATAAATAAAGATTAGATTATTTGAAGTTGGCTAATCCAACTTGAGAAAACATTTGAGTTTGGTGAGTGCATTTTGGGACAACTTCGGTGATCTGAACTATTAACTTTTTAAGATTTATCAAGTAATATTCATACAGAATATTAAGATAATCAGATATTGATAGACATATATTTGAATTAGGGATTGTCATTTTTTCTCATCCTGTTCTGCAGCCGCACCACACGAATTTTTCCTGCTCCGATTAAGAAATGGGATGGGGACGAGTTTTACTTTTCTCATCCCATTTTAACCCAACCCCACCCTGATTGCTTTTATTAAATATATTTATATGTATGTACTATATAATTTAATTTTTTTATTATAATAAAATAAAAATACTAAAATATTATACTTAATATTAAATTTCATTCATTTATTTTTTATATTATATCTTATAATTCTCATTAAGTATAAATTGTTACTCGTAAAATATTATTTATAATTTTTATTAATATTTTTATTCTTGAACTTATAAAATTAATCCGTCTTCTACCCTGCTCCTGCCCCTACCCCACTCCCACCACCCCCGATTTGGCCAGTCCCTAATATGACAGAACGGGAACAAATTACTATAAATCCGTCCTAAACTTGACCCGTGATCATCTCTAATTCGAATAATATTTAAAACAATAAAAAATAAACGGCAATTATAATTTCAATAATAACTATTTATTTCTTTATTAAGATCTTTTACTAAATTTTAATAATAATGGACATATATTTTATTTTTGTAATATTTTCAGGGAGTAAATATGTTTGAATTTAATATTTTAGGAATTTAATAAATTCAATCAATAATTCAGCAGTTAAGTAAACAATTTGACAATAATTTAACAATATAAAATGTAATAAATTTAAGGGGTAAATTACAAATACACTAGTTATGATTTAGAAAAGTACATTTCGCCCTTTTAAAATTTTAATTTCATAACAAATGATTTTTTTTATTTTTTATTTTATTTTTTATAAATCAAGTAACTTCTTTTATTAATAAATGATTATAATAACTATTGTTTTTTAATGATATCAAAAATTTATTTTAATTACTAATTTAAGTAATTTTAGGACTATTTTAGAAGAATAGTTAAAAGTAATCTTTAAACTTTTAATTTATTTTGGATCATATTTACACGTTTTCTTAAAAAAAAGTTAAAAAGTCAATTTTTAACTATCTTCTCAAAACAATCCTTATTATTATATAAAACAATAATTATAAATTTTATTTGTTAATTGATTTTATTAAATAATTATGAAAATAAAATATTTATAATTTTTAAAATTATAAAAAATAATTCGTATTTAAGTAATATTTTTTTAAAATGATGTATTTAAGTAAACTTTAAATATTGTTTTATTCCAAAATTAATACTAGTAAAACAAATCCCAAACACCCTCTAAATTGTCAAACCGGGCTTCCCACCCGAGGCTCCTCATTGCACAGAGTGTCATATCAGCAGCGCAAAAATCAAATCAAATAAAGCTAATACGGACACAATTGGCCGTCGAAAATGTCCCAGAGCATTTGCCATCCCTAGAATGTTTGGCAACTGATTATTTTAAAGAGAAATGTGTAAGTGCCGTTTGATAACTTACGTTTTTAATTTTTTATTTATATTTATAAAAATTAAAAAAATTTAAATAAAAATTTATTTGGTAAAATTTTTAATTTATAAATCAATGGTCTCAGTTTATAAATTTGATCAAAAAATAAAAACACAAAAAATATATTTCCGTTTTGAGTTTTCAAATTTTTTTTTTATCACCCAACATTAGCCACCACCCCCCACCATTTTCCACCACCGTCTTTCGCCATCGGCACCCATCACCCACCCCCTACCACCACTTGCCACCACCACTTACCACCCACCTGCCACCACCACCACCACCACTACCCACTCGCTACCACCCGCCACTGTTACCCGCCCACCTACCACCACTACCACCACCCACCACCTACCCGCCACCACCCGCCATTCGCTATCCACCTGCCACCGCCACCCACCACCGCCACCACCTACCACCACCGCCATCCGCCACCCACTCGCTATCACCCGTCACCGTCACCCACCCACCCACCATCACCATCCCCCACCTACCTGCCACCACCACCCACCCGCCACCATCCACCACCACCCATCATCCGCCACCCACCTGCCACCACCACCACCACCCGCCACCGTCACCCGCCACCACCACCCGTCAGCCGCTACCCACTTGCCACTACCACTCACCACCCGCCGCTACCACCACCACCACCGCCACTACCACCCACTCGCTACCACCCACCACCCGCCACCGTCACCTACCCACCCACCCACCACCCACCCACGACCACCACGACCACCACGACCACCACCACCCACCACCACCCACCACCACCCACCGTCACCACTTTCCACCACCGTCTTTCGCCGCCACTTTCCACCACCGTCTTTCGCCGCCACTTGCCACCATTTACTATTTCTCACTCTTTTTTATATTTTTAATTTTTTTTAAACATTTTGTCAATTACCAAACACGTTTATAGTTTATGTTTTTACAAAAATAAACAAAAATCAATTTATAAAATTTTTGTAAATATAAACTGAAAACGTAAACGTTATCAAATAGACCCGTATTGTTTGGCAAGTTGGTTTGTGGTTAAAATAGCTATAAAAAATAAAATAAGTTATTTTAGTCGCAACAAATAAAATATCATATTCAATTTATAATCATTATATTCTTTTTTTACAAAAAAAATCAAAAAAGTCAAAAAATTAAAAAATCTTTCCCAAATTAAGTTTTTTAACTTAGGCTAAAATAGACGAAAAAATCAAAAAACTAACCCACTTCCCAAACGGAGGCATAATCCATCAGCGGTTGCATTTTAATCCGATCTGTTCATTCTGTTCATATTCGTGGGTTAAATTTTATCTGATTTAACATTTATGGAGGACAAGAGTACATTATATATTTTAAAGTTTGTTTGAGATATAGAGTAATTTTTGATTTTTTTTTTATTATTTTAATATAAGGTTAAAAAGTTTTGTTTGGTATAAATTTTTTAATTTTTTTGACTTTTATAAAAGAAAAAATAAAATAATTATGGATTAAATGTGACATTTTATCCTATTTGATTAAAATAGCCTATTTTATCTTATGTGACTATTTTAGCCCAAACCTATTTGCCAAACAAGCCCTTAGTCACACACAATAAGGATGGAGTAAGGACGAGTATCGCTTCTCTTGATCCAAACTCGATCCGATATAATTAATAAAATATAAATATATAATATAATTAGATATAAAAAAAATATTAAAAGTCTGTGATTTTGTTTAAATATAAATAAATAATAATTCTAAAAGTATCATTGTTTATATATATGGAAATAAATAAATTATTTAGTGTGCTAAATATTTAAATAGTTCTCAAATTTTTTGGCTATTTAAAATATGGTCAGATATCTGCGAGGTGGAGATGGGATTAAAAAATTCTACCGTGGTGGGTTTAGGTCAGGGACAGGGGCGACGGTGGGGTTTGAAAGCAGGGGTAGGAGCGAGGTATGACAAATCCACTTCAAACCCGCCCCATGGCTATCCTTAGTGATGGAAGTAAATTTTATTAATAAAATAATTAAAAAATTTATAATTACAATTATTAATATTTATAATATTTTTTACTTGTGTGTAAATATGCTCCACTATTAGTGTAATTTTCCCTTATTTTAATTGTTTTTATTTATTTTTTTATAAAAAAAAAGTGATGTAATTGAATATTTTGATTTTTTTGTTATTGTAGTAAAAAAAAAATAAAATCAACATCCCAAATTGGGCCTAATTAAAAGTTTATTTGATAACACTATGAATAAGCTGTTTATTTGGGAGTATTTGATATTATAGTTCAACACTTAAAATTGAATTGATTAAATGATAATTAATTAAGTTCATTTGATAATCATATTCAACTTTTATGAACATGAGATGAAATAGATATTGGTAATGTGTATATTGGGTTGTTTTGGAAAGTTCTTTAAAAATTGAATTTTTAGTTTTTGTTGAAAAAAATTTAAAAGTGATATAATTAAAAAAAAAAAACTAAAAAATCTAAAAATTAACTTTTAACTAACTTGTCAAAATGACCCATTGTCTCCCATTACAGTAATTGTTGGCTTTTTAAACTATTATTATAAGGTCGGCATATTGTATAAAAAATCAAATTATCTATGGCTTCGTTTGGGAAGAAGAATTGGGTTGGGTTTAGGGTTATTTTAGTCATAAAAAGACAAAATAGACTTTTTAGCCACAGGTTAAAATAGTTAAAAAAATAAAAAAACTAACTCACTTCCCAAACGAACCCTATTTGATACAATTTTTGTGCACTACACTAATGTGGTGTTTGGGATGATTTGTTTTAGTTAAAATAATCAATAAAAATAAAATAGTTAATAAAATAAAATATTACATCTCATATATCAATAACTTTTTATCTCACAATCATTTATTCAATTATAAAGAAAATCTATAAATCATTTTAAATACAAATTTTTTTCTTAGAAAATAGGCTAAAAGTTGACTTTTTTACTTTTTTAAATTTTTTTTAAAAATATAAAAAATTTAAGAAGTGATGTGATCTTAAAAAATAAAAAAAAAGTTGATTTTTAATCGTGTTGCCAAAATAAGTTAAAATAGCCAAAAGGTCCAAAAATCAATTAAAATAGTAAAATTCCCAAACGATGGCTAATGATAAAATAAAATGATAAATTGCACCATTGATCCTTCTAATTTGACTAAAATTTCACTTTGATCTTTACAATTTTAATTTAAATAATTTAGTCATTAAACTTTTAATTTTATTGCAATGTGATCCTTCTACCATGCGTTGTTAATATTATTACACCAATGGTCCTTATAAGCCACTTTCCAATTTTTAACTCATTTTAAGTCATATCATCTCTTATATATTTTTTACATGATTTTAAAAAAATAAAAAAAAATCAAATTTTAACCATATTCTCAAAATTTATTTTGAATTTTACTTCCCCTTAGTTTACCCATAATATTTTTTCGTTCTAAATTTTAATGGTGAGTGATGGAAATTTACATTGCAATAAAATTGAAAATGTAAGGATTGTTTAAATTAAACCTACACCCTCCGTCCAAAAAATAATTGTCCCTTTTGGAGAATTTAACATTTTTTGATAATACAATTATGATATTTTAAAAAATTAATTTTCAAAACTACCATTTGATAGTATATTTTTTAAGTAATATTAATTATTATAATTATACTTTTTGTGTTATTAATAAATTTAAAAGAAGGGTAAAAAAGTAAATTCATATTATTTTATTCTTTAATTTTTTGAAAATGAATTAATATTTTGAGACAATAAAAAATGAAATAAAAAACAAATATTTTGAGACGCAGGGAATATGAAAATTGAAGTGACACTTCTCTTAAACTACATAATAAGGTAATATACCAAAAATAAAATTTTAAAAAAGGAAATAACTTATCTTCAGTTCCAAAATGGATTAGCCGATGCTATAGGGTATTGGTGGGCTTGACTCCGATCCTATCTCGATGATCTAAATTATTTGATGTATAGAATTCGTCAAATACATTATTCCTACAAAAAAAATCACATTGATAGAATATCAATAGTCACTTGATCATATCGCATTTGTGTCTTGTGATTTATTTTTAAAATCATAATTGTCGTTAAAACAAATGCAATCTATTAAGTGATTATTGATATACTCAACAAGTTTTACGCATTAAACAATTTGAATTATTAAGATGAATCCAAAACCCAACAATACTGGGTAGGTTTGGTTTGTGTTTCTGAAAAAAATTTCAGAAATTTTCTCTACAAACAAATTTCAGAAATTTTCTCTACCAAACAAATTTTCCCAAAAAAATTTCCCAAAACACACAAACCAAACAAGTTTTCCAAACAAATCTCTCTCACACACACATCAAATCAATCACTTTTTCCAAAACTCTCTCTCAAAACAATTTTCCAAAACAAATTTCCCAAAAAACCAAACCAAACATGTTTTCGTACTTTTTATCTCTAAAACACATCTCTCAAACACAAACCAAACATACCCACTGTCTATTTTGATTCTGAACTGATAATTAAGAAGTTATTCTATTAAAATAGTGCGTACTATATGCACCTTATAACTAAAAAAAAAAAACATAATTTTAATTTTTTGAGTTATAACTAAAAAAAAAACATAACTAAATACAATAAGAGATAAAATAAAGAATTCACTAATTATAATTAAAATAATGTCATAATTAAAGAACTCATGAGTCATAAATAAAATAATATTATAACTAAAAAAATTTAATCTTAACTTCAAAAAAAAAATAAAAAAAATAAATTTGATATAATTTATTTTTAACGAAATGTATACTGCAGTAGAATTTCCCTAATTATGGAAAGGACAGCACTGAGCGTCCAGCCCAATGAATAGAATAGATAGGCCTCAGGAAGTCTTGTCCTCTGTGTATACGCATGTGTACTGTAAAGCTGAGAAGAAAGAAGAAGAAGAGGAAGAAGAAGAAGAAGAAGAGGAGAATCAAATGGGAAGATCATCAACTGAAGAGAAGATTGTATATTTTACTCTTGAGGAAGGAGAAAAGCCATTGTATCTGAGGATACAAAGGCCAGAAGCTGAAGATAAGATCTACAGGATCAGTCGTAACATGGCCTTGCGTACAATGCTGCTCGACTACTGCAATCGTTTGGGGCTTTTCTACGAAGAATTTCGATTTACTTACGATGGTACTCGTCTACGTGAGGACAAGACGGGAGATCAACTTGGTATGGAGGATGATGATGTTATTGATGCTTGGTCTGCATATCTTGGTGGTGGTGGTGGTGCTGCTGCTACTGAGGAATAGTATCAATCTCTTCAGACCTATTTACAGCTCTGTGTGTGTGTGTGTGTGTGTGGTGATGCCTAACTACTTGCAGGAGTAATGTTGTTTTTGGGCTTTTTTGTAGTTTATCTGATGACATCTCTAGTGGCTTGTGTAAAAGTTTATTGCATGGAGATGGATGCCTCTTTATTTGCTCTTTTAAGTTCTAGTTCTCTACATCAACGGACTTCCTTTCTTCTTGAACTAACTCTTCATTTTGATGATCCCAACAGTTTTTAGGAGAAATTATTCAATACTTGTACAGCAAGTTTAGATGATGCTCTAATCGACTTCGTTATTGATCTAAATCATGACATCTGTTTTTTTTTTTTTTTTTTGTTCGTTTTAAGAAACAAAGGGTGTGATTGGTTTGTTTTTGAGATAAATTTTCAAAAAGGTTTTTTTTGGGGAGAGTTTAGATTTTTTTTTAAAGTTTGTTTAGTAGCATATTTTGAAAATAGTTTTGGAGTTTAAAATAATTTGATTTTTTATTGTAACTGAGTAGATGTGAGAGAAAAAGTAATTGAGAAGGAGAGAGAGGTAAGAGAAAAAATAATTGATTGATGTGTAATAAAGAAAAGTAATTTTAGATTTTTTTTTGAAAATAATTTTAGCCAAGGCAGTGGCTTTGGTCCAGTCCAAGATCAGACTGGACCGTGCTGTTGGGCCCGTGGGGGCCCACCACGGGTTCCGTTTTGATAATTCGAACCGTTCAATATGTAGAACTCGTCGAGTACTATATGCCTGTAAAAAATCACGTTGATTGGATATCGATAGCTATGTGAACAAAACAGTTTTTTATCAACCGTTAATTTTTTCACCGTCCATTTTTTTTTTTATACAAAACTGATTTGATCACATAGTTATTGATATCCGATCAACGTGATTTTTTACAGGCATGTAGTACTTGACGAGTTCTACACATTGAACGGTTCGGATTATCAAAACGGCCCAAAAAATGAGCCCCATGGGCCGAACTGGACGGTCCAGTCTTGATCTCAACTTGAGACAAGCTGGACCCTTTAGCCAAATATGTTTTTAGAAATTTTTTTTTCAAAAATATGTTTCAAAATATAAATTAAACACACCCAGAAGTGTGAATCTGTAAATACAAAGGGGAATTATAGTGGAATAGAGAAAAAAATTATCAGTGAGGTGTAAGTAAATTTGAGGTGTAAGTGATTTTGTAATGGAGCGTAAGTAAAATATTGTGCAGAGATGCAAGTTTATGTTTGAATAAAAAAATTTGTCTATTCCACTGATATGTAACCCCTAAATACAACAGAGTATTGTCCCTCGAGCATTGTGTAATTTGACTAATTTGTAGATGGGCCGAGCTTTTTTCGAATTGAATGGTGTTATTGAGCCGCAATGGGTCGGATTTTAGACTATTTTCATGATTTAAATCGTTTAATATTGTGGTTTAATTCTAAATTTATTTTGATAATTTAAATTATTTAATATGTAAAGTTTGTCGAGTATATAATCTTTAAAAAAATTAAATTAATCAGATATCGATAATCATTTGATCAACTTGCATTTGAGTTTGTGATTTATTTTTAAAATTATAATTGTCACTGAAATAAATGTAATCTGATTAAATAGCTATCGATATCCGATCAATATGATTTTTTTACAGAAATGATGTATTTAACGAGCTCTACACATTGAACAGTTGAATTATCGAGATAAGTTCGGAATCCAGTCTATCATGGCCCAACAATATCGTCTAGTCCAAAATTAGATTGAGCTGTGACAATTTTAGATATGTATGTTTAGTGTAACTTATTATTATAAATTAAAATCAAAAGCACTTTTCTCTTATTTTTCATATAATTATTTTTTAAAAATTTATTTAAATTGTTTCTGTCTAATAAATTATAAAAAGAAACGGTATTAAATAATATGGTATAAGCTTCCAAAATAAAAATAGATTATAAACAATTTAAATAAATTGCAATAAATGGTTCAAATGTTTTATTTGTTTATTTATTACAATCTATGATCTCGTTTGGTAGTATTTAATCAAAGGCACTGAGGCTAAAAATTCAAGTTTGAATATTTTTTTGTTTGTTTGTTTATTTGCTTGTAAGTTCAGATGCTAAAATACCTTGTCCATGACAAGTTAGTGTAAAAAGACAAAACTAGCCATGTATATATATATATATATATATGCTATACGGTCATACCTTATTTTTTAGCCATGTATATATGTATGTTAATTTTTTTGTTATATGTGATTACGATTTAAGTGTAGAGTTTTGAAAGTAATGTGAAGTTTAAGTTATATGTTTGGTTATGAGTTTTGAAAATAATTTTTGAATTGAGTTTTGAATTATGGCCGTGTTTGCTTGGCCGATTAAGTTGAATGAAATTATTAGTGAGGGGATGGTTAATGAAAAGATTGTTAATGTGTGGATTGTTAGTGAGGAGATTAGGTGAAAGTGTGTTTGTTTTGATGATATAGTGTTGAAGATGGTTAGTGATGGAATTGTTAAATTATTTTTATAAGAAATCTAAAAAAAATAATTTTTTTCAAATAACAGGTTCCAATTGTAAAAAAAAAAAAAATTTAAAAAAATTTGCACTATTCCGGTCGACCGGCTGAATGTCCGGGAGGATGTTCGAGTAGACAACCGGGTAGATCAAATTCGCTCTTAAAATTTAAAAAATTAAAATATTTACAAAATAAAATAAAATATTTAAAATAAAAAAATTTATATATTTAAAATAAAAAATTAAAATTTTCTTAAACATTTTTTTATATTTTAAAAAAATAGATACAAAAAATTTAAAACACAATTCAAAATTCAAAAACTCAAAACTTAAAATATAACTCAAACTTTTTTTAAAACTCGAAACTCTTTTCAAAATTTAAAAACTCATTTCAAAACTCATAACCAAGTAAATTTTCTTTTTTCAAAACCAAATTCAGAGTTCCACACTCAAATCACAATTCCAAAACTAAACCAAACACAACCAAAGTGTTAGTGTCAATATGTAAATACAAAGGAAATTATAGTGGAACAGGAAAAAAAAAAAATTATCAAAACATATAAATTACCAAAACATGTGGGGTGCAAGTAATTTTGTAATGGAGTGTGTACGGGAAAGGAATAAACCTTATCGTATAATTTTGTTGATCAAGTCTGCGCTCCTCCGTACGTCGTCGCTTTACTCCCTGAAAACACAAACGTGAGCTACCCGGCGGGTGTGTGCCGGAAACCTCTCCGATGCCTAAGTCAGAAAAATAGACAAGTAGACAAAAGCTCTGTGTACTTGGAAATCAAAGTTCAGTTACCTCTCCATAGGTGATGTTTGTGAGCTTTTATAGGTTCCGTGTGGCACAATCCAAGTAGGACTCTTACTCCTCCATGTAGAGTCCTCTTAGATTCACACTCCTGAAAGATAATGTTTATCCTTCAGCATCCCCCTCATTGCTTAAACCAAGTGAGATGGTTCTACCATGGTCGGATTCTAATAGGACCGAGGTAATCATGGCTATGTTGAGCCGCAGAGTAAGCCGAACCATAATTAGTTTGGTTATTCTTTTCACCATTCCTTACCTCGGTTTCTCATGTACAAACCATGGCGTGTAGACCGGGCTACCGAATAGTAAGGTTCTGACCGGTCTAACCATAATACGCCATAACCGGTCTAACTTCAGGGCTCTGGGACCGGCCTAAGTAGTGTGGCGACCTTTCTGACTGAACTATCCGCAATGCTCATCTAGACCGAGATAACAAGAAGGCCTTCTAGGACCGGACTAATTTTAGGCCTTCCGAGACCAAACTAATATTTAAGGCCTTTTTACTCAGCCCTTTACATTGTGGCCCATAATGACCCATTACCTAGCTCGGCCCAATTCTCACATAAATTACCCTCTCAATTGCCCCTTAATTCCATCTGTGCAACATGATAGGGATTACCTGTCTTCCAGCCAAGCTAATAACTTTAGCCTGACGACCGAGCTAAACCCTTTAAGTCTTTCCGGTCGAGCTAAAAACTTTTCAGCCTTTCCGCCCGAGCTAAAGCCCTATCAGCCTTTCTAGCCGAGCCAAAAACTTTTTCAGCCTTTCCGGCCGAACTAAAGCCCTATCAGCCTTTCCAGCCGAGCTAAAAACCTTATTAGCCTCTCCAGCCGGGGTAAATTTACACTGGGCTCTGGCAGTCCGGTTTAAAACGTCTCTTCAATCATAGCAACTGAATCGCTTCTTATCCCATGCACACGTGGCATGCTCTCACTGGCTGAAGGCAGCTGTCACGCCGTCTTCGTACTTCGTGTTTTTTGAACAGTTCCCGCCTTTTGCCCCTTCTCTTTCCACAAAACAAACCCTTTCGTTTTTCTTCCAAATCATTCAACTCGCTATTCAATCCCTTCCTTCTCTCTCTCGTGCCTCCATTGTTCTTCAACCTTAAAACCGTGAAGCTCGTGCTCGTTGCTGCCTTCTACTTCCATTTCTTTCCTCTTAGCCTGGTAAGCTACACAGATCTGTTTTCTCTTTGTTTGTTTTCATCATTGTTCTGATTCATAGCATTTTGTTTGTGTTTTTGCAAAACAGATTTTTTTACTTTCATTCTGCCTTTCCTTGTGTTTTTCTGCAAAAACTTAGTAATAGAACCATTTGAATCCATATAATAATTTGAGAAACACTGGCTTCAATCCAAAATCATAATATAACCGAACTAGGAAATTGTTTGTAGTTGATGTCAGTCTAACCAGACTACACAACCGAACTAACTCTTCTTGCTGCACTTGTAGTTTTAATGAGTCAAACCAGTCTTTGTTTCAATTTAGCCAAGCTTTTGAACCGTACTAGGTCTGCAATTGTGTGCTTGAAAGTCCAAACCACGACCAGGCTATAACTTGGGGCTAAACCAGCCTTCTTAGTTTAAACCGAACTAAGAGCGCTGCCGCTAAAGGCTAAACCGGGCCAACATAACCTTTGCACAAACCGAGCTAATAGGTCTTTTGTTTAAACCGAACTAACAAGCCTCATGCTCAAACCGAGCTAAGACCTATAGCTTCTCCTCTTAGCCGAGCTGGGACTTGATTTATCTTGCCTTTATTTCTCTTTAGCACAGTCCAATGGTCTGTGCTTAACACCTGTGTTTTTTTACTTTGCAGACTTTAGGTTGCCCAGGCACTCCATTGAGCGCTCAACCGAGCTACTTAGCCCACTTCAGCGACCGAGCTAATCACAAGTATAATTTATTCATAACTTAAGACAAAAATCGGTAAATATAGGTTTCTAGTAGAAACACCTGGTGGCCTGGCCGAATTCCGAAGGGAGTATAACATTCCTGATGACGTCCAGCTCACCTTAGCCGAACAAGATATCATACCTTGGGGAAACCCTGGTTTTGTTCCCTTCACCCTCCTTTCCATTGTAGAAACCGGCTTAAGATTCCCTGTACAGCCCCTACTCTGTGAATTCCTTAGGCAAACTAGGATATGTCCAACCCAACTTTCCACAAACTCATACCGCATAATAAATGGTATAGCCGAGCTAAACCGCCGTGCTGGTATTAACCTCGGCTTAGCCGAACTCTTCCACCAATATTCTATAGGCTCAAAAGAAGACGGGTGGGTTTATTATTTAAGAATACGACGCCGCCGAGAGAAAATAATAAAAGACACACCGGACAAAGACTTGAATGATGATGATTTTTTTTGGGTATCTGGGAATTTTGAAGACCACCAAGCCTAGATCCCAGGCCGCAGTATAAATGGGAATAAAGGAACACCCGATATAATTACTTTGGCTCTATTGCATGCTTCTGTTTTATTTCGGTTTCCAATTTCTAAACCGAGCTAACAGTTGTCTTCTTTTTGCAGATTCAGCCCATCTTCAATCACTATATAGTTACCCCAACTTAGGCGTACTGCGTGCCACACTACGATACCCCGAAAGAAGTTGGGCTAAGCTATTAAACTTCGAACCGACGTACAGATACAGTAGCCGACGAAAAGCCAGAGTAACAAATTTTTTACTAGAAGCCTCCTCTGAGCCGGACCCCAACTTGCCTCAAATCAACCTAGTCCCTCTGACTGCTGAAGAAGAAATGGCCAAAAGAAACAGAGTAAGGGCCCTTTTAACTGAGACAAACCGAGCCGAGGTACCACCACCGAACCAAACCCAGGAAACCGTGGTGGCCCTTCCTTCTCAACAACCTACTTCATCACGCCCCAGCAAGCGTGCCCGGACTACTCAGACCGAGCAACGCCTTGTTGATGAAGACGAAACAACCCTACTACCAAGCCCCCCACCAAGTCCACAACCGAAGCTTGCCGACCGAGCTAGCTCCTCTAAATGGAGTCCAAAAATGACTTTCCAAAACCGCGCTATCTGTGACATTGACTCAGTGATGGCAGACAAAGACCACATGCTAGCCTTCAATCTGGCTAAGAGTGTATGTCTGCCCCCTGACATGGAGCACCACAAGCACCTGACCGAGCTCAAGGCCATCCGGTCAGCGACGAAATCAATGATCCTGGTAAGTTGCTCCTCTTGTCTCTCTAATTTTTTCCCAACTTTCTGTTCGGTTTTGTCATTAGTTTCTTTCACTTCTTTTTCAGGCCATGCAAAAGAGTCAAATTGCACACAAGCGTGTGCTGGAGCTTCGTAAAACAGTAAGGAAAGCCATGGCTGAAGTTGAAGAAAAAACCACCGAACCGAAAGACTCCCAACAGAAGACCGCCGAGCTGGAGGCCGAGGTAGCCCGTCTGACCGGACTGGTTACCTCGGCTAACGCTGACAAACAGAGGGCATTAACCGTGATGAAGGATAAGTACCTGCGTGAGCTAGTCAAGCTGGAAGGAAAGAAAGACGCAGAGATCGTCGAACTAAAAAAGAAGGCGGATAAAGCCAATACTGAAGGTTTCAAGGAGGGAGAAGCCATCTATATTCCACAATGTGAGGCCACTAAAGATTTGTTCTTCAAATGCGGTTGGAGGGCAGCAGTGGTGCAGCTCGGTTGTGAACCTGAGACCGAGGTATACAATCCTCCTCAGTACTTCATACCGAGCTCACTTGCGGAGTACGCTGCATCCGTTCAGCAACAGTTTCTTCAGGGTTCAAATGATGATGAAGATACCGAGCCCAATAATATCTCGGTCGACAATGAACAAGCCAACGATCAATCAGCTCGGTTGGAGCCAACAGTTGAAGACCTGATGACTGAAACCGTTCTTCCAATAGACACCGAGCTCCCAACCGAGACCGCTCTACCCTCTGAAACCGGTCTTCGTGTTGACATTGATGCTGATCTTGATGATCTGTTCAACTGATTCTGTACTTTCTTTTGTTGTTGCTTGTTTTCAGTATTTTTCTTCTTCTCTTTTGGTCTTGTAACCGGGCTGAGGCCCCTCCTTTGTATTTGCCTTGAACTTGATCAATGAAAATCTTCGTTTGTATTCAACACTTATTCCAGTTTGATCTGTATGCTTGTACTTGTAATGAGTTCTTTTGCTCCAACTGTTATCTCGGTTTACTTTCCTATTTGTGCTTGCTTTCTAACTGCAATTTGAACGAAACACAATATTTTTCGGCCGAGATACTTTATTCCGGTCTTAGCTGAGCAATCTGACTGAGCTTACTAGCCAACCACTCTTTAGCCGATATATGTACTTCAGTTGAAGAGTAATAAGAGTTGGTTTAATCCAGCCAACCACTCTTCAGCCTATACCCTTACTTTGACTGAAGAGTAATAAGAGTTGGTTTAATCCAGCCAACCACTCTTCAGCCTATACCCTTACTTCGGCTGAAGAGTAATAAGAGTTGGTTTAATCCAGCCAACCACTCTTCAGCCTATACCCTTACTTCGGCTGAAGAGTACTAAAAGTTGGTTTAATCCAGCCAACCATACTTCGGCCGATATCCTTACTTCGGCTGAAGAATAATAAGAGTTGGTTTAATCCAGCTAACCTCTAAGTTGGTTTTTTTCCAGTCAACCTAGAATAAAGTGTTTGGTTATTCCGACCAAACGTCCTGCAGCCTGGGTCCTTATCCTAGGCTTAGGAAGGGTGTTGGTTTAATCCAGCTAACCTCTAAGTTGGTTTTTCCAGCCAACTTAGAATAAAGTGTTTGGTTATTTCGACCAAACGTCCTGCAGCCTGGATCCTTATCCTGGGCTTAGGAAGGGTGTTGGTTTAATCCAGCCAACCTCTAAGTTGGTTTTTCCAGCCAACTTAGAATAAAGTGTTTGGTTATTTCGACCAAACGTCCTGCAGCCTGGATCCTTATCCTGGGCTTAGGAAGGGTGTTGGTTTAATCCGGCCAACTGTGTTTTTAATGCCCCTAACTCACCTGACTCACTAAAACAAACTTTTACAGAAGAAAACGCCTATACTGAAAACAAAACTACTTGTTTTATTGAGAAAGGAAAAAATTACACATATTTAAAAGAAAAAGGCTAAAAATAAAATAACTTGAGATTGGCAGTATTCCATGGCCTGGGAATTGCCTTGCCGTCCTCATCTTCTAAGTGGTATGCCCCTCTGCCTGCTAATCCAACCACTTTGTAAGGTCCTTCCCAATTAGGCCCTAACTTGCCATCTCCCGGTACCAAGGTGTTTCCCATTACTTTGTGTAGTACCCAGTCTCCGATTTTGAATTTCCTTGGATGTGCTGTCTTGTTATACTTTCTAGACAATTATTGTTGGTATGAGGCAATGTGAACCAGTGCTCTGTCTCTTCTTTCTTCCGCAAGGTCGAGCTCCAATGTTATGGCTTCGCCATTCAAGTCTGGATCAAAATTCTCGCTTCGAATTATGGGGAGACCAACTTCTAGTGGGATTATTGCCTCCATACCATAGGCTAAGGAAAATAGAGTTTCTCCTGTTGACCGCCGAGGTGTGGTACGGTAAGCCCATAAAACATGAGGGAGCTCTTCTGCCCACTTGCCTTTGGCTTTCTCTAATCTTTTCTTCAATCCATCCAAGACTACCTTGTTTGATGCTTCTGCCTGACCATTTGCTTGGGGATATGCCGGTGTAGAATTATAGAACTCTATCTTGTACTCTTCATAAAAGCTTTTGAAGATTCTGCCGTCGAACTGAGTGCCATTGTCTGATATTAGCACCTTTGGTATGCCAAATCGAGTGATGATATTCTACCAGACAAACTTCTTCACATCTTTTTCTCTGATTGATGCCAAGGCTTCTGCTTCCACCCACTTTGTGAAGTAGTCGGTTGCTGCGAGAAAGAACTTCCTGTTGCCTGGTGCTGTTGGAAGTGGCCCTACTATAACTAACCCTCACATTACGAAGGGCTATGGGCTAGTTAGAGGTAGAAGTTCTCTGGCAGGTTGGTGTATTTGGTGTGCGAACTTTTGACACTTTTCGCACTTTTTGACATACTTTTCTGAATCTGCTTGCATGTATGGCCACCAATATCCTTGCGAGATTGCTCTGTATGCTAATGATCTTCCTCCTTGATGGCTTCCGCATACGCCCTCATGTATCTCGAATAAGAATGCTTCCACTTTGCTGGGATGAACACACTTTAGGTAGGGTCTTGAGAACGACTTTTTGTACAATGCTAAAGATGGGGAGAGCCAAAATCGCTGCAACTTTGCTCTTATTCTGTTGGCCTCTTTCTTTTCTTCTGGTAAGATGCCGTCTTTTAAAAACAGTCTGATGGGATCCATCCAAGAAGGGCCTAGATCGACGCAGCATACCTCCTCTGCTTCTGGGTCTTCAATGCTTGGTCTAGGCAGGTAGTCGATCAGCAGTGGATGAGGGATGGAGGAACCTGCCATTGAGGCAAAGCCTGCTAGTTCGTCTGCTCTGCTGTTTTCCTCCCTGCCGATCTGTTCTATCCTCACCACTTCAAATTTCTTGATCTCTGTTCTGACTAACTCTTGGTATTTGGCCATCCTGTCATCCTTTGCTTCGTAGTCGCTTGATATTTGCTTTACCACTAGTTGTGAGTCGCTGTAGACCATTAGCTCGGTGGCCTTCATGTAGAATGCTGATTTGAGGCCTGCAAGAAGCGCTTCATATTCTGCTTCGTTGTTTGATGCTGGGAAGCCAAGGTTGATTGCCTGCTCCACTACTAGGCCGTTTGGAGAGATGAGGACTATGCCAAGTCCTGCTCTATGCCGGTTGGATGCTCCATCCACGAAGAGCTTCCACATCTCTCCGACGAACAACTTCCAGCAAGTGGAGGGATTAGATGATGCCTTGGGGTCTTCCATGTTGCTGGTGTCTTCTTCTTCATGGTCCATGTCTGCTGTCTGCCCTTCGCAATCTGATTGTACCAAGTCTTTATTTGTTGGTAAGTCTTGACTTGGTGTAGCATGGTTTGCTTCTTCCTCCCTTACTTTGTTCTGGTCTGCCTTGGGACTTGACTGGGTAACCTGTACCAGGGGTTGCGTTATTCCGACGTCAACTTCCATCCCTAGCTCGGTTGTTTCAGTCAGGTCGACTGGGCAGATATGATGACTTCCTGGGGTGAATTCTGCGACAAAGTCTGCCAAAGCTTGTGCCTTTATTGCGGTTCTGGGTTGGAATTTGATGTCGAATTGTCCCAACTCTACTGCCCACTTCAGAATTCATCCAGAAAAGTTCACCCTTTCAAAGAGAGCTTTTAATGGAAAGGCTATGAGGACAACTATGGTGTGGGCGTGAAAGTAATGCGACAACTTCCTTGAGGCCATCACTAAGGCTAAAGCCAGTTTTTCTAATGGTAAGTAGCTCGTTTCGGCGCCCAGCAATGTCTTGCTGACATAATAGATGGGTAGATGTTGGATTCCTTCTGCGCGGACCAACACTGCGCTAATTGCGTGCTGCGAGACTGCCAGGTACAAGAAAAGTTCTTCTCCAGGAATTGGGGTTACAAGTAGTGGTGGAGAAGGCATGTATTCTTTTAAGCTTTCCAAGGCGCGGTCGCATTCGTCGTCCCACTCAAACTTGGCTTTTAGAGCATGGAAAAATGGTCGTAGTCTGTCTGACAACCGGCTTATGAATCGATTGAGCGCAGCTGTCATGCTGGTGAGATGCTGCACTTTTTTACTGAGTTAGGCCTCTCCAGATCCTGAATGGCTTTGATCTGGGAAGGGTCTGCCTCTATATCCCGGTTGGTCACCAGGAAGCCTAGGAACTTGCCAGACCCTACACCGAACGCGCACTTAGATGCATTAAGGCGCAATTTGTGTCTCTTCAGAATCTGGAACATCTCACCTAGGTCCTTTAGATGGTCGTTCTCATCCTTGCTCTTGACCACCATGTCATCGATGTAAGCCTCCATTGTTCTGCCTAACAATGGCTCAAACATCTTGGTGACCATTCTTTGGAATGTTGCCCCTGCGTTCTTTAGGCCAAAGGGCATGACCTTGTAGCAATACAATCCTCTTGGAGTTGTAAAGGACGTGACCTCCTGGTCTGGGGGGGTTAAGAGTCCTACTACGATTTTCCGAGTGGCGAGGGGCCGTCTTGCTTGTGCGTCCCTCTCCTGTCGCCACTTCTTTTCCCTTCATCTGGCGCTTTAGAGATTGCATGTCCGCCGCCATCCGTCGTATCAATTCGTCCTGCTCCTTGACGCGATCCTCCAAAGCTTGAGGATCGATCCTCCGCCTTTGTCTCTCTGGACTCTGTGAACGAGAGTGACGGGGGCTGTTAGTCCGCCTTCCCCTAGCATCCCTCCTGTGGTTATGCCGTTGGGGCTCTAAGTCCGCCATGGGAGGGATAGGGGGCAAACCTTTGCGCTTCCCACCTCCTTCTGGGGTTTGTCCATCAATGGCGGATTGTGGCAACTCTTCATTGTGCGCCATTACTTCCTATTAGTGAGGATAACTTGATTAAGAGGTTTTGTTCTTGTCTAAGTTACCATAGACGGCGCCAATTGTACGGGAAATGAATAAACCTTCTCGTATAATCCTGTTGATCAAGTCTGCGCTCCTCCGTACGTCGTCGCTTTACTCCCTGAAAACACAAACGTGAGCTACCCGGCGGGTGTGTGCCAGAAACCTCTCCGATGCCTAAGTCAGAAAAATAGACAAGTAGACAAAAGCTCTGTGTACTTGGAAATCAAAGTTCAGTTACCTCTCCATAGGTGATGTTTGTGAGCTTTTATAGGTTCCGTGTGGCACAATCCAAGTAGGACTCTTACTCCTCCATGTAGAGTCCTCTTAGGATTCACACTCCTGAAAGATAATGCTTATCCTTCAACATCCCCCTCACTGCTTAAACCAAGTGAGATGGTTCTACCATGGTCGGATTCTAATAGGACCGAGGTAATCATGGCTATGTTGAGCCGTAGAGTAGGCCAAACCATAATTAGTTCGGTTATTCTTTTCACCATTCCTTACTTCGGTTTCTCATGTACAAACCATGGCGTGTAGACCGGGCTACTGAATAGTAAGGTTCTGACCGGTCTAACCATAATACGCCATGACCGGGCTAACTTCGGGGCTCTGGGATCGGCCTAAGTAGTGTGGCGACCTTTCCGACCGAACTATCCGCAATGCTCCTCTAGACCGAGATAACAAGAAGGCCTTCTAGGACCGGACTAATTTTAGGCCTTCCGAGACCGGACTAATATTTAAGGCCTTTTTACTCAGCCCTTCACATTGTGGCCCATAATGACCCATTACCCAGCTCGGCCCAATTCTCACATAAATTACCCTCTCAGAGTGGAAGTAAAAAACTATGAGGGGGTGCAAGTCTATGTTTGTGTAAAAAAAAATTTGTCTGTTCCACTAGTATGTAATCCCCCTAAATACAATAGAGTATTGTCCCTCAAGCATTGTATAATTTGATTAATTTTTAGATGGGCCAAGCTCTTTTCCGAATTGGATGCTGTTATTGGGCTGCAGTGGGCCTAATTTTAGACTCATTTCGATGATCCAAACTGTTCACTATGTAAAATTTGTTGAGTATATCATCTTTGAAAAAAGTCAAGTTAATCGAATATCGGTAATCATTTGATCAACTTGCATTTGTGCCTGTGATTTATTTTTAAAATAATAATTGCCGTTGAAAGAAATGCAATTTGATCAAATATCTATTGATATCCAATCAACAGATAGAAGAAAAAATTGAACAAATAGTGAAAAAATTTGAACAAATAGACAAATAGATATAAATTTGAACAAATAGACAAAAAAATTGAACAAATAGATAAATTTAAACAGATAGTCAACAAAAAGTTAAACAGATAAAAAAGGATAAAATTGAAAACAAAATGTTTTCTAAGACTTCTCACCAAATTATTTCACAAAATGTGTATTTACCAACAAAAAATATTCACCGAATCTAATGTCTTACACCCTTTATAAATTGAATTTATTACTAATTTTCTCTTTGATCAACTCACTTATTTAAATGTGTACCATAACATTACCCATAAATTAATTAATAGTGTTTGATTGTAACTCTATATTATAGATTTCGTTTGAGTCACATCACATCTTTACTTTTTTACACATCTTTTCGTAAAAAATAAAAAAATACACTTATTTAAATTATTCAAAATAACATCTTAATATAAAACTAACAATACCAGAAACTTCGAAAATTTACTCACAAAAATACTTAGAAAAAATATTATGGGTTGAAAATTCTTTTCAAGTGTGAATTTCATTATACAAAAATTGAATTTAAAACACCATTACTTTTGGAGTAAGTTTCTTAACATATAAAACAGCTGGGGAAGCAGAGCAAAGTTTCATTCCATTAAATAATTGTTGACTATTACAAGTCAAGCAACCCTTGAGCAACATTTCCATTGATGTCAAAAACTCCCTCTGCACATAGCTCAAACTCATGAGCCTCCAGAAGGAGCTGCCTCTTCATCTCCTCGTACTCGATGATTTGGACCTTGCACTCATCAATCTTCTGGTCAATCAGCTTCACCTCTGAGAGGATAGAATGAAGCTTTGCTCGAACAGCCATCTTACTGACTCTATCTTCAATCCACTCGACTCTAAGCAAACCACGCCTCAAGTATCCAAGTGCGCACAAAAGTTCGTTGAAGTCTGCTTGGCTTGCTTTATTTAGCTCCGTTTGCTCGAACATCTCTAGCAAGGCTCCAAAAGTCTCCATTACCATCGTCACAAACAATGAGCTCAGCTTGCCAAGGTGCATGAAGGTATCGGGCCTCAGCTCAAAAATGCGAAGAAGTTTGGCTCGATACTCCTCCCTTACCCCGGCAAACAGAGATTCAGAATTCAATTTCACCTCTAAGCCTGACTGATCCTTCAATGTCACCACCCCATCTTCACCCCTGGACATAGTAATTCCCTCCTCAATCCCAACAACAGTCAAAGATGTGCTTAAACCACCAACCAAGGCTACTCGAGCCACATCGGACCAAGGAACCTCAGATCGCTCACCCTTGATTGGAGCAGCTTGAATGCCTTCGGATGGCTCCAACTTGACCTTTATTGCCTCAAACACAACTTGAGGCTCGACCATCTGTTCTTCAATAGCCTGTAAGCCTCCAGAAAGATCTACACTGACTTCTACTACCTCAGGCACAACGTGTTCCAATCGAGGCAGATCAACTGATGGCTCACCTCTAGGCTCACCCTCGATCACATTAAGCTTGGCCAGCCCATTCTCAACTGGAGCAACGTCAGTTTGAGAAGGCTCAAGGTGACCACTCTGCTGCTCACTAGTGCTCATCTCCAAAGCACCTCCTTTTGAGGCCAACTCCAAGTCTCTTACAGCCTGGTCTATAGCATGAAGAGCTATTTTCTTTACCTGTTCAAGTGAAGCACAACCAGCGATCAGTATCAGTATTAGCATACTTCAGCGGTTAGTGAAGGGAACATATTTCACAGCACAAAAATGTTAAAATCCCAAACTCCGATATAAATACTTCATTTGAATCATCCCAACTCCGGTGAGCAAGGATTTTTGGATAAATAACAAATTTGTATTCAAGCACAAACAATCTGGGAAAATTGCAATCACAAATTTATTCAATACGAAGCACAGTAAAAGCAAGTATTAGAAAATGGTCCACAAGATGCATGCAAGCAAATTAGTGATGGCTTGGCATCACCACAGGTGATAGCAGATAGCATTGAAGATGATGATCATAAATATTAAACTAAGTACAAGAAATTAAATGATCAACAAATATGCCAAAGACCACGACATAACTCATTAGTACTCCATGATATTCTATGTGGCTCAAACACAAAAGCACCATTACCACATGGAGTTAATGCCCCAATGGCAAGTTCTTCACATTGCTCCATCTATGTTATTTATATCTTTGTAATTTCTCTTTAGTAAGATTCACTACTCTTAGTGGTACAACCTGATGTAGCCATGTTTGCTATCTTGATGCATAGTTAAAGTCCCAAAAAAGTTGACAAGAGTAGATAAGTCATCTGCTAAGAGGGCCAAGAAGTAACAACAGTTGCTATAAAAGGTTTATATTAAAAAACTTTATAAAATTGTAGGAAAGTTAAATCATTGGAGGTAGATTTTGATAATTTGAAGGTGAACGGTTGAATGAAGATAGACGTGACATACTTAGTTTAAAATCTTTGTACAAGTAGAATCGTTCATGAGAAGATTTTAAATAATATATTCACCAAGTTGTCTCAAATGCATCAATCTAAAACTCTCAAATCCATTCTTGAAATCTAGCTGAACATTACTGTATTGAATTAAAGGTTATACTCCTTCGATAAGTGATGCCAAATCTATTCATTTGAAATTACATAAATCCAAATGCAGCCTTTAAGATATTTGATATGTTGCAACAGATCTTGTGATATATAACAATGTTGATAAGAGTGTTTTTTTGACCCCTAAAGTATGTTCCCTGCACCAATATAATGTTTAAAAATTCAAATAATATGCTATCAAACAGGCATTAAAACAGCTTAGTTAAAGAACTGTAATTGAGTCTCACCTCTAAGCCTGACTGAACATCCTTCAGTGTGACGACCCTATCTTCACTTCTGGACATAGTAATTCCCTCCTCAATCCCAACAACGGTCAAAGATGCACTTGAACCACTGACCGAGGCAGCTTGAGCCACTTCAGACTCGCCCCCGATTGGAGCAGCCTCAGTTGATGACCCTCCAAGATGAAGCTCTGTATGCCCTCCTACAGCTTGAACGCCTTTGGATGGCTCCAACTTGACCTCTATTGCCTTGAACACAACCTGTGGCCCCTCCATTGGTTCTTCGATGGCCTGGATGCCTCCTGGCAGATCTACCATGACTTGTACAACCTTGGGCACATCGTGTTCTGATTGAAGCAGCTCAACAGATGGCTCAGCTCTTGGCTCCCCCTCGATCACATTATGCTCGACCAGCCCCTCCTCAACTGTAGCAACATCAGTTTGAGAAGGCTCGTGGTAACCACTGTGCTGCTCACTATTGCTCATCTCAAAAGCACCTCCTTTTGATGCTATGGCCAAATCCTTCAAGTCTCTTACAACCTGGTCTATAGCATGAATAGCCATTTTCTTTACCTGTTCAAGTGAAACACAACTCAACGCCACGTATCAGAGTTAACACACTATAGCACTTGGGAACATATTTCACAGCATAAAATGCAAAATTCCTAAACTCTGATTTAATACTTCATTTGAATCATCTCAACTCCAGTGAGCAAGGACTTTTGGATAAATAACAATTTTCTATTCAAGCACAAACAATCTGGGAAAATTGCAATCACATATTTATTCAATAAGGAGTGCAGTAGAAGCAAGTATTAGAAAATGGTCCACAAGATGCATGCGAGCAAATTAGTGATGGCATGGCATCACCCCAAGTGATAATCTCTGTTATCAGAATCTTACAATTTGCAATTTAATTCACAATTTTTGCAAAATCGATATGAATCTATGGATAAATCTATTTTGAAAGTGAATCTATGGTGAATCGCATGATTCACAATCAATTCACAATGCATGATTCATTTAATTCTTGAAACTATTGTGTCTGACATATTTCGATTATTTTTTTCTCCCTCTTTTTTGTCAAGATGACATAATGCAACTTTTACTAGTGTTGAGTACAAAAATAACCAATATGTGTACATGATTTGTTATTATTTTGGTGATATGAGAGTTTTTAATAGGATTCAACCAGATTTAGTCAGACTCAACTCAACATGTTTTTAACATTTTCTTCTCATTAAAAAAAGAAATAAAATCATAATATATGTTCGGTAGATGTTTAAAGTTATTCCAATATGAATTATCTATTGCTATTTTATTGAAATAAATATAGTTCAATATTACATGGGTGAGGTCAGTTAAACTTAAACCTAATGTTTTCAAATAAGCATATATACCTTTTAAAATGTTTTAGGTTTCAAAATAAAGAATTTCAATTAATTAATTTTATTATTAGGTCATTGTTACTTGTAAAGGTATGTATGCTTATGCAATATCAACATCGTTGTAAGTTATTGTTACTTGGAAATTGAGAATTGTCTTTATTTACTTTCTTTATTAAGAACGGTTATAAATAATAAAAAAAAGAGAAAAGATAATATAGTGATCTTACATGGGAACTTGTATCAACTTCTTACTAATTTTCATTGATTTGAGTTCAAATATTTCATATTTATAAGATATATTTAACATCCAAGTCTGTAGAAATATGTTTCTAAGTAATTTAGAAAAAGTAACCAAATCTTTATGATTTCACGATTCGAATCCCGATTTGACAACTATGGTGATAATGGATAACGTTGAAGATGATAAGCATAAATATTAAACCAAATATGACAAATTAAATGATCAACAAATATGCCAAAGACTACAACACAACTCATTAGTACTCCATGATAATCTATGTCACTTGAACTTACCACATGGAGTTAATGCTCCAATGAGGAGTTCCTCTTCACATTGCACCATCTGGGTTATTTATATCTTTCTAATTCCTCTATAGTAAGATTCACTACTCCTTGTGGTACAAACGAATGTAGCTACGTTTTCCGTCTTGATGCATAGTGGAAGTCCCAAAAAAGTTGACAGCGGTAGGGACCTTATCTGGTAAGAGGGCTAAAAAGTAGCAACAACTGCTAATAAAGGTTTATATTAGGCTCCATTTGGATGAGTGGATTCACAGTGAAGGGATTTGAGGTAAAACTTTATAAAATTGTAGGAAAGTTAATCATATTCAGCAAGTTATGTCAAATCCATCAATCTAAAACTCTCAAATCCATTCTTCAAATCTAGAATTAAAGGCTATACTCCTTCAATGAGTGATGCCAAATCTATTCATTTGAACTCCATAAATCCAAATGCACCCTTAAAATATTTGATATGTTGCAATAGATCTTGTCTAAGAAGCACCGACACTTCTAAGTAAGTAACATGTTGTGTTCCACATGGACATGACACGACACTCATCGGACAATTCCCAACACTCATACACATAAAACATTACAAGTTTGAATAAAATAACTTGAAATCCAATGATAAAACAAAAACAATGTAAATTTATACATATTCTCTTCCTTTAGACTTCAAAATTATAATCTTTGACTAATATTCATATATGACATATAATAAATATAAAAAATTATATATTTTTGATGCAGAACAAAATTATATAATTTTTATATTTCTTAATTTTATTAATTTGGAATTAGATTTTGACTAGAATTTTAAATAGTTTAGAATTTTAATTTCCTATTTTTTTAGGTTTCCTAATTTGTATTGATTTAAGTTTCCTAGTTTATTTTAGAATTACTTTTCCTACAAGTATTAAGTTTAGTTTATTATAAATAAGCCTACAAGCATATGTAATGGAGGCATTCAATCAATAATATTTTAAAGAGTTTTTCTTCTATTTTCCTTGTGGATTCAAGAATTCTCATCTACTAGAACGATATCTATTCTTGTTTCGTCTACTAAAATGATATCTAGTTCTTGTTTCATCTACTAGAACGATATCTAGTTCATTTTTACACTACCGCTGCGTCAATTGGTATCAGAGCAAGGTTTCGCCTGGCTCGATGTCATTCATCGAAGGAAGAAGCACAAGCTCTATTAACGATGACCGTAAAAAAAGATCTAATAGGATTTGAGTCAAGGGACTTGCCCAGGGCTAACCTGTTAGTCACAACGTTAATAGGAACCGCGCTATGGGAATTGCACAAGGCCAGCCTATCAACCACAACGTATTGAGACAATCTTCTCATTATCAATACGATAGTGAGGATGAATTTGAAGATGAGTTATTCGAAGATTATGGTGAATATCAGTCGGTAAGGCGACAACAAAGATTCAGTGATGTGTTCAATAGCAATAATTGCATCAATCATGGCTTTTCAAATTATCAAGTACAACCAGAAATCCCCTATTTTGATGCTTCTTGTCATGCTGAGGATTTTATTTATTGGTTTCGCAAAGTTGACAAATTCCTTGAGAGTATGGAAATCTCTGAAGAAAAGCAAGCCAAATATGCCGCACGTAAGTTACAAGGTTATGTTTCTACATGGTGGAAACAATTGTAGTATGATCAAAGGCAACAATACAAACCCATTAGGACGTGGCATAAGATAAAGAAGTTGATGAGTTCTAGATTCCTTCAATCAAATCGTGGGCAAATGTTGTATCAACAATATCAAAGAAAGTTTGAATCGAAACAATTGTTCCAAGGTAATTTTGATTCACAATATTCTTTGCAATTCAATAATTATTATGCAATTGTGGATACAGATTATTCGAGGAACATGACTATGGTTCTGCCAAGTTTGGGGCAATCAAGTCTTGTAAGTCAACAAATTTGTCACGCTAAACCACACATTGAAGAAGAAAAGATTTTAAGTATCTCAATGTTTGAAAATTTTGAAGACCCAAACAGACATTCAATTGAAGTAGAAAATCAAGCTGATTTCAACAACGGTGAGAACGTTGAAATGGATGAAAGAGAGGTCACTGAAATTACTTTGATCAAGAAGTTTGAAGAAGAAGATGAAAAGGTGAAGCAAGAGAAAAACGTTGAAGTTAGCCAAGAGTTTCTAATGACAACTATCATCTCTTGATTATTATGATGATTATGAGATTGCAAAAGAAGGAAAACTAGTTGAACTCAATGAAAAAAAAGAAATAAAAGATGAGGTAATAAAGTTGACATGTGCACCAAAGAAGTTAATTGAGGATGCAATTGATGTTCTAGGGATGATAATTGAATGTCCAACTGAATCTAAGGCAGAGCAAAGTCTAGAGAGTATCTAACATCAACATAAAATACACTTTATTGATTTTCTTGGTGTGGAGCAATTCAATTTGATTTTCAATGCTTGTCTAATTAATCTTATCAACAAGTTGAAGCATATAGAGAAGAACTTTCAGAAAGGAAACTTTTCTACATACAACTTTTCGAAGAGGGGCAAGCAACTGAAGTATTCAAAATATCTCTTTATTTGGCATGGAAGATGGCAGATTTGTAGTTGAAACTCAAGGACGAGTTCTTTTAAAGAAGGGGTAAACAACTGAAGTATTCAAAATATCTCTTTATTTGGCATGGAAGATGGCAGATCTGTAGTTGAAACTCAAGGACGATGATGTAGAACAAAATTATATAATTTTTATATTTCTTAATTTTATTATTTTGGAATTAGATTTTGATAAGGATTTTAAATAGTTTAGAATTTTAATTTACTATTTTTTTAGATTTTCTAATTTGTATTGATTTAAGTTTCCTAGTTTATTTTAGAATTATTTTTCTACAAGTATTATGTTAGTTTATTATAAATAAGTCTACAAGCATATGTAATGGAGGCATTCAATCAATAATATTTTAAAAAGTTTTTCTTCTATTTTCCTTGTGGATTCAAGGGTGTTCTTGTGGATTCAAGAATTCTCGTCTACTAGAACGATATCTAGTTCATTCTTACACTAACGTTGTGTTAATTTTGCACGTGTCCCTCACGTGTCATGTCCTACATATTTTGAAAATTTCCGTGTCTATGTGTCCTTATTGTGTCGTGTGTCCATGCTTCTTAGGATCTTGTGATATATATCAATGTTGATAGGGTGATTTTTGACAGCTAGAGTATGATCCCTACACCAATATAATGTTTAACATATGTGATGCTTGTGATACATTTATGATATTAGCTGATTTTAGAATCACATTCAAATATTCTTTTGTGGTCAATACATCACAAATATCTACAAACACAATTTTAAGAGGCATAATTATGACAAACTTAATAATCAGAAAACATTTTTCGAGAAATTAAGAAAAATGGTACCGGAATGGGAAATTAATTAAAACAATAATCCATTTGAATGTTTAGGTAAGACCCTTTTATCTCCTTTTGGGGGAAAAGAAAATGCAAGCAAATATGTAATACTAGAAAACTAATGGATAAAATTTGATAGAGAGGAATAACTTGGTCCAGTTTAAAAGTAGAGTCTTAACTGATTAGCAAGTCAAATATATGCAAAATCTGTGGCATTCCAATACCTAGTTGAACAAGCCAACATATAGTCCAGATGACATTATAGAGAAATAATCCGGATGACATTATAGAGAAATAATCATATGGTCTACCTCCAACTTGTCTTCTTTGGCTCTATGATTTTCAGGGAGCAAACGGACCTCCTCAGTTAAACGAATGCACTCGCTTAAATTTTCAGGTGAGACAAAGTCAAGCTCAACCTTTATGCATGACTGCAAATATAACCAAAAAGGATATCAGAAAACGGCATCTGAACTAACCTTTTTTATGAAACAATTTTTTCTATCATATTTATAGCACAAAACCTTGAGGGAAAAAAATTCAATCTTTTCAGTAGTGAAGGATTGATTTATATTTATAGCAGGAAAGTCTTCAACTTGAAAAGTCGAAAAACATCTCAACAATGCAACTTGAGACAGCAATTCTGAACTCTATAAGATCGTCTATTTATAGGGACTTCTGAAATTGCAATTTGCTAAGCAGGAATCATCTTTTGATGGATCTTGCAACCATCAATCAGGGGCCATATGCCACCAAAATCAAACTTTTGTATCAAATAAGTTTATAAGCTAATGTGCAACGGTGAAGTCACAAAAGAAAGGTTTCAACACAAAATAAATAATGTGATAAGTGGGTTCATTCTCTCTCCATGACAAATCCAAAGTATAATAATTTGCCACCAACCTCTAGACCCCACTCCCAATAAAATCTATTACCATTTCATTATGTATGCAACATGAATACATTATTAGCATAGAAACCTATAAGACGGAAATCGAAACACTACGATGTAATCTCAAAAAACTTTTAGTAAAGAGTTCTCCAAATGGTGACTCTCATTCCTGTATTTTTTAAGCCAAAATGAAAAATGCCATGTAGAATAAATACACTGAAGAGAGCATGTGCATAGAAAATGGGACAATTCAAGTGGAAAGACCAGGATATGCACGTCTGCTTCTATCTTTTTGTATTTGTGCAACCATATGTTGTTGGCTTGAAAGCAGTGTGTGTAACAATATAACTTATAGAAAAGTGGTAATTGTTCAGACTTTACTGATGGCCCTACATAAAGTAGTAACTTCAAAATTACAAAATCCTAAACCAGCTAAAATCTTACAATACCTTCAAGTTTCTAACTTGATAAGGACAACCAGCAGGAATAAAAACTGCATCTCCAAGTTTTTGCACAAAAGTCCATGGTTCAATTCCTGTACAAAAGCATCCATTTGACAATTATTGTCACAAAGTCGCAACATCAAATCAAACTGCCTTACAGAATATACAAATAAACTAACCGTATTCCTCCTTCAGCTTTCTTTTGTGCTCAAGAGTCAAATAAAAAGTCTGGTCATGAATAGGGTGAACAACCTGTAACAGAAAAAATATATATATGTATGGAAAATTATGGAGGTCTAAAAAATGAGAACGTAAGTATACCTAGGTGAAATTCCTTCACTACAACATGGCATATGAGCATGCACGTGGTGTGAGAATATATTGTATATATGGCATGATTGTATATATGGCATGGTTATGTATATTAGGAATTAGGCGTTAATTAGGCGTATGTATTTCCTTTTTTAGTCATTCCTTGTTCAGCCATAGATTAGAGCTATATAAACTGATGAATACTTTGTAAACATTAACAATTGAATATACAGAAATACTTAAGAATTCTTACATGGTATCAGAGCCGTCTCTGAGCCGAAACCCTAGAAATTGACTCTGTGTCGTCTTTTTCATTAGAATCTCACTAAGTTGTAATCATAGGTGCTTTTCTTCATCGCAATCGTCTCTTGGAAATCAGCCCTCTGGTTTTATCCCTCTGAGTCGCAGGTCGTAGAGCACCAGAATCGCGATTGGTATTCGCAAAGTTCTCTCTTTCTGTGGTCGTATTCACGAAGTTCAACGCTTTTGATCAAAGTTCTCTTGGCTCTTGACCTTTGTTCGAGTTCTCTCCCTAGTTCAGTCACCGGAGTCTCGATTGTACCAGATCTATTAGCATCGGAATCGCGACTATTCAAGGCTGGAATAGCGACCCATCTGGTTCGCAACTCCTCTCGTTGGTTTTCGTTCAACTTCGGCTTCAAGTTATTATGATGTATCTGGCTTCAGATGAGTGTACTTTTTGTCATCAGAAGGGCCATTGGAAGTATCACTGTCCCAAGAAGGGACGTCTACCTGCCACGTCTTCTCAGCAGTCTCAAACCCAATCTCGAGCTCCTCCTCTGAGTACTTTTCATCTCTCCGTCAGTACCACTGCATCTGCTCCGATTCCTGATCCTGACTTGGCTTCCTTGAGGGCTCAGATTAGTCAACTTTAGTATATGTTGTCTACCTCCCAACCCCTCCCGTCTACTTCGGTTGTTTCCTCTCTTCATTCAGGTTGCTTGAGTCTTCTTCAAGTATCTCTTCGTCTGTTTAGATTTTTGACTTTGGTGCTTCTCATCATATGATGACTCCCCATCTCTCCTTACTTCAAAATTGTATTCCCCCTCCCTTACCTATTACTGTTAATGCTGCTAATGGGTCTAGTATGTCTGTTATATCTGTTAGGTCTGTCCTACCGTCTATTATGTCTACTGTCTCTATTCCATCTGTACTTTATGTTCCTCAGTTATCTGTCAGTTTATTATCTATCAGTTAGCTTGATGCCTCGGGTTTTAATGTTATCTTTTCTTTTTCTATCTGTTCTGTGCAGGATCGAATGTCTAAGCAGCAGATTGGGATTGGCCGTAGAGTTGGAGACCTCTATGTGGCGGAGAGCTTGCATCTACCTATGTGGCAACCTCTCCGACTGCCTTTTCCTCTTTTCAGTTAGATTTTCTGTCTAGTCCTTTCTACTTGTGGCATTCTAGATTAGGACAGTTGTCTACTGATCGCTTACGGTCTTTGGCTCAATCTAGTATATTAGGTAAAATTTCTCCGAGTGAACTTACTGAATGTCGGGGGTGTAAACTTGCCAAAATGACAGCCTTACCTTTTCATAAAAGTACTTCTATATCTGATACACCATTTTCTTTAGTTCATACTGATGTTTGGGGCCCTTCTCCTGTTCTGCCCAAAGGAGGTTCTGCATACTATGTGTCATTTATTGATAACTGCACCCATTACACTTGGGTTTATCCTATAACTTATAAGTCTGACTTCTACCAAATAAACCGTACTTTCCAATCTATGATCACTACACAGTTTGGGTCTACTATTAAATTGTTGCGGTCTAACTTGGGTGGGGAATACTTTAAAACTGAATTCTATGAATACTTGGCCAAATTGGGTACCATTCACCAAACTTCTTGTACTGATACACCTGCCCAAGATGGTCGAGCTGAGCATAAACACCATTATCTCCTTGAGACAGCTAGGTCTCTCCTTCTCTCTGCTTTCGTTCCAGCTCCGTTTTGGGGTGAAGCCATTCTTACTGCTGCTTTTTTTCTCAACCGTATGCCTACCCCCTTCTTTCTGGTCGATCTCCTTATGAGGCTCTATTTTTTGAACTTCCTAATTACTCTATCCTGTGTTTGGATCTGCTTGTTTTGTCCTTTTACCCCATAAAGATAGGACCAAACTTAGTGCGCAGTCTGTCTTATGTGTCTTTTTGGGTTATAGTCTCACTCAGAAAGGTTATCGCTGTTATGACCATGTTTCCCGTCGCCTTTATGTCTCCCGCCATGTTGCATTTCTCGAACGTCTACCTTACTTTCAACTTCCTCCTCTCACTGCCCCAGTTTCCCAAGAGGATTTGGTTCATATTGATCCATTTCCTTCTGAGGTCCCATCTGATGAGTACATCTCCAATGTTCCTCCTGAGCTTGTTTCATCTTCTTCTCCTGTTTCGCCTCTGGCTGCTTCTCCTCCTTCGGCTTCTTCACTTTCTCCGTTGTTAGTTTATTTTCGTCGTAAGGCTCCTCCTCCACTAATTGTCTCTGCCCCTGTTGCTCATCCTTCTGCTTCTGACAACTCTGATCTTGCTGCACACCGATATCCTACTCGTCAACGTCGTCCTCCAAACAGGTTGGGTTGGTCTAATATATGTTTTTCTGCTTCCTATCATACTTTTTTGTCTGTTATTCATTCTTTTTTAGAACCTCAGTCTTACAAGGAGGCCTGTCAGGATCCTAATTGGGTTCAAGCTATGTAGGATGAGTTGTTTGCCTTGCAGAAGACTAATACTTGGGAGTTGGGTCCTTTGCCTGCTGGCAAGAATCTGGTTGGTTGCAAATGGGTCTATAAAGTCAAGACTCATTCTGATGGTTCTCTGGAGCGATACAAAGCTCGCTTGGTTGCAAAAGATTTCTTGCAGGAGTATAGTATTGATTATGAGGAGACATTTGCCCTTGTTGCCAAGATGACTACTGTCCATACCTTGATTTCTATTGCTGCTGTTCGACATTAGCCTCTTTATCAGATGGACGTTAAGAATGCTTTTCTTAACGGTCATCTCATTGATGAAGTCTACATGCGTCCTCCCCCTGGCCTTTTTCACTCCTTTGGATAGGTTTGTCATTTTTGGTGTGCTCTGTATGATTTGAAGCAATCTCCTCGTGCTTGGTATGATCGCTTTCAGACTGCTGTTACCGAGCTTAGGTTTCATCCTTCTGCTTCTGACTCTGCTTTGTTTTTTAGACATACCTCAGTTGGTTTTGTTGCTCTCTTACTCTATGTGGATGATATGATCATTACTGGCTCTGACTCTTCTGCTCTCTCTGAGGTCAAGCAACATTTCTTCCGCACCTTCAAAATGAAAGATCTGGGTCCATTGCGGTATTTTCTTGGTATTGAGGTTGCCTCTTCTCCAAAGGGTTATTTCCTGTCTCAGGCATAATATGCCAATGAGGTTATTCACCATACCGGTCTTACTGATACTAAGATTTCTGATGCACCTATTGAGCTTAATGTCAAGCTCAACTCTACTGATGGTGTCCCTCTGGATGATCCTACTGTCTATCGCGAGCTTGTGGGTTGTTTAGTTTATTTGACTGTTACTCGTCCTGATCTTGCTTATGCTATATATGTGGTTAGTCAGTTCGTTTCTGCTCCTCGCTCTACCCCTTGGGCTGCTTTGGTTCGCATTCTTCGCTATCTCCAGAGTACTTTCAGGGTTTACTGTTATCCTCTACTTCCTCTTTAGACTTGGTGGCCTATGTTGATTCTGATTGGGCTGGTGATGTTAATGATCGCAAGTCCACCTTTGGTTTCCATATGTTTCTTGGCGACTTGATCTCTTGAAAAAACAAGAAACAAACTGCTGTTGCTCGCTCTACTGCCAAAGCTGAGTACCGTGTTATGGCTCATGCTACTGCTGAGCTTGTTTGGCTTCGTTGTCTTCTCTCTGATTTGAGTGTCCCTCAGTCTTCTCCGACCTCTCTCTATTGTGACAACCGTAGTGCTATTCAGATTGCCCACAATATTGTCTTCCATGAACGGACGAAACACATTGAGATTGATTATCACTTTGTCCGACAGCATCCGCAGTCTGGCTCTCTCTCGCTTCCGTTTGTCTCCTCAGCTTTGCAACTTGCGGACTTCTTCACCAAGACTCACACTACCACTTGGCTTCAATTTCTTCTTAGCAAACTCTCAGTGTTTTCTGCTGAAACACCTTGAGTTTGAGCAGGGGTGTGAGAATATATTGTATATATGGCATGATTGTATATATGGCATGGTTATGCATATTAGGAATTAGGCGTTAATTAGGCGTATGTATGCATATATGGCATGGTTATGCATATTAGGAATTAGGCGTTAATTAGGCGTATGTATGCCCTTTATCAATCATTCCTTGTTCAGCCATAGATTAGGGCTATATAAATTGATGAATACTTTGTAAGCATTAACAATTGAATATACAAAAATACTTTAGAATTCTTACACGTGGCACAAAATATATGCATTTTACCTTCACCATACTACTATTCTTACCCATATGAAATTGGAACAAGTGAGGACAGAGAAAACAAACAAAAGCAATACTCCAAATTCAATATTATGCTCAATATCAAAAGTACCTCCTAATAACAATAAGCCTAGTATTAATGATGTGACGTTTGATAAAACTGAAAAATGAATGTCAAATTTTTTAAGTTGAAAAGTTGTTGCCAAATATTAAAGTGTGGAACTAAAACAAGTTGTTTGATAATGATCAAATTTGAAATTTATTACTTTCAAATTGGATCTTTCAATTTTTGTATTGTGAATTTGTGACGGAGAGGAAGTGGTGGTGGTAGTGGAGGTGGCGGTGGTTATGGCGCCAATGGCAATGGTGATGGAGTCAAAGGGATAGCGGTTGTGGTGATGGTGGAGGGGTAATGAAGTGGAGGTAAAAATTGGTGGCAGCAGTGTTAATGATAATGATGGATATGACAATGGTGGCAATTATTGTAGAGGTGTAGGATTGTAGTAGTTGTTGTAGTGCTAGTGGAGAGGTGGTGGTAATGATAGTAACAACTGGTGGTAGTGAAATGATGGTGGTGCCTATGGCAACAATGACAATGGTGAGGTTGTGGTGGTGATGGTGATGACAACAGTGGTGAGCTTATAATGTTGTACGTCAATGCTTATGAATAAATATTTATAAATTCAGTTAGCATTAAGTAAGTTTCGTATCACTTAAAATTTTCTGAACTTCTAGCTTATATTTTAAGAGTCACTTAAATTTTCAAGTGATATATCAAACGGGGTTAATTGATTTTAACTTAATACATTTAGTTTTAAGTACATAATTTGGTTATCAAACACCACCTAAGCCAACCACAAAGATCTAAATATTGAAATAGACAATAAATCCGAAAATAAACAAAATAGCATAATTAAGTTCTAAAATTAATAAATCCTAAAATAAAGCCTAAATTAATAAAATAGATAAATTCTTATTCTTCCGCCCCCGCTTTACATAAGTGCGATGAATGGTGGGTTTCATGTGATCCCATCATTTCTTCCTGGCTGAGAAGAACTCAATTCCAGAGAGTAGCAACTATGTTACTACTCTTGAGATATTTGGGGCAAGACAACGAAACTCCTTATTTGTGATCCAAGTAGCATAAGGATTTGGGCGATCATTCCACTTGATGAGGTACCTCTAGAAGCCACATTAGAAAGAACCGTCAAATCTCATCTTCAAGCACATCCTCAGCCCATGTTGCAAAATAGGGGAAGGCACTGGTATAAATGATGCAGTAATTCCCCTTGTAAGAACACATGCATGCAATTTCTAGAAGGAATGCTTATGATAACGCTCAGGACAAACAAGTACCATAACATAGTTACCCTCGTTAAATTGTTGATTTCTATGGTGAGTTTCACCAAGTCTATAATTTTCATTACTAGAGAGTTTTTTTTTTTTTTTTATAAATAAAAGGAAAATTCAGTACTAGAGAGATTTTTCACCAAATATTAGCATGTAGGTCTGAAATGTGTTGGGCAAAGGATTCATCCAAAAACACTCTTGCCAAATATCTCCACCCCACAAAACTCTTATCTTTAGGGAAACAAACTTTTCTCCAATCCCTTACCCCTTTCACTGTTACTTGCAAAAACCTTCCCCATTTGTCAGATAAACACCTCCCTTCCCAAACCACAGTTGACCCAGAGTTAATCCGAACAAAGGTTCTGAATCTGCCCAATTTGAAGCTTCTTCTAACAGTTTGCATGCCCACTGAAGCTCCACCCCAAAGAAATGGATGGCCCTGTGATAACCCACACTCCTCTCTGTAAGAATGTAAAGATCTCACTCACCACCCTCTGCTTCAAGATAAAACATCTTCCAGTCGATCTAAAAGATAAGCCTCTTGCCGACTCTTACAAGCAAAAGCTACTAAAATATTGAAAAGTAAATACTGCTTAAAAAAATTCACTATTTTGAAAAAGAAATACATAAAAATGGTGTTGGATAATAGCAGTTTAACACCTTAAAGATAGTACAATAATAATTATGAGAAAGAGTCAGAATAATTAAATTTGTTTGGAGAAAATATAATTAATGTGATTAGTGCCTACACCCCCCAAGTAGGATTCGATGAACATATTAAAGAACAATTTTGGAATCAAATGAATAAATTAATGCAAGAATACCTGTAGGACAATAATTATAGGTGGAGATATCGACAGTCGTGTTGGGGAAAAAATTAAGCAAGGGTACGAAACGGTGCATATTACATATAATTTTGGTGACCAAAATGAGACTATAGAGAGCACTTTAGATTTCACAAGAGCGTTTGATCTTATAATAACCAAGGCTTTCTTTAAAAAGTGAGAAGAGAAGAACACTTACTAACTTCTAAAACTGGATCAAATACAAGTCAAATAGATTACTTTACTTGCTTGTAAGAAAAGCATGCCGCTTAATATGTAAAGATTGCAAAAGTTACCCTTAGAGAGAGTTAATAATGCTAGATATATTCATTAAAGGGTAACATCGAACTAGAAACGATATAGAAACCCACGAACTATATTGTGGAATCTAAGACCCAGAAACGATATAGACACCGATGAACTATATTGTGGAATCTAGGAGGTCAAAATTTGGAAATATTTGAAGTAGCAATGTGAATTTGGAAGATGAAACTAGAAATATGTGAAATACAATGGCAACATGAATTAAAAGAATATAAAAATGTTCTTAAAAAGTCGAAGGGAAAAGGTCCTATATCTAAAAAAGCTTGGTAGTTGAATGATGAGGTAAAAGCCAAAAAAAAAATAAAAAAAGAAAAAATAAAATGTTCTAAAAAATGACAAAAGAACAAAAATAGAAAAATGTTAATAGATATAAATGGGCTTACAAGAAAGTTAAGAGACCTGTTAGAGATGCTAAGATGAAAATCCATGACGAGCATGCTAAGATGAGAAACCTGCCATCAATGATATATGTGACAGGAAATATTGGGCAACAAAAAAACAATACATTCATAATAAGTGCAGTTGAGATGAGGATACTAAGATGGATGTGTGGAAGACTAGAAAAGATTGAATTAGAAATGAATACACGTGAAATGGAAGGAGAAGCATAAATTGAAGTTAACTTGAGAGAACAAACATAAAATGGTTTGGTCATGTACAACGAAAACCAGTAAATGCAACGACAAGGAAGAGTACTATGATCATCATTAATGAAAAAACTAGGGGGAGGAGAAGACCTAAACTAACATGGGATATTGTGTAGGTTTAGAGAAGAGAAGGAATTAAGGAATGAGTTAGACTTCATTCCCTGTTATATTAATAATATTGAGTAATTACAGGAGTGCCATAAGGCATAATATATGGGCCAGCCCATTTCACCAATCAAAGGAATAAATAAGAATAATAAAATACAATCACTTATTTCCTATTTCAACACTTCCCCTCAAGCTGGTGCGAAGATATCTCTCATGCCCAGCTTGTTGAGAATGCCATGAAATAGTTTGCTCCCTAGCCCCTTGGTAAGAATATCGGCTAGTTGGTCTCCAGCCTTCACAAAGGGAATGCATATAATGCCACTAGTGAGTTTTTCCTTGATGAAGTGCCTATCAATCTCCACATGCTTAGTTCTATCATGTTGAACTGGATTATAAGCTATGTTGATTGCGGCCTTGTTGTCACAGTATAGTCGCATGGAGTTAGTCTGATGGATTCCCAAGTCACCCAACAATAGTTTAATCCAGAGTAACTCACATACACCCTGAGCCATAGCCCTGAATTCTGCCTCAGCACTAGATCTAGCAACCACATTCTGTTTCTTACTTCGCCATGTTACTAGGTTGCCACCAACAAATGTGCAATATCCGGAAGTTGATCGTCTGTCAGTGACTGATCCAGCCCAATCTGCATCAATAAATGCCTCCACACTGAGATGGCCATATTTAGAGAAATAGAGACCCTTTCTAGGAGAAGACTTCAGATATCTCAGGATTCTTATAACTGCCTCCAAGTGGAAAGCTCTAGGAGAATGCATAAACTAACTCACCATGCTCACAGCAATGGCAATGTTTGGACGTGAATGGGATAAGTATATGAGCTTGCCTACTAGTCTCTGGTATCTCTCTTGGTCCACTGGATCTCCCTCTTGATCCTCACTCAATTTCTGGCCTGGTTCTAGAGGTGTATCACATGGTCTACCTCCAAGCATTCCAGTTTCCTTCAGCAAGTCAAGTACATACTTCCTTTGGCATATGAAGATGCCATCCTTGGATCGAGTTACTTCAATGCCCAAAAAATACTTCAAATAGCCTGAGTCTTTGATTTCAAACTCCTTAGCTAAGTATTCTTTCAAACGAGGAATCTTTTCAACATCATCTCCTGTCTAAACAATATCATCAACATAGACAATAAGAGCTGTGGTCTTATCATCTGAGGAGTGTTTCACAAACAAGGTGTGATCAGCTTGACTTTGCTTGAACTCATATTTCAGCATAGCTTGAGCAAACCTTTCAAACTAAGCCCTAGGAGACTGCTTTAGCTCATAAAGTGACTTTCGGAGCCTGCATACTTTATCATTGGACTTAGTATCCAAGTGACTTGCTGTCTGTCCTTGTCCTTGATATAAACTTTGCCTGCTTCCTTTTCCTCAACAACTGCTGGCTCATCATCCTCTATCTGTTCAAGCACTGGCGGAAGTGGAACAAGAATCTTTTCACACCAAAACTCCCCCTAAAGGGATGACTGTGAGACCAAGAGGGTCGGAAAGTAAGGCTTAGACTCAAAGAAAGTGACATCCATGGAGACAAACTATTTGCGAGTGGGAGGATGATAACACTTATAACCTTTTTTGGTGGCAGAATAACCCAGAAAAACACACTTAAGAGATTTAGGATCCAATTTACCACGAGTGGGTGAATGATTATGGACAAAGCAAACACAACCAAAAGTCTTAGGAGGAATGGAGAACCCGGAAGGGGTAGACCCGAACAAAACTTGAAGAGTGTTTGTTTTTGAAGGACTTGGGTAGGAAGACGATTAATCAAATAAGCGGCAGTGAGAACCGTTTCCCCTCAATAGGATCGAGGAACCCACATCTCAAAAGATAAACAACGAGCAACATCAAGGAGATGGCAATTTTTGCGTTCTGCAACACCATTTTGTTGAGGGGTATTAGTGCAAAAAGTCTCGTGAATAATGCCATGTGTGGCGAAGTAAGTGGCAAGACCAGAGTCAATAGACTCCTCCCCATTATCAGAATGTAGAATTTTGACAACCGCCCCAAACTGAGTACAAACCATTTTATAGAAGTTTTGAAACATAAAAAAAACCTCATTTTTATCTTTCATCAAATAGACCCAAGTGACCCTAGAACAATCATCTATGAAGGTAACAAACCATTTTTGACTAGTTAAAGACACAAAATGAGATGGGCCCCATACATCAGAATGAATCAAAGAAAAAGGAACTAAACTTTTATTAATAGAAGGAGCAAAAGAGGCTTTGTGTTGTTTTTCAAATTGACAAGATTCACATTGAAAATTTGACACATTATTTTTCTCAAAAATAGAGGAAAATAAATGCTTAAGTAATAAAAAAGAGGGATGTCCTTAACGATGGTGCCACACCCAAATGTCGTCCTTGGCAGATGGTAACTGAATAGAGGAATGAGCCAGCTTGTCTGTCTGATCCAAAATGTAGAGCCCATGTTCCTCTCTACTACTGCCAATCCTCTTCCTCGTGATAAGGTCCTAAAAAAGACAATGATCAGGAAAAAAGGTCACGCTACAATTTAAGTCACGGGTAATACGACTCAAAGATAAAAGATTAACACTGAAATTGGGCACATGAAGGACAGAAGACAAAAGAAGGGAAGAGGTGGCATGAATTAAACATTTCCCTGACACAGACAAAATTGTACCATTAACGATACGCACTTTTTCCTGACTCGAGGAGGGGTTATACTCAGAAAATAAATTAGAGGAGCCAGACATACGGTTGGAAGCACCGCAATCAATAATCTATGGTACAGTCGTATGAGATAGCAATGCACATGGGGAGGAAGCTAAGTTACCTGAATTGGCAAAGAAAGAAGAAAGTGCACCTATAGCAGAAGTGGAGGCGCGACGGTCTAGCAAATGGCGAAGAGCAATCTCAAAATCTAAGGCAGATAACCCCGAAACATCAGTAGCGGAGGAGACAACTGGAGAAGAAGATGATGGCTCAATAGTGTTTGAAAAGTGGACTTGTGTATTGGCCCCACGGCCTCTAGGACTAGACCGACCTCTGCGAGTGCCATGCAACTTCCAACAAGTCTTCGTGTGTGACGAAGTTGACAACAATAATCACAATACAGATTATCCTTCTCAGAGGAAGGACGAGACCTACGAGTCACACGGTCACTATCGCGAGAGGGTGCAGAAACCAAGGCCGAGCGATCAGTAGTAGCAAAAGGAAGCATCGCAGAACGGCGACTCTTCTCATTCTGCACAAAAGCAAAGGCTTCCTGGAGAGAAGGAAGCACATCCATGTCAAGTACCCTACTTCGAACCGGATCATATTCCACATTTAGGCCTTCCAAGAACTTAAAGACCCGTTCTTGCTTCACAAACTTCCGGTAACCAGTAGAATCAGTGAGACAGACAGGTTTGTAATCCTAAAGGTGATTAAGTCGCTTCCACCCATTGCTAAGGAAGGTAAAATATTGGAGGATCGTCTGCTCACCTTGTACTGACCGTTCAATGGGGCGACGTAACTCGAAAGCCTGTGAAAAGTTCCCTTTCCTGGAGTAAGTAGTTGCTACGGCCTCCCAAATATCCTGGGCAGTGTCTATAGACAAGTAGCCCTCTCCAATCTCCGGAACCATAGAATGGATCAACCAGCCCATAATCAGAGAATTGGTGATCTTCCACGGGTCATAATGAGGGTCGGTGATATTGGATACCTGAACAAACCCATCAACATATCCCATCTTTCCCTTACTCTTCAAGAAAATAGTCAGACTTTGCGACCACGCTAGGTAATTCTGACCATTGAATAGAGAGGTGGTGATTCTAAGGCCAGTGTGGAGGGTATCAGTCATAGTAGAAGAGATGACAGAACGCTTGCCCTGAGAGGGCTGAGAGGTAGTAGATTCACTAGTCAAATCTGCCATGGGGATGCTACGAACTATTCCTCAACCACAATGTCAATCACAAACCCGAAAGATGAGAATGGAGAAACAAGCACAATAAGAACTAGAAACTCATAAAGAATTAAGAATCATGTTTTTTTTTTAATTAACGTATCATATTTATTTATTTATTTTTGTGTGTAAAAGAGAATTAACAAGTGTTTAATAGCCAACCATTAAAAACAAAGGGAGACAAAGGCAGACGAAGGACCCAGAGGCAAGAGTTGAAGTTGAAAATGGCAACAGAGGCAGAGGCAGAGGCAGATAGAAGGTTGGTCGACGAGGCCCAGACGGCCAGAGGGACGACCGATGACCCCCTAGGGAGTTCTGACAGAGGCCTAAGAAGCCAAAGGGACTACCGACAACCCCCTAGGAAGCCACAGGGACTGCCAACAGCTCCCTAGAAAGTGATAAGAACGGGCGACGACGCCTAAGAGGCTGTCGAGAGAGCTGGGCAAGGGTGTGAGAACTAGGGTTTGATTGTAGGTAGGCTGGGTGTGGGCTACTATGACAACCATCTCCCTAATTAAGCAAATTAATTATCTTAATTATATGCTTACCGTTATTTATATAGTTATGTGGTAATTGTGGATCATGTGCCATATGATACATGCTTGTATTGATTGGCATTGTATTGGTATTGTTATTATGTGTCATATGAATTAAACCTGTCTGACTCGTTAAATTTTATCAGGTTGAAATTAAGTAATTGAATAGGAATAGAGCCTAATCCACATTAGGACAATTAAATTCAGTTTGCTTTATGCCATAAAATGATGAGACTAATTTAATTTACGTGAAGTTAATTTTAATTAATTTCTTAGCCTTAGTTGCATGAATTGAAAAATTAATAAAACAAAAAAAAAAAGAAAAAAAAAAAGAGAAAGAAATTGAGTACAATAAGGTGTGCATGTGTCCTACTCATCTATGCATCTATGTAGCTGGTATAAGGCAAACAGTGGGTCTTGTTGGGTTTACACTATTCAGACAAGTAGAGATAGAGAGAGAGAGACAGAGAGAGAGAGAGGGAAAGGCTTTGAAGGTGAGAGTTCAACTTAGAGTTCAACATAGAGAAGAAGAGAAGAAAGAGGGAAGTAAAGGAGAGGCTTAAGGAAACATACACCTACACCTTCTTCTTCACAATTCACCCACTCTAGGTAAGATTTCTCCACTCTAATCCCATGCATTTGAAGAATCATGCTCATGACTATGGAATTCAAGATTAACCAAGAAAAATATAGGTTAAGAGAAAGATTAGTTCTTGTAATGAGAAGGTTGTTGCATGCATGACTTTAAATGAAAGGAATAAGTGAATTAACTCTTAAATTCACCTTGCATGGCATAAATGAGTAGTTAGACATAAATTCTTCATATCCTTCTTGTTGTTGGTAGTTAGACGTAACTTCATGCATGAGCCTCATGAACTCAAATGATTTCTTCATGAGTTTGTTTTGTAATTCAATCGAAATGTAATCTTTACAAATTGAAACTTTGGGAGTTGATTTCAAGTGTTAATCTCTAGTTTGATCTCCCTTTACTATTGAGGGTCCAAATTCAAGGTTGTTGATACAAATCTATGGATTGAAACATGTGAATTGAGACCAAAAGGTGGTGAAATTGAAGACCCAAAACATGGCAGATTTTCGGACCCAAACAGACCCAACACCGTGTTAGCATATTATACTCACCGAAAGTGTTAGCATTTTTATATTAGCCGAAAGTTGCACTATAGTAGGGTTTGTATTATTCTATAATTATCTCTCTTGTGTAAACCCTAAATTCTCATTTATAAATAAGGGATGATATTCAATCATACCCTAAGCTGGTTAATCAAAGCTTCATGGTATCAGAGCTTGAGCTCTAGGGTTTCGGCACACCCTCACTCTAGGGTTCGAAACTAACCTAGGTGGATCCTCTGCTGGGTCGATCTTCAGTCGCCGTTGTCACTCTGCTTCGTCTTCATTAGCCGGTGGATCATCGGCTTCGGCTTCGTCTTCGTCTTCCGCCCCACTCGCCGTTGTCCTCAGCTCCTCAGCTCGTCGATCTCCTCCAGCAGTTCGTTGCTCGTCACTGTCGCTCGTCTCGTCTCTGTCGCCGTCGTCTCTGTTGTGTAGGGTATGATATAACCTCTGTTTTGTATAACACACCGGACTAATACATGTATAAATAAATAAATCAGTAAATATATATATATATATAAAAAAAAAAAAAAAAAATGATTTCTTAATTTTGTTATGCTCTTATAGTGGTCATTGTGCCTGTTCTTTCACCACCACCTTCCGGGTTTGTGATTGCCACTAGTTTTGTTGCGGGTTTGGTAGTATTGTATCCATGACAGATTCCTCCAGTGTGTCCCCTTCTTCTCAAACACCGAGGAGTGAGAGTCCCATTATACCTACTACCATGACTGAGAACCCCAACCCTAGTATAAAATCACCACCTCTCTCTTTAATGGTCAGAACTACCTAACATGGTCTCAAAGTTTGACTATGTTTTTGAAGAGCAGAGGGAAGATGGGGTATGTTGATGGCAGGATACAGGCACCTAGTACCACTGACTCAGGTTATGACCAATGGGAGATTAACAACTCTTTGATTATGAGTTGGCTTATCCATTCGATGGTTCCAGAACTTGGTGAGGGCTACTTGTCTATGGAGACTGCCCAGGAAGTTTGGGATGCTGTGGCTGTCACCTATTCCCGCAAAGGGAATTTCTCACAGGCATTTGAGTTGCGCCGCTCTATTGAGAGCTCAATTCAGGGGAGCAGACTGTTCTTCAGTACTTCACTTTCCTCACCAACGGCTGGAAACGCCTTGACCACCTGGAAGACTATAAGCCCGTTTGCCCTGCTGATTCTGTCGGGTACAAGAAGTTCATCGCACGGGAACGGGTCTTTAAATTTCTGGCCGGCCTAAATGTGGAGTATGATCCAGTTAGGGGTCGAGTTCTGGGTATGGATACTCTTCCTTCACTTCAGGAGGCATTTGCCTATGTACAGAATGAGGAGAGTCGCCGGTCTGCTATGATGTCCCCTGTCTCTACTGACCGTTCAGCATTACTGTCTACTCCTCGAGATGGCCTCAGCCTGACTCCCATTCCTCCGTCTGCTGCTAAGGAGTCTGTCTTCTGTGATTATTGCAAGAAGCCGCGGCATACTCGTGAGACATGTTGGAAGCTTCATGGGACTCCATCCGGGGGTCGAGGTGATCGGTCTGGTTCTCGAGGCGGTCGGTCAGGCCAATCTAGAGGACGTGGTTCCTATTCCCGGGCTCATCAGACTAGTGCCGTTGATCCACTTGATTCTAATTCTGCTTCTGTTGGCCAAGCTTCTGATACTGAGCTGGAGGATGCTTTGCGCCAATTGTTGGACCGCCGGTCTTCTCCTGCTCTCAGTACAGCTTCCTCGTCCTTTGCCCGCTCAGGTAACTTAGCCTCTTCTCCTTGTGTTTTCCTGTGTCATAAGTCTTTGCCTTGGATCATTGATTCTGGTGCCTCAGATCATATGTTTGGCTCCTCTGATCTTTTCTCTGTCTATAAGCCCTCTTCAGGTCAGGACAAAGTTAGGATGGCCGATGGTACTGTTTCTTTCATTTCTGGAAAAGGTTTAGTCCACGTCACTCCTACCATCCATCTATCTTCTGTTCTCCATGTTCCCAATTTTTCTGTTAATCTATTATCCTTGAGTCGTCTCACCCAGGATTTGAATTGTAGTGTAACGTTTTTTCCTGATCATTGCCTTTTTCAGGACCTTGTCACAAGGAGGACGATTGGCAGTGGTAGTGCAGAAAATGGTCTCTACTTCCTAGATCAACCAGACAAACTTGCTTATTCTTCCACCACGTCTTCTACTACCCCCGCTGATTTATGGCTGTGGCATCGGCGTCTTGGGCATCCTTCATTTCATTTACTTAAGCATTTATTTCCTTCTAGTTTCGCAAATCATCAGATGTCTGACTTTCTTTGTGAGTCTTGTCAACTTGGAAAACAGCACAGAGCTTCTTTTGCTCCCAGTTTGAATAAAAGTTTAGTTCCTTTTTCTTTAATACATTCTGATGTTTGGGGTCCCTCTCGTGTTATGTCTGTGAAAGGTCATCGATGGTTTGTTACATTTATTGATGATTTTTCTCGTGCTACTTGGGTGTATCTCATGAAAGATAAGAGTGAGGTTTTCTCTGTGTTTCGCACTTTTCATAAGATGATTTGTACTCAGTTTGGGGCCACTGTCAAACTCTTTCGTTCTGATAATGGCGGGGAATACATAGATTCTGGGTTAGGACAATATTTCTCTACTCATGGCATTATCCATCAGACCTCTTGCACCAATACCCCTCAACAAAATGGGGTGGCAGAACGCAAGAATCGGCATCTTCTTGACATGGCTCGGTGCATGTGTTTTTCTATGAATGTGCCTCGGCCCTATTGGGGCGACGCTATTCTCACCGCTGCCCATCTTATTAATCGTCTCCCTACCCAGGTCTTGCAAAAACAGGCTCCTCTTCACGTCCTCCTAGGTTCTCAGTTCTTGTTTTCTATTCCTCCAAAAATTTTTGGTTGTGTCTGTTTTGTTCATAATCACTCTCTCTCTCGTGGTAAGTTGGACCCTCGCTCCCTCAAGTGTGTTTTCCTTGGTTACTCTCCTACTCAAAAGGGGTATAAATGTTACCACCCTTCTTCTCGTAAGTGGTTTGTGTCCATGGATGTTACTTTCTTTGAGTCCCAGTCCTATTTCTTGTCCTCTCCGGTGTCACCGTCCTCATTTCCGGGGGAGCCTTGGTGTGAAGTGAGTCCTGTGCTTCCTATGGTGGAACCAGTTGTTCTTGCACCACCCTCTTCTACTGGGACTATAGAACCCACTGTCACCAAGGATAAGGTCGGGCATGTTTATGTCCGGGACATAGACAGACAACAAGTTAACTGGATACAAGGGACCACTTCTGCTACTCCACTGCCATCTCCTGCTTCTGATGAGAGTCTAGGTAACTTTGAATCTCTTGAATCCATTGATCTTGATGTTCCTATTGCCAAGAGAAGGGTGTGAGATCTTGTACTCAACATCCTATCTCACAGTTTGTGTCATACTCTCATTTGTCATCCTCATATAGAGCGTTTGTGTCCAATATTTCCTCTGTTAGCATTCCTAACCATTTTCAGGATGCTCTTGCTACCTCTGAGTGGAAACTAGCCATGATTGAGGAAATGAAAGCACTTAGGAAGAATGGCACTTGGGAATTGACTGAGTTACCTACGGGCAAACGACCTGTGGGATGTAAATGGGTATATACTGTGAAACACAAAGCAGATGGGTCTATTGAGCGTTACAAGGCAAGACTTGTGGCAAAAGGGTTTACTCAGACATATGGCATTGATTATCAGGAGACCTTCGCACCCGTGGCTAAGATGAATTCAGTCAGAGTACTTCTCTCTCTAGCAGCTAATCTTGATTGGCCGCTTTATCAGTTTGATGTCAAGAATGCCTTTCTCCATGGTGACCTCGAAGAAGAGGTATATATGGACATTCCTCCTGGTTTTGAGGATCATCAGACAGAAGGCAAAGTATGCAAGCTTCGGAAGTCATTATATGGTCTCAAACAGTCTCCAAGGGCTTGGTTTGAGAGATTCACTCAGGCTATGTTTAAATATGGCTTCAAACAAAGTCAGGCAGATCACACATTGTTTGTGAAACATTCCTCACGTGGTAAGACTACAGCACTTATTGTTTATGTAGATGACATAGTTCTTACAGGCAATGATAGTGAGGAAATACCTCTGTTGAAGAAATATTTAGCTAATGAGTTTGAAATCAAAGACTTGGGAAGCTTGAAGTATTTTCTGGGAATTGAAGTTGCTCGCTCTAAGGATGGGATATTTATCTCACAGAGAAAATATGTGCTTGACCTGTTGAAGGAAACTGGGATGCTTGGCTGCAAGGCATGTGCCACTCCACTGGAACCCAATCAGAAATTGGGGGATGATGAAGGAGGAGAAGTTGTTGATAGGGGGAGCTATCAGCGATTAGTGGGTAAGCTCATTTACCTATCTCACTCCCGTCCTGATATTGCTGTTGCTGTCAGTGTGGTTAGTCAGTTTATGCATGCTCCTCATCAGATTCACCTTGAGGCTGTCATGAGAATCTTGAGGTACTTGAAGTCTGCTCCTGGTAAGGGTCTTTATTTTTCAAAGTATGATCATCTTCGTGTGGAAGCCTATACAGATGCTGACTGGGCTGGATCAGTAACTGATAGGAGATCGACTTCAGGGTATTGCACATTTGTTGGAGGCAACCTAGTTACTTGGAGGAGTAAGAAACAGAATGTGGTTGCCAGGTCAAGCGCAGAAGCTGAGTTTAGAGCTATGGCACAAGGTGTGTGTGAACTTTTATGGCTCAAGTTATTGTTGAGTGATCTAGGTATTGATCAGACGGACTCCATGCGGTTATACTGTGATAATAAGGCCGCCATCAACATTGCTCACAATCCAGTTCAACATGACAGGACAAAACATGTTGAGATTGATCGCCACTTCATTAAGGAGAAACTCACTAGTGGTACCATTTGTACTCCTTTTGTCCAGTCTGGTGAACAACTTGCTGACATTCTCACCAAGGGGGTTGGGAATAAACCATTTCATGACATATTAGGCAAGCTGGGCATGAGAGATATCTTCGCACCAGCTTGAGGGGGAGTGTTAGCATATTATACTCACCGAAAGTGTTAGCATTTTTATATTAGCCGAAAGTTGCACTATAGTAGGGTTTGTATTATTCTATAATTATCTCTCTTGTGTAAACCCTAAATCCTCATTTATAAATAAGGGATGATATTCAATCATACCCTAAGCTGGTTAATCAAAGCTTCACACCGCACGTGCGGCTTGGGGCCCCACACGTGCGGAAAACAGGGCAGATTGGTGGTGCATACTGAAATAAATGCAGGTGTGGAGGGCACGTGCGGCAATGGTCCCGCGCGTACGGCCCTTTTGGGCAGTCCCGGTTTGTTTTTCGCTCATCTTTTCCACCTTCCAGGCCTCCGTTTGCATCGTTTTAAAAGTGTTTTTCATATGCGTTGCATCTCATGAGTGATCGAATGAAAATTAGAACCGATTAGAACCGAACAAGTGAGCAACGAATAGAAATTGACCAAATAAACAACGAAGTGAATAGAAATAGAATGATTAAATCCGACATGGATGTAATTGAGTTGTTGTGCTTGAATTTGTTTGTTTAAGTCAGACGTTGCGTCTTTAGTGCATTTTAGCACGTGTTCCATGGAGTCCACTGTGAATAACAATGTTGTAAAGCTATGCTCAATTAGAATTATTTTCTGAATGATTAACTGTATTGCTTTCTGAAATGATACTGTTTATTAAATGAATGTTTGTCCTATTTTAAGAATTGTACTCGTGGCATCTATAGCAACTGACTGTTACTGTTACTGCTACTGTTGCTGCTACTACTACTGTTACCGTTACTGCTACTGTTATAGAGAACTCTGTCAGTTCCAATGTTGGAACTACTGTTTACTGTTTTGATGGTCATCAATTGACTGTTCGGTCTTTTAAGACCTACTGTACTGTTCTGCTACTGGATGTACCATGTATGACTGCTATGATTCCTATATAACAGATATAATATGGAATATGAGATATTGATCACACAAATGATCTACTAATGCAATTGACTGTTTTAAATACTGAAATTCTTAACCCCTTTACGCATTTGTTATTCACTGGGCTTTAGCTCACTATGTATATATATGTATATAGGTAATCAGGCACCCGAGCGGAGCTAGCAGCATCGACCCCGATTTCGTTTTGTCAAACCAACCGTTGTGCCTCGCTACGAGGCTTCGATCCGTTGTTGTCAAGGCTTTTTGCGTGATCTAATTCCACCCTTTTTGGAAAGTTATTTAATGTCAAAGTAAATGTTTTATACTTTGTTTCGGGCTTAGGATTTAATTCCCTAACATGTCTTGGATGTTTATGACTTAAGCTTTTATGTGTATGTTGGATATGAACTTGGACTTATATATGGAAGTTGTTTGATCATTTACGCTTTCACAGCTCTTTGGACATTATGTTTTAATATGTACAGACTTCTGCCGGCCCCTTTTATTGTTTAATTGTTATTACTGTTAAGCAGGCCTTTGGTAATCACAGATTACTGGCCGGTTACGTTCCTAAATTCTTAGGGACGGGTTTGGATTGTGATAGCTACAGTGGTCGGTCTAGACTGTTTTGATGGTCTGGACTATTTTGACGGGAGAGGAAAGGCAACAGAGAGATGGGGCTAAGGTTTTGGCTCTGATACCATATAGGTTTAGAGAAGAGAAGGAATTAAGGAATGAGTTAGACTTCATTCCCTTTTATATTAATAATATTGAGTAATTACAGAGTGCCATAAGGCATAATATATGGGCCAGCCCATTACACCAATCAAAGGAATAAATAAGAATCATAAAATCCAATCACTTATTTCCTATTCCAACATGTTGTAGTAAAAAGGATATGAAGTTTTAAAATTTAACTGAGCAATTAGGGCTTGACAGCGTGGAAAAGCGGAAAAAGTTCATCTAACGAACTCCAATTGATTGGGATCCAAAGGTTCAATTTGGTTAAGATCAAATCCATTTACCTATGAAGCACAAACACCTCCCAAGGTCACGTACCTGACACAGACATGCGTCAGACACATTCCGAACAAGTGTCGGACATGCTAGAGGAATTGGACACGTTGGGTGTTGAATTTATAGAAGAGAAGAAGAAGAAGAATAATAAGAAGAAGAGAATAGAACGAGAGAGAGAAAGCTGCTGTATATTATTGATTCAAAAGCCTAGGGTTTCCCCCTTACACATAACTACTTATACTAATAAGAATAATACATAAAGACCAAACTACCCCTAACACTTAACACTCCCCCTCAAGTTGGTGCAAAGATATTTCTCATGCCCAACTTGCAACAAATGGGGTGAAAGACTTTACTACTAAGACCCTTAGTAAAAACATCCGCCAGTTGATCTTCAGACTTAACAAAAGGCATACATATCAAACCCTTATTCAATTTCTCCTTAATGAAATGTCGGTCAATCTCAATATGCTTAGTCCGATCATGTTGAACAGGATTGTGTGCAATACTAATAGCAGCCTTGTTGTCGCAATACAAAGTCATGGGACCACTCCAATCAAGCCCTATATCACTCAACAAAGATTGAAGCCACATTAGTTCACATGTTCCATGTGCCATAGCCCTGTATTCAGCTTCAGCACTAGATCTAGAAACGACCGCTTGCTTCTTACTTCGCCATGTAACTAAATTTCCACCTACAAAAGCACAATAACCGGAGGTAGAGCGTCGGTCATCTATAGAGCCTGCCCAATCTGCATCTGTGAATGCTTCCAACCGCAAGTGACCATGATTAGAGAACAAAATTCCTTTTCCAGGGGCAGATTTAAGGTACCTCAAAATGCGATAGACTGCATCCAAATGAGTTGCACGAGGATCATGCATAAACTGACTCACTATCCCAACTGCATAGGCAATATCTGGACGAGTATGAGAGAGATATATCAGTCTTCCCACAAGTCTTTGGTACCTTTCCTTCTCCACAGGCTCACCAATTCCACTACAAAGATGATGATTAGTCTCAATTGGTGAATCAGCTGGTCTACAGCCCAACATGCCCGTTTCCTCAAGAAGATCTAGAATGTACTTCCTTTGAGAAATAAAGATGCCTTTATCAGATCGAGCAACTTCAATCCCAAGAAAGTATCGCAATGGACCAAGGTCTTTTATCTCAAACTCCTTGGCTAACTGCATCTTGAGATGGGTCACCTCCTCCTCATCATTACCTGTCACAACTATGTCATCCACATATACAATAAGCACTGTTACCTTATGTACATTGCGTTTGACAAACAAGGTGTGATCCGCATTGCTTTGCTGATACCCAAATCCCAGCATTGCCTTGAGGAATCTACCAAACCAGGCTCTAGGAGATTGTTTCAAACCGTACAAAGCCTTCTTTAATCTACAAACCTTTCCAACTGTAGACTGAGATGAGAATCCTGGAGGTACATCCATATATACCTCCTCCTCCAAATCCCCATGAAGAAAAGCATTCTTCACATCTAGTTGCTGTAGAGGCCATCCCAAATTAGCCGCACATGACAGGATAGCCCGAATGGAATTCATCTTTGCTACCGGGGCAAAAGTTTCTTGATAATCTATTCCATATGTTTGGGTAAATCCGTTGGCCACTAGTCTTGCTTTGTACCGTTCAATTGTCCCATCTGCATTGTGCTTAATGGTGAACACCCACTTACATCCGACTGGTTTTTTCCCATTTGGAAGAGACATCAACTCCCATGTGTTATTTTTACTCAAAGCTTGCATCTCTTCTACCATAGCTACCTTCCACTTAGGATCATTGATGGCGTCTTTCCAACCCTGCGGAATACACACAGAAGAAAGGGACGAAACAAAAGCACGATACGGAGAAGACAACGAATCATAGAGAGCAATAGGAAGACTCAAATCATCCGTAACAGGACCCTGGCCGGAGATAGAAGATAAAGTGCCATCAGCCACTCTAACCTTATCTCGCCCAGAACTAGGTGAATAAGAATGGAAAAAACTAGAAGTACCCGTCATGTGATCGGTAGCTCCGGAATCAATGATCCAAGGAGACGACGAAGAGGCACTGAGTGCACTAGCAGAAATACCTGTGTGAGCAAAGTTGGAAGATGCAGAAGAGGAAGAAGCTAAGGCAGATGAAGAATCAAGTCGAGCCATCAACCGTCTGAGAGGGTGAAGCTCATCCGGGGAAATATGAGAACCAGCATCATTCGAGGCACTAGCAGTAGTCTCAGAAACATGTGCCTGAGGACGAACACCACCACCACGACCACGGCCTCGAGTAGGGCGGCCATGCAACTTCCAACAGTGGTCTTTATCATGTCTATCTTTCCCACAATACTCACACTTCAACCGGTCCCGATCAACCAATGGACCCTTACCACCACCTGGAGACGGAAAAGACGGAGTATCACGTGACTTGGGGCCAACAACCATCGCTGACCGATCCGCAACAGGAGCATGCACCATAGCACTACGACGACTCTCCTCCTGTTGAACCAGGGCGTAAGCCTCACGCAATGTAGGAAACGGAGAGCGACCCAACACCTGAACTCGTATCTGATCATACTCCAAATTCAGACCAGCAAGAAAGTCATAAACCCGCTCTAGGGTTCCAGTCGGCTCCCAAGGATAGGAGAATAAGGGACGGAACCAGAAAAAATAGGATCAAACAGTGATTTTCGAAAAATCACCCAATTTTGACGAAAAATCAAAAAAATTAGAAAACTCAATCAATAATGACCAAACAATCAAAATAAGATTATAGGGTGATTACCCATTAATTTTCGAGCATACTGTATTTTTTTTTTTTTTTTTTTTTTTTTTTTTTTTTTTTTTAATCTTTGCTTTGCTATAACAGACGTACCAGGAACAGTATGAAGCCTAAGCAACAATCTTCAAGGAGGAAGATAGTGCTCTGATACCATGTTGAATTTATAGAAGAGAAGAAGAAGAAGAATAATAAGAAGAAGAGAATAGAACGAGAGAGAGAAAGCTGCTGTATATTATTGATTCAAAAGCCTAGGGTTTCCCCCTTACACATAACTACTTATACTAATAAGAATAATACATAAAGACCAAACTACCCCTAACACTTAACATTGGGACACGCGATGTCCTTTGTTCTTTTTTTTTTTTCTCACTAGAATAGCATAGCCAAGGTTGATAAATTTGATGAGAATAATATTTGACATAAAATAATATATAATATTAAAAAATATGACATATAATAAATAAATGAAATTTTATATTTTGCACGTGTCTTTTGTGTGTTGTGTCATGCATTTTAAAAAATTTATGTGCCAATGTCATGTCATGTGTTTGTACTTCTTAGCCATTTACATTTTCCTTTTTTCCCATGAAGAGAATATTAAGAGTAAATATCACGTGTTGTACATGCATGTTTTTTTAAAAGTTACATAGCATATATATATGCAATATTTATAAACTTAAACAGTTCTGCATTGTGAAAACAAGCATAATAGTTTTGCTTTAAACAGATCACTACTACTTACACTACAAGAAATTAAGGTTTTAGAGACAAAAATTTAGGGACAAAATCACTTTTTAAGGACAAAATATTTGTCACCAAAAGTGTTATTATTTTATTTTTAGTGACAAAATTGGACATATAGTGATGAATTACTAACCTTTTGGTACACCACAAGTTGTGTCTAAAAAAATAAACCTTTTTTTGACTAAGTTATTTTGTCCCTGAAAGTGCATTTATTAGAGACATTTTCAAAATTTTGTCCCTAAAAGCTCATTTTTTGACTTTTCGGGACGACCTTTTAACAACTGTCCTCACGACAACTGAAATTAGTCCCTAAATGTTTTTGGCAACAAAATTTATACTTTTAGAGATTAAAAAAAAAAAAAAAACTTGATCTCTAAAACTTTTATATGTTGTAGTGTTATACAATCCTACAAAAAATAGTAAATAATTAACTAAATCAGGTCAATACATGCAGAAAGAAAACTAATAATGCTCAAAATGGAACATCACATCACATGCATTATTATATAATATGCTTAAAAGCTGCATACCCCAACTTGTCATTGGATAAGTTTTACCTGCTGCAATGGAGAACAGTGGATATGCCTGAACTCACGGAAGTGCTTTTTAAGATATTCCTGCAACTTAGGAACATCTTGTCTCCTAAAAATATCCCAGACAGCTCCTCCATCTGCATGTTCCAACCCTTCCAAAAATGTTCGTGCATTTGAATATCTGGCACTCTTCCCACTTTTGTTTTGGTCCAGTTTTTTCACTTCACTCCTTTTAGAAGCTTGAGCTCTATTTTGATGGCCTTTGTTTACTTTCTCAGAATTATCTTTTCCTACCTCCTTGATTGGAATACCTTGTGCCTTGTCAGTAGCTTGGGTATTGGATACATCATCTTTTCCTTCTCTAGTGAGACACCTTTGGCTTGTCCCCTTGCTGTTTTTTTTCTCAATCTCAGTTCTCAGTTTCTTAGACTTGCTTCGCATAGCTGCAAGTAGTTTCCCTCTCTTCCGCTTTCTAATTTGAGGACCTTTTCTTGTCCTTGCATATGCTTCATCCTCAATGTTGCTCTCTTCTTCTGATAAAAAAGCAGAATGACATTCTTTATCTAGCTTCTTATACACAACACCATTTAAATTGTGGTATAGATCAACTTCACCTGCTTGCTCAGTTACTCCTGTAGCATTTACAAAACCACCATCATCATATTGTCTATCATCTAAAGGCATGTTATGAGACCCACCACCACCCAAAATAGAAACTTCACAGCAGCTTGATACTTCAGCAACAGCATCAGTACTTGACTGAATACCAGAATCACCTGGCCCACAGTTCTCCATTAATTGGGAAAGCTGCTGCTTCTCAAAAATTTCTCGCTGGTCTTGGTTAAAGTGCTTTTGTTTCAACTTCTCTATTATGGAAAGCTGATCCGGTGCAAGATTTACTGCATTAACCTGAGTCAATATATTCACCTGAAACAGCCAACCATTAGATTTAAGAGCTCTTTTCCCCAGAGGGGAAAAATTATGGGAAATGGAAATACTACAAATGCCAAGTTTGACACAATGGAGAATTTAAGGGTCAACTATGCCTGCCTCAAAACATAAGGTCAGTGATGCAGGCTTCCATTTCGGCCATATACTGACATAGCAGTTGTGACAATATCACTAGTAAATTTTCTGAACATATTGGCATTAGTTTATTAAGTCTACAAGATCAAAAACAAGGTTATTATACATAATTAATGTAAAACTAATAACAGAATGACAGTCGTAGTAATGTTATATAGCATTACAATGGCTTCAAATTTCCATCATATAAAACACAATTGTGTAGAGGATTGCTACAATAATGTTATTAAAGCCCTCATTTAGGGATCGGGTATATTGTTACAAAGACATAGAAACCTACATACATAAATATAAGCATACAGATATACACACACATGCATATCGTGTGTGTATATATATCATAAAGATTTCGATATATGGGATTGATGTCCTGTAATAAGTTCTTTTACAAAAAGCATAAGCCTGCCTCAGCATAACCTTACCACATAACAGTACTAGCGATGAATGAACTCATTCGGCTCTTATCTACCTGGATTACCCTTTAACCTATGCTTAACAACCAACCACAACATACTTACCCAAAAAAAAAAAAAACAAACAACCAACCACAACATCTGCAAATAACATAAAGGGAAGCAAGACAACCAAAAAGTCCACCCAGCTAAATAGAAGTTTTCCAGAAGTGCACAATTACAGTACCGGAAACCTAAAGAAACAAATTGTACCACATCAAACATATTACAGTGAAGCTTGGTCACGGAGTCCCCACGCCCCAGCTCCTGAGTAACCCCATAAGCAATATCTGTTTTCGGTCCCAAGTTTGGCTGCAAAATATTTTTTGGCAATTTGACAGCAAGATTGAGAAAACCAATGTGAGGATGTGTATATTCCTTGAAGGGCAAACAATTGATAAACTCAGCACCATGACGAGGTAAGCGTTCCTTAAAGGAATTAGATGGAGGCCAATCTTTCAATTTCAGTAACTGAGGCCACGACCAACTGTCAAATCGACCCTCCAAGTACCCCTTGAAGAACTGGCAAATATTAATCTTTACCTGTTCATCACATTAGAATCACCTATCAAAATCATTCAACAATAGATAAGAAAAGAGAGAGTCGAATCATATGAAGTGCTGGACTCCCTTGGGACCACACCCAGGGCCTGTGCACAGTGGCAGTATGTGTGGGCTGAGGGGATTACAGCCTCGTTTGGTATCACTTATAAGTAATAAGTAAGTTTTTATGATTATAACTTTTTAGATTATTAACTTGAAAGAATTAAAATAAGTTATAAATTTGATTTTTTGCAGCTTTTCGTAATCTGTAAAAATAAAAACAAAAAAGTTGAACATGTTTGGTTAAATAAGTTGTCATGTAGTTTTTTTGTTGTGAAAAATCCAAAATGCCCTCAAAAGTAATAATTAAGGCAAAAGAGATAGGACTCTTTTGTCCATAATTATTTAAGGGTTTTAAATAAGCTAAAAAGGCTACAATTGTAGCTTAAGAAACTCACTTATTTGGGAGCTATAATCTAAAATTGCAACCAAACACCATTAGTCAACTTACTTTAATCAAATACGTCAAATAAGTAGACTTATAAGTTATAAGTGTTACCAAACGGGGCTTACATGTACCCAGGGCCTAGTCGGGGCAAAGCCCTGTTTACACTCGTTGCCAAAAGAAAAACAAAGGCAGAGAGATAGGTGGAATGAATGTTAGAAATTGCATGAAAATAACAGCACTATACATAGCATGATACTATTGAAGGTCCTTTATTTGGGTCAATGAAAGAACATGTAAAACCATAGTATCTAAGAGGGGTTAAAAACAAGTAGACTAACCTACGAACAAATGAAGGATTAATGCGGGCAAATTTCAGTTAATGTTTTCTTCCCAATAACCATTCCAATTGGAGTCAAGCTTATACAAATCAGATTCTACTACAATCCCTTGATGCAATTTTTTTCGCTGCAGCATGCAATGTAAGCTTTCAAAAGGCTTCTTCTTTTTTTTTTGTCGACTAATCCTGAGGGCCCGAAGTTAATGACCGAGCAAACCTCCAATGGCCCCTTGGAGTGACTCGAACTCGAGACCTTGGATCTTGTCCTCAAGTCTTTACCGCTCGGCCAACCCCTTGGGGTTAACTTCAAAAGGCTTTAAGAGAGGAGAGGTGAGAAATTGACAAGAAGTAACAAGGAATTAAAGGCAAAAACAGACGAGTAAATACGGGAATGAAGAGCGAAGACATGCAAAATCAACTGGAGAGAGTGACAGGCTAAAAGAGTAGTAATTGTTAACTTGGTCAACAACTGTTGGGGAATAAGGGGAGTTCATGCTGCTGCTGTTTCAAAAGTGCAAAGATCTGTTGCCGTAGTCTTTGCAACAAAAATAGGGCATTATAGGTCATGAAGAAATGATCATTTATCAAGAGTTGTCACTTTGCTCTTTCCAGAACAAACAATTGAAATGAAAAAAAGAGCTTTCTGCTTTCGACCTATTTTGCTGCTTCTAAAGTAAAACATCAAGCATTACTTATCCCAAAAAAATGTAAAAATCAAGCATCATTGATCAGGAAAAAAAAAAAACAACCATTTTCAACTACATAACAAGAAAACCGTCTAAAATAGAAAATCATATTCAAATTTTCTGCTGAGAAAACCAAAAATAACCTTTCTTCTCCATTTGATGTAATTTTCTCTCATAATTTAGCTGGTGTATGGGAAATTAATATGAATTCTTTTTTCAGGGTAGCTTCTCATGTTCCATGTTGTCTTCCAAGAACGTCTATAACTCACACCCCACCCCAGCTTACAGCCTCGATTCCCAAAGGGACTATTGCTTCACATCAACTCCGCCACATGGTGAAACTGTAACGCTTTCCTACAAAAGAAAGAGAACAAGGATCTTCCGGATAGGTCATATCCTAGCAGGAATTTTCTGCTGCAAGGTAAGAATAAAGTTTCTACGCTTCAAACCTAAGAAGAATGTACACTTCTATGGAGACACTCCAAAAAGCATATCTAACACTTCTTCAACGTCTCATAATTATAATTTTCAATTCATAATATCGGACACTTTACCACACTTCTCGGACACTTCAGCGACACTTCTTGAACTCTCCAAACACGGCCTATGAAATGAATCTCTTCATAGTGACAACAATGTTCTGTATTCTTCATACTACAATTTGTGAATGCAAATATGTTTTGAAACGTTTATAAGCTGAATGTTTGATGTGCATTTTAATGCTCTAAATTTTAATGTGTCCTATAGTTGTTTTGTATTCTTTAGAATGCAATTATTACGCACATGACAACTTTTTTTTTTTGATCAGCAAAGAAAAATTTCAGTTGACAGCATGAAATTAAAGGTACAGGAAGATGACATGCATCGAGAGAGATTCGGAAAGTACAAAAATACCCCTACTACTGTTACTCGCATCCATACAACCAACCCCTTGGCCTCACATTTTAAAAAAAAAAAAAAAAAAAAAAAAAAAAAAAAAGTTAAGAAGGACTTGACTATAAAACAAAATACATGAAACCCCACCAAATCAACCCACCAAATCAACTAAAATCTAATCACCAACCCACACACCAAGACCCATGCCACTGCTGCTACAACTTCCAAAGCCCTCACCACCCACGCCTATGCTGCTGCCCACGCCACCCCTAAGCTGCTGCAACTCCCAACTCCCAATGCCCACACCAACCACGCCAGAGCTGCTACCCTCACCTATGCTGCTGCAACTCCCAATACCCACCCCTATGCTGCTAGTCCGGCCGAGAAGACTCCACAGCCAACACCGGAAAACTCCCACGCCAATGCTGGACCTTGACATTGCAGCTCCAACATTATCTGCCGAAGACACCCACTGCAGATCATCACCCACTGACATTGCAGATCATCACCCATGCTAGAGCTGCTGCAACATTATCTCCCAACATTATCTCACCCACAGATCATCTCCCAACAATTCTTCTTACTCACTGCCAAAAACCACACCACGCCACAGCTGCTGCAACTCCCGAACCCACACCTATGCTGACCCGACCAACCGCTGGGACACCACCCACTACAGATCCAAACACCGACCAACCAGCAGTTCTTTTCCATTCTCCAGTTCTTCTTCTTTCACCCCTCAAACTCTCACATGAAGAGGAGCGCTCGAATGAAAACCAGACAGATCTGGATAGACTCCGACACCCATGTTTCCGCCCAAACAAAGCATCAATACTTCTCCAATAATCTGAACCAGAGTTCACCCCTCAAGCTCCTACTCGCAAAAGAGCGCTTGAGTGAAGATCCTGGACGTCCCCTGCTGAAAACAACACACCACTACCCCCAAAGAATCAGCTATAACAGCCCGGAATCACCAACAAATAACATCTACCGCAGCACACAAAACACTCCTAGGTGGGAAAATAATGGGGGAATCAAGTTTATTAAAGGAAAAACAACAGACAAACACGGAAGAAGCTAGCCCAGCCGACCGCCATAGCCAAAGGCGGCGGCCGGCCGGCCGGCCTAAAGAGAGGCCTAGGGAGGAGGTTTTTAGAGAGAGAGAGAGGCCCACGCAAATGACAACTTGATGTTTAAGTTATGGAATTTATGACTTTTTAAATGTTAATTAGTGTTATTTGACATATAATAAATTTATAAAAATATATATTTAACATGTCCTACGTATATCAGGTCTTTCATTTTTTTTAAAATCATTGTGTGAATGTTTTCGTGTTGTGTCGCATGTCCGTGACTGTGCTACTTAATTTCAAACCATATAGATATCCATATCAAGCAGCACTTGAGACCCTAAGGCATAAAACTAAATGCATTTAAACTCGGGCTAAAATATTTGCACTTGTAGCTTTTCATATAGGTAAATATTTCTTAAAATTTTAAGCTTTTTTTTTGCATGGGAGAGGAGCCGCTCACTTGTCATTTTTCCCTCAAGTCATTGCTAGAATAGTTATTTTTGTTCTCTTGTTCTTCTGTTAATATTTACGTAAGTTGAGGGTACGAGGTCATATTGCAATGTTAGGGTTTGTACATATATTTTGCTGATGTAGAGTTGAGAATATTATTATTATTCAAGATATATAAAATTTCTCTCTGTTCTTCTTCTTCTTCCTAAATCCTAACCCTAAATTTCTTTATTTTACATTCTAACTTGGTATCAGAGCGCAATCTTTTCTTCATTAGGAAGTGTTCTACAAACTCTGGAGTTCGATTGGAGGTGACTAGGACGTGCTAATGTCATCAGCCATATGATGACTTCAGCATGACGTAAGCACTGTACAGACGGGTCCTTCACCCCCAAGATTCGAAATTTCATCCTCAGATTTATGATGAACTTTGTGGATTTTTTTTTATCATCCTTGATGTGAGTTTTCTATTTTCAAATGTTTTTCGTGTTTTTTGGTGCCACTCTTCAAATCTGGATTTGAGACTTGTTTTTGCTAGTTCTTGCTGAAATCATACCTATAGGAGCTGAAAATCACTCTCCCAGTGATATTTGCTATTATTTTGTTGATTTATTGCTGTTGGGTTGATGTTTGGTTCGTTTTTTGGATTCTCTCTGGTTCAGAATTATTTGGCAGCCATAGTTTCCTGTTTCTACCTATTGAAACTTACTGTACAGGGGCCAGAAATCATCTAGCAAGGGCTGTTTGCTCTTAAAGTATTGATTTGAGTTGGTGGGTTGTTGTTTTGGTTGAATTTGGATCCGAATCAGCGGATCACCTCTTTCTCCATTGCTCGGTGGCTATTCAGTTATGGCAGCGTCTATTTGGCTTGTGTGATGTTAAATGGGTTGCTCCAAGGGATTGCACACATATGCTTCTTATCAAGTTTGATGGGTTTGGTGGATCCAAGCGAGCCAAGTCATTGTGGTCTAGTATTGTTTGTGCTATTTTCTGGATCATATGGTTGGAGAGAAATGCACGGATCTTTGATGGAAAGGAGGCTAATGTAGATTCGTTGTGGGATAGGGCTGGATTTTTGGCATCTTTTTGGGCCTTTGTGTCTCCTTCTTTTAGGGGAATCCCTCTTTTCTTGATTTCTAGGGACTGGGTTGCTATTTGTAATTCTTAGTGTTTGGGTTTGCTTGTTTTTTTTCTGTTTTCTTTTTATGTTGGCTGTGTTTTACTTTCATTATGTTCCTTTTCTCTGTATGAGGATTTCTCGTCCTCCTTTTCTTCTTTAATATATATATTTTGTTGTTGCTTCAAAAAAAAAAAAAATATTGATTGTTGTGGGTGATTCCTATTTGCAAGGATTTTGCTACCTTAGTGCTCTTGTGTTGAGTATTTTGTGTGATTGATTGTCATAGCTGAGATTGAGACTAAGGCTATGGCTGTGGGTAAGGATGATGACATGCCTAAATCTACAAGAAATTGAATGGTGCCAATTATTTGGCTTGGACCCATGCTATCAAAATTTTCTTACATGGCAAGAAGAAATCTCGCTTCATTAGCGAATTCCCTCCTGCCACTGATGACAAAGCTCATGATGATTGGTGTAGTGAGGATTCTTGTGTTACGGGTTGGATTTGACATAGTTTGGACCACATGTTGCTACTGCCGTGAAATTTTGTGATACCTCTAAGGAAATTTGGGATTCCCTTACTAAATCTTTTTCAAATTAGAGTAATGTCTCTCGAGTCTATGAACTATATGAGCAGAGTTTTGCTATGCACTATTAGAATAGGAAACAATATTTTATATATTTTATTCTTATTTGTTTTTCTTTGCTGTAATGGCTGGCCCATAATTCATGCCTAATGGCACTCCTATAATTACGCTTTAGTTTTAATATAAAAGGGGACGAGGTCTCACTCATTCTCTATCTCTTTTTCTTCTCTAAACTTACATGGTATCGAGCCAAAACCCTACCCCACCTCTCCTTTCCTCTTTTTCTCTTCTGTCGGCATCACCCACCTATCCAACACCACTACCGGCAGTCCCTTTTCACCTAGGAGCACTGCTGGCAGTCCCTTTGTTCATCCAATAGACCAGTCGGCACTTGTAGGCTATCACCCAGCCATCGGATTGGCCATTCTCAGCCTGGGTCTTGCCCGATAGCCTTATAGGCTTTGTTGGCTGCTAGGTTCCTCTCATGCGTCTCTCTTCTTCCCTCTCTTCCCCTCAACAGCCTTCTCCAGGTTCTGCCAAGGGGCTCTCTCCAGCCAACCAGCCTTCTTGTTGGCTTGGTGTGGTTTGACTAACTGTTTTAGGGTCACCACAGGCTTGTTGATGTATTAAGTCTTCAAAAAAAAAAAAAAATGGGTTCTTAATCTTCTAATATTTTTTTCTTGTGGTCATTGTGCTTACTATTCCTCCACCATTTTCTGGGTTCATGATTGGCACTAGTTTTTTGGAAGGTTCATTAGTAAAGTATCCATGGTAGATTCCACCAGTGAGTCCATTACTTCTCAGCCATCTAAGAGCAAGAGTTCCATTATACCTCCTACTATGACTGATAATCTCAATCCTAGCCTTAAAATCACCACTTCTCTATTCATTGTTCAAAACTATCTAGCGTAATCGCAAAGTCTGACTATTTTTTTGAAGAGCAGAGGAAATATGGGCTATGTTGATAGCAGAATACAGGCACCCAGCACCACAGACCCAAGTTATGATTAGTAGGAAATTACCAACTCCCTCATCATGGATTGGTTGATACATTCTATGGTCCCAGAGATTGGAAAAAGCTACTTGTCTATGGACACTGCACAGGATATCTAGGAGGTTGTAGCTTCTACTTACTCCTATAAAGGGAACTTCTCACAAGCTTTTGAGTTACATTGCTCCATTGAAAGGTCAATAAAGAACGAGATGATTGTTCTCCAGTATTTTACCTTCCTTAGCAATGGGTGGAAGAGACTTTATCACCTTCAGGATTACAAGCCTGTCTATCCCGTGGACTATGCTGGTTACCGGAAGTTTATGGAGTAGGAAAGGGTCTTCAAGTTCTTGGAAGGCCTGAATGTGGAGTATGATCTAGTTCGGAGTAGAATACTTGGTATGTACGTGCTTCCTTATCTCCAGGAAGCCTTTGCTTATGTGCAGAATGAGGAAAGTCGCCGCTCCGCGATGCTTCCTTCTACCACCACTAACCACTCTACCTTGGTTTCTGCACCCCCCCGAGATGGAGAGCTTGTGCCTCGTGGTTCTCGTCCTTTATCTAAGAAGGATAATCTTTTCTGTGACTACTGTTGTAGACCTCGACACACACAAGAGGCTTGTTGGAAGCTGCATGGGACCCCTTCTGGTGGCCAGGGAGATCATCCTAGTATACGAGGGGGTAGGTCGAGTCAGTCTAGAGGTCGAGGGGCCAATGCTCGCGCACATCTTTCTGACACGGTTGAGCCACCACCTTCAACTCTTGTTGTCTTATCGGCTGCTGATGTTTCTGGGTTATCTGCCTCAAGGTTTGAGATTGCCCTTCGCTATCTGCTAGACCGTCGAGCCACTACTACTGTCTTAGGTGCATCCTCTTCTTCCTTTGCCAATTCAAGTAACTTGGCTTCTTTTACAAGTGCATTACTCTCTCATAAGACTGTGCCGTGGATTATTGATTCTGGTGCTTCAGACCATGTCTCTGGTTCCTCTGATTTGTTCTCAGAGTATACACCCTCCTCAGGTCAGGAAAAAGTACATATTGCTGATGGTACTATTTCATTTGTGTCAGGGAAAGGTTTAATCCATGCCACCTCTTCCCTTCCTTTATCCTTTGTGCTTCATGTTTCCAATTTTAGTGTTAATCTTTTATCGTTGAGTCGTATTACTCGTGATTTGAACTGTAGCGTGATATTTTTTTTCTTGATCATTGTCTTTTTCAACACCTTATCACGAGGAAGAGGATTGGTAGTGGTAGAGAGGAGAATGGTCACTACATCCTGGATCAAACAGACAAGCTGGTTCATTCAACTATTCAGTTACCATCCACCAAGGAAGACCTTTGGCTGTGGCACCGTCGCTTAGGACATCCCTCTTTTTTATTACTTAAGCATCTTTTTCCTTTTGTTTTTGAGAAAAATAATATGTCTGATTTTCAGTGCGAGTCATGTCAATTTGGAAAACAACACAGAGTTTCTTTTGCCCCTTCTATTAATAAAAGTTTAGTTTCATTTTCTGTGATTCATTCTAATGTATGGGGTCCCTCATGGTTTGTCTTTAAAAGGTCAACGATGGCTTGTTACTTTCATAAATGACTGTTCTAGGGCCACTTGGGTATATCTTATGAAAGACGAGTGAGGTGTATTCTGTGTTTCAAAACTTTCATAGAATAGTTTGTACTCAGTTTGGGGCGATTGTAACAATTTTGCGTTTTGATAATTAGGGGGGAATATATTGACTCTGGTCTAGCCAGTTATTTTGCCACTCATGGTATTATTCACCAAACTTCATGTTCTAATACCTCTCAACAAAATCGTGTTACAGAACGGAAAAATCGCCATCTCCTTGATGTGGCCCGTTGTCTATCCTTTGAAATGTGTCCCTTGATCATACTGGGGGAAAGTGGTTCTCACTGCAACTTATTTGATCAATTGTCTTTGCACCCAAATCCTTCAAAAACAAACCCCTCTTCAAGTTGTTCGGGTCCACATCTTTTGGGTTCTCTATTCCTCCCAAGACCTTTGGATATGTTTATTTTGTTCATAATCATTCATCCAGTCATGGTAAGTTGGATCCTAGGTCCCTTAAATGTATTTTCCTAGGTTACTCTGCCACCCAAAAGGACTATAAGTGTTATCATCCTCCATCTTGCAAATGGTTTGTTTCTATGGATGTCACATTTTTTGAATCTCAGTCTTACTTTCTGGCCTCCCAATGTCACAATCATCCCTTTAGTGTGTGAAGAGATTCCTGTTCCACTACCACTAATGGTTGAACAGATAGAGGATGTTGAACTAGCAATTATTGTGGAAAAGGCAGAAGACAAAGTTTATGTCAGGGACAAGGATAGACAAAAAGTCACCTACATACAAGAGATTACTTCTAATCCTCTACTGCCAACTTCTTCTCCGGATGAGTGTCCACAGTCATCCTCCTCTCTTACGGGTCCAGGTAATTTTGATCTTAATAATGTTCCTATTCCTGAGTTTTCAAATCTTGACGTTCTTATTGCTAATAGAAAGGGAGTTAGGTCATGTACTCAGCATCCTATTTCTAATTATGTCTCATACTCTAATCTGTCTCCCTCATATAAAGCCTTTCTATCTAAAATTTCTTCTATGAGTCTACTTAACAATTTCAAGGATGCTCTCTCTATTCCTGAATGGAAACATGCCATGATGGAGGAAATGAGAGCTCTTAGCAAGAATGGCACTTGGGAGTTAGTGGAGTTACCAAAAAGCAAAGATCCAGTTGGTTGTAAGTAGGTGTACATGGTAAAACACAAACCAGATGGTTCAATAGAACGGACTAAAGCAAGACTGGTTGCTAAAGACTTTACTCAGACTTATGGGGTAGACTACCAGGAGACATTTGTATCAATTGCTAAGATGAACTCTGTGAGAATACTGCTCTCCCTTGCAGCAAATTTGGATTGGCCACTTCATCAGTTTGATGTGAATAATGCCTTCCTTCATAGAGACCTAGAAGAAGAAGTCTATATGGACATTCCCCCTGGGTTCGAAGATGCTAAGTCCAAGGGTAAAGTGTGCAGGCTCCGCAAGTCACTTTATGGACTAAAGCAATCTTCTAGGGCTTGGTTTGAAAGGTTTGCTCAAGTTATGCTGAGATATGGGTTCAAGGAAAGTCAAGCTGATCATAAGTTATTTGTAAAACACTCCTTACATGGTAAGACTACAACCCTAATTGTTTATGTGGATGATATTGTTCTAACAGGGGATGATGTTGAAGAGATCCTTTGGTTGAAGGAGTACCTAGCCAAGGAGTTTGAAATCAAAGACTTAGGCAATTTGAAGTCCTTTCTGGGCATTGAAGTAGCTAGGTCCAAGGATGGCATCTTCACATGTCCGAGGAAGTATGTACTTGACTTGTTAAAGGAAACTGGGATGCTTGGAGGTAAATCATGTGATATAACTCTAAAACCAAGTGAGGATCAATGGGGAGAGTCAGTGGCCAGGGAGAGATACCAGAGGCTAGTGGGTAAGCTCATATACTTATTTCACTCGCGTCCAGACATTGCCATTGCAGCAAGTATGGTTAGCCAATTTATGCATGCTCTTAGAGTTACCCACTTAGAGACAATTATGAGAATTCTGAGATACCTGAAATATACTCTTGGAAAGAGTCTTTATTTCTCAAAACATGGTCATCTTAGTGTGGGGGCATTCACTGATGCAGATTGGGTTTGATCACTCACTGATAGACGATCAACTTCTGGGTATTGTACATTTGTTGGAGGCAACCTGGCCACTTGACGTAGTAAGAAACAGAATGTGGTTACTAGATCCAGTGCAGAGGCAGTATTCAAGGCTATGGCTTAGAGTGTATGTGAATTGTTATGGATTAAGCTGCTATTGAGAGGCTTGGAGATTCATCAGACCAATTCCATGAGGCTATACTGTGACAACAAGGCGGCGATCAACATAGCTCATAATCTGGTTCAGCATGACAAAACCAAACATGTGGAAATTGATATGCACTTCATCAAAGAAAAGCTTACCAGTGGCACCATATGTACTCCATTTGTGAAGTTTGGGTACCAACTAGCAGATGTTCTCACCAAAGGAATAGGGAGCAAATCATTTCATGACATTCTCAACAAGCTAGGCGTGAGAGATATCTTCGCACCAGTTTGAGGAGTATTAGAATAGGAAACATTATTTTATATATTTTATTCTTGTTTGTTTTTCTTTGCTGTAATGGGCTAGCCCATAATTCATGCCTAATAGCACTCCTGTAATTACGCTTTACTTTTAATATAAAAGGGGATGAGGTCTCACACTCACTCATTCCCTATCTCTTTCTCTTCTCTAAACTTACATGCGCTAATCTGGCCGGTCCCTTCCCGATTATTAGAGTAATCTCAAGGCCTTGTGGGATCAGTTATTGCAGCATCGACCCTTCACTATTAATGTGAACAAATAGAAGCAACATTAGGAAGAGTTTATGATGGCTTCTTTACTCTCCGGCTTAGATCCTAAATTGCGAGGGTTCAAGGATCAGATTCTTCCCAGTGAGACTTTACTTTCTGCTGCTAATGCCTATTCTCGACTATTACGTTCTTCCTTTGGATAGGCACAGCCCACCTTTGGGTCCTCTACCTTGTTATCTTTTGCATTAGTATCTAGTAGCGGTGATCGCGGGTCTACTCGCAGGAGTTTCATGGTCCATCTCTTAGTTGCAGGAATCGTGCAACTAGGTGACGAATCTTCGTAAGAAACGCGATTCCGTGTTTCTTAGAAAGAAACGTGTAAGAATCGTGTTTCTGTAGAGAGAGAAACGCGCTCCTGTTGAAGATGGGATCGTTGGTGGCTATGAACAAAAACCCTAGCTTGTTGGTCAACAAAGAGAGAGGAGAAAGAAGGTGAAGAAGAACCTGAAGGTTGTCTCTGGGTATGTCCTCCTTTGCTTCGTTTTTCTTCTTTTTTCATCACTTGGAAGGTCGTCTCTCTCTGTGTGTTTTTCATTTCTATCGCAGTTCCTCTCTCTCTCTCTCTCTCTGCAGATCGTCTCTCTCTCTCGCTGTTCTTCTCTCTCTCTCTCTCTCTCTCTCTCTCTCGCAGATCGTCTCCTTGCTAATCGTCATCGTCTCCTCTGCCTTCGTCTTTGCGTTCTGCCTTCGTCTCACTCGCGCTCTCTCTCTCTCTGGCCTTCTGTCACGATATATATCTAATATAAGTAATATATATATATATAAAAGATGAAACATATATAATCTTTATAAAAATATATATATATATATATTTAAAAAATAAAAATAAAAACATCAACACATTATTATTTAATATATATCACATATATACATATAAATATATAATAAAAAACATTAATAAAAAAATAAAAATATTAATATATATATGAGTATATATTATACATATTAATAAAAAAACACAAATACATATATGTAAAATAAAATTAAAAAAATTAACAATAACACATTATTTAAAAAATATAATAAATAAATAAAATAATTAATGTGTATTAAAATAAAAATATTTATAAAAAAACTTCTAATGTGTATTAAATATATATATATATATATATTACCGCTCCCCGAGACGCTCCCAACTTAAGAAACTTCTATCGGCTCATGCTTCCTCGCTTCCGCTCCCGCTTCGTGCAACTAAGGTCCATCTAGTCCACGAAGCTCTTATTCTGGTTCACAAGGTTCTCGTGGTAATGGCTCACGTGGTGGTTTCTAAGGCGAAGGTAGTAATGGACCAAGTTCTCGCACACGTGGTGATAGCAAGTGTACTCATTGTGGTTCCTAAGGCATATTGAACCTTAGTATTGGCAGAAGTATGGTAAACCTGACCATGTACATCAAGTAATGGATGTTCCATCCTCACAGTCATCCTTGTTTTCCACTAGTTCTGTTGCTCCTCCAGTTGAATCTCATGAGACACTCACTATTCAGATTAGTGAACTTACCGCTATTATCCAGTCCCTCCGGCCTAGTCTACATTCATCTTTTACTGCTACTATGGCTAGTTCAGTCAATATTGCATGTGTGGCTAAGTCCACTCAGCCTTGGCTCCTAGACTCTGGTGCTAGTTCCCATATCTCTGGTAATTCCTCTCTTTTTGATACTCTTAGACCTGTTGATCATACTATTATATTTGCTAATGGATCTTCTCGACCTGTCAGTGATCAAGGTCCTCTTCACCCCACTCCATCCCTTTCCTTACCTTCGGGTCTTTATGTTGCTAAGTTTCCATTTAATTTACTTCCTGTTAGCCAATTGACTCAATCTCTCCACTGTTCGATAACCTTTTCTCCCATTTCATGTGTTTTGCAAGACCTCCAGACCAAGAGGATGATTGGTTCGGGACATGAGAAAGATGGTTTATACTTTTTGGACACGGAGACCTCTCCTAACCCTCCATCTGCTGTGTTGAGTGCTACTGTATCTCCTCTTCCATGGCATTTTTGCTTGGGTCATCCCTCATTGTCCAAGCTCAAGTTAGTTGTTCCTAGTTTGAGTCATGTTTCTCAAATTGAGTGTGAAGCCTGTCAATTGGGAAGCATCACCGTAGTTCTTTTTCTAGTCGTAGTATTTGTCGTGTGTCTGAGTCATTTGCTGTTGTCCATACAGATATCTGGGGTCCTTCTAGAACTTCCACTGTTAATGGTTTTTTTTTTGGTTATTTTTGTGGATTATTACTCTCAAATGACTTGGTTTTTAATGAAACAAAGATCTGACTTGACTTTGATCATCGCTAAGTTTTATAATGAAATTTTTACTCAATTTGGAAAACGTGTTAAGATATTTTGATCTGATGATGCCTTAGAATATGTTCAGTCTATTGTGAATCCCTTTTGTGATGCTCGTGGTATTATTCATCAAACTAGTTGTTCTCATACATCTCCTCAAAATGGTATTGCGGAGCAGAAACACCGCCATTTGTTAGATGTTGCTCGCACACATGTTCCCAAACAGTTTTGGGGTGATGTTCTTCTTACCGCTTGTTTGCTTATTAACCGGATGCCTTCTAGTGTCGTGCACACGTCCCCCTATTCTCTATTATATCCCACACTGTCTTTGTTTCTCTTATCGTCTCATGTTTTTGGTTGTGTGACCTTTGTCCATGTTCTTAACCCCGGTTTGGATAAGTCATCTTCTCGTGCTCGCAAATGTGTGTACTTAAGCTATTCTTGTACTAAAAAAGGGTACTGGTGTTATCATCCTGAGTCACATCGGTACTTTGTCAGTGCTGATATAACCTTTTTTTTAGTCCACTCCTTTTTTTTTCTTCCTTTGAGCAACAGTTAACCACTGATCTTCTCTCTTGTCGTGAGGGGCAGCCAGCCTCTCTCACCCCTACTCTTCCTTCTTGTGTTCCTTCCTCCACTTCTATATCATCTCCATCTCATCTTGCCTTTACCCCTACTTCACAGGTTTATTAGTGGTCTCAAACTCGTCGCATTGTGCCGATGACCCGACCAGTTCATCTCCTTCGTCTGAGGTTCCTGTCTCCCCTGTTCCATCTGCCGATATGCCCTCTAATGACCTTCTTATTGCAATCAGCAAAGGTAAATGTACTTGCACTCAACATCCTATTGCTAATTTTGTTTCTTATGATCACCTCTCTCTTGGTCTTCACTCTTTTGCTTTTACCTTGTCTAGTATTTCCATTCCCCGCTTTTTTCAGCAGGCTATATCCATCTCTGGTTGGAAGCATGTAATGGATGAGGAAATGCATGCCCTTCATAAGAATCAGACGTGGAAACTTACCCCTCTGCCGTCTGGTAAATCTATTGTGGGTTGTCGTTGAATTTATACTATCAAGTATCTTCCTGATGGGACTGTTGAGCGGCTTAAGGCTCGCCTAGTAGCCAAAGGCTACACAGAAACCTATGGTGTTAATTACCTAGAGACTTTCTCCTGTGGCTCGTCTTAACTTTGTTCGGATTCTTCTCTCGGTTGCAGTTAATGAGTCTTGGCCTTTATATCAACTTGATATCAAGAATGCCTTTTTTCATGGTGATCTCCAAGAGGAGGTTTATATGGATCAGCCCACTGGCTATGTTGTTCCCGGTCAAGACCATCTTGTTTGTCGATTGCGAAAGGCCTTGTATGGTCTCAAGCAGTCCCCTTGTGCCTAGTTTGTTCGCTTCATTGTTGTTGTGCTTGCCTATGAGTTTCACCGTTCCACATTCTATGAAGCATGGACACTCTAAAATCAGTGCCGTGGCGGTGTCCGATACGCAGACACGCCGGGTACACGTACGGGACACGCCAGATGGTGTGTCCCTTTAATTTAATGATTTTTTTGTAGGGGACATGGCAGGGACATGTCATTTGACACGATGGGGCTCACTTTTTTTTCTCTTTTTTTTTCTCTCCTCTTTTGCCTCTCTTATTTAGTGCTTTTGTGAAGAATATTGTTGGATGTTGAATGTTTTCCCCTTCTCATCTTAGTTCTTGTTATCGTTTATTATGACTTTTTCATGAATAGATGATTTATTAATTTGTTTAAATATAATGGTTATATTTATTGAATTAATGTTACTATGTTAGTATTTGTTAATTTTGATGTAGGATGAATGTAATATGAATCTACATAACACATAAAAATATATAAAAACAAATAAAATAAAATTCGCCATGTCTCCCGTCGTGTCCGTGTCCCCATTTTTTAGAAATTGTCGTATCCCGTGTCCGTGTCCGTGCTTCTTAGTCCACATTTGATCACTCTGTTTTTGTTCGCCACTCATCTACTAGGAGTATTATTGTTATTGTCTATGTGGCTGACAATCATTTTTGGGAATGACTCCACTAGTATTGCTGATTTGAAGCAATATTTGGGCCAACAATTTCACACCAAAGACTAAGGCCATCTTCAGTATTTTCTTGGGATTGAAGTTGCTCGCTCTTCTCAGGGCTTCTTTCTCTCCTAACGGAAGTATGTTCTTGATCTTCTCACTGAGACTGGTCTCTTAGGCACTCGCCCTAATGATACTCCCATGGATTCTAGTGTCGAGCTTAATGGCGAAACCGGAGACTTGTTTCCTGATATTGGTCATTATCGTCAGTTGGTTGGGATCCAAATATTACGTATGTCGTGGGTGTGGTCAGTCAATTTATGCATACTCCCTACCAACCCCATTTTGCGGCTGTGTCATATCTTGCAATACTTGAAAAGTGCTCCAGGTTAGGGTTTGCTCTATCGACCACCTTCCTCGCTGTCTGTCACTAGCTTCAGTGATGCTAACATTCCACCTCGGGCTATTGTACCTACGGATGTAAGAAAAATCAAAAAAACCGACCAAACCGACTATATTTGATCTTTTTTTAACAAGAATCGATTTGTGCAGTTTTTAAATTTGATTTTTTTCAATTTTCGGTTTGGTATCGGTTCAAGCACCTTGTGCACCGAACTAAACTAAAACCGACCGCTTCAACATATATTGTATTTATAATATATATATAATCTAATAATATAATGATATTAATAAGTATAATAAATTATTAACCTTAATTAATTAACCTTATCATCTTTATAACCTTAGTTTGTAAACTCTTATTAAGTTATTATATATAATCTTAACTCATTATTCCTGAAATCTTAGTATTTTTTAACTTTTTTATTTTTTTTTATTTTGTTAATCTAGGAATTGAAAAATATTTATTAAATGGATGGATTTGATATGTTTGAAATGGTGTACAAATAACTAATTTAATGTTTTTATATAGATTAGTGATTATATTTAAAAGTGGTTCAAGTTTGAAAGATCCTAGACCAATAAAACCGCACCAAACCATACAATTTCAATCGATTCGATTTGGTGCGGTTTGATGGAAGAAGCAGTCTGTATCGGTATTCAAAATAATAAAACCGACATTATCGGTTCGGTATAATTTTTTTCCTAAACTTTAACCGTACCAAACCGATTACATCCCTTTTGTACCTTTGTTTGTGGTAATCTTGTTACTTGACGTAGCAAGAAACAGACTGTTGTTGCTCGTTCTAGTACCGAGGCTGAGTACCGTGCCATGGCTCATACTGCTTCTAAAATACTCTAGGTTCAATCTTTACTCCAGAATTTTGGCTTTTCTATTCCCACTCCTACGAGCATCTTGTGACAATCAGGCTGCTATCTTCATTGTCCGACATTTCATGAACGAACCAAACACATAGAAGTTGATTGCCATTTTATTCGTGATCTCTTACTGCGCAAGCAACTCGTGACTCCTTATGTTCGTTCTGAAGATCAATTGTGTGATATTCTTACCAAACCTTTAGCTCAGCCTTCGTTTCATCGTTTATCCATCAAGCTGGGCATGTTTGATCTCTATGCTCCAGCTTGAGGGGGAGTGTCAGAATAGTTATTTTTGTTCTCTTGTTCTTCTGTTAATATTTAAGTAAGTTGAGGGTACGATGGTCATATTGCAATGTTAAGGTTTGTATATATATTTTGCTGATGTAGAGTAGAGGATATTATTATTATTCAAGATATATAAAATTTCTCTCTTCTCTTATCTCTTCTTCTTCCTAAATCCTAACCCTAAATTTCTTCATTTTACATCCTAACTGTCATAATGCATTATCATAACTTCCACCTAAATCAAAGGATACCTTTTTCTAAACTTCATCTAAATTCTTGGAAAAACTTGGAAGAAAATGTGATGGGTGGGAAACATCTTTACAATCACTTGGATGCCATAAGTTTTTTGGGTACCTGGATTGGTTATCATTCACAAAAAATATATATATATAATTCAATGCTCATCCATAATTAATAATTTAAATCCTGAACTGACCTCGCTCCAATCCAAGCAATCAATGGCCACAACATCCAAATGCTGAGAATGCTGAGAATGTTTCATCTGTCTAAATGCACGCCACATAACCATTGGCTCCCAACTCAAACCAGATGTATGTTTGAGCACATCGCTCACAATCACTGGCTCACCTTTGACCCAGTGCTGCTGGAAATGCTTTAAGTCCACATGTTGAATGTCTCCAGCTGAAGGACAGAACAGATAGTTGTCATTGGAATTTTCTTGACAAGATGCTTTACATGATTTGCCACTGCCTAAGTTGATGACACCCAGTGAATTGAAACAGGAGCACCGTTGCAGGGAAGTTCTAGGCATGACATAAAGATTGTGCATTTTAGCTATATCCTCTGCTTTCTTCAGCAAATCTGAAACCCAATCTTCAAAAAACAAGCACTTCAACTCTAGTAGGTGACGACCACAGCCACCCATTTTCTTTGTAGGACAACAAAGGCTACCATTTTTATTTGTTTTCCATTCATAAGTTGACTTTTCGTGATCTGTGGAGCTTGTGCCAACAGATATATCCAAATCTCCTCCCTGATGGAAATCGATGGGGCAAAGACTGAAAGCTTAGCTTTTTCAGAATTTTATTTATTAGAGTTTTCTCAAGATTTGGTTACTTAATTTGATTTATATTAGGATTATTAAACAAGCATATAAAAGGGTGTAGAAAATTTATGTAATGATCCTATTGATTGATTTATAATGTAGATTGTTGTGTTTACAATGGAGAGAATGAACTCTCTTTTATAGAGAGAATGGGATACAATGGAGTAATCAAATTAGTGGAGCACTAAACTAAATTAATGGAGCATTAACCTAAATGGAGCACTAACTATGGTGCACTAACTATAGTGGAGTAGGTATAATGGTAATGGAGCACTAACTATGGTGCACTAACTATAGTGGAGTAGGTGTAGGAATTGTTACATTCAACAGCCCCCCTCAAACTCAAGGGGGTTAGGAACTAACCAACTTAAGTTTGGAGAGAGTAACAAAACAGAAAAAATAATCTGACAAATAAAAGTAGATAGGAGACACTGTATGGTCGTGTCAGACCGTTGTAGAAGACAGTTTATGGGGTCATGTCGGACCGTTGTAGAAGATAGTTTATGGGGTCATATCGGACCGATGTAGAAAACAGTTTACTGGGTCATGTCGGACCGTTGTAGAAAATAGTTTACTGGGTCATGTCGGACCGTTGTAGAAAACAGTTTACTGGGTCATGTCGGACCCATATAGGAGCTAACCGGAATCAAAGTCGGGACAGTTTACAAAGTCTTGTCGGACCCATATAGAAGCTAACCGGAATCAAAGTCGGGACAGTTTACAGAGTCTTGTCGGACCCTCAAAAGTCGCACCCTCAAAAGGTGTGCCAATTCTTATCAAAAGGCGTGCCATCAAAAGGCGTGCCATCAAAAGACGTGCCATCAAAAGACGTGCCATTAAAAGGCGCACCGAGCGGCGATGCACGTGACCAACAGAGTGTCGTGTCGGCCTCTTCGTCTTTGTCGATATAAACCGAAGCGAAGGCTGAAGCCTGTAAGCATAACAAACCAGCTGAAACTGCTTCGTTCTCTGAGAGCTTGGTCTCTAAGAGCTGCAAACCCTGAAACACTCTGTAACAGCTGAAACACGCAGCAACCCATAAGATGGCCTCTTCTTCCCGCCCTCTCTCTCTGTTTCCGGATCTTAATGGTCCATCGAGCGCCTCTAGGCCAAGTACTCCTGCTCTGACTCAACCTAGTCTGCCCACACTATCAGTTGAGCAAGTGATGGCTACCCAAAATGATATCGAGGCCAACCACTACACGTTGAGGGCCTGCATGGAGACAGTGGCAGCGGTCACGAACCTGTCGCACCGTCTGCAAAACAAGGCTTGTGAGGTATACCAGGTCAACGCCCAACTCTCCCTACTCCAGTGCATGTACAGAGATGCACGGGCAGAGATTTGTGCCTTGAAGGCTGAAAACAAGGAGCTGAAAAGGCAAACCACCTCCATGGCGAGATCTGGGGCACCGACGTACCTCACCTTTGATGGCCGGCGGGGAGCAGACTCTGGTGGCGGAAATACTGTGGTCGTTCTTGGAGGGAGTACTGGAGACGGGCCTTCGAACGTGCTCGGCGGCGTGGGAAACACGGAGGCAGCACCGACAAGGGACGCCCAAGACAAAGGCAAGAGAAAGAGAACAACTGAAGAGGTGAAAAAGTAAGGCTGGTTGATGTGGTGGTTGTAGGTTGTGGTTGGAGATTTTTTTTTTTTTTTTTTTTTTGTGTGTGTAAAAATGTGATCGGGGTTGATCCCCGAGATGAATAAAATAAGGGAAGGTTTGGTGTGCAAATCGATCTGGTATATATATAGATATATATATATATTTTTTTTTAATGAAAAAAAGAAAGATATGGTATATAAAAATCCCCAGCCTTTCTCTTTGCCTTACCTTCACAGTCTGCTGCTAAATGACCCGCTTGACCACATAGGAAACATTTATCTTGATGTCCAGGGGTAAATACAACCTCCCTGAGTATTGAAAAATGGACTTCATGGGTAGCCAAAGCCAACATGATTAAATCTTAATAGATTTCCATCCAGAGTCATTGTTAAGTCTTAGATGGATGTAGTACTGCAAAGCTATTGACAGAACAGCCATAAATTCAGTTCCCGGAGTGATAACATTAGAATCACAGGTTTGTGATTCCTGCTTCGGAGGGAGCTGTCTGCCTTCCCTCTCAAACTCCTCACGCAATCTTCCTTTTTTCTGTGAAGTTTTAATCGTAGAGAGTTTTGGAGTAATCGCCGGAAAGATTGGAGGAGCAAGGCTGACTAGGAGAAAGATCAATATCCCTTGGCACTTGGGCAGACTCTGTCAAAGAGCCAGATGCTCCTGCAGGTGTATCTACTGGATAAGAAGCTTTCAAATCACCATCATTAATGAGATTCATGCCAAGCTCAGAACTTGGAACAGGGTCAGCGGTTGAATCATCAGATAGATTCTGCTGTTGCTGCGTCTCCTCAAGTTTTGCATGGCCGGCTCAACTGATGGTGGCAACATTGGTGAGGCTGCAGTTATGGCTGGCAGGGTCTTCTCACCCTCTGTAGTTTCTGGTATACAGTGGAGGCCTGGAAGTTCCTTTCAGAACCAGAGTGAAGTGGGACAGTTCCGTGGAAGAACTGAAATTGCCCCTGATCAGAGAGAGAAGTTTTTTGCAGCGATTCCAGCAGGTGCAGCAACAAGGTCAGAGTAACCTTCTTGGCATGCCTCCTCTTGGTGGGGGAAATCATAAGCAATTCTCTGCACAACAACAGAACTCTCTCTTACAGCAGTTCAATTCTCAAGGCTCGCCTGTCTTGCCTCAAGTTGGGTTGGGACTTGGAGTCCAAGCACCTGGTCTTAACACTGTTGCATCTTCCTCACAGCAGCAGCCAAATTCGATCCACCAACAGTCTGCTCAGCAGGCATTCCCGTCCTCTCTCTCTTGATGATGGTGCTTAGAGCAGCCATTAATGGAGATTTGGAGAAAGAGAAAAAGAGAGGCGATATTTCAGGGATGAGAATAAAGGTTTGCAGGCCCAACTGAGGGATACTGCTGAGGCTGTGCAGGCTGCTGGTGAACTACTTGTGCGTCTTAAAGACGCAGAAGAAGCTGTTGCTGCTACCCAGAAGCAAGCTATGGATGTTGAACAAGAAACTGAGAAAGCTTATAAACAGATTGTGAGGGGTGCTGAATCTAAGTTTATAAATGCTCTTGCTGCAGAAATCTCAGCACTAAAAGTGGGAAAGAGAGAGGTTTTAACCAGGTAAAAGAAAGGGAAAAATAAAATAAAGAAAGTGGAGATTTGAGGGAGGAGTAGATTGGGAAGGTGTAGAGCGAACCACTGGTGGATTGGATCCATATGCTTGACACTGTTGATATCCATTTTTTGCTCAGCATCACACTCTCCATCTCTCTCTTCTCTCTCTCATGGAATGGAATTTGAGTAGATTGTGCAAAAAGGTTTAACAGCATCCACATGAACATAAGCTCCAGCCAGAATTTTGGTCAAAAGAGGAGTAAGAATCACTGCTCCAAGTGTGGTGCAAGCCGTCATAACAATAGATAATGTAACATCCCCTTGAGCAATTAAGGTCACCACATTGGACGCAGTACCTCCAGGGCAACAAGCAAGCAATATTAAACCAACTGAGACAGCAGGTGAAAGCCCCAAGGCTTTGCTAATGATGAAAAGGGGCACTGGAAAAGTCCATCTGACAGCCAATCCTTCATTTTTCAATGGGTCTGATGTGATACCTGTAGTTGTCCCTCGGAATAATGGGAGGTTTGAGCAAGCAGCTGAATCCAGAAAAGAAGGTGTCGCTGGCAGAATGATGCCATTGTCCATGCAGTCAAAAACATCGGATGTTCTTAAGTTGTCAAACATTAGGGATGACTTGGATAGGCCAATTGCTAGTGATTATTCTGAAATGGATGGTTTCAAAGCCACTGAGTTGAGTGGAGTGGCAAATAGGAATGTTTTTTCCTGCAGAAAAAAGCTCAGATGCAGGAATTCCTGAAGGGGAGATGAATGCAAAGATCGACAGGCGTATTGTTTCTGGGAGAGTTGGAATGAATCTAATGCCAGAGCCACTTGCCAGTTTCCAGAATGATAGCTATGAAACTCGTGTGCATAAGGGAAACAGAGATGTGTGTTCAACGGAAGGACAAAAAGGAGGAAGGACACGCTCGCTTGTTGCAAACTGGGAGAAGAGTGAGAGATACTCTTATTATGAGGCTCCTGCTTCAAGCAATTTATCTGGGACAGTACCCGTTGTTAGCATGCTCCAACCTAATGCGAGAGGGCCCATATCTCAGATGGTCCACAGATACTGGGAAAGGCATGATGTTAGAGGGGCCATTGGTGCGATGGAGAAGATGGCTGATCATGCTGTTCTTGCTGATGTGATAAGCTTTTTTGACAGAAAAACCTGATATTATCACATTGGATATTTGCACTTATCTCCTGCCACTCCTCGCAGGCCTTCTTGAGAGCAACATGGAGAGATTTTTGCAATGAAGAAATTGAAGATGACAGCGGAATCGGTTGAGGTCCGGCGGGCGGCCAAGGCAAGGCTGCCGCCCGCCGGTAAGGCGAAGAACACCAAGAACTTAACTTTGCTCTGATACCATGTAGAAAATTTATGTAATGATCCTATTGATTGATTTATAATGTAGATTGTTGTGTTTACAATGGAGAGAATGAACTCTCTTTTATAGAGAGAATGGGATACAATGGAGTAATCAAATTAGTGGAGCACTAAACTAAATTAATGGAGCATTAACCTAAATGGAGCACTAACTATGGTGCACTAACTATAGTGGAGTAGGTATAATGGTAATGGAGCACTAACTATGGTGCACTAACTATAGTGGAGTAGGTGTAGGAATTGTTACATTCAACAAAGGGACTGGTATAACTATAAGGATTTATTAGAGAAATAATGTTGGCATTAAATTAAAATGAAGTTTGTTGTGTACCTCTCTCTCTATCTGTTTTCTCTTTTTTCCCTTCTTCCCCTTTTTTGCTTCTTCTCCCCCCTTGTTTTTCCTTCCCTGCTGCTGCTTATTTCCTTCACTGGGCTGAATCACACCCTTTCTAGAAGAAACAGGAAATGCATCACCACCATGCAGATAAGATCGCCCATTGTCAATATACCGGAAGATTACTTCCTTACCACCTCCCTGCAAGTGACAATCACGGATCTCCCGACAACAAGTAAGGCAAAGGAGATAAGAACAGTTTGGACAGCTTCTGTGGAAGTCAACAATAAAAGTTTTACAGTAGGTGCTGCAAAAAATGTGAAAACATTAACATTTTCAAAATTAAGAAACATTTAATATAAGGAAGACAAAAAATCTTAAAACCTACCAACACACACGCTCGTCATAATTGTAATATGCCTTTTGTAATTTTATTGCTGCCAAAGATAGCCCTGGCCAAATCCAACATCCAATTAGCAAATAATTAAAACATTAAGGGTGTTTTTATACAGTCCTTCACTATGCGCATCATAAACCCATCCTGTTCAAATCACCTGATTTATAAAAGTTTTGGATTAGAATAATAGTTAAAAGAACAAAAGTTAGAGCCACAAGGAAGAAGCATTGGTAACCTCAAAATTTTCACATAACGTACATTAAAATGTAATCCCTGAAATTTGGTTTTAAAAAAAGTATAAACTGTGATTAGTAATATGTAACTTACAGCAAAATCGAATCAAATACGGTGAAATAGAAGAAAAAGCAGCACTTTCATAGTAAATTTCAATCAAATAGCATGGCAAATCCATGTTATATACGTTAGCAAAGTGCATATTATCTTAATTCCATAATATATTTTCTCTGTTGTCATGTCATATCAACAAACCATGATTCCATTATTCTACTCAAATCACTATACTGTAGTGATCTCAAGATTTCTTTCTCTCTTTGCTTGGAAACAAATTATAGAGTTCAAGCAACATTAAACCAAAGAAGTACCTTGAACCTTGGCCTCTATTTCCTTCTCCATCAATTGCTCTTGATTGAATTGTTTCAGAAATGGAAGAAGCGCATGTAGTAAATGCTTGCCGTGGCGAATCCTATCATCATAACTGATATTCCACTCTGAATTATTCAGGTTCTACAATGAGTCATGAAGAGCACATAATACTATTAACAACTAGAAAGCTAAGGACATCGTAGACACCAATAGAGCATGAAATGACTGGAGCTGAAAAAACTGACATCATCACGTCGATCTAAACGCAAGCATGCTTTGCAATTGCAATTTCCACGACAAAAAGGGCAAGCCTCAGCAATTGCCTCCTCCATCATACCCGGATACCTATAAGCTTGATGAATTAATAACAATCAAGACAGCAACTATACATGAAAAGTATCAGAGAATAAGAAGACTTTTTTAGCTACGCAAGTACTAGCTGCCGCTTGCAACCCATAATTACATTTTGAAATAGAGATTAGTGTATATCTAAGAAGCATGGATACTTCTAAGAAGATAATGTGTTGGACACTGACGCGACACGACACTTGTTAGACACTTCTCAACACCTTAGGCTTCGTTTGGGAACAGGTTTTTTTAGTAATTTTTTGATTTTTTGGCTAAAATATGAGATGAAAAAAACTAATATGTTTGGAATGACTTTTTGATTTTTTACGAAAAGATGTGTAATTAGGAGAGTGAGTGGAAATGAATCTTTGACTATTTGGTATTTGTTGGCTTTTTGACTTTTTTAGTGACTTTTAGGCTATTTTTCAATGTTTCCAAACGAGGCCTTAGACACATATAAACACATTACAAGTTTGAATAAAATAATTAGTAATCTAATGATAAAACAAAAACAAAATAAATTTATACATATTTTCCTCCTTTAGACTTCAAAAAATATTACTTTTGACTCAAAAAAAAAAAAAATTTGATAAATAAAATTTATTGAAGAAAGAGCATCAAGGAGATGCTAAAGAATACAAGAAGGAAACCAAAAACAACACAACTAAGCCAATCACATCATCAAGGAAAGCTAAAACGTAAACAAATCAGGAACCACACACCCCAACACCCAACCACACAGAACTCGCAAAAATCTATCTTCTAACCAAGAAACTAAACGAGCAACTCCGTGGAAAACACACCGATTCCGCTCCAACCAAAACAACCACATTAAGCATAGAATCTATCTTCTCAAGTGTATTCAATAATAGGACAAGACAATTAAGAAAAAAATTAAGAAAAACTATAAAAAAAAGAACACTTGATGACAATTAACAACCAACTGTGATACCCTGGCACATATTCACAGAAAAAGAGCAGAAATCTTGTCCATTAGTACCAATATCATGATACTCGCCCACAGATGTGCACAATCATCTAAACTAGGCCTCGTTTGGGAAGTGACCGGTTTAGCCAAAAAGTTACTAAAAAAACCAAAAAGCCAACAACCCATACCAAAAAATCAAAGATTCTCTTTTCTCTCTACTTTTTGCACATCTTTTCATAAAAAGCCAAAAATTCATCCCAAACATACTAATTTTTTTTAGCTCATATTTTAGCCAAAAAGTTACTAAATTAGCATGTTCCCAAACGAGGCCTAAAATACCATTTCTGAACTGTCGAATCACAGTTTTAGAGCAGAAACGTCACTCCCAGTAAAGTTTCTTGCAAACAAAGTCTCATATATTATAAAAGACAAAATTCAGTATGGTTTATAATGAAATCAAGGGTTTATGTGGATAGTGACATATTTCTCGGGAAGTTATAAAAGCAAGAATTCCTTTCAATTTCAAAAAATCAAATGTTTCGTCAATTTCAAAAGTTGTCTTCCTAGGCCACATAGAAAAGCAACCACAATGATTTCACAGCCCCTAAATGAAATCCAAAAAATCTCCCCTTTGCAGGTCATCATCCTTAAAGCACTAACTCCCATTTTATAATGGAAAGATAAAAATACAAAATGTTTTAATAATGGATGACCGCCAGTGCATCACTGTTGTCATAGAAACTACAATCCTGTTTTGTATTGAATGGAATAAACAAAGGAAAATAACGTGATGGTGGTAAATGGGGCAAAAAATAACAAATGAATGGAAACATTTTAAAAATTACAGCAACAATGGAAGAATAAAAAAGATTACAAAATCAAGAAATCTTGAGACAGAAGGATCAAGGCTTTGTTTGGTTTACCTCTCAAATCATGATTCCAACCACATGTTTGATTAGAATTTTCAAAATATGATTCCAAATTACATTTCAAAACACATTTCAAAACATGTTTGGTAAACCAGAGAGTTTTTGAATTTTTGGTCTACCCGGTCGTCCGCCAGGACATCCTTCCAGACAGTTTTTGAATTTTTTGGTCTACCCGGTCGTCCTCCCGGATGTCCGGCCGGTCGTCCGGCCGGTTGACCGGAATAGTGCTCTTTTTTCTTTTCTTTTTTGTTGCAATTAGAAAAAAAAAATATTTATATTTGTTTTTGATATTTTTTAAAGCACTAGTTGAGTATTTTTTTTAACAAAAAATAATATATTTTTTTAATATTTTAAATAAAACAATATTTTCGATATTTTTTTAATTTTTTAAATAAAAAAATTATTTTTTTCAATAATTATTTTTTTGAATTGAATTTTAAAAAGAGTTTGGTTATGAGCTTTGAATAGAATTTTCAATAGAGTTTTGAGTTATGTGTTTGGTTATGAGTTATAAGTTTTTGAATTAAGTTTTGAAGACTCTTTTCAAAACTCATAATCAAACAACTTTGCTTATTTCAAAACTCATAACCAAAGAAATTTCTCTTTTCAAATCATAATTCCAAAACTTACAAACTCAAAATATAACTTCACACTCAAATCATAATTCTAAAACTAAACCAAACGCTACCCAAATTGCCCTTTTTATCTTTTATTTTCTTCTCCAAACTACACCTAGCCCCATCCTCCACCCTCCCTCACCACTTCCCCACCCACCCCCCAACAATCGTCCACTCCTTCCCCACTCATTCTAGTTACCCCCACCCATTCTTGTCAACCCCGCTATTCCCTCGCCCACCTCTACCACCCCCATTTAACCCAACATCCTAGTCAACCCAAAACGTAGCCATAAGGACCACCTAAAACCCTTCAGCCACTCCCCGTCGTCACCCCGCACCCCCTCCCTTTGTTGTAGTTAAAACCAGGAAGGTGCAAGTCTAATATGTGCAGGGTGCAAATTGTGTGGGTTGTACACACTTGTCACTTGCACCCTGCACATATTCCACTTGCACCTTCCTGGTTTTTTAGCAGTGAGGGAGAGGGGTGTGGGGTGGCGACGAGAAGGGGGACTAGAGAGGTTTAGGCAATTCTAGTGGCTAGGGTTTGGGTCAACTAGGGTGTTGAGTTGGATGGGGATGGGCTAGGGGTGGCAGAGGTGGGTGGGGGAATGGATAACGGAGCAGTGGGGCTGACCATAATGGGTAGGGGACGGGTGGACAAGTTTCGGGATGGATGGGGAAGTGGTGGTGAGGGAGGGCAAAAGAAGTGGCTAGGGTTGTTTGGAGAAGGAAATGAAAGAGACGAGCAATTCGGTCGTTTTGTCTCAAGATTCCCTACTTTTGTCAATTTTTTGATTCTTCCATTGTTGCTGTAAATTTTAAAAAGTTGCCACTAATTTTAAGCATTTTACCCAATTTACAACTGTCACATTATTTTCCTAATAAATAACAGCAATCCAATTTTCCATAGCTTGGAAAATGGCCCAAGTCTAATTGTTCTCAATAAGTAGAGATAAAATAAAAAATAAAAAAACATTTCAAATCAATTCGATGAATATACCACTCATTTATAGTACAAGCCAAAAAACAAAATGAAATACAAACTAGTCATGGTATAGGGATACAAACATCGCTTTATCATCTCCCAAAAATTGAAAAACCATGCGTAAAGATCCTAACTACAGCCTTCAAAATCTCGGCAATTTAATAACAATGACACCAACTAACAAACACATAATGACAATCAACCACAAATATATTGACAAAAATGAGATATAAACAAGTCACTAACAAAGATTGCAGTTGAATTTGGTTCAAATATCCAAGAAGACCGTTTTTTGCCAAATTAAATACTTTAACTTGAACAAAGAGTGATGATTCTGAAAGCTCATGGTAACTACATACGGCATTTTATAAATTAAAAGTTGCACTACCAAACATTTATTAGAGACCCAAGAACAATTGTTACTACTTATACCATCTAAAAGCTCTTCCCAGAAACACACCAATTAACATGGAACTTTGTTACATGATTACATCTACATTCGTATTGTGTTTACGTGCATTCATGTCTTCATCTTTTAACAAACAAAATACAATAGAAACACACAAGAAAAGAACCAACACATTCATAGTCTATGATGCAGAATGTAAGAAGCTCAAGAAAGGCTAAATTTAAAGAAGTGGAGATATTTGAACATTGGCATGATTTCATAAAAAAACTGATAGGAAATCTTATATAATAAAGTTTCTAGTATTGTTAAAGTCTTACTTTATGATTATTTTTATGTTTTCTAGTATTTTTAGGTCAGGGGTATTTTGGTAATTTTCATATTTGCTGAAATGGGCTACAGGGACGCCTATGGATTGTCTTAAGGGTCAAGTTATTTAATTGATTTTTATTTCTATTTCTTGTTTGGTCTTAAATTGGTTTTAAAAGTCAACGTAGTTCTAGTAGTTTTCTTTTTTTGTTCTATTTGGTTTAGAAAGTCTCCTAATTCTATATATATATATACATATAATTGATAAATAAAGAATAAATTTATTAGAAAAAGCATCAAGATGAAAAAACTTACTAGACAAAGCAACCAAAAACTTATTCTTCAAACAAGGCACTGGGGTTGTTATTCCTTGAAAAAACCGCCGATTACGCTCCAACCAAGCCATCCACAACACAAAGGCACCAAAAACCAAACCAAACTTTCCGACGCCTCTTTCCCCACCTGACCCCCCTCTCCACACCTTGATGCAGGCCAAGACCGCTCTCGGCCTGCATCACACCTCCTTCACAGTCCCCTATTGCACCCAATCCAAACCAACCACTGCAAAAATCAAATCCCAAAGCTAAAAAGTCACAGCGCAATGAAGAAGAAGATGTGACACAAACTCCGCATCTGACAACACAAAACAAAAAGTCATGTGATGCTTATAATTTAATAGAATTGATATTTTAGAGAAGTTTTTCGAGTATTTGAAGCTTCATTATAGATTGTGTGATGCAATCAAACTCAAGGTGTAATACCTAAGAGAATCTAGGAATGATTCCTAGATCTTTCTTCTTCTTCTTCTTTGTGCACATACCCTAGTTACTATTCTCAGGTTACTATTCACAGCCAACTAAAAGTGCACTTGTCAACCTTAAAACCCTATCCAATCATCCCTAAATCAACCCTAATCCCTTCCCCTACCTACTAACCTTCAATTTAACCCTTAAAACCTTAAATTACTAACTATTTAGGCCCTCAAATAACGTTTGTTTTTCAAAATCTAGCATTGTCCTACATCAATCTAACTCAAAATGTTCACAAGAACCAGTAATAACCATAACAATTGCATCAAAATAATGAAATTCAATGCTTCGGATGGATTTAATCTATTTGAGAATCCAAGAGAGAAAAGAACATAAACTATTCGTTACATTAAGAGAGAAAATAAAATAAAAGAAAAGATTGTGTTTCTCTCCCTCTTATTTGGTTAAGCTAAAGAAAAAAGAAGAGAAAGGATATTGATTTCTCTATATATAAAATATATATTAGAAAAAAGGAACAAAAAACTACACAAGTTGTTTTATCAAAATAATCTTTTATGTTTTTATTTCTTTAGTATCTGGCATGGACAATTTTGGTATTATAAAAAGTTAGTAACCACCCATTTCTGAGACCTATTTGCACACCACATATCTTCTCAATTCATACCATTTCTTCAATTTTTTAATTAACATTGTGTCCCTCAAACAAATTTTCAAAATATCCTCACCGTCTATTCTCACACACCCATCATCTTCTACTTGAAAGCCTAATCAGCCACCCCCTCCTCACCTTGCTGAAAACTGTTGTTGCCGCCAGCATTACCAGCCCTCCACCAATGTCAACCACCAGTTCCAATCACCATTGCACTACCATCCACCCATCCCCGCCACCATCAGCCTTTGCCACCCTATCCCAGTGCTTTCCCGCCCATTCTTTCTCTCTCTTTTGTTTGCGATTTGTGGGATTGGGGGTGGTGGCATTGGCAGGGAGAGCTGAAGGTGGTGACATTGGCAAGGGAGGGCAGGGGAAGGGGTGGCAAATGAGAAGAGGCAATAAGAAAGGAGAGAGGCTGGAGAAGAGGTGATGGAGGTGGGGAAGGGGCCAGGCAGGGATTGGTGGAGGAGGGAAGGGGGTTGAGGAGAGGTGATGTGGAAGGGAGGGTGTTAGGAAAGGGTGGCGCTGGTGACAATGGATGGCAGGTGGTGGTGGCTAATTGGTTAGGGAGAGGGTTGAAAGTTTGAGGATCAGAATACTGTGGAGATTAAAAACACATAAAATTAAATTTATATCAAAAAATAAATTAAATTAAATAATGTGCATGTGAACCTGAGTAATTGTGTGAACTGAGACAATGTGGGGTATGCAAATAGAAGTAGGCCCATTTCTTTTCTGCCCCAATATCTACACTTTTGAGATTCATAGAGTGAGTTTTAACTTAAACCAGTTTCTCTCCATTTATTTCCATTTCCCTCATTTCTAACCTCTCAATAATCCAAAGAGCTGATTAATTTTTTATTTTCTTTTTCTTTTTCCTTCATATCACTCCATCCAAACAAGCTGTATAATAATAATAATGCCTTGCAAAAAAATGTAGTCAGAGTGAATAAAAACAATAACAATAAAATAAAGTAATAAGTTAATACCATCTGGTTAAGCAGGTAACACAAAATCTTTTGGCTCTACACCTCTGGCACCGAACAACCCGTCCTCTGTCACTCCTTTGGCACTGATGACACATCAATGATTCGATTTTCTTCCCCTGTTTCATCCAAAATCATAAATCACACACACACACACACAACAACGAAATACACAGATAATTAAAAAAAAAAAAAATTAAAGCACAGAACCAGATGACAAGTTTGAATTTCGCTCACATTCTCGTCAGGCTTCGACCCCGGAGTCGGAGTCGGAGTCGGAGTCGGAGTCGGTGCCCGAGGCTGGCCTACGCCTAGCCTCGGACTGATGGGGCTAATAATGGCAGCTTGTTCTCGATTACTACCACCGCCATGACCACGCTGCTGCTCTGCTGATAAACCCTTATTATTATTTCCCATCGCTTTCTACCTTTGTCCACCCCCTTTCTTGCCCTTCTTTCTCAGTTAACAAACAAGCCCAGATTTTCCGGCCAATTTCCCTGATTATGCCATTTTCAAAGCTTTAGTCCCACTCTAAGGCGTGTTTTTGCCTTTATTCCCATCAAAGCCGTTTTCCAGAACACAGCTTCATCAATGCCGTTTTTAGTCAATAAAAAATTTTAAAAAATAGCTCAATGAAAACGGCTCATTTTTACTTAAGGTACAATTAAATTTGAGTTAATTAAAATAATAATGTTAAATGGTTTAAAATTTTATGACTCAAATCACTTAAAACGATATTGTTTTGACAGATTTTGAGTGTAAAACGACGTCGTTTTGACAGATTTGAGCCATTTAAGTCACAAAATTTTGAGTTACCAAACATTTTCCTAATTAAAAATGATTTTACTAAAAACGTTTTTAGTAAAAAAAAATTTTGCCATTTATATGTTCAACATAAATATTGGTTGCCAATATTAATTTTTTAAAAAAAACGGTGTTTGGAAAATTATTTTATAAAACGGTTTTATAAAACCCGATTTATAATACGGTTTTTGTAAAACCGTTTTCAATTTAAACTTTTTTTTTTTTTTTTTTTTTTCCGTTTTGTTTTGGCTTAAAACTCAGCTGGTCCAACGACAGTCCGAAACACACACACACTCTGCATTCAAAATTGTCAAATAGCACCGCGAAAGAAGCCAAGAAAAGAGACATGCGAAGAGCACCGCGGAGGAGGCAAAGAAGACGAAGGCCACCGCGAGAACTGTACGAAGAACGAAGAACGGGCAACGTGACACCACCGCCAAAAGGAGGAAGGCCTTCAGCAAACATCCACATTAAGGTTTGTATTGCATAAATGATGGTTTTCATTTCAGATTTCGGAGTTTCAGTTTATAAATTAGGGATTGCTGAAACTAGGATTTTGAAAAGGTACAAATGTTGTAATTTATAAATTAGGGATTGCTGAATTTAGGTTGTTCAATGTAGAGCAAAATGTTCTGGCCACAAAATTTGACAAATTATTTGGTCATCTGTTGTAGTTTATTTTAAATGGTTGTAATTATCTTATTGTATGTCGAAATGAAATTTTTTCCATTTTGATTATATAAACTTTTGTGAAAGATGTTCAGGTTTTTTGTTTGCAAATAATTTTACAATATTTTTTTATTTCAAATGTGGCCATTATTTAAAATGTACAGGTTATGTATTTTAAATATACAGGTTTTATATTTGGAAATATTTTGTATTTTATTTGAAATGTGGGCAGTATTTGGTTTTATTTGCAAATGATTTTATTTCCATTTTCATTAAGAGTAGTAGTCCGAAAATAGATGTCTTCATATTGTATGTTTCATCTATAAATTGATTCATCTGGTCAATATGTTCAGTTTTCTTTGACGTGTCACATATTTTTGTATTTTTACAAGGTAATTGTAAAACGAATTTGTGAGCATTTATTATTTAGAGTTTGCATAAATATAGGTTTGAATATATAGAGTCTGTATAGTGTCAGAAACCTATCATGTGTATGTATAGGGTTCAATATGTATGTTGACGATTATATAGACTTTTATAATTTCGGCTTTCTATCAGGCATTATAATCAAATGTCATATAGTAACAGTTCAACCATGAAAATCAGATTCCCAAATGTGCTTACGTTTTTCTTTTGAAAAAATTGACAATGTTTATATGCACAGTTTACGTATGGAAGTTGTTAGCATTATGTTCTATTGGGGAGGGGAAAGATTTTGCGAAATCGCCAGGAAGGTGTGTCATACGACACTGAAGCGCAAGGGTTGTACAATGTACATAGGGGGATAACATTGGCCGAGTTGGAGGCTATGATGGTGCCCAAGGTCGGTACGTACGGGGAACGCGAGTAAAGTTTAAATGTAGACTCCTATGTCGGGGGAAGTATAGGTTGTTGCCAATCAACGATAATGAGACATTAACTAATGTCTTAAATCTCCCACAGAAATATGGTCCTGAATTTTATTTGGAAATCTATGTGGAGAAGGAGAGCAATGTTAGTGGCACACACATGCCAATTCCGGTGGGAGGGACATTGTCACGACCCAAACTCGCTCCTATGGGTTTAGCACCGTAACCGGCCAGTAATCCGCGATTACCGAAGGCCTACTTAACAGCAAGACAGTATTACAGAGTGTAGGGGCATGGCGGAAGCCAAAACAGTAATTAAACAATGTCCAATGAGCAGTGACAGCCTGTATGCAAAAAGACTTTTCATAACATATATACTATCAGTACCAAAACAGTATGTACAGTATTTACAATCATCCAGGTCAATGACTTAATCCCTATTAAGACAGTACAGTACAGTGCTATCAGTCGATGCAGTATTACAAAACAGATACAGAGACAAATGGGGGAAACTAAAACACCCCAAAATCGTAGTTTGAACGAGCTCGGAACCTCACAGTGAGGCACAATGGTTGGCTTTGACAAAAGGGAGTCTAACCCACGCTCCTAGCTCTGGTCTGGTGCCTGGACACCTACATATATATAAGCAGTGAACTAAAGCCCAGTGAATAACATAATGCGTAAAGAGGTTAAGAATAAATGTCCTTTCAGTATTGAAAACAGTCAATTGATTCAGTATATCAGTCATTCAGTCATAACAGTCATATGTGGTACATCCATTAGCAGAACAGTACAGTAAACAGTAGGTCTTGAAAGATCGAGCAGTCAATGATGTCCATCATAGCAGTAAACAGAAGTTCCAAGATAGGAACTAACAGATATCTCTGTAACAGTAGCAGTAACAGTAACAGTAGTTGCTATGGATGCCACAATACAGTTCAGAATAGAGGACATACATTCATTCAGTTAACAGTATCAATACAGAAACAGTACAGTTTAACCATTCAGAAGATATTCATATTTGAACATATCTTTACACAGTTGTTACTCACAGAGTTCAGGGCTACAGTTAAGCTAGAGCGCGTCCTCAGATGCCAACCCTACACAGTTTACAAGATGAACACACACTAAGTTCATATTCGGGAATCAAAGACTTAATCCCTACTTAGACTCGGTGCAGTTCTACATCTATATCCTCATTAAGATGCTTTAACTAGGCCTAGGAATGTCTAGGATGGAATGAGGATGCAAAGATGCACTTAAAACAACTTTACAAAATTTTCAGAAAAACAGGGTCCCGCTCGAGCGTGGCTTTCCCCGCTCGAGCAGACATGCAGACAAAGGTTCCCCGCTCGAGCGTCACTTTCCACGCTCGAGCGGACTGCAAAACATGGCAAAAGTACTGGATGTGTGAAAATCACGCTCGATGGGCGCTCGACACCCGCTCGAGCGTGTGACACAAGCCCCCGCTCGAGCGTCCATTCTTCTGCTCGAGCGGACTGCAAAACAATGCAAAGTGCTGGGAGCACGAATTTCACACTCGAGCGCTAGTTTCCCCGCTCGAGCGTGAGTCCAAATTCTGGAAATTCCAGATTCGAATCTCAAGCTCAAGACCAAGTTTAAATGCCTCAAATTCGATCCTCTTGGGCTAATTTTCTGGAAAACACTTGTAAACTCATAGTATAACATGTTTCAAAGATCAATTTGAGAAATCAAAGCCCAAAGATAGTTCAATTAAATCCAATTTCAAACCAATCTCATGAACATGATGTAAAACATAACATGCATGAATTTTAAACAACTTCAAGCTTCAAAGACATGCTCAAATGAGCCAATTGCCTCAAAAACAAGATGAATTCATGAACTATGGTCAAAAGATGGACATGCATGAAGCAATTTCATGAAGAACAACTCCAAAATTCAACAATGTAAACATGCATGCATGATTTATGCTATAATTCAACACATTAAGCTAATTTTGACTCCAATCTTCAATATAACAAGAATTAAGCAAGAACTAACTTAAAGACAAGTTTAAGAAGATGGATTCTCTACCTTAGACCTTGAATATTAAGTGTAGGAAGCTCAACTATGAAATCAACCTTCAATTTCTTCAATTCACCAAGCAAAACTCCAAGTTGAACTCAAATTCTCTCACTCTCTCCCTCTCCTCTCTCTTGGTCGATTTTGGTCTCATGGAATGGCTGAGGAAATGTTTTGTTTGAATGAAATAAGGCTTCAATAAGTCTTAGGTAGTGGCCCACTAAGCATGGCAAAAGGGTAAATACTTGGACTTGCGTGATTTAGCTTATTTAATCTAATTTAACCATACCAAATCACTTTTTAATTAAATATGCCATAAAATCACACAAATTCTAATGATCATAAAACATCGATCAATTTCGGATTCGGCCGCCGACAAGGCCTTCAATTTGCAATTTAAAGCATAAAACATGGACAGATAATTTAACAGTCAAACAGATAGAAATGCATTTAAGCTAGTACATTCAATCAGTCAGTTCAGTATTTCAGTCGATTCAATTACTTATCATAATCAGTCTCAGTTTAGCAGTAATCAGTGGTGAGGGTTATTACAGACTGTAGACGTCCCCGAACGCCCCGGGAGGGTTAAGTCCCGTTCCGTTCATATTGGGGTCACTACAGTTCAAGGACTCAAATGTCACGGTTCTTAATCTTGAACCAAAGAGTCTAAATCCGGCAAATTGATTTTGAAAACAGATTTTTTGAAAAGAAGTACCAAACATGGACTGCTTTGCCAGATACAGAGTCGCCACCTAAATGTTTTTTAATGGGAAATTTAGGAAACCCTGACTCGGTGCCAAAGGCCACGTGTCCGTCATCACCAAAGTTGCCTCGGCTCGGGAACTTGGGTACGATTGGGGAAGGTCACTTCGTGAGCACCCCCACTCGCCCGGTCAAAGACCGGCCTCTACTAACCATGATATCTGATTTTGAAAACATTGTGCGTTCTTATTCCGGTTATTAGCCTAGGTTACTATGTGATGCGCACAGCATACAAGTATAGACCGGGTCACCTGAATTGGAACAAAACATTTCATATTTGTTTGTTTGAAAATGGTTGATGGTGCTACCCGCAGGTAGGCTAAGACGTGAATTTGCCACCCTCGGGTGGGCTTAGAAAACATGATTTTGCCACTATCTAGTGGGCTTAAAACAAACAATGAATTGTCCGATCCAAGTAACCCAACCTCCACCCACAGGCATTCAAGGCAGTTATATCACATAAGCACATAGTCTCATGGTAAGCATGCTATTCATGGCAGTCACTCACACGCATGCAAGGATGCTAAAGCATAAAACTCACCGAGTACTCCAAGCCAAAACAGAAACTCATTAGAAATCCATGCATAGTTCCTAAGTATACAGAAAATGCCTAATGCAACACATGCAAAAATACAAACTATAGCAGGCTCGGCTATTCTAAACATGGCATATGAGATGCAACAGCTATCAAGTACTCAACTTGGAATTGAAATACAAATGCAGTTTGTATGATGCGCCGAGCCCGGTGCAGGCAAAACAGATGAATGAATGCAAACATGCTATCATACTGTATGCTAATTGAAATATGCCCTATATCTAACCATCGTAAACAGGTAAATAAAAGGGAAGAAAGACGTGGGGTTGGAAGACATACATCACACTCACCCACACTTATTACAATTATGCCCTCGCGCAGAGGGTCCAAATAAATAATACAGTCCCGAATGAAAGAATAATACAGTCCGAATAATATACAAATTCCTAATTAATTAACGAATTAACTAAGAAAAACTGTAAACTGGCATGCAAGCCAGGGACTGCCTTGACTCCGCTCCGGATGATGGAATGATGCGTGTTTGGGCTGCTTTGCGCGAAAATCCACTGGGATGCCCCAATTAGCCTCTGTTTGCAATGTTTCTCGAAATGCGTGCCAGGTCCCGGAAAGTTGCTGATTCTTCATTTTGCTGCAACAGAGAGCAGGAAAGGGGCATAGCAATGTATTTCACAAATATGTGCATGTCTCGATCCTCAAAACCTAACTCCATCATGGATAATCCGGAGTGTCGGTGACTTGGGAATTGAGACCCGTTCCGTCGCTCGAAGTACGAAACGTGCCTCGTTTCCCGTGCCCGGGCTAACTCCTATCCCGAACATGATGCAATATGCATGATATGCATGAAATGTAGCTAATATGCAACCCTAACATACACAATGTCATGGAATGGCATACACGCTGCACGAGGTAATACGCAACCGGGCATACACAATGCTACGGATGAAATGGCATACGCAATGCAATAATGGGCTTACGCCAACATGAGAGAGCCTCAGCCACACTCACATAGGAGGCCATCATATGAAAACAAGATACCTCGAAGTGCGTGCCCGCTGGCACGCAATACCGAGAACGGACCCTCAGGCACCGAAATGCCACTCTAATGAGACATGGCAGAGACATGGAATATGATATGCAAACATGCAAAAATCAGTGGCAAAATGAGGGGCAAAACAGCCCCGAAATGAGGCGAAATAATACCCGATGCATGAAATGATCCCGAGATGTGGATTTCAATGCATAAAATGGCCTACAGCTATACCATACATGCATAATTGATACATGACATGAAAATGCAGAAGCAAGGCAACCCCAAAACTCACATTTTTATAGTACAAAACATGGTCAAACAGCAATCACAAATAGGGCTAAGATGGCATACAAAAATGGCTCCGTAAGGGAGGCTATGAAGCAAGTGGTAGATGCAAAGCCCAAACAGAAAAATACCCTTCTACAACACTGAAAAGGGACTAAAAATATGAACATTTACAGTAGATGACAAGCCTCAAATCAGTATGTAAACATGCTCAAAATGCAATGCAAGAAATAGGCCAACAAGAGGCTATAACATGAGGTATACAAAGCATTCACCAAACAGCCAAAGACCCTTAATGAGACATGCCAAAAAGTTCAAAACATGGCCCTTTTCAGTTCTGATCATGGCCGATAACAGAAGCTAGATAAGCCTAAAAAAGCATGCAAAAATGGGAGCCAAAGAGGGGTATAATGGTAAGTACAACATGGAGGCCCCCAAAAGTGTTGAGCCCTTCTAAAATGTTGTAGAGGGGCTCAAAATAAGCCAACTCACAGTTTATATCATGCTCAAAAATAGATCACACATAGGCTAGAAATACCATGCAAGATAATGGCATACAAAGAGGTATTGAAGCAAGTACCAAATGGGGGGCTCAAACAGGGTTGAGCCCTTAAGAAAACATGAAGAGTGGCTCAAAACAATGACCCTTTCAGTTAGGGTCGGAGCCCAAAACAGCAAGAAAATAGGGCTAAGAAATAGGACAAAAAAGTGCTACAAAAGAGGGAGATTGGCACTTACCCTTGAAGACCACTTCTTTGCTACCTCTTGTACCAAGGAATGTTGCTTCCTAGCTGCTGGAAATGGAGTGGTGGTGGTGGTACTTGGTGGTAGTGAAGAAATGGAGCCAAAACTTGAGAAAATGAGAGATAAATGGAGAGATATGTATGTGTATCCTCAAAGCAAGTTTTTCAATCCTTGAGGGAGAGCTAGAGCTGCTGTGTGTATGCAAGGATGGATGAAAAAGGGAGGGAAAATGTGTAGTGTTATGGGATTAAGTTCCCATCTCTTCAAAAAGTCCCCCGAAATCAGATATTTTGGGGGAAAAAGCTATACAGCTGTAAAGCACACATCCCAAGGAACATGGCCGGCCACCTATTTTTGTTGCAGGTGGCCGGCCGGCCAAGGGTCAGAAGGCTCAAGACGATTTTCTGGCCGGCCACCAGAGAAAGGTGTCCTCCCAGGTCTCCTCATCACAACCCTGTGGTTCAAAATTGGCAACTCTAAAACAGGAGAGAGAATAGGCCACTTTTAGGAGGGGTTCAAAAGTGGAAAAAGGAATTACTGGCCGGCCATAGACTTTTAGGGTCCTCCCATGTGTGTACAACACAAATATGTGGTTTGGGGTTGAAGAAAATGGCCCTAGGGTGGTCAACATTGGCTCGGAAGTGAGAAAAACGGGCATCGGAGGGCGCCGGAGGAATGTAACTGGTTGCTGAGACAATTGCTGGCCTCCCACCCTTCAGTGATCTTCCTGGTGATAAAACAGAGGTACCTGCCAAAAATGAACGAAAACCGATGCAAAACAAATGCTCGGGGGCCAAAACACGCAGTTCGGGGTCCCGAAAATAGGCTGTTAAGCACCGAAAGTGGCATTCGACCACAAAGTGGGTCTCTCAGACCTCAGTGTCTCTCAAAATGGAGTAAATAAGATGTATTCCAAAAATCGGAGGAATCGGAGATGGTTAGACGGTCCCGAACCGAGGCACACGGCCTGACGGCTCCGAAAACCGGGAACCGGGCTCCGAAATGGGCAAAATGGCCTACGGCCACGAAATGTAGCCCACAGCCACTGAGAGATGGTCTACAGGACCTCTCCCTCCCTTTAGGAAAAGAAACAGAGAAAACCGAGTCTGGTTCGCAAACCGAGACAAGGTACAGAAGAGGGTTCGGAAGTCCGGAGGCAGGGCTCACGGCCGTGACTCTGAGACTTCTGAGCGAGTACAATATGCAACATCACCGAGCGCTCCATCGGTGACGTCTGAGTCTTAAGGTCGGTCAAAAATGGGGTGTCTACACAGACATTCACTCAAATGTTGACACAATCGCAATCCCCCGACAATGCACTTATACAGTCTGCACACATGTACCTTCAAGATTACCCTCCATTCAATTATTCTCAGAGTTACACTCAATTCAACGCATCAGAGCATGTTCATGGTTGTTACAGTACCGGAGCAGGTCCAAGTGCTCCGACAATGTCTAATCCGCTGGTTCGTACAACCCAATCTACCCCACTGGACTGAAGAATGTCCAACAGTTTTTAATGGTGAACGTACAACAAAGACAGCAACCCAATTGTATGCAATCTCCAATGATACAGTGCCATTTTATGACGAGCCTGGAGTAAGTGATGAAGATTTCGTGAAAGATTTCGATGGCGCAAAGGAAGGTGAAGACAATGAATCCAGTCATGACGGAGTTGGAGGGCATGATGAAATGTAGAACGTATAGCCAATTATCCCTTTCTATAATAATGTGCATTTCGACAATGATGGTTCCATCACTAGTCACGATGTTGTCGAACGTTGGCCATTGTGGGACTTTGAAACTATTGATTTGAAGAAATGAATGATCTTTAGTGATAAGAAAAGCTTAGTGCATGCTGTTCAATTGTATAACCTGAAGAGCAATCGAGAATGCAAGGTCATAGAATCCAAAAGAAACATTTGGGTGTTCGAGTGCAAGCACGGTTGTAACTGGAGGGTTCGGGCAACGAAGTTTAAAGATAAAGATTTCTTTCAAATCAGAATGTTTGAAGCGTCGCATCAGTGTGTGTACCCAAGAATGAATAAAGACAATTGAAACCTCAAGTCCGATCTCATTGCTCATTTCATCAAGGAACAGATTGCGGTAAGTAACATGATATAATTTGTTAAGGATTTAAGTATGTGTTTACTATATTGAAATGTAATATATATTTGTAGATATCACCAGAATTGCCTCTTGCTACCATAATTGAGGTCGTGAAAGAGAAGTTTCAGTTCACGATATCATATAAGAAAGTATGGCTTGCTAGAACGAAAGCTATTGTAATGGTGTTTGGGGACTAGGACGAGTCATACTGAAGGTTGCCTAGATATGTGGCTGCATTGCAGGCATTCAATCTAGGCACAGTTGTCATGTGGGACATGATCCCGAAATTGCAATCTACCTCAATCGGTATTGAAATGTACATGAACTATGTGTTCTGGGCATTTAAACCAACAATAGAAGGCTTCAAGTACTGTCGTCCAGTGATATGCATTGATGGCAAACCTTGTACGGGAAATACGAAGGCAAGATTGTTGCGGCCACTGCAGTGACTGCTGCGGACAAGATTATACCTTTTACCTTTGCCGTTGTTGACAAGGAGATGATCGAGAGTTAGGGTTGGTTCATTACTCTCCTTCGGCGACATGTGTGCCATGACCGAGAGGGGGTGACATTGATATCCGATCGACACACAACTTTACTTAGTGTCGTGTCCAGAATTTGGGACAATCCAGCAGTGCAACCAAGAGGCTACCATAGGTATTGCTTGCGACACGTATGTAGCAATTTCAATGAAAGATTCGGCAATACAGTAGCCAAGGATCTTGTGTGGAGAGCTGGTTCTGCACGGCAAGTGCAGAAGTTTAACAAGATTATGGAGGATATCTACAAGCTAAAGAAGAATGTTTAACGGTGGTTTAGTCGGATGAACCCTATTCATTGGACATTGTGCCATGATGGTGGTTGTCGTTGTGGCATATTGATGACAAACCATATAGAGGGCTTCAATGGTGTACTCAAAGGTGCACGTAGAGTCCCGATTACATCATCTATTGAGATAACTTTTTATCAGCTCGTCAAATATTTTGACGAGGGCAGGACCATTACTGAAAATGCGAGTAATCGGGGTCACTTGTACACGACTAACGTTCAACGATGGATTGACGAGCACCAAGCTAAAGTGAATGTCCATATGTTGGTACCAATTAATAGGTAAATTTCATTGGATGCACGGAATTCACAACACATTATCATTTCGCACTCATCGGTCATTCATGTTAGTCTATATTTGAACATACCCTCAATATTAATCCACGTACATACATTTTATCTGTAGGGAAACAGGGGAATATGAGGTCAGGATAGCACCGCATAGGATGTGAGGTGGTGCTCGTCAAATAGTTAGTCTTCGACCACTGCATTATTCATGTGGGAAGTACATATTATTTCACTTGCCATGTTCCCACATGCTTACTGTGACAGCAGACTTGGGCGAGGACCCTTTTCCTTTCCTTGCACCGGAGTATAGGTTGGAAGTCCACAAGCGTATATTCGCGCAGAAGTTCAGGCCCATGCCACACGAGCAATATTGGCCTAACGATGATTACCCAACTTTGCTCGCTATCCCAGACCAACAACGTGAGGTTAAAACGGGTCGTCCTCAACATAGTCGCATCCACAACGAAATGGATACTACCAGACAAAGTGGAATGCACCATTGCAGTTTGTGTTTGCAGAGAGGTCATGATAAGAGAAAATGTCCAGCGAGAATTCGATCGATTCGACATTAGTTTTTTGTCTAGTTTACATATTAGTGCCACACAACTTGCTTCATTCTTTGAATTGCAGTTAATGTATTATTCAATGAAGTAGTATTTAGTAATTTCATAATGTATTTACCACTTGAATTAGAAAATGTCGATTAATGATGACATTGATTTGGCCAAATGTGGCAAATCTCTTCAAATGGAATTTTTAATCAAATTTTTTTCCAGCTATCCATTACTGTAAATTTTTAATTAAATTTTTTTAAATCAAATCACTCCAAATGATGGTGGAATGTAAATTTACCAAACTGTCCATACAGATATTTATAAAATACACAAGGTTGATGTCCACGTGGTAGTGAGGACACTGTCACCGTTTGTCCTGTGTTCCCTTGGGTTCCAAAATTTGTTTGTAAAAAATTAATTAAAGTTGTTGTTTGTAAAAAATCAATGGAAAATGACTTGGACCCCCAGCTGGGGGTGCTGGGGGTCGGCTCCTATTGGGCAAAAACATTGTTTTTTTTTTTTTTTTTGGATTTCCGGCCAACCCCAGTGCGACACGTCACTGGGGGTCGGCACTGGGGGTCCCCGTACTGGGGGTCTATAGCATAACCCAAAATCAATACACATATTTGTAAAATTTACTAATTTTTTAAATACAAATACTCAACTACAAATACTTTTTCCCTCACACGCATGTACCCAATTATAACAAAATATGAAATCATTCCAAACTCTCACACTCCAAAACTATTTCCAAAATATACAACCAAACAAACCAAAAAAATTTCTAAACTCTTTTCTCAAAAAAATGTTAAAAAATTTATCTTCCAAAATATCAAAATCACTATATATTTTAATGACCATCTTTTTCCTATTTTTTAAAAAATATTACCAAACTGAAAATTTTGAAATTTCCATTTGAAACATGTTGTCATATTTCAAAAAAGTAAATCGCAATACTTTCAACTACGACTCCAAATTGAACAACTGACAACTCAAAATACAACTCACAACTCTTTTCAAAACTAAAGCCTCTATTGGAGATAACAAGTTCAAATACTCTTTTCAAAATAAATTTCAAAACACATTTCAAAAGTCCACCACTAAACCAAACACAAGCTACGTATTTCAATGTAATCATTTTCGTTATTCATGACTAACAAATTGTTGATATAAAGAGGGTAAGTGTTGTAATCGAAATAATGCACTTTACTTACGATATAATTAATAATTGAGTGCGTATTATTTCTAAATCTTACAGTATTTCAGTGTCATTTACACTTTTCAGAAGAGTTCATAATTTCATGCAGCTTCCTCACTTGTGTACTTTCCTACCAACATGAACAACCTAAAAATGACATTAGTCCAAACCGACAACAATCAGCCTATCTGTGGGAGCCGAATTTATTGACAAAGGTAGAAGGCACGCGCAATACAAGACTGATAATAATCGGCTGTATCCGGCAAGAATAGGGGTGCCAAATATATTATTTGGGCCGAATAAATGTGTAGTATTGGAGCCGGATAATGTAAAGGACAATGATCAAAAAGTAGGCCCTGGCCCCGAGGATCGAGAGAAACAGGTATAAATACAAGAACAACATATTTAGTAGGTATGTAAGAATCACTCCACTGAACTTAGACAAGAAGCTATCTTGAGTGTCTGAACTAACTTGTCCGTCGGAGTGCTAATTCCGGCACCCCCGACCGGAGTGTTTCCATCTTTTCAGGTGACTAGCTGAGGATCACCAGCGTCTCCCAGGATCTGAAGAGTATTTCCAAACCACTTCTCCACAATTGGCGCCGTTTGTGGGAATACTCAAATACATCCATGGCAGGCGTGACTGAAGATCCTCCGGTAGCCATTGGCGAGACCGCACAGGGAGATGACCTTACTCCAGCAAATATGCTCGGAAAAGAAACCATCGCTGCAAGATGCGCCTTGAACTTCGATTCACCAACGACTTCAGCACAAGAGACAATGCAGGCGATCATGAAACAAGCGAAGCAGAACGAACAAAGGCTGGAGAACATGATCGCTGAAAATGAACGTTTTGGCCCTCGAAGTCGCAAAATCGAAAGAAGCCATGAGCCAAGATCCCGAACGACCTCCGAGGGCCGGTGGACAACGACCTCGAGCCCGACCAAAGGATACCAATAGCGACTCCAACTCATTATCCACGGAGTTCACCAAGAAGGGACGATCCGAAACTTCCAGCTCCTCCGAAAAGAGTCTACATACGAGGAACAAGCGCAGGCAGAGCAGTTCAGACGAAGAAGACCAGCACGATCCTTTTGTCCGACGGATTGCAAGGGCGGCCCTGCCCAAGAAGTTCAAATCTCCGTCATTCACTCTTTACGATGGCAAATCAGACCCCACTGATCATATCCGTCATTACAAGCAGGCCATGACATTGCATGCAGACAACGAAGCCCTCATGTGCCGAATATTCCCCAGCAGCCTGGGGCCATTAGCTGTCAGGTGGTATTACAAGCTGGAGCCGGCCTCCATCAAAAGCTTCCATCAATTACAGAAGTCCTTTAGGGCCAGGTTCATCACCAACGAGGTACAGCCGAAGCAGGCCGACTCCCTCTGGGCTATGTAGATTCAGTCAGGAGAAACGCTTAGAGCATATTCGGCGCGCTATTGGGAGTGCTTCTACCTCGTCGATGACGCTTGCAATGACTCCATGGCCATCACCACCTTCAAAATGGGACTACATCCTGATGGTCCTCTTCGCAGTTCCCTGACTAGAAGACCCCCCAAAACAGTCTAGGCATTAATGAAAAAAGTTGAGGAGTATTGCAAAGTGGAAGATGATGCCTTGAGAATAAAAGCCGGCCAAATGTCCAATAAAACGGCCCTCCCTGAAATTGCTCAACCAATAAGCTCCGTGCCACCTCCTAGCCCAGAGCCTCGGCAACGCGCTAGACGAGACAAAAGGCGGGATACTCGCCGAATAAGCGATCAATGTCCCCACCGGACGAATGAGCAACTGCAAGTCGATAGCAGACGCTCGAGGCATGCCGACAAAAAGTACACAGAGTTGTCAGAACCAATCGCTGCAGTAATGACCAAAGTCCAGCACCTTCCATTCTTCAAATGGCCGTTAAAGATGGTGGGGCCGCCCGACACGCGAAGAAGGGATAGGCGGTGTGAATATCACAAAGATCACGGCCACGAAACAGAGAGCTGCTACGCATTAAAGATCACCTGGAAGAACTGGTGCAAGACAGCCGACTGCAACAGTATGTGAGAAAAGGAAGCCAACCCAAGGCACTAGCCTTGAAGCGGACTCTTCTCTTACTTGGCGTGATCCATGTGATCTACAGCCTTCCTGCACCCCCACCGTGCTCACAATTGAATCGCATCCAATCCCCCAAGAGCAACGTATTCCGACTGAATGGCCCAAAGAAGCTCCGACAATTACTTTCCATGACTCCGACCTTAGTGGCACAACAGCTTCCCACACTGATCCGTTGGTCATTAGCTTACGCATAAACCGTTCACTATTGAACGAATTCTCATAGACCCCGGGGAGTACTTCAGAGGCCATGTATAACCAAACTTTCGTCAAACTCGCCTCAACGAGTCAGATCTGTCTCCGGCGCCTCATCCACTGTTCGCACTTATCATCAGCTCCTGCGCTTCCCGACAGCCCTGCATTGAAGAGATTCGTGGCTCCCCCAATCAGCACAAGCAGCATTTTATGAAAAACCCTATCACTGACCCGATCTGTGGGCTTTGATACTTGTGATATTTCACTTCTGCAATGCAAAACCATCTTTCTTTGTCGTTCTATTTATTTCACAAACCCCATTGTGACGCTCTTTATGACGACGATTCGGAGCCCCCTTTGGTGCATGTCACCTTAGGGCGATTAAGTCTCTAGATTCGGAGCGCCCTTCGTGGAATCACGATTGGCCACATTAAGTCTCCGAATTCGGAGCGCCCTTCGTGGATATCACGATGGCCACATTAAGTCCTCCGAATTCGGAGCCCCCTTTTGGTGCGTCACCTTAGGGCCGATTAAGTCTCCGGATTCGAGCGCCCTTCGTGGATATCACGATTGGCCACATTAAGTCTCCGGATTCGGAGCCCCCTTCACATTAAGTCTCCGAATTCGGAGCCCCCTTTGGTGCGTCACCTTAGGGCCGATTAAGTCTCCGGATTCGGAGCGCCCTTCGTGGATATCACGATTGGCCACATTAAGTCTCCGGATTCGGAGCCCCCTTTGGTGCATGTCACCTTAGGGCCGATTAAGTCTCCGGATTTGGAGCGCCCTTCGTGCATATCACGATTGGCCACATTAAGTCTCCGGATTTGGAGCCCCCTTTGGTGCATGTCACCTTAGGGCCGATTAAGTCTCCGGATTCGGAGCGCCCTTCGTGGATATCACGATTGGCCACATTAAGTCTCCGGATTCGGAGCCCCCTCCTTTTTTTGGTGCATGGCACCTTAGGGCCAATTAAGTCTCCGGATTCGGAGCGCCCTTCGTGCATATCACAATTGGCCACATTAAGTCTCCGGATTCGGAGCCCCCTTTGGTGCATGTCACCTTAGGGCCGATTAAGTCTCCGGATTCGGAGCCCCCCTCCCTTGTTTTGGTGTATGGCACCTTAGGGCCGATTAAGTCTCCGGATTCGGAGCGCCCTTCCTGCATATCACGATTGGCCACATTAAGTCTCCAGATTCGGAGCCCCCTTTGGTGCATGTCACCTTAGGGCCGATTAAGTCTCCGGATTCGGAGCCCCCCCCTTTTGGTGCATGTCACCTTAGGGCCAATTAAGTCTCCGGATTCGGAGCGCCCTTCGTGGATATCACGATTGGCCACATTAAGTCTCCGGATTCGGAGCCCCTTAGGTGCATGTCACCTTGGGACCGATTAAGCCTAGGTGCTTCACTAAGCATATTAAAAATTCAGAACAAGACGCAAATAAGGTCCTTAACTGAGCATATCAAAAATTCAAAGTAAGACCCAAATGTGTGAAATAAAGCTTTTTATTCGATCAAACAGTTGTTACATAAACGCAACTCACATCTGAGCGTTACAATTTTTATTTAATTAGCCAGTTGTTACATAAACGCAACTTGCATTTGAGTATTACAATACCCATGTCCGATCTCAAAAGCTAAAAAGGGGAGAAGACACATTGGTAAAGCAACAGCGCCGAATCAACTCCCGTCACCCGGAAGTCCTCCGCGGTTTGCAATGCCTTGAGCCAACTGTGCCCAAGTCCTTCCCTGATACCATTGACAATGTCAAGGCAAAGATCCAGGACAAGGAGGGATAAACCCAACGGTCGTTGCCTTTCCTTTCAGGGTGATCTGCTCCGATGACTTGAAGATTCATGCCAACCTTTGGACGCCCTACTTCCCATACGGATGGATCCTCTGCCGCGATCCACGGCAACACCAAGTTCGGCTGAACTCCAGCCTCTAACTAACATTCCCGCTTATCTCACCTCACATAAGCGATTGTTTATCTGCGCAAAGCGCCCACTCCTTTTATTTTCAATACTGGCAGCGATCTCGAGGCCCCAATCCCGAGGTAATTTCGCTAACACTAAATTCCATGAGAAAAACGTCGGTTGACATTCGCCACGGCGTAGTTATCCAAATGACTTTTTGAAGCACGTGCGCTGGCCAAAAATTTAGGCCCCCAGTCGAGTTGAATTTGCCAAAGCCACTCTACCCACTGGCTTTCGGCTTCTTCAGGTTACAATAGCCTGTCAGGATTAAACGGCTATCAAGTATGGATTGACCCTGCCGGTCAACGCTTATATATTCATTCAAACACAATAAAATGAAACACATACGTGCCGAATATGAACTGCAATAAAATATTTGTAACATAACATTTTTTTATTCAACAAAACAAGAAATAAATTACATAGTTTTGATCGTGATCTGCGTTCCAGCCTTACAATAAATATAATTATATGGCGTCACCCTCATCATCACTCTTTTCGACTTCAAAAGCAGAAAACGAAAAGTGTTCACTGTGGTAGAGTGGTGATGCCGAATCAATGTCTGCCGCTCGAAGAGCTTCTGCGGCTTGAGATGCCTTGATCCAACCATGCCTAAATCCACGATTCTCACATCGGCAAACTTCTTCGGCAAGTTTTTCCTTGGTCTTCTCGATTCTAACTTTTTGGCCTTCATGGAAACCTTTCTCACAAGCCCTTCCCTTCGCGTTTTCCATTGCGAACATACTCACCGTCTCACGATCGGCAAGCGCGGAACTGATGAGCCGATTGGTAACCCTCTCTTCCATGATAGGGTTTCCCTGCCCGGCGGGTTGTGCCTGGGCCGCCTTGGTCTTCCTCAACTCGCGCTCAGCCACCTCCACGTGGGCCTCTAAACTTTGAATACGTTCATCTTTCTTCTCCATTTCTCGGCGGGCAGCGTGCAACCGCATGCTGATTTCATAGGCAGTGTACAGCCCCTTCACCGCCCCGTGAACGCCTTCACGAAACACTTCGTAGTCCTGGCGACCTACCATCGCTTGCTGAACCTCAGGCGGGAAAATTTGTCGAGCAAACTCGACCGCTACATTTGGGTCTCGAACGATCGAGTCCGCCTCCGTCATGGGTTTGTTCCCCACGAACACCGCGAAGCTTAATGGGCGCGGATTCGCCTCAGGTCCCCTCTCGACTCGAGGTTGAGAAGTTCTGCCCTGTGACTGCTTATCCCGCCTGGGCGACCTGCTTCGACATTGAGAAGACTGACGCCTCTCTCGATCCCTGGAACTCCTGCTCCCTGTGCGCGGAGGGTCATTACCGCGATTCATGTCTCCACCTAGCTTAGCCAGCGTCCTCGCTTCCCCTCTGCTGTTAAAGAAGAGTCTGTTCGACATTCACTCGACACCTTCAAACGCTGGAGTCAGTTGTCTGCTATGCTCATAAAAGTTTTACCTTTAATCATTTATCCTTTACAGAGGCAGCACCCTCGAGGCCATCTCATTAATTGTAAAAACCTCAATCGCCCGGCGCCAACTGGATCGACCCACTTGGGGCAAAGGCAGGCAGATCTATCGCAAATCTTAGGGTCGTCTCCTCCGGCGCCCGAATGATCATGCACCGCCTGGGACAAGGGCAGATTCATCAATCTATTCGGCTTATGTACCCCAGCCGGCTCATGAATCGATCCTTCGCAAATCTTAAGGTCGTCTCCTTCGGCGCCCGAATGATCATGCATCGCCTGGGGTAAGGGAAGATTCATCAATCTATTCGGCTTATGTACTCCAACCGGCTCATGAATCGATCCTTCGCAAATCTTAAGGTCGTCTCCTCCGGCGCCCGAATGATCATGTACCGCCTGGGGCAAGGGCAGATTCATCAATCTATTCGGCTTATGTACCTCAGTCGGCTCATGAATCGATCCTTCACAAATCTTAAGGTCGTTTCCTCCGGCGTCTGAATGATCATGCACCGCCTGGGGCAAGGGCAGATTCATCAATCTATTCGGCTTATGTACCCCAGTCGGCTCATGAATTGATCCTTCACAAATCTGAGGGTTGTCTCCTTCGGCGCGCGAATGATCATGCATCGCCTGGGGCAAGGGCAGATTCATCAATCTATTGGGCTTATGTACCCCAGCCGTCTCATGAATCGATCCTTCGCAAATCTTAAGGTCGTCTCCTCCGGCGCCCGAATGATCATGCACCGCCTGGGGCAAGGGCAGATTCATCAATCTATTCGGCTTATGTACCCCAGCCGGCTCATGAATCGATCCTTCACAAATCTTAAGGTCGTCTCCTCCGGCGCCCGAATGATCATGCACCGCCTGGGGCAAGGGCAGATTCATCAATCTATTCGGCTTATGTACCCCAGCCGGCTCATGAATCGATCCTTCACAAATCTTAAGGTCGTCTCCTCCGGCGCCCGAATGATCATGCACCGCCTGGGGCCAGGGCAGATTCATCAATTTATTCGGCTCAGTACCCACTACGCGGCACATAAATGATAATTCAATATTGTCGTAGAATATTCAATTTCTGATTCGGCACACGAATTTCTAATTCAATTTCTGATAATTCAATTCCTGATTTTATCCAAATTCGTGAAAGGCAACGTATCCTTCATTAACATAACTTCACAAACCATGGACAAGTAGTGGAGAAATACCAAGGCAGTTTTCATTAATAAATTGAGCGCAAACAGTAACCAATTTATACATGAAAATTACCCTGAGCCAACAAAAGTCTACCGAATAAAACTTACATCAAAATCAAAAGTCTACCGAACAAAACTTACATCAAAATCAAAAGCACTTAATAAAATCAAGATGACTCCCAGATCAATCCTCGGGGTCAGATTCAAGTGGCTCAACATCCACTTGCTCGTAGGGAATTGGCAAGGCCAATGTAACTCCAGCAGCAGCAAGGGCTTTGAGCCATCCATGTTTGAACTCCCGATTCTCGAATTTGGGGACTTCATCTACATATTTCGTGAAGGCGGCGCTTTTTCCTGCCTCAAATGCCGCAGAAGCTTCAGAATCGGCTTTCTTCTTGGCGGCCTTGAGCTCCGCTAACTGGACCTTCGCCTCGGCAAGCGCCTCCTTGGCTAACTTGAGCGATTCTTCGCTCGCATTTGCCCTGCTCTCAGCGTCAGAGCGGAACTGTTCAGTTGAGCGAGCCCTCTCTTTCTCTGCTTCAGCTCGCGCACTCTCCATCGCGGCTCTCATACTTTCAAATTCGGCCCTACTCTTTTGACCGTCCGCCTCCGCTTGCAAACGATCAACTCTGCCGAGGGCATCATAGAGGCGGCGGCCTAGGTTCGCAATCCTGCCAACAGTCTGCAAAACAAGTTGGGATCGTCAAATATCTTTAAATAAAAACAAAGTCAAGAGAATTTGAGATGCACTGACCAGGAATGCCGACTGCGCAGATAGGGCTACGGCCATAATATCCGGTACGGCGCGAAAGGCTGCGACGTCAGCTGGCAAGGAAATTGAAGCCGCCAGGCTCAACGCCATGGCTGGATCCTCAATGGCTGAAGCATCGGAGGAGATCGGCGTATCTTTAATCGTAGGCCGAACAATAAAAGGCGCAGCCACGTCCGACTCTTCTAAACGAGGCCGTTGGAAGAAAGACTAATTTCCGACCCAGCCTCTCCCTCGGCACTACGCTTTTTGCCCCGCTCCTCCGGAATCAGCCGTTCATCAATGACCTGTTCCTCAACCTCTTCCCCCGTTTGGCCTCAGTGACCTGAATCGTCTCTTCAATAGCGGGTACGAAAGTTTTAATCAAGGTGGGCTCAGAATGGGCGGCCTCGGCCTTCTTTCGAGCAGCCATTTGCTCGGTATTTTTTTTGCGCACCATTTGCGTAAGGCTTTCCCCAGCCATAGCTTAAAAAATATCGCCGGGTAGGTCCCTCAAATTTGTAAAAATATCTCCAGACGAAAACTCCGCCCGACCCGAATTAGACGGTGAAGGCTGGTTAAGTCCGGCAGCCTCAAACGCCGAGCGTATCGCTTCGTCGACCTCTTCGGCCTCCTCAGCAACCTCTCTGGTTGGTTCGGCAATTCCCTCTACCACCGGCTCAGCCTCTGCCCTCAAATCCGAATCTTCGAGGCCAATTTGCCTCAGACTCTTGAAGCTGGGAAAGATAAGAGTCGAAAGCTGTTGATCGCCGGATAGAATTGGAATGCCTTCCGCAGCCGAGAACGTAGTATAAGTAGGTTCGTATCGGAGGAGTATGTGAGCCGCTCTCCCTTGCTTTTGTACATTTGGACGGCCAAAGTATCTGAGCGCAGACTTGATCTCCTCAAGGACTGCCTCGTCGGTTGAGGGAAGAATCTTCTTCAATTTGTTACCTGCAAAGAACAAGGGGTGATTAAAGGAAAAAAGCCGAGTAAAGGGTAAGTCAACAAACACAAGGCGTTACGCGGCAACCTGGATCACCCTTCCGTCTGGGAATAGGATCTAGGCGGTCTTCGCCTTCACCGAACTCCCAATTACCTTGGACATTGACCATTACGTCATCAACCCTCTTACCAGAACTGGCAAGCATGGTTATCAAGTGATGGTCAGTGTCCTTGGCCCTGAGAAAGTATCGCCCCAGCCGACCAGAAGATTTGGCCAAAGCGTAGCAGTGCCGAATCGCTGGAACGCCAAGGTTGATCCTAAGACGTCGGTTCAACTCGATCACCCCCATGATGATTCGAAAGAAATTTACGTTGGGTTGAGAAGGAATCAGACTCCAATAGCGAAGGACGGCCCTAAGCAATGGGTGTAGGGGAAAACGGACTCCGCCCTCCGCTATGGATAATAGAGGGAAGACGATCGTGTTCTGATCCTCTCTCTCCATATCAAGGGTACTGTCCGTTACAAGAGATAAGTGGACGTCGTCGGGAATGGAAAAATGTCTCCGGAATCCGGAAATACGACCCTCAGAAAGGAGGTCTTTCAAGTGTTTAGCCATGTTCGCAGGGATTCAAGTTTTCGCCGAAATCAAAACGACAAACAGAAAATAGGATCGTAAAGAAGGGAGAAGAAGACTTACGAAGATTAGACGGAGAAGAGTTGCAGAAAACGCGAGTCAGAGAAGGGATATCCGCTGGCGGTCTAAGAGTCTCGAATACTCGACGAACTGTGCAATCGAAAGGACTGAAATTTCAAATCACAATAAATGCAAAGCGCACGATTGAGGCGGGAAAGCGTAATGATGAGCGAAAAGGCGTGTGCATCCTGACATCTATATTGGGGTACGTGAAGCCGCCTGACCTATTTTAACTTTTCCAATTCAAGACCAAACACGCCGATTAACTACCGTCAATAGGGAGTTCGGGGGGCAATTGTGGGAGCCGAATTTATTGACAAAGGCAAAAGGCACGCGCAATACAAGATTGATAATAATCGGCTGTATCCGGCGAGAATAGGAGTGCCGAATATATTATTTGGGCCGAATAAGTGTGTAGTATTGGAGCCGGATAATGTAAAGGACAATGATCAAAAAGTAGGCCCTGGCCCCGAGGATCGAGAGAAATAGGTATAAACACAAGAACAACATATTTAGTAGGTATGTAAGAATCACTCCACTGAACTTAGACAATAAGCTATCTTGAGTGTCTGAACTAACTTGTTCGTCGGAGTGCTAATTCCGGCACTCCCGACCGGAGTGTTTCCATCTTTTCAGGTGACTAGCTGAGGATCACCAGCGTCTCCCAGGATCTGAAGAGTATTTCCAAACCACTTCTCCACACTATCCTTTAAGAACCCAAGTGCTACTCATTGCCAACTAAAAAATAAAAAGGTTCAAATAAGAATAAATTATTATTTTTTAGGGTTTTAGCGCAACACTACAAACTATGGAGTGACATTTGACTACTTGTTGGCGAAAATATAGCAAAAAATATCCAGTGATACAAGATTCAACCAAAACAAACACACTTCGGCCAATATCTACGTTGTGCAGTTTACATTTTATTAAAGTTCCTCAATAGTAGGTTAGAAGAATTAAATATAAGAATATAAACACCTTATAGGGAATGAAAGTAAGCCCACCACAACAAATTTCACAATTCAATCTACTCGTGTACATCATTACAATTGTCAAACATACACCATTAAAAATCTCAAAAAGGACCTTCATTCAAACTGCCACAATTGCTTAAACAAATCAAAAGACGTTGAGAATTACATTAACATATAAACTTTGTAAAAACTTATGCAACTTCAATCACATATTACTCTTTCAAAACTGTGACAAATGAACCTGTTCTGCAAGCTCGTAACCCAGTTGACATGTGGATAGAACAGACAATTGGGAATTAGGGCCTACAGTGTCCAAACCAAGTTGTTGGTCCAATTGGGGGGCTCATACAGTCCAGTCAGAATATGTAGAATAGGTAACAGTTACAAACTTATGTTGCTTTGGGTTCTTCCAATACTGAGGGGAGTAAAGTTTAAATACAATCTCAAACCGGGCATGAGAATGAGTCACCTGCTAATATATGGAGTTCTAATAAAAATAGTGAGTCCAATGGTAGCAAGGAGTGGGCTGTTGACAAAAAACAGAATTTGGGAGACGACACGATATAGCGATCCTGGGTTTTCCCCTTTATGTATAGTATTCTGAACTTGGGTTCCATGGGTGAGTATTGTTGTATATGTCTCTTTCCGTCCTTTAATTCTTTGTATTTGAGTTTTAGGATGTGTTGGGCATGTTTGTAACAAGTTGGGTGTGGTTTGAAACAAATGGTTGCTGCCCAGATTTTAGTGTCTTCGCTCGAGCGAGGCTTTGGTCGCTCGAGCGAGCTTTGATTTTTGGTCCCTTCGCTCGAGCGAGCTTGGTCTGGTGTGTCTCCTCGCTTGAGCGTAAGGTCCTTCGCTCGAGCGTGCGTTTGCGTCTAGTTTGGACCTGAAGGTTGTGTTTCTTCGTTCAAGCGAGCGAGGACTATGTTTTGGGTTTCTTCGCTCGAGCGAGTTTTCCTTCGCTCGAGCGTGCTTCTGGGTTGCAGACCTGAAGCTTCGTGTTGTTCGCTCAAGCGAGGCTTTTTACGCTCGAGCGAGGTTTCTTTGTGTCTGGTCGCTCGAGCGACCACTCCTTCGCTCGAGCGAGCCTCGAGTATATCAGTTCGCAGTAGCGTGTTTTTACACACTTTTTCACTCTCTTCTTCCTCCAAACCCTAGATCCGACACACTCTCTCTCTCTACATACACCTTCTCTCTAGAAATACACTTGGTTCTTGGATGTGTCTACTCTAGCCCCTTTGTAAAAAGTGTGGAGCTTTGCGTGGGCTACGTTTTAATCCAAAAATTTGTGGATTTGGAGCATTTTGAGTTTTCTTCATCATCCCCTTTGAGTCTCTTCACTTGAGGTAGGGATAAACTACTTCTTGTTATGAGTTTTAACATAAATTTTAGTCATTTTGTATAAATGATGGGTTGTAGTGATTTTGGGAAAGTTAGGGTTAGGGTTTGAAATTTGAAATATTGAAAAGAGGGGTTTTTTTCTCCATGTTTGGACTTAGATGTATGAAAGACTTAAAATTGGGGTTGTTTATGTAATATGAGTGAAATTGGCCTTGGGGGCAATGTTTGAGAATAGGGGATTAAAGCCCTAATTGAAATTAATAATTAATTTGTATAATTAATTTGGGAAAGTTATGGAAATATGAAATTGAGTTAAAAGTTATGAAATTGGGAAGTTATGAGATTGAACGGTATAGTTGGATTGATTAATCACTCACCTATGAAAATGTTGTAAATTTATCTGTTTGATATATTTATTTATTTGTTTAGAAATAACTGCTTTGGGCTATCGGTCGAGGATGGTCTTGATTGTTGTAGAACTGCATGATGATTAGGTAAATTGAAACTAATCAATTGGAATGTGTCATTGAATATGACGGTTGGATTAACACATTGAATATTTGCCTTAAATGGATCATTGTATATGATAAGTGTTTAAATACATTGCATATGTATATTGTTTGGGAGGAGATAGGGGATGTACTCCACAGTTTGGGAGGAGATAGGGGATAGACTCCAGTGATAATTAAGTTGGCCGGAGTGTCCAGGGTGAAAGTCCTGAAATATTATATGCGTTTGAATAACGTTGATCAGCGAAGTGCTGTTAATATGAGTTGTAGTCTCATTTTGAATTGTTGATTAATGGAAGTGTTGTTTTCTTATGAGTTGTAGTCTCATTTGAATTACTTGAATGAACGAACCATGTAAATGAAATGATTTGGAAATAGAAATGAAATCGTAGTGAAAGACGAATATCAATGTTGAAGGGTTATAGGAATGATGTTAATCGATATACATGTGTTGAACATTTATCAAATGCTAAAGTTTTAGTTATTTTGCATATCTGGTTTAACATATCTCTACTGGGCTTTAGCTCACCCTATATGGGACATCATTTTTAGGTACAGGTGATATGCCGCCTCCAAGGATGTAGCTTGGGAGGTTTAGAAGCTGAAGGCTTACTTTTGTAGTTATCTTTTGTATTACATGTAATTCGAGCCAAGGGCTTAATATGTTAAGAGTTAGAACTCTCTTTTGTTGTAACCAAGTATTGACTTGGAAAGTTGTAAGCCCGTAGGGTATTTACTTTTGTTGTCAACATGTAATACTTTTTGTAAAGAATACTCTGATGAATGAATGTATATTCCTTTTTCCTATGTTTATGGATATCGTGAATGATTGGTTTATGCACTTAAATTTGAGGGCGTTACACACGACGTCGAAGGCAAATGGTTAGGGGTCCAGTAGAGGAGGTTAGGGTTGTTCGAGTGAAGAGGGCCAGAGTAAAGTTCAATTTCGGACCTATAGAAACAATCTCAAAGCCAAGTTGTTGGTCCAGTTGGGGGGGTAATGCAGTTCAGACAGATGATGTGCCCTCTTCAACGACATAGAAAACAGAACAGGTAGCTCAGTCAAGAGCTTCCCTTACCTCGGTTTCTTCAAATAGTGATGGCCTGGGTACAAAATTTCATTTTCTAAAACTCAAGAAGATAGACTCACCATTGAATTCTGGCAAGTCCAATAAGGATGACGACTCTATTACGAAAGGGGGGGTTGACAGAAAACTAAACTTGGAGGCCGGAGAAACAAGCTCAAAGCCAAGTGGTTGGTCCAGGTGGGGGACTACTAAATTTTAGACAGACGAAGTGCCCACAATAAAGGCACACCAAACAGAATAGGCAGCTTCGTCAAAAACCTCCCTTTCACTGGGCCTCTCCATCAGGACAGCATTAAAAGTCACCATTCAATTCCTCTAAGTCCAGTCAGAATGAGGACCACGGTGATAGGAAGTTAACCAATGGGGGGTTCACAAAAACCAAAAATTGGGGGCTGAAAAAAAAATCTCAAAAGCAAGTGGATAGTCCAGTGACACCTCAGTTCTGGAAAGGAATGGGTGCTTCACAAAAATCAGAAATTGGGGGCTGAAATAAAAATGAAATTTGGTGGTCCGGTAGGGGGGCCAATGCAACACAGAAACATGATAAGCTCTCTACTATACCACAACAAACATAACACCTATCTCAGTCCAAGACAACCGTTGCTTGGGGTTCAGGGGATGAGGGCCAGGATACAACTACAATCTCAGACATGACAGCATAAACAATCTATTGTCAATGTCTGGAGTTTCATTAAAAAACTAATTTTGAACTTTAAATTCCCCACTCAAAAATGTAAACCCTAATTTGTCCAAAACAAACCTCAATGTTGATGATAGAAGGGAGAGGTGCGACGATGTTTTGAGGCCTTTTTCTTCTTCCTTCTTGCTACAGCTCTCGCGATGGCCTTCGTCTTCTTGGCCTCCTCCGCGGTGCTCTTCGCGTCTCACCTTTCATCGTTGTTTGTCGAAGTGCAGAGTGTGTGGGTGTCCTTCCGACTGTGGAGCATATATATCACCTTCTAACCCAAAACGAAGACAAAAATAAAAAATAAAAAATAAAAAAATATAATAAAAACGACTTTACTAAAGTTGTATTAGAAAACGGTTTTAGGAAACTCGTTTTTTGAATTACATTATTTATGGCAATTTATATTTATGTTGAAAAATATTGGGAAATAAAATTACTAAAAAACGGTTTTAGAAAAACCGTTTTCTATAAACTCAAAATTAATTAAACGTTAGGTAAAATCGGTTTTTCAAAAACCGTTTTTGTGAAGGAAAATTTTATTATTTTTTTATTCTCCAAAAATGGCATTGGCAAAACCGTTTTACAGAAAACGGCTTTAGGAAGACCGTTTCACCCTATAATGGGAATAAAGTAAAAAACGCACCCTAGAGTGGGACTAAAATTTTGAGAATGCCATAGTCAGGGAAATCAGCCAGATTTTCTCTCTCTCTCTCTCTCTCTCTCTGGGTTACCCAACATTTTTATAAAAAAAAAAAAAAAAAAAAAGACAAGCAAATTGTATCCTGCAAAACAACCTTCTTCATTAAAATTATAAATAATTAAATTTTTATATGTAAATTAAGAAAATTAAAAAATTAAAACTTACAATTTAAGTTTTATAATTTTATCACAATTTATTTATTAATTTTTAATTTCTCACAAATTCAATCATGTAATTTTCAATCCCCATGTTAGAGTTACAAATTTAGGTGAGTTCAATTCTAACTACTCTAGTCAAGCTTAAAAATTTTTAAAGATTAGGCAACATAATTTTTAATTAAGTGAAGACCTATACAGAAATTTAAAAAATCAAATTAAATTTGAGTGGAGTTGAGCAGAGACACTAAATAACCTGTGCAACCAAAAAAAAATTGTATATATAAGTATATAAAATTATTTGCTAATTTATTTTTCAAATAATAATTAAAAATAATTAAAAATTTAACATTAATGAACAAAAGCAAAGGGACACTTTTTCATAATTTCCTTTTCACCTACTTATATTCTATTTAGTCCACATTATTTTTTTATATTTCAATAAGTCCTATGAGTGACACAATTATCAACATACCCCTAATAATATTCACATTTACAGTGTGAATGTTCCGTGATGTGAATGTTCACACCGTCAATATGAATTTTCACATGTCAATGTGAATGTTCAAACTATCAATGTGAACATTCACACGTCAATATGAATATTCACATTGTAAAATATGAATGTTCACATCACCAAATTACTAACCGTTCAAAAAATATTTGTAAAGGTAGAAATGTCCATAAAATACTTTAAATATGAGAATTAGGATTTGGTAGATTAAATATTCAAATAATAAGATTATTGGAATACAAGAATATCTTATGGACTAATTGGGATACAAACACTTGAAATAAATCTCCCAAAAGCAAAAGCAATATACTTAAGGTTTTTTAGTAGAATTTTTTTTGAAAATATTTGAATAAGTTGATATTACAAAAAAAATTACTTTTTATAATGGGATAAAATAATTTAAATATGATTTTTCAAAAATTATTTTAATTTAAAATTTTAATAAAATATTTAAATAGAATAAAAATAAATTTCTTACAAGATAAAAGTAACTGAATAAAAAAAGGGGGGGTAAGAAAAAAATTTAATATGATATTTTTATTTGATCCGAAAATAATTCAACATGAACAACAAATTATCACCTATAACCCTCATTTCACCACCTATCACTTTTCATAGAAAAATAAAGTTCCTTTCTATTTTGTTTTAGCAAAAGTCACTTTTTAGCAATTTGAGCCAAAAATATTTTTATTTTTTATCTTAATTTGTTTAATTGACAATTAAGATTAAAAAAAAAAAAAAAAACATGATCCACCATGTTTGGGAAGTGCTAAAAAAGTCTAATGAATAATAAATTATCACGTATAACCCTTATTTTTATTATAAAAAAAAAATTAAGTTCACCCAACTATCACTTTTACCAGACAAATAATGTTTATTTCTATTTGATTTTAGCAAAAATCACTTCTTAGCTATTCAAGTCAAAAATATTTTTATTTTATATTTAATTTGTTTAATTAACAATTAAGATAAAAAGAAGGTAGCTCTATTTACATACCATCATTATTCTCAGTACACACCATTGCCTAATTTTTTTAAAATTACCATTGCGTCCTTTAATGAATTACCATTTTGAACAAAAATCCTAAAATCAAATCCACCAACAGACCCCCCCTCCGGCCACACCATCAACCAGCTATCGCTGGCACCTTTCCCAGTCTCGTTGCGTCAACTCCTCCTTCTCCAGCAACTCTCAATCTCCCATCTCTCTCTCTCTCTCTCTCTCTCTCTCTCTCTCTCTCTCTCTCTTCTTTTTCTTCTTCTTCTTCTTCTTTTTTTTCTTCTTCCAGCCTTTATCTTTGTTGCCTCTCTGTCTCTGCAACTCACGCTTTTCTTCTTCGCCATCACCACTGTAACTCGCATATTTGTTCGAGATTTGAAAACCCTAGGCTTTTCACTCTGTGTAACGGCCCAAAATGCATGTCACAATTATCCTTAATTAATTATGCGATAATATGAATTAATTGGAGAATATCTGTTTGAATTGGAAAAATATCTGTTGGGACTACAACTTCAGGACTGAAATTGGCAACCATAATGGATTCGGAAAACGAAATTGAGCACGCATATATGTTATTGGGAATTTTTAGAGCCATTTGGGAAATTTAATTGAGAATTGATTTTCGTTTGATTCGTTAAGCCATGTTTGGCTCAATTTTTAAGCACAAATATATAAAACTAAAGATATGGCCCATTGTTGACTCAATACAAAAAGGGAAAAAAATCTGGGAAAGAGAGAGAGTTCTAGAGAAAAGAAGAGATCAAGAGAAAGGAAGTCAAATCTTCTCCAATTAGCTACCTAAGGTAAGAATCTCCTTCTAATTTCTTGAAATATGGTTGATTCACTCATGATCTCATGGTAAGTAAATTGAATTAAGAGAAAATTATGTCTAATTGAGAATATTGTGATGTATTTTAACCTAGGAAGCATATATGAGCATACATGGCATAAGATTATGAAATTCATGTTGATAATCATGTTTTCCTTGCATGATTGACATATTGGGGAGGAAACTCCATGGATTTGAGAAATGAAGCTTTTATGTGCATGTTTATGATTTTTCATCTTAATTCAAGGTTTAAATCTTTACATGACATTTAGATTTTGTTTGGAAGTTATGATTTTTATTTGAAGCTAGAGATGGGAAATTCAAGTGGTTTTCAAGTGTTTTGGGTCTTGATTTTCATGAATTTGAGGTTGATTTTGCAAAAGAGGAGGTTCCCTTTCAAAGCAGAATTTCGGACTGGTTTTTGGGCCAAAAATGCATTCTGCAGTTCCACCGCTCGTGCGGCCAAGGCCACCGCACGAGCGGACATGTACCGCACGTGCGGCCAGGGCCACCGCACGTGCGGCCAAACAGTGCAATTTTCCAATTTTGCTCTCTTATCGTTTTCTGACTTCCGGGCCTTCATTTACTTGATTTTCACATGTTATATGCATCCATTAGCATCTCATAAACATGAAACAAAGTAAGAAAAGAATAGAATTAACTAATTGATTCGGTGACAATGTGTGTTAAGAATTGTGCTATGAATGTTTATAATTGTAGGTCAAGACTCGAAGACCGCACAACCGGTTTTGAAAACCCACTGTGAGTAACATTTCTGTAAAGTTATGTTGATAAAATTATGTTTTCACTGTTATTGATACGCTATGTTTTCTCAAAGTGCTATCTTGATTATGTGAACGAATATCCAATTTGCGAAACTCGTATGGCATCCACGGATAGTCCCAAGTTATGGGGGACGGCACATTTGTACGGGTCCATGACATATATGTGATACGAGATCTCGTTAGCCACTTCATTGTGGTGATATGTGTTAATCGGTAACCGGAACCGATTCTCTAGTCGGAAGACGATATGTGTTGTATCCTGTGAGATGTACCATTATGTTATGTTCTGATATGAATGGTTGTGACATGATTTGTTTTACGGATATGTTATATATGGAATTCGTTCACTACCCCTTTACTTTAATGTTATTCACTGGGCTTTAGCTCACTGTTTTTATATATATTTATAGGTGAGCGTTCTGGGAGTTAAGCCTAGGCGGAGTCTTGAACCGAGCCGCCGTTTTGAAGCCTATCAAGCGTTTTGGGTGCCTCCGAGTTGGGGCTAGGCCTGGAAGGCCGTTAGCAACTTTGTTTTTGCTGTACACTTGTGGCGTGTGCCTATGTTTTGTGTTTAATATTTCGTTATATGTTATGTAATGTAAGTGAGTAAATTAACATTTTTGGCATGTAAATATTTGTTCATATAGATGCACAGCTCTTTGGACTTATGGTATTTTGTCTTTGCTTCCGCTAGCCCCGATTATTTGCATTTTGTACAGGAAGACCTTTGGTAATCTTGGATTACTGGCCGGTTACGATGCCAAACTTTTAGGGGCGGGTTTGGGTCGTGACAATCTGTCTCTCTGGGGGTGTTTGGTATCGATTATAAAGGGTGATTATAGCTTATTTTAATTTGGGAATCTGTGCCAGACTGTTTGGTACAGCTTCTGTTTATAGCTTTTTAGGTAAAAAGAGCTTAAAGAAACTGAGAAAAGCTTATTATTTAGAAGTTGGGGAATGAGTGCTTTTGATTTTTGTTTTCTGATTATCAGCTTTTAGCTTTCAATAAGCTGCACCAAACAGCACCTCTCTCTTTCTCTCTCTCTCTCTCTCTCTCTCTCTCTCTCTCTCTCTCCATGAGGTGGACAAGGATTGGGTTGCGATAGAGGGAGTGGAGAGATGAATCGCGATGGCAATGGAGAAATTGGTTGTCCCATCAAGAAAAAGAATTGGCCTACAAAATTAAAACCTTGAATACAAACATTGAATGCCATAAATAGCCAATGAAAATGTCTCGTCCCTCTGCAATAATCCACCACAAACTTACTACCTGGATTTCTATTCAACAACTCATTACCATACCAATCCAACTAATCAAAAGACAGTATGTGATCTCCAAATGCCAAAGACTTGGCTTTGTCAACAGTAACCAATTCATGATCATACGTTATTGTTAACCCGTAATTGTCCTTGAAATCACGAACAACTTCTACAAGTCATTCCAAGGGATTCGAATGTACTATCAACAAACTCCCCTACAATCAAGTCTGACGAAATTCTATTGTTATTGTTAGTACGATAAGCTGCCCCACATGAGTGCAAAAACTTTTTTATAACAAAAAATCCATTTGCCTTTTCTTTCACACCATGAATAAACCACTTATAACCAGTTTCCTCTTTCCATTTGCACCTAGCAGTTACCCTGTCTGTATCATTCTTCAAATATTTAAAATCAAAACCCACCTCAATACAATATTTACATAATAGAGACCTAAATTCATCTGCACTACCCTCAAACATCTGTCATGTCTATTTAATACAATCAACCCAACCAGATAACAAATACATATTTTATTGTGAGAACAATATCTTTCCAAACATCACACTCTTCATCTGTAATGTCATTCCTTTGACAATTAACAATTGCAACTAAAGACCCAGTACAATTATTAGACACTTCAACAGTAATTTCCACAATTCTCAAACCCAATATCCTAACTGTACGGGGAGCAAATATTCTGTGCTTCCGTACTCCTTACGCCTAAACTCCACGTTTCTCCGAACAACTTCATCAAACCTGAAAACACAGTGACAATGAGCTCCCTAGTCGGTGTGTTGCCAGAAAACCCCTCTGACGATCAAGTTAGTACTTAGAGAGAGAAAAAGACAAAAGAGAAGATAACTCTGTTAAAAGATTTCAAAACTGTTGTATGGAGGCGCCACAAGGCTTATATAGTTTTTGTGCATGCTCATTTGCTTACCCTCTCCTGGGCATGTAGATGTACTATCCTCTTTTCATCTTACACGTATGCATGCGACAATACTGCCAAACAGTATTGACAAAACAACCAACTGGTATTGACGTACACGAACAGTGGATTCTTCCCTCTGGACTCTAATTGAGTCACATGGCAGCTCATGCTGAGCTATCCACAATCCAGTGCATGGCTGTCTATTCCAAGACCGGCCTCCACTAACCATCATGTCCCCAAGATGCCCAGCTAACCAACCACAGCTCAGCCAGACCAGCCAGACTCACCTTAGTTTTATATCATGGTCCCACTTTACTCGAATCACCACAGCTCGGTCAGATCTGTTCGGTGCACCAGTAGAACATTACGGCTGAGATGGTGGAGCTCGATCACCCTGTGGCGAGGTTAATCAAATCGTCTGGCCCAGCTAACCACAAGACAATGGGCTGAGCTAGGCCTATCATGTTAACAGCTCAACATTTACACGGTCGAAACTCCCCTCTCACTAACCAAATGGTATATATTATTTACATCAACATCACTTTTAAGTGAACAACAACTTTGGCTCGAAATAAAATATGAAACATAAATAGAATCTAAATTTAAATCATTCCACCTGCCACAAATATTTACAAACAAATGATTTAGAGACCGATCACCAACCATATTAATCACACATGTTTCATCACGATATTTGCACAACAACATTACTGCACTCTCCATTATAATTCCCTTACACCAAAACAAAACAAAACAAAAAGAGAACATAAATAAGAAACCTATCCGTTCAAATAGAACAAGAATCACATCTCCTTACAAAAACCTATTTGTTTCAACAGATAAACACATGTACATTGCCTACCAAAGAATCATTAAACTCAATAAATTCATTTGTATTGCCCATATACAAAAATAATACAACACATATAACTGATTTCAACAAATAAAACATCTCAAAGAGACATTTTCACATCTAAACATAAAACTAATGTCTTATTTCAATAGATAGGTACAAATCAACAATCAGTTTTTTGAACATATAAACAATGTATGCTCTTAAAAATACATCTATCTGTTTAAATACAAGTACAAGTACAACTCTATCAAAAAAAAAAAAAAACTATCTGTGTGAAATAATAAGAATCTCCAATAACAACCTATCTGTAACGCTCTTAGAATAAACCCATAAATCATGCATTCATTACATCCATAAATTGAAGAGAATAAAACATATTGCCATTCATCAGAGTATTCTTACAAAAGATATTACATGTTGACAACAAAAGTAAATGCCCTATAGGCTTATAACTTTCTGAGTCAACACTTGGGTTCAACAAAAGTAGAGTTCTAACTCTTTACACAAAATAAGCCCATGGCTTGATATACATGTAATATACAAAAAAGAACAACAAAAAGAGCTATCAGCCTCAAGCCTCCCAAGCTACGTCCTTGGAAGTGGCATATCACTTGAACCTGAAAATGATGTCCCATATAGGGTGAGCTAACGTCCAGTAAGATATGCTAAACATAATATGAGCAATAACTAAAACATTAGCATTTGATAAATGTTTAACTCATATAAATCAACTCATAACACATTTCAGTTCCATGACACATATGTCCATGCTTCATTTCATTTTCCTTTACTTAACAATTTTAATTTATAAACATGGCTCAAAACCTAGCCAAACAATTCCCATGAGACTACGGCTCATGTTAAAAACCTTTCCAATATCAACAATTCAAATGAATTAAAATTCATAACAAACACTTCCATACTTCACAATTCACATGAGATAACAACTTATAATAAAACACTTCCATACTTCACAAATGATACACAGATTCGCTGTATCAATGGAGTCCATCCCCTATCTCCTCCCAAATAATATCCGGTTTAAGAGTCCATCCCCTATCTCCTCCTAAACCGTGCAGTACATCCTCTATCGCCTCCTACACAAAACAATTATATAAACAATTATCATATACACAATCAATCAATACACAGATTCGATGTATTATTCCAACCATCATATTCAATGACATATTCAACCGATTAGTTTTAATTCACCTAATCATCATGCAGTGTCTACAACAATCAAGACTATCCTCCACCAATAGCCCAAAGCAATTATTTCTAAACAGATAATAATTACATCCAACAGATAAATTATCAACATTTCCAAGGTGGGTGATTAATAAATCCAACTCCACCATTCTACCTCATAATGAGCCGATTTCATTATTTCCAACTCAATTTCATATACCCATAACTTTCCCTAAATTAATTATATAAATTATTTCATAACAAACATTAGGGTTTTTCTCCCATTTTTCTCAACTTTGACCCAAAGGCTCAAATACTAACAACAAATATCAAAAATCTCATTTTAAGGCCCAAAATACATATGTATGGGTTAAAATAACAAAACCCTCTTTCAATATTCCAAATCTCAAGCCCTAACTTCCCAAATTAAACCATTTAATCAAAATACCAAACATCTATGTTAAAGATCATAAAAAAATGAGTAGTTATCCCTACCTCAAAAGATGAGACCAAATGGAGATGATGAAGAATCTCCAAAGTGCTCAAAACTTCAAGATTTTTGGATCAAAATGAAGAGCAAGCCAAATCCCACACTTTTTACAAAGGGACAAGGGAGGAGATTCACTCAAACTAGATCAAACCTTAGAGAGAAGTTGAAATCTAGAGAGAAGAGCTCTCTAATGGAGGTTTTGAAAAGTAAGAGAGAGAGAGAGAGAGAGAGTGTGTAAAAAGTGATTTAAAATAACACAGTCCAGATATGATATACATATGACCCGCTCGAGCAGAGAATAAGACGCTCGAGCGTCAAACACAAAAACTTAACCCGCTCGAGTGCAAAAATACCCGCTCGAGCGCCAAGGCACAAAACAAGACACCACCCGCTCGAGCGCAAAAAGAACCCGCTCGAGCATAGATTACACTCTTCCAGTACTTTTACAGACATCGAACACCCGCTCGAGCGCGACCCGCTCGAGCATAAGGAAATCCTCTCGAGCGTGAAAAACACATCTGCAGTATTTTTGCAGACGGACACACTACTGAAGGTATGCAAACTCCGCTCGAGCGCAAGAAGACCCGCTCGAGCGGATCATTAAAAATCTGGACAACCAGAGTTTGGACAAAAGCTTAACCAACCTATTCGAAAACACGCCCAAGACAATTCTAAACTCAAATACAAAGAGTTAAAGGACGGAAATGAAATACAGACAATAACAACTATCAACGGAACCGAGTCCGTAATACAGTAAACATGAGAGGAAAACCGGGATCGCTATACTATCTATAACATAAATTTCAAACAAAAATAGATATACATAATATATATTAAAAACCTATTTGTTCAAAGAATACAACAATACAGCTACAACAAAATATATGCTTTTAAAAAGATATTTATCTGTTTAATCTTGCAAATACATATAACACAAATCTTAGAAATAAATAAATAAAAAAAACGAAAAACAAATAGATCTAAGACTTAAAACACACATCAACAACACAAATCTCTTTGCCAAAACAAATCAAATCTGAATAATCAAAAAAGTAACACAACTTCGAACATATAACTCCAACCTTTCTGTTTAATCACAATCACAAATACTATAGCTCAACTATACAAATAATGACATGTCTGTTCGAACTATTCAAACAATTCGAATCAATGCTTACAGAAAATATAATCACAAAAACTAGTACTTACAGAAAAATATTGAACTCTTCGAAGAAGATCAACTATTCGTCGAACAATATCTCTTAGTCTCAACAATCTCTCAAAATCAACAATCTATCAGAATCAACAATTTATCAATCTTGACAATCTATCAGAATCTACAATTCATCGAAGAATATCTCTCACACTCGAATATTCATGTAGAAAAGATCTTTCATACTCCACAATTCCACAGTTTCATATGGAAACTTTCATAAAAAAAAAAGGGCAAAATCGGAAACAAAATATCCTCCAAAACGAGAAACCATAATTCTCACCGAACTATTTCACAAAGTGTGGACTTTTCAGCAACAAAAAAAATTCCACTAGACCTATTGCCTTATGCGACTGTTATACTGGATTTATCGACAATTTACTCTTTATTTTATAACAAAAAAGTGTATTTTTTTTTTGTATTTATTAAAATAAAAAAATCAAAATATTTTACTTTTTTTAAGAAGGGCAATGTGAGAACCCGTATTTTTGTATATTAAATTATTTTGGTAATTATATTTAGCTACTTAAATTTTGTAATCAACATCCATTATCCAATTCCATAACAACATTTTGTGACGAAATTCTGTAATTAACTTTTAATTATTTAATTAGTGCAATTTTTATCTTCATTTATTATTATTATTGTTGTTGTCATCATCATCGTTGTCACTTTTATGACCGCGCAAATCTAATTCTTAATATATATTATTTTTGTATAAAATTTTGCATTAATAATTTGTGCACAAGAAAATTAACCCATGGAGATTAATTGGTTCGATCTCAAGTCTTTTAATTAGATATTATACTATTAAAGTGACTCAAAATCATATATATATATATATAAAGGAAATTGAGAGAATGACCAGTTACCTCTTCCCAAGGTCTTTCCTTGGGCTTTGTTGTGCTTGTATATGTAAGAGCATGCTTCTCCAATAGCACACACACCTCATCAAAGGTGAACAAACATGCCTATAGGATGGCAATTCAAACCAATAAGAAATTTTGCTACAGATAAAATAAACAAATACAGTTTAAACACTCACTTCTTTTCCACAATGCCTACATAAGGACTCTATCTTCAACCACCTTCCGATATACACGGCTGAGTAAGGGAAAAAGAAAGAGGAGAAAGGAAAGGAGGAGAGGAAGAAAGGAAGTGAAGTCTCAACACTTAGCAAAATTTTTGAAAACTCTTGAGGTAAGAATACTTCAACTATATTCATCTTTAGAGAGGTAAGAATACTTCAACTATACTCATCTTTAGATATATCATTTAACACTGAGAATGTATTATTATCATATTACAAGAATGTAGAAGCATGTTAGAATTGTTTTAAGCTATCATATCCTTGTTCAGAGAATTGTTTTCCAACGCTGTTAAAATTTCTCAGACGATTAGAGATACTCAAATAAATTCTACAAAGCTTATTTTGAAAGTCTGAAGCTACTGAGACCTCCCAAACATGTTCCTTGCATGGTCAAATTTTTACAAAGTCATTAGAGAGTATTTTATACCTGGAATAAATTGTTCTTCTCAATTGCTGCATGCAACTCAGCACCAACAACCATTTCAAATATATGTCATTTTTTTACAGAATTTATTTTTACGCAAAACCACTTGGGATAGTTAGATATATGAGTTATTTTTCATTTGTCACCGATTTCATAGAAAATGGATAAGTTTAAGAGGAGAAATTGCAGTTTTACTAAAATGGACAGATTCTGCCTAATTTTCTTAGCAAAATTAATTGACTTTCTTCCATTGGTTTTCAGTCTTCAAGCTCTTCTATAAATGTGTTATCAACTCAAATATATAGCAAAACATTCTCACCTTACCTCTTTTTGACGTCGTTTAAGGCCCCTTTTTATTTTTCAAACACAGATTACCTGTGCTGGAAGTTGATGTAGTTCACTGTCCCAGAAACCAGTTTTCTTCCAAATTTTATCTCTCTATCTTAAAATCGTTTTTAGCCCTAGAATTCTTCTTGAAATATTTTCCTAACTCAATGAACTAGAACCAATTAAAATATTGTAGTAATTGAACTTCGTTTGGTATGGGTTTCATTAATTTTAGTCCAATAATTCCGTATTGAAAATAAGAAGTGTGGAAAATTCTAAGATATTTTGTGATGACTCCTAAGACATTACTATAATATTCTTTTTGGTTGCTATACATGGTTGTGTCGTGCTATATAAACCTTATGTCACTGTGGTTTTCAAACTAAAATTTGTGCATGCATCAAAATGTGAATTTGACGAAGTAAAAAATAACACAAATTTGAACTGATGCATTAAAAGTTAAAAGTGATGGGGTGAGCCCGGTTTAGAGTCTTGGCGAATGAGTTGCGAACCCTAACATGGCATAGAAAGGTATTTTGGCTCTTAGTATATGCGATATAAGGTTGGTGGTGTGAGCGTCACAACATAGACCGTTTCCTTGGGATAGACCGTGATGTCACGACTCGAGTACGTAACCTTGGTGCGTGGACATCATTGATAGTTACATCAAGTAACATTCGAATATTTGACCAAGGGGGAGTCAGAATTGCCTGTGGCCATTGTTTAGCGGTTGAGTAGAAATGGTGCTCCGCGGGGAGTTATTTAGACTTGCTTGATAAACTAAACCTATGAGAATTCAAAAAAAAAGTTTGACATTTTCCTTATGATGAATTATTGCTTCCGCTTGCCATTGTTGTTATTATCTATTGCTATCATTTCAATTGCTAGCATTCTTGTTATGCTTATTTTATTAAACGCTGCTTGTTACTCTGTTAGTACACAGTATTCATTATTTGTGAGTGTTATTATCGGGGTAGGTATTTTCAGATTGTAGTATCTTATTGAGCTCATCGCTCATTGGCATTCCCGTTGCCTTGGCGTTTTATGCTAGGCACCAAAGAAACCGAAAGAAACACCGAGGTCTTAGAAGGCGATGTTTAACATTGGTTAGCTTGAAGTGTACCCAAATCCCATGAATCCCTTCCCAGAGTTACCTAGTTTTCTCTAGTTTTTTGTGTTTTTTGTTTTAATAGTTGTGTTTTTCTGTCATGAAAGTACTAAGACCAAGCTTTAAGAATGAATTTGCAGTTGTAATTTAAGAACTTTTAATTTCTGTTTTGTTAGTTAATGGATGATGGCAAACTTGGTGGCAACAATGATTAGAAGTTCTTAATTAAGAAAATTTGATTTTTAGTTATAAACCTTATTATGATGTTCTCAAATTTTGGGGCGTCATAGACAAAATATTTTACTTTTAAAATACATTTAGATTAGATGTATTTAAAATTAACAAAAATTTAAACTACTAAAATTTTACTAAAATAAAAGATTAAAATTTAAAAATTATTTTTAAAACTTAAAATTAAATTAATTTAAAAAATTATTTTAATTTAAGAGTTTGTGGTAATTTTTTAATGTAATTTCTGTTTACAGATTATTAGATAAAAGAGTATTGATACATCCACCAAATTTGGGCTCTGCCGAATTGCCTGAATTTGTGCATGTCGGTTATTCGACTAGCCATTTGAGTGGATGACAGTTAACACACCGGTAGACAAGGGTGACAACCATAGTTGATAAGGGCGACAACCATGGTTAACAAGGGTAACGCCGGTTGTTCAGGTGGTCGTTCGACTGAACGCCCAATTTATGTAATTCGAACAATTCAAAAGAGCTCAAATTCGATGGATCAATTATTTTTCTGAATAAAAATAATTTAAAAATACTAAGAAAAGCTTATTATTTTAAAACAAAGATATGAATGTTTTGAACATATGCTTTTGGATTAACTTTTAACTTAAAAAGTAAATTATACCAAACGTGTCCAAGTACGCAAGCTTTTGCAATCTCTAATATTAAATGTGACGAATTTCCATAATTAAACTTTGATCCCCATATAAACAAACTTATTGAAACTTCTTTTTTTTTTTTTTGTTACAAGAAAATCCTCTCACTCTTCCGCGGGTCTAAAACAACGAGATCACCAAAGTGTCCTGTTATTCGTTCCAAGTGAGGAAACTATAACTTGGGAATTTGCCCCGACCTCCCAAGATAAGTTCCGGTTAAGTCAAGACTAGCGTAGCGGAGGAGTATTGGGCCCACACCAAATGTTGTGGCAGAAACAACTTGAGGCTCACCTCTTAACCAATATAAGTTCCGCTTAAGTCAAAACTCGTGCAACGGGGAGCATTGGGCCCACACCAAATACTATGGCAGCAACAACTTGAGACTAACCTCTTAACCAACCGCGCTACACGCAGGAGATTGGCCTAAGAAGTTTTGAACTTGAGATCTAAGATCTTAACCCCTAAACCTTTACTTGGGTTAACTTGTTGAAACTTGAACAAATGGAAGGAATGACAAAGGATGGAAGTCTTTTACAGTTCCCCCAACATCTATGGCAATAAGAAGAAAGGACCAATCAATTAATGCACTTGCTTCTACAAATTACTATAATATATATATATATATATATATATATGTATGAATATTTCTATATTTATTATTAAGTGAAAGCTTTAATTAATTTAGTGAAGCATTTTTCTCTTCATATTACGTGACAGTTTTATATATGTTAAAATAAAAAATTGTTATACACGTAAGTAAGTTTTGAAATCAAAATTTTGAGTTTCATTAAGAACATATTTTTTTTGAGTGAATAATTAAGAACATACTTATCATTTAAATAATATATATGTTATGATATTAAATTTTTTATTATTTATTTTTATTATTAATTATCTGAATTACGCACGTATTGCGTGTGCCATAGTATACATCGAAGAAGAGAAGAAAAGAAAGGCAGTAGGGAGAGCAAAGAAGAAGAAGGGAATCAAATGGGAAGATGATCAACTGAAGAGAATATTGTGTATTTTAGTATCGATATGTTCTACAGGATCAGTCGCAGCATGCCCTTGCGAGAGGTCATGCTCGACTACTGCAATCGATTGGGCCTCGTCTATGGAAAAGTTCGATTTACTTGTGACGGTGTTCGGCTACGTGAGGACAAGACAAGAGGTGAACTTGAGATGGAGGATGATGATGTTATTGATGCCTGGTCTGATTTTTTGGGTGGAGAAGGAGATGACCTCAGAAGAACTATCAAATCTGTTTAAACCTATTTACAATTCAACTTCTGTGTGCGTATGTATGTGTGTTTTGATTCTGAGCTACTTGGAAGGAGTAGTAATTTTCTATTTGTGGTATTTCCTTCTATTTTTATTGCTCCTATTTTTAATACTTGTTATATCAGTTTTTCTTATTTTATGAATAAATTTATAGTGATATAAATCTATCTGTGAAGACGTGTAAGTAAACAAGTCTAAATAATATGACTAATTAGTAAATATTCCTTTTTATCATAGATAATACGAATGAAATATACCTTAGATTGGACGGTTTGGTTAGAAATGGTAAGAAATAATAATCTTTTATTTATGATTTATAAATTAATTGAGATATGATAGAAATGATGAAAACTTTTTTTTTTTTTTTTGGTTGGGGGGGGGGGGGTCACATATTTTGTGTATTTCGTTTCTTATCAAAAGTTAAGAGATTAGTAAGAAACAAATGAAGAGTTTATCTGTAAGTCCCATTTGAGAAATAATACCTGGTTTGGCTTTAATTTTCTAAATTCACTTTTTTAGAAAATTGAAATTTTTTTGTTTTTTATATTTTTTTTTTTGTTTTCATTGAATTTTTTTAATATTTTAAGTATTTTTTTAAATTGTTAGATACACTTAGCATAAATACACTTAAAAAGTATAATATTTATTAAAAAAATCTTTAAAAAATTTACCACGCATAAAAAATATAAAAATTCAATTTATTTTCATTTTTTTGTGTATTTATTTTTGTATTTTTGTGTATTTATTAATTTTTTTTATAAATATTTTACTTTTTAAATACGTCTAAGTAAGGTACATTTAAAAAAATTAAAAAAAATTTAAAATTTTAAAAATCTTTAAAAAATATTTGTATAAAAAAAAATCTTTAAAAAATTCACTAAGTATAAAAAATATAAAAAAAATACAAAAATTCAATACATTTTTATATTCTTGTGTATTTATTAATTTTTATATAAATATTTTACTTCTTAGATATATCTAAATAAGGTGCATCTAAAAAAGTTAAAAAAAAAATTAAAAATTTAAAAATATTCACTAAAAACAAAAATAAAATAAAAAACTCAATTTTCAAAAAATTGAATATAAAAATTGAAACCAAACAAAATGGTAGTTTAAGTTCTAATCACTAAGACGTGTAAAAGAAAATATTTTTACTCTTCCATCGATGTCATCTCAAATTTGAGGAAATCAAACTTATAAAATCATCTATTGCTATAAATTTTGATTGAGTAAATCATCTATATGCAACTAATTAGAATATCAAACCAAGAAAATGGTGAAAACAATTAAGTTTGATTCTCTTAAACTCCAGTTTTTTCATATAAGTTTTATTGGTTTATCTGTAAACCTTTTTAGATATTTTATTTTGATTTCGTTGCAGAGAACATATTTATTTCATAAATTGTGGACCTTAGATTTTGAATTTATAAAAATGAAATGGTTTATTAACCTTATGATTTTGGTAATGGTTTGGTGGGATGTTTATTTTGATTTTCTAATTGAGAACATTTCCACTTTATAAAATGTGAACATTCTCAATTTTTGATTTCATTAGTATGAAATAGTTTATAAATGAGTTTGGCTTCTCTCATGTTGTCATTTTAATTTGAGAGAGTGTTTGGACTTGGTATGCTTATTTTGGGACCAATTTTGATGATCCGAACCGTTAACTTTTTTATGACTTGTTGAGTAAAATATTCATTCCAAAAATTAAGATGATTGGATATCATTAGTTATGTGTTTTGATCATATTTGTTTTAAAAAAATAGACGATTAATGTAATTTCAAGAATAGTCATTTATTTTTTGTAATACAAATTTGATTCAAACATATAGCTACCATGTCTGATCATCTTTATTTTTTATATAAATATTTTACTCAACAAGTCTTAAAAAATGAACAATTCGAATCACTGAAATCGGTTCCAAAATAGACCTACTAAGGCCAAACTCTCCCTCAAGTTAAATTGACCAACTTAAAATAAGCCATACCTAAATGGATATTCTCACTTGTGGAAAATGTTTTTGCTTTCATTATTGAGAACATTTTCACCTACATATTTATTTTGTTTTGATTTTTGAGATCATGCTCAATTTGATAATTGTAAACTGATATCATTCTCAATTTGGACCAAATTTTAAATCCCGCATCCAATTGATTACTTCTTCAAGTTTCAAATCAAATGTTGAATGTTATAAACTGCAAAGCAACATTTAATCAAAAGTTAACAAAATCAAACCAAATACTGAAATAAAAACATATAAAAATCTCAAAATCAAAATTTGCTGCATGCTGAATTGAAAAATCTAAAATGTCAAAATCACTTCAAGTCACAATTCAAATTCTGGTGAGCTAATAAACTGAAGAAGCAATATGTAACAAATTGAGTCGAAAATTGAAATGGAAAAATTAATTTGGAGTTCGAGCTTAATAAAAATGTGAATTACCTAATTATGATAACCTAACTTAACTTGCCAAGTCGAAAGATGTAAGATAAGAGATACAAAAGTTAAAATAAATGTTAAATGTAATATTTTAATATTGTAATATTGTTATATTAAAGAAAATTAAATTATATATATATATATTAAAACTAATCCCACCTCATTTATTTATTGGGGGTATATTATAGGTGAAGTTTAGTGCATGAATATTATTTTAATAATGAGAGGGAGTTTTTATGTGCATTAGGGCCGAGCTAGGCCAAGGCGTGGTAATGGGCCGCTCTGTGGGCCGCGGTAAAAAGGGCTGAAAGGAAGGACCTTGTATTAGCTCGGTCCAAGTGTGGTTATAGTCGCTAACGGTCGGCGTGGTGATTAGCTCGGGCATAGTATTTGGAAATGAGGTATTTGGGCTTCTTGCGGAGGACTTGGTATAGTTTAGCTCGGTTGAAGCTTGGTATAGTTAGCTCGGTCGAAGCTTGGTGTAATTAGCTCGGTCTCAGTATGGCAAAACCGAGGTACAAGTGAAAGGAGAGTCGAGTTATGTGTTGCATGCGAAGACATTTGATTAAGTATGACAAAGGGCTAGTGTTAGCTCGGTCGTACTGTCATCCAACCGTGGTAAAACATCTCACTTGGTTTAAGCAGTGAGGGGGGTGTTGAAGGATAAGCATTATCTTTCAGGAGTGTGATTCGACTTTACATGGAGGAATAAGAGTCCTACTAGGATTATACCACACGGAACCTATAAAAGCTCATAACATAACCTATGGAAGAGGTAACACAACTTTGATTCTTGAATACACAGAGCTTTTGTCTATTTGTCTATTTTGCTGATTTAGGCATCGGAGAGGTATCCGGCACACACCCGCCGGCTAGCTCACGTTTGTATTTTCAGGGAGTAAAGCGACGACGTTTCGAGGAGCGCAGAATTGATCAACAGGATCATACGAGAACATTATTTCGTGCTCGTACAAATAGATATTTTGATAAAATAATTTTTATAGAGTAATGATATATATAATTTACATAAAAAAATTTATACAAAATTAACTTTTTGGTGATTCTTTCATTTTAAATTAGAACACCAGCTATTCTGACTCAAAATTTTAAAATTGTCACTACCATATCATTTGAATGAATTTTTTATATAAAAATTATGTTCTTAAATCATTTTATTTAATTAGCAGCTCATTTTATAGCATATGCATATAATGTCAAATTAAGAAAGGGTAATGTTACAATGATCATATCATTTTATTACATTTCATTTATCATTTGATATAGCTGACACACATTAGTTGGATATTGATTACGTCAAATGAGAGATAATATGGTAAAAATATATGGTCAATGTTAAATGGTTGGCATCACTTTAGATTGATCTATGAAGGTAGAGTCAAACCTTGTCCAGTGGCTAAGACCATCGGGCCTATTTTGACAGATTTGGGCTGAGCCAGCCAACATGCCAGGTAGAATTTCAAACCCAAGACCTAGGTCCAACCCGATTTGGATGATGTCACCAACGCGGTAATGGGGTCGGGTCGGGTCGGGTTGGCCTTCAGTCCAATTGATGAGGGTTACTCCAAAAATAAAATATAGAGACAAATTGTTTAGGGGGCTTTTCCCTAAATAAGCTAAAATACCAAGTTATTTCTCAAACTAGGCATAGTTTGAACGGATTTCTCAAAATAAGTTAAAACGTGGTTAGAAACCACGCTTTCACCGTTTTTACAACCCAACCGCGGAAAATTTGTAAAATCGTAAAATCGTGGTTACAAACCACGCTTTTAAGGAAATTTGTTTTATACAGAAAACGTGGTTAAAAATCACACTTTTAAATAATTTTTGTTTTTTCATAAAATGTGGTTCGTAACCACACTTTTACTGTTCACTAAGATAAGCGTGGTTAGCATCCACACTTTTGTATTCCCATTGCCACTGCTGGACATAATTTGTATGAGGTAACCACTCACTCTCTCTTATTTTGGAAAACTAATTTTTTTTTATTTTAAATATATAATTTTTTTAAGTATTTTATTTTATTTTGTAAATATTTTAAATTTTTTTAATTTTAATATTTTAAACTCAAAACACATTTCCACATTCATATCATAACTAAACACATAACTCAAAACTCATTTAAAAAATTATTTTCAAACCTCATAAACAAATACATAATTCGAAATTCTACACTACTTTTAAAACTCTACACTCAAATCGTAACCAAATACATAACAAAAAAATTAAAATATTTAAAAATATATTTATAAAATAAAATAAAATATTTATAATAAAAATTATATATTTAAAATAAAAAATAAATTTTTTTAATATTTAAAAAATATATTTAAAATGTTAAAAAAATACAACACATAAATATTTATTTATTTTATTTATTTATTTTAAATAAATAAATAAATATTTATTTATTTTATGTGCATTACAACACATAAAATTCAATTTTTTTTTTCCTTCCGCTTACTCTATACTTTATATATTTATTATGTAATTTTTTTTATCAAAAAAAAGTAAAACATTTGTTTGGTTAACTAATATTTATAATAAAAATTATATTTAAAATAAAAAATAATTTTTTAAATTTTTAATATTTTAAAATATTAAAAAAAATATAACACATAAATGTATGAAATATAATGCACATTAAAATAAATAAATAAATAAATATTTATGCGTTGAATTTTTTTAATATTTAAAATAAAAATTTTTATTTTTTATTTTAAATATATAATTTTTATTATAAATATTTTATTTTATTTTATAAATATGTTTTTAAATATTTTAATTTTTTTTGTTATGTGTTTGGTTATGATTTGAGTGTAGAGTTTTGAAAGTAGTGTAGAATTTCGAGTTATGTGTTTGGTTATGAGGTTTGAAAATAATTTTTTAATTGAATTTTGAGTTATGTGTTTGGTTATGATATGAGTGTGGAAATGTATTTTGAGTTTAAAATATTAAAATTAAAAAAATTAAAATATTTACAAAATAAAATAAAATATTTAAAATAAAAAAAAATTAGTTTCCCAAAATAAGAGAGAGTGAGTGGTTACCTCATACAAATTATGTCCAGCAGTAGCAATGGGAATACAAAAGCGTGGATGCTAATCACGCTTATCTTGGTGAACAGTAAAAGCGTGGTTACGAATCACGTTTTATGGAAAAAAAAAAAAAAAAATTTATTTAAAAGCGTGATTCCTAATCACGCTTTCTGTATAAAACAAATTTCCTTAAAAGCGTGGTTTGTAACCACGATTTTTTAATTAAAAGCGTGTTTTGTAACCATACTTTTACGATTTTACAAATTTTTCGCGGTTGGACTGCAAAAACGGAGAAAGCGTGGTTTCTAACCACATTTTAGCTTATTTTGAAAAATTTGTCCAAACTAGGTCTAGTTTAGAAAATAACTTAATATTTTAACTTATTTAGAGAAAAGCCCCAATTGTGTAGCTACATTAAAAACATTATAAGCCGACGGACACTGGCCTATTTTGAAAAAATAAGTAAAAAGATAATTTTTTAACTTTTTTAGGTGTTTTTTGAAAAAAAAATATATAAAAAATAGAGAAATAAATATGATTTAAAAAACTAGTAAGTTCACTTTTAATCCAATTGTCAACAGATAAGTCCATTGACTTCCCTCGGCCTTTTATATACAAGAGGCGGCAAGTTGACTCTTTCGCTAGAGGCAAATGATATAAATGAATTTGGTTGGATTTGATTTTACGACTTTACAAATTTTATATAATAATAAATATGATATATATTTTAAGAAAATTTATTTATAAATTTCATTTCAAGGAGTGGTGATTTGATTAATCTCAAAAGTTTTTCTATAAATCAATTAGTCTAATTGATTTTAAAAATATATATTTAATATATTATTTGAAAATTGACTTTACAATTGTACCCTTATTTTTATTATGTTTTTATTTATTTATTTATTTTTTTTAATAGAAAGGTAAGATACACAATGGGAATCAAATTTGGAATTAATATTTTTTTTACTTGAAAAGACTTAAAAATGTAAGATTTTTCAAACATTTCAAAAGGAGTATAAAAATGACTTGAAATATGGGATTCTTCAAACATTCCAAATGGATATGGGATTCTTCAAATATTTCAAAAGGTATACAAAAACTCTTTAGTAAGCTTTGAACAAATGTATAATTTTAATCTGTAATATTCTAATGTAACACTCAAACCTAACACTCCAATGTATATTTTTTTTCCAAATGTAACACTCCAAAAAAATTCCTTACTATACTTTTTTTAAACGTAACATTCCAATGTAACACTAAAAAAAAACTCCTTAGTGTAACATTCCAATGTAGCACACAAATTTATTAGTGTACTTTTTTCAAACGTAATACTCTAACGTAACACTCTAAAAAAATGATGTGAGATTCTTCAAATCATTCCAAAATGAGTACAAAAATTCCTTATTAAGTTTTGAATAAATGTATAATTTCAAATTGTGAGTATCACGTTTGGAAAAAATATACTAAGTAATTTTTTAGTGTTTTTATGGGTGTTACATTAGAGTATTATGTTTGAAATTATATTGATTGGAGTATTATTTTGGGAAAAGTACACTAAGGAGTTTTTTTGTGTATTACATTGAAGTGATACATTTGAAAAAAGTTTGGAGTGTTATGTTGTTACATTTAGAAAAATTACACTAAGAAGTTTTTTAGTGTGTTAAATTGGAGTGTTACATTCTTGTTCGTAATGTGATATTTGTTCCAGAAAAAGAAAAAATTCAAAACCTCTATAGTGTGGATTGCCTCAATGTGTAATTTCACATTTGAAGAAATCTACTTTTATCCCTTAAAAATTAAACCCAAATGTGTAAGTGATTACCATTTTGTGCAATTTTCACAGCTAAAAAGACCACATTTTAAAATTTACTAGGGGTGATTCTATTTACACCACTATTTAACCTCTTTACACTTTCCATCTCATTACACCACTAAAAAAAATGTAATTCTCATCACACCTCCAATACATTACCAAAACTAACCCTAAATTAACTATTTCATCTCTTTACACCACTAATTTTGGTAACACGGTGCTAAATAATTTACATTATTCCGGTGCTATGTTGCCAGAAAAAATAGATCTCTCCAGCATTTTGTTGCTATACATTTACAAAGACACTTTCTTCTAAACAATGATTTTTTAATTTGTGGTGGGCCTATTCGGTAATATAACGTTAATTAATTTGAATTACTCTAGTGCCATATTATCAAATAATATTTTTTTTTCCCAGCATTATGTTGCCGTCCAATTAGATGATAACAAGAAATTAATTTGGGCTACTTGTGAAGTGCATGTTCAGAATATTGTTATACAAATGGGATTACTCTAGTGTCATGTTGCCAAACTACAATAGAATTGTCTAGGCCCCTGTCACTGTACATTGAAATATTTACTTTTTTCCTGAAGCATCCATAAAAAAATTCATAAATCAAACATGCATCCATAAAATCATACATAAAAAGTATCCATAAAATTATTGATAAAAACATCGAGTGTATGAATATCCATAAAGTATCTATAAAATCTGTCATTGTTTGCATCCATCAATCAAACATGTTATCACAATTCGTCTTGATAATTTGTAGGTATTTTTTTCCCAGTCTTCTTCCCAACATCAGAAACCCATTTAATTAATACTTCATGACTACTAAAAAACTAAAGATAATAAATACATTTATACGTCAAATTATTAATAAAACTCAATACAAATTAAAAATAAGAAAAATCATATTCATAAAAAAAAAAAAAAAAATTAACAAACCTCGTCTGTAATGAATTCATGACTAGAGTTTACTAATATTATAGTACTTGCGTTGTTGCAATGAGTAAAGTATAATCATTCCAGGCCAAAAAAAAAAAAAAAAAAAATCAACTGAAAATACATGGTACGAGAAATAGAACAAATTAAAAAAATTCGGTTTAGGGTTACCGGAAATGTATCTTTTATTCAGTAGTTGGTTACCAGACTTATATTTTTTGTTCAACAATGTGATGCCGGACTATTTTATTTTATTCGATTTCGAACCACCAAACGAAAGTCTAACACAATCTAAAAAAACGAAACAAAAATCTACCAAATAAATAAAAAAAACTCACAATTTTCACTTTTTTGATGGTTTTTGCCACCGTTTCTTCATCCATTACTTTTTTTACTAATCAAAATACTATGATTCTCACTATTTAAAAAGAGATGTGTAAGAGAAAAGAAAAATTAAGAAAGAAAAAAGAGGAGAAGGGATTGAAGACCAAGGGGTGTAAAGAGATAGCAAAAATATATTTAATTTTAGTGTTTTGTCCTAAAGATAATTTTATACATGGATAAAATTAGATAAAAAAAAAAAACTTATATGAAAGATGTAAAGAAATAAAGTAATAGTATAAGTAGAATCGCCTTCTACTAGTGCTTTCCCCTTTTATTTAAGTATGACATAATGTAAGAAAGGACAAAAAAAAAAATAAAAATAAAAAATGAATATCAAACGCCCATTGATTTGTAACATGAAAAACATAATCTAATTTCATGTTTGGAAAGTGAGGTTTGTAGTACAAAAAAGTGAAAAAATCACTGCAAGTCATAAATTTATTTATTTAATTTTTTGTAAATTTTTTGCACGTAAAACCGCACTTCGACTTATTTCAGGGGGCGTTGAATAATTGTTCCTTTAAGAAACCGTGGTTTCTTTCTTGTTAGGCATTCAATTGTAGAGGTTAGTGCAATTCTTTTTTTTGGGGGGGGGGGGGGGGGGTTTGCTATTTTAATATATTTTTTAATTTTTAATTATTTTAGTAAATTAAAATTTTTATATTTGAAAAAGTAGTTAGATTTTTTTTTTGTAATTAAATGTGACGCTTGTGAGAGAAAAAATAAAATGATTATAAATTTAATGTGATATTTTGTCATATTAACTATTTTAATTTATTTTATCTTTTTATAAATTTTAATCCAAAATCTAAAAAATAGCCTTTGCAAAACAACCCATCTGCATCAGTGCATAGATAGATATGCTTACAAGTCTTGACTACCTACCTCTCCCTGGCAAGCCTGAATTTGGGGAACTACCCAAGAGCTTTGTATAAATGGTACTGTTGAATTTAATCCCATATCAATAATTTATACCATTCATTTTGTACAAACTCATTTTAAAGATTATTCATACAAAAAATTAAGTTAACAAACATTGGTAACTATATGTTCAATCACATTAGTCTTAAAATAAAAAATAAAAAACAAAATTATTGAGCATCATTATGTTCGATCACATTTGTTTTAAAAAAAAATTTAAAAAAATAATTATTCAGCATTGATAGCTATATGTTCGATCACATCTATTTTTTAAAAAATTCATAAAATTGATGTGCACAACATTCTGATCATTTTTATGTATAATATGCCCTTCTAAAAAGAAATTCCTTTAAAAAACACACCTCTTCATTGATCCCTAAACAAATCCATTGCCATTGAACATGACAGATATTCCGTATTTTATGCATTTTCAAATTACTCCAATAATTATTCTCATGATTTGACGTTTTACAAGCTTTTAATCTTTGAGATAATCATGTATAATTCTCAACAACTTCAAGAAATGAAAACACAGCTCAAAATCCATAACGATAGAAGTACTACTTAAAACCTGTGTTGTAAAAACACTTCAATTGAAGTATCCAAATCTAAACATAAATAAAGGAGGCTTTAGGAAAACAGAAATATTGGAAAAATGTTTCCACGGATATCACAACCAATGCAGTTTTCTCAACAAATTTCTTATTCTAATCATATACTAAAACCAGGCTTCAGACCCAAGGCTCATTGCATAAATTGTCAGGTCAGTGCAAAAATAAGATCAAACAATTCGTATGAAAGTGACTCACACGAGACCTCTCTGTTTGAAGACATTGAGCATTGCAGCTCCAATCTTTGCAGGAGACTCGACCACTGTTACCCCAGCTTCCCTGAGCGTCTTGATTTTGTCTTGTGCTGTACCCTTTCCCCCCGATACAATAGCTGCATTTCAAACAGGAATAACGGAGTTAATGAAGATTAGAAATCTACCACTAACCTCTATAAAGTGACCCTCTCTGTATGACATTGACGGTGTACTAAACACAATACAAAATTTTCTCACATGCAGGGTATAACACAACAAATTTTGTATTTTTGTACCGGACTACAAAATCTACCACTGACCATTAATGTGACACTCTTTATGATATAGAAGATGGTGTAAATTGTAATACACAACACAAAACTCTCATGCAGGCATAACACAACACCATTTCGTTTGGTTTTCAAAAAATGTTTTTTTACTTCCCTTTTCTTAGGCCTCGTTTGGGAACCCTCCCTTTTAGCCAAAAAGTCAAAAAGTTACTAAATTAGCCAAAAAGCCAACAACCCATACCAAAAAGTCAAAGATTCTCTTTTCTCTCTACTTTTTGCACATCTTTTCATAAAAAGCCAAAAAGTTATCCCAAACATACTATTTTTTTTAGCTCATATTTTAGCCAAATAGCCAAAAAGTTACTAAATTAGTCTGTTCCCAAACGAGGCCTTAGTCAATTTTTTTTTTCCCCCAGTTTTTTGAAGCACCTAATAGAGATGCACCTAAAAAATAAAACATGTGGAGAAATCTGGAAAAAATTCCTTAAAAGGAGGAAATGTGCTGCCTTTTTTTATTATTATGTTATATGTTTATCTTTTGTCTTTAGAGAATTTTTATATTTTAGCCAATTTTTTTTTTTTAAAAAAATTAAAACTTTTTAGACGCATCTAGATTAGGTTAGGGTGCATCTAAAAAGTAAAAAAAATTACTAAAATATTTTTTTAACTAAAGACAAAAAAACAAAAACAAAAAATAAGAAGTCAGAAAAACATTTTTGAAATCAAACCAAACAAACAAAAAATATAATATCTACAGGAGTACAAATCTACCACTGACCTTTATAATGTGATTAAACACAAAATACCAACTCTTGTGCAGGTATAACACAACAATTTTTCTTTTTGGATTGTCAGCAAAAATATAATTACTACAGGAGTACAAATTTAAAGAGATGACAATGTAGTACCTCCAGCGTGACCCATACGCCGGCCTGGTGGAGCAGTGAGTCCAGCAATAAAAGCAACAATAGGTTTTTGAGTCCCACTTTCCTGTTTCAGTTTTACACACAATCACATGCTCAAGTTCCCACAAATTGAAACCAAAGAAGCTGATTAAGAAAAATACATCAAAGATAGAGTAACATGAAAGTTTGCAATCTTGAACAAATTTCAAGTGAAAAAATGTACACCAAGCATATCTCTTGCATAGTTCAAAAAAAGCATGTCTCTTGCAGGATGAATTGCAGAGTGTACAACATATCCATTTGAGGTTAATATAATTGTGACAGAGGTGGTGGTGGGGGCAGTGGCTTGGTGCTGGTGGTGGCTTGGTAGGAATGGCGGTGGCAGTAGCGGTAATGGGAGACGACAAAAGCTAAGTCAAAGAATTTGCCAAGAAACAATAGTGTAAAGAATGCACCCCTTTCTATTAGTAAAAAAAACAAAAAAACAAAAAACCAAGCATTTCTTGTAAAATAGAAATTCAAGTTTTTATTTGCATAGAAAAATAAAATTCAGGCTACAAGTTGCAAAACCGAAGAGATTTGTTCAAAACTGCAATAAAGTGAGATAGCATAAGAACGCACCAAAAATACTTACATCAATTATTTTTCATTAAAATCAATATTTAAATTATATCAAGTTTATTTATCTGGGGATGAAGCTAAGAAGCATAGACACTTCTACGAAGGTGGTGTGTCGTGTCAAACACCGTGTTCAACACCAACATTTCTTGACACTAAGGACTTCTAGACACTTATTGGACACATGACCAAACATGTCCTATTTTCAAAAAATAAACTCTTCACGCTTCAGACATTTGGGGAACACATGTGTCTATCACTTAACACAATGATTTGAATAAAATAACATTTGGGGAACACGTGTCGCTTAACACATAATTTGAATAAAATAACTTGAAATCTAATGATAAAAGAAAAACAACATGAACTTGTACATATTCTCATCATTTAGACTTCAAAAATTAGTGTTACGTTGCATTTTGATATTATCTTTTAACTAATATCCATACACATATCATAAAATAACTATTTATCTTTATATATGACATATAATAAGGATATAAAATTATATATTTTGTGCGTGTCACTTATGTGTCGTGTCTTGTAGTACATTTTTTGAAAATTTTCATAATTGTGTGTTCGTTTTGTAGCATGTGTCTGTGCTTCTTAAAGATGAAGCAACAAAGCAAGAAGAAGAATCTAACACAATGGCAACTAGGATATATACAAAACTGAATTTTAAACATCAATTTAAGTTTATTACTACTCTTTGAGCTTAATTTCTCAGAGAAAAAATAAGGGAGGGTCAGTTACGAGTTTGATTGTTACCATTGATGAGGGAGAGAGAAAGGACGGTTGCCCACAGCTATAAGTATTATGGATAAAATCATTGTCACTTAAAAAAAGCATGAATTTAAAAGTTTCCCTAATAGACCAATAAATTGAAAACAAGTCTTCCACCAAATAGCAATGTACATCTGATGTGCAAGTAGTCAATGCAGTGAGAGATATTTCAGAAGAGGTAACCACAAAACAGAAAATTACACAAACCAAGAGATGCTTCTTTGACAGCTTCTCAGATGTTTCTCATCATTCACAACAATTGAACCAGCCATTCAAGAGCTTATTAGTCAGCACTCAATACACAACAGATTACTACATTACAGTAGTGTTTTTCACTTTCCATTTTGTCATTTATGTGATGAAAATAAATATGATTATTACTCACCTTTACAAGTGCAGCCGCATCCTCTTCAGCTGTACCACCTATTTCACCAATAAGAACGATACCTGAAATGAAATTGGAATGCTTAATTAGATTTTAATAGCATGTATACTTTTCTCAATTGATCTTCCATACTCAATAATTCTTTACTCAAAAAATAACCAGGGATATAGTGTATTCTCTTTTTTTCCCCCTTTTTAAGAGAAAAAGATTAATCTATTTCTACCATATTAGGCCAATGCCCCATTTTGTCTGGCTTGTGTCTGTAGGCCTATCTTTTCTATATATCACTGCATGGCAAGTGTGTACTTCTCATAAAGGAGAAGTGAAAAAAATACAGAGTGAAAGTAAAAGTAACAGTCTTATCCCATTCATTTCCTATCTCCTGGGACTTTAAAAATTCTTAAAAAACCTTAATGATCGTAAGGCCAATGAATGTATATCTTTGTTGGCAATCCTGAGCACGTCTCATTGTCTTCTGGCTCTTTTAATAAAAGAGTGTGGACTTAAGCATGGAAACTTCTAAGAAAGTAGCGCCATGTTCGACAGCATGTCGGACATTGACAAGAAATGACACTTGTCGGATACTTCCCAACACTTAAGACACACATGAAACACATTAAAGTTTGAATAAAATAACTTGAAATCTAATGAGAAAAAAAAAACGATGTAAATTTAGATCTATTATGCTTCTTTAGATTTCAAAGTATGACATAATAAATATATAAATTATATATTTTGCACATGTTCCCCACATGTCGTACGTTACATTTTTTTAAAAATCTCCATGTCGGCGTGTCAATGTTGTGTCTATGCTTCTTAGGTGTGGACTCCTCATCCACATGGGTTGTTTACTTGTAAGTTATGAAGCACCGACACTTCAAAAAAAGTGATGTAGTGGTATTGAACACTAGGACACGTATGGGACACTTAATTTAATTATTATTTTTCTTCAAGAGACACTCTGAGGACAAGCAAATTAGTTCCCCCCCCCCCCCCCCCCCTTTCTTTAGTGCTTTTGATGAATGTGGACATGGATGTTTATTCATTTTTGCTTGGATTTAAATATTTAATAGATCATCCAAAAAATATATATATAAATGATAAGTGTTAATTTAAAAGTGAATTTTTTGTTGAAATATCGAATTAGTATTAGTTTTTTTTTATTAATTTTGATTGTTTAAGCTTAGATTTACATACTTAATCGATCGTCCATAAAAAAATATATATAAAAACGATAAGTGTTAATTTAAAAGCGATTTTTTTAATATCGAATTAGTATTAGTTTTTGGTTGATTTTGATTGTTTATGAATGTAGTATTAATCTACATAAGAAAAAAAATATATTTTATTGCCACCATGTCCATGTCCCCGTCCCCATCCATTAGCTTGGAAGTCTTTTTTTGATAACCTCATCGATAATTCAAGCATCTCAATATTTCCACCTTACATGATTTCTTGGGGTGCTTGTGTGCCCCTTAAAGTTTTTGCATAGACATTGGCTCACAAGAAACTTAAAACTAACAACACGCTTCAAAATAGAAAACCAAATTGACTCTTGTTTCAACAATGGTGTGTAGGGAAGGTTGAGTAAAGTATGAATCATCAATTCCTATGAAGCATGGACACTCCAAAATTGGCGCCGTGGCAGTGTCTGACACGCGGACACGCAGTGTCCCTTTAATTTAATGAATTTTTTTGTAAGGGACATAGCGAGGACACGCGTGTCCATATCGGGACACGGCGGGGCTTATTTTTAATGTTGTTATATTTATTTGGGGTCAAAGTGTAATATTTAAAAAGTAAAAAAAAAAAAAACAAACAAACAAAAAAAACAACAACAACAACAAGATGGATCAAAAAGCCCTAATCGAAAGAGTGAAGGAATAGAGTGACAAACGAGAGAGTGAAGCCCTAATCGTACCTATCGCCGACTTGAACCACTCGATCCACCACCTCAGTCGATCTCCATCGGTCGTCTTCCACCCAGTCAATCTCTATCAGTTGTCTACCATTCGGTCGTCTTCAAAGGTAAGCCTCTCTCTCTCGCTCTCTCTTTCTGTCTCTTTCTCTTTCGCTCTATCTCTCTCTCTCTCTCTCTCTCTCTCTCTCGCAGTTTACTCGACTTCGAGCAAACTGATTTTTTTTTTATACACGTTTATATATATATATATAAACGTGTATATATCTCTTGCGGCTGTGGTGTGGCTATATATATACGTTTATTTTTATTTTTTTGTAATTATATGTTTATATATATATCTGTAAAACTGTTTTTTTATTTTATTTAAAATTCAGGTTTATATATATACATTATTATTATTTTTTTTCCCCTTCTAATGTTAATGTTAATTTGTAATAGTTATAATTTACAGGAAAAATGTCTAGTTCAAATTTTGATTTAGGATCAATGTAATATGAATCTACATAACACATAAAAATTTATAAAAATAAAATAAAAAATTCGCATTGTCCCCCGCCGTGTCCGTATTCTCATTTTTTGGAACTTACTGTATCCCGTGTTCGTGTCCGTATCCGTGTCCATGTCCGTATCCGTATCCGTGCTTCATAGATCAATTCTTTCATTACACTATTACAATATCATTATGGTGGAGAGTGTCACTTGGCGGAAGTCGATTGGGTTATTACGCACTCTTGCAAGCTTATGTTTTGTATTGATTTGAGAAGATTTGGATTTGTGGGTATGTGTGGGTAGATGTAGTTGGTCATTGACCTCTGAAAAGATGGCAGGCCCTTCAATGGCCTAAGATCACTAGAGGCAGAGACGAGGAGGCCAAGGCAAGCTTGGAGAGGGAGAGGTTGGCAGTGATGGACCTTGAACACTTGTGTATATGTCTTAAGTGTGCAAGTATGAGTGTGAATGTGAGAGTAAGACTTGTGTGTAAATCTCAGTACGTCTGAGAGAGTGAGTTTGCCTATTGCATATATCTGTGTAAGACTTGTGTGTAAATCTCAGTACGTATGAGAGAGTGAGTTTGCCTACTGCATATATGATATGTTATGTAGGCTCCCGAAGCATGGAAGCCCAAGCAACCTGTTGGACAGATGGCTTCTTCTTCCCAACTCTGCCAGAAGCTGATATAAGCCCTGCTATCGTATGTGGTTTGATAGCAAGCGAAAGAGCAACATATCATACATCAGGTAGTGAGTGTAAGGCCCCCATCATCTCTTCTCCAAGCCTAATCAAGATAGAGTTGACTTAGCAAAAAGACAACCATCTTGACAATCCCCTGACTTTAGCCTCCAAACCAAGATCCTCTGATGAAGCGGTGATGCCTGGGTCCCACTCTCGACCCAAGCAACCAAGTCGGTGAGTGGGCCAAGGGCTTGTCCAAAATGTACAAGTAGGGCAGGGCCTGCCTATCTTCTTGTTGAACTTGGAGCAAGCAAGGTATGAAAGACCATAGACCTGCGGGGCCATAGTGCTGCCTATTGCAGGACTCTTCATACTTTGGCTTATGTGCATACTCCTGCTTAGGCTACGCATGTAGTCTCAGTTTTGCATGGTGCCTTGGTGGTCTACCATACAAGCAAGGTATTGGTGACATGGCACCCGTAGGGCTGGCCATGTATTAGGCATGTGATATGTCCGTTCGGTGTCTTGTCAGTTTGCCACGGGGGCAGAGTTTTGATGATGTGGCATTACAGGATCAAACAGAAGGGCTCAAGTTCTACGGAAATGTATGGTTTGCGCGGCCTTCTGGGTTTTATGGCTTGAAAGGAATGCTAGAGTATTTTAAAAGAAAGTAGAAGATTTGGAGAGAATTTCAGAGAAAATTGTGTTTTTAGCCTCTTTTTTGAGTTTTGGTGGCTCCCTCGTTTAAAATTTAAGGAATTTTTAGGGATTGGAATGCTATTTGTAGAGCGTGACAACCTTTTGTTTCCTTTCTGATTTTGGGGACTTCTCGTCCTCCTTTATATGTCATATTTTTAATGATTAATAAAGTTTCTTTGTTGCCAATAAAAAATAAAAAATAAAACTTAGGAATTAGTTTGTGCCTTCCTCAAATAAGCACTACCAATATCAATATTAACTCATCAAAAAATCATGGTTAGGCTGAAAGAAAACTTGGAAATGCAAATGATAGCAAAAACAACACGAGGTTGAGGGAACTCCAAAATAAAGTAGAACTAGCAATTCTCAATACATAAGACAAAAAAGCACAATGCCCAATTTGATGGCAAACTATAATACGAACAGTTAGCACAATGGAAGCAATAACATGGGTTTTACTTTGCATGGGCTCTAAAATGCCAGCGGCGGCATTATTAAAGCCTGAGCTTGAATTGTTGGCACTTGCACAATACAAAATTTCCTTTATTTGTTCGAGCACCACCAACCAGCAGCTTTAAGTATCAAAGAAAGAAAATATCTAGATCTTGAGGTTTTCTTTCCCACACCAATCTTGTCCAACTACTTCCATTTCTACATGCCATCTTGCACCAATCATCTATAGAGATATAAAAGTAATGTTCCCTAAACTTTTGTCTCTCTCCTACGTGAGAACCATGTGTGTCTCCTCATATATTTTTAAAATGACACGTCATGAGGGTAGTCAAAGATGGCCCACTCCCTATGGTTAATTTGTTAATTTATAAGTATATTAAGTTAATTTTATAATGAAATCCTACTTTAGGAAGACTAATATTTAGTGTACAGACTATATAGACACACATACACATGAATGTATGTATTTGATTCATATAAAATACAGACTTCAACAAGAAACTTAAATCCATCTTTCTTTTTATAAATCCATCAAAACATAATATCTTTTACCACTTATAATTTATAAATTCAATTAATTATTCCCAAAGCTACCATACCGCCAACATCCCATCTCGATCCTTCAGTTTATTATTATCATTCTTAAGGTCTGACAATTATTAGGATCTCCCCTGTAGTTTTTTAAATTATACTTCCAAACTTCAAGGGCAACACCCTATGAAGCATGGGTACTTCGAAAAATATGCCATATACTTACCGGCATACCGTACCTCGCATGGTACTTCTGTATACGTACCGGGTACACGAAACACGTAGCCAAGTTTTTTCTTCTTCATTTTTGGCGTACTCAGACGTACCTAGCATATATCCAAGCCGTACCGTACCTCAGTTGAAACAATATTTTCCTTTTACTACACAGATAAAACTCATTTCACTAGACTTCTTCTTTATTTTTCGTTTTATGCTTAGCATGATTTTATAATTAAACTATGATTTGTAAGTTATTTAATATATTGACATTTAATTTTGATTTATACTTTTACTTTTGGTATTAAATATTAATTATAGGTTGGACCTTAACAAATTAAACTATTTAATTAATTTTTACATTACTCTAAATTAAAAATAAATATTTTTTTACAAGCGTACCAAGCCGTACCCGTACCCTATTTTTTTTCAATTTTACCATATCAGCGTACCCATATCGTACCAGTACCAGTACTCGTACCCGTACCCGTACCCGTACCCGTGCTTCATAGGCAACACCAATGGGTTCAAGATCATCGGCCACACTTCAACTTATAAATGAAGAAGCATGGAAAGAAGGCGATTCTAATGAGGCGGAGGAGGAAGATGCAGAAGTGTATAAATCCAATGATGCTGAGAAAGATGATTTGCTTGCTGATGACTGATGAGGCTGATTTTTAGGTCCTTAGGATAGGTGAACCCATGGAAGTGTAGGATGGAATGTTTAGTTGCTTTGTTTTCAATACCTTAAAACTTAAACATTGGTGTTCGTCAGATGTTATATGATTTTATTAAATATTTCGTATTAGGAATGTTGGATGATAAGTCTTATGATTTTTGAATTCTAGAAATATTTTATGCTTATGTTGAGATTTTTTTGCCTATATTATAATTTTGCTGAACTTTTTACTACTTGCAACTTGCCTCATGCCTCGTGATTAGGCCCCGAGAGACTTTAGTGCCTCAATGCGCCTTTTGCTTTTATAAACACTGACAAAATTACAACATCACAGTGATTTTTCTAACCAAGTCATTTGAGTTATACTGCTCACTAGAGTAATTTGCTTTAAAGAAAAATCAACTGCTTTAATCAACTGGAGGTGTATCTTTTGTGCTATGGTTGACAGCGTACCACATATAAAATACGAGTGACGCGTTTACATGCTAATTGTCAATACCCAATTATGTCTAAAGAATTTTAAATATTCAAATTAGATAAGTCAAATATTTCAGTAATAAACATCCATTTTTTTCAAAGAGCACATGCTGTCCTCTTTACCACATGGAGGACATATCATCCACACAAATATATAAGATTAATTTCATTTTAGACTGTACCTTCTGTCTGAGGATCGACAAGAAACTTCTGCATGCAATCAACAAAGTTTGTCCCATTAAAAGGATCCCCACCAATACCAACACAGGTTGATTGGCCTAGGCCAACAGCAGTAGTTTGGAAAACCTACAAGATATAAAACAAAATCATTCAGAAAATTCATCATTAGTAACAGTCAAACCAATCAAAGTAGGATACAATGTCAGAGGTATTAGCATAATCAAGATATCATCTACTTCACAAATTTGCCCCATGAAGTCCCTCACAGTTACAACCTGCAACCAGGCTTTGGTGGGTGTTGTTTCCAACCTTTCCAAAATAATGTAAAACACTATTACAATTTTACAAAAAGACAATAGAAGAATCATCAACAAAGTGGAACTCACCGCTTCATAAGTCAATGTGCCAGATCGAGAAACAATTCCTACACGCCCCGGTTTGTGAATGTATCCAGGCATAATACCAATTTTGCATTCTCCAGGCTTTATAATACCAGGGCAGTTTGGACCAATAAGCCTAGTTTTTGATTGCTTGTTAAGAGCGGCCTTCACCCGAACCTATAGTTTGCAATTATCAACACAAATGTAAAATGCAATAACAAGCTATTGTCTCGTATCATAAACCATGAAAGTAAGGCAAATAAGGCTATTTACATTAAATCCCTTGAACGTACGTAATTTGCATACATAAACTAAATTTTCATTTATGAAACAATGAAACAAGGTCTTATTGGAGAACAAATTAAAATGTTAATCAGAAGCTGCAGCTTACAAATCTGCCAGAATCTATGTTACATGGACTCAGGTATGAGTATCGGGTGCGGGGCCAAGCATCAAATCTTCCTAAACCTAAATTTTAGAATATTGAGATATGTATCCAAAAGTTGGGCATGGATATGGGACCAAGTCTCAAACACTTGTATATATTGCATATTAAATGTTGTAAATGATTTAGAAATATACTTCAAATTAAATGGGATTTAGGAAAAATATAGTATTTGTGTATCTCATTTGTGAGATAAGCTAGAAATGTTTCTGCACTAGTAAATGTGAGTGAATTCTTCTTCAACATCATATAAAAGTAGATGATTCAAGTGTCTAAATTGGGTACGGGTGTCGGACATATATCCATACTCATACCTTTGTCATATGGACATAGGTACCCTGGAAGAAGTAGAAGAGTCCATGTAACACATGCTAGCATACTTTGCCTAAGTTGTGACTATCATCATTAAAACAAAAAACTGTAGAAATACACCATTCCACCTAAGCAGTAACATCATCTCTTGATTCTTTGGCACTATGTTAACATAACCCTAGGTATAATGTTTGCAAGAATCCAGGTGTGTGATGCCTAGACTTTTCCTTCTTTCTTCTTTTCACTTTGCTTCCTCCAATTTCAAAGCTTTAGAAGCCATAACCAAATCTGAATCCCTTTCCTCTACATACACAAACCAAATTTACAAACCTAAAGTTTCTTTTTCAAATAGTCAACTATAGCTAGCAAAAATAACCCCCAACACCTGAGATACTGGTCAGAGCCCCTGAACAACTTCATATCGTCTTCCATTGTTGCCCTTCGTTGCAAGAACCTCCCAAGGGTAACAAATCTGCTCCATAACCTCAATTATGGTTCAGAGCAAGAATCGAGTTACAACCGTGTTTCCATATAGAAAAAATTGCATTCCTAACTGTGATGGAATCTCTCAAACATATGAACAAAAGAAAAGCAACCAAACAAGACCATAACATTATAGAAAAAAAATAACTCAATTTTATTCTAGTGCTTCGTATCTACATAATACTAATTTCTATTTACAAAAAACATTTTGCAATTCACGCCATTGTCCAATCTATTTATTTTAACATGTGTTACTACTATGCAACAAAAAAATGTCATACCATATATTAACATATTCATACATTAAATATATAAATGTTTCCATAGGCACTCCCAACATTAGACTCTTCAAACTATATATTTGGAAAAGCTTTTACTTTGCTTTTTTGGATTATAGTTTAAGAAAAGTTGTTGTTGGATGTTTGGTGAGGTTAATTCAACTCAACTTAATCAACTTTTTTTAGGGGGGGGAAATGGTTTTTTAAGGTGAAGGAACATAAATATTTAAAAGAAACATAGGTTACCATGTCATGCTGAGGAATTCCTTCTGTGATGCACACAACCAAATCTAATTCAGCCTCCATTGCCTCCATAATAGCTGCTGCTGCAAAAGGTGGAGGAACATAAATAACTGACGCATTAGCCTTTGTCTCGGCCTTTGCCTCTGCGACCGTGTTGAAAACAGGAAGTCCCAAATGCTCTGTTCCACCCTTCTTTGGGGTAACACCTCCAACCTACTTACATAAACATTAAAAAGGAGAACAAATAAAAATAAAAATAAAAGCTTATTTATATATTTTAGGCAAACATTTTATTACATCAACAATATGCAATTTTGCTCTCATTCTATACAAAATGATGGCAATACAAATACCATATATACATAAACATAATATATACACTATATAAGAGAGGTGGTGTAAGAATCCCATAAGGAAGAGGTCATTCAAATTTTTGTAGATATAAAAAATACCCCTTTAACCAAGTATCAAAATGATAAAAATGCACCTACATGTAAAATCATTGACCAATCAATTTCAATGAAAACTAATCAATGAGAGCTCTTATATTTCAAACATGTTTAAGAAGACAGGCCGCGTAAAACTTGTATAGAAAGATCAGTGATATCCCAAAATATTAACAATAAGTGAAGAAAACCTATTCTACTATATAAAGCACACAACTCATAACAGTTTTTTGATGCTTTGTCACACAATTCCAATTTCAGATTGTTAACTGAATGAATAAACATGCCACAACAAGTGTTAATCATTTTTCAAAACCAACCCATATTCCTCATTCAGCAAACCCAAAAATTTAGATATCAAACTCCGCCCTAGTTTGACTAAACATGAAGAATCCACCAGTCACCACTATTTTCCAAACTTTTCACCCACATTAACCTTCAAGACAAGCTTGAAAATATTGATGGGACTAAACAATATATAGAATTATCTGCAATCATGAGTTATTACTATAATATGTGATTTACTATTAGCTATAGAATCTGATTCCAAACTTTTAAACACAAAACCCACTTTCAGATCAGCACAAAGAGGGAATATAACAGAGACCCATTTCACAGATCTCTAAATAATTGACACCCAACACTACGATCCAACTGAAATTTTCAAACGCTGGCATATAAAGAGATTTGCGTGTATATATATAAACATGTGTTACCATCTTAGTGCCGTATTCGATGGCTTGTTCGGTGTGAAATGTGCCATTCTTGCCGGTAATACCTTGGCAAATGACGCGAGTGTTCTTGTCGACAAACACAGGCGGAGGAGGCGCCGGAGCAGCCGCGAAATGGCGAGACTGAGTCAAAGCATGAGAAGAAGAAGAAGAAGAAGGGGCAAAATAGAGTCTGCCTTAGGGCAAAGCTTTGAAGATAGGTTGGCGATGAGTTTCGTGGCTTGTCGAGCCATCTCTCTCTCTCTCTCTCTCTGGGATTTTGGGCTCTGCAAAAGTGCAATACACAGTGCGGCGAAAGAGATTGTAGAAGTGTATTTCTAAACGAAAAATGAGACCTCAATAGAATGAATGAGAATGGGAAAAGGCTGTATTTGGGAAAAGGCTGTATTTGGGATTTTATATTTGTTTGTCAAGTGTAAAAAAGGAAAGGAGATTAACGAATTTGACTCTTCCTTCAAAAAAATAAAAATAAAAATAAAAAATAATGTTTGGTTTGAATTTCTGAATTAAGTTTTTTAAAAATTAATTTTTTTGATTTTCATATTTTTTTATTTTTTGTGAATATTTTTAAAATTTTAAATATTTTTTTTATTTTTTTGATGCACCTTATTTAAATGTATTTAAAAAGTAAAAAAATAGTGAAAAAAAAAATTTAAAAATTAATAAATACATAAAAATATAAAAAATGTACTGAATTCTTATAATTTTTTTTTGTATTTTTGGCATTTAGTGAATTTTTAAAAGATTTTTTTTTTTACTTTTTAGGTGTATTTATGTTAGGTGTGTCTAAAAAGTTAAAAAAAAAATTGCTTAAAATATTAAAAAAATAAGTAAAAATAAAAAAAAACGAAAAATAAGAAAGTAGAATTTTCTGAAAAGTATTTTTTAAAAAATGGAACCAAGCAAGCTGATAAATTAATTAATTAAATTAAAATTAAATAAAAGCATTCACGTTATTTGGTTTTAGAAAATTAAATTAAAATTAAAATTAAATAAAAGCATTCACGTTATTTGGTTTTAGAAAATTAAATATATTTTTCAAAAAATTCAATTTTTTATTTTTATACTTTTTTATTTTAGTTAAAAAATTTAATATTTTAAGAATTTTATTTTATTTTTTAAATGTACCTAACTTAGATTCACTTAAAAAGTATAATATTTATGAAAAAAATATTTAAAAATTCATTAAATACAAAAAATATAAAACAATACAAAATTTTAGTACATTTTTGTATTCTCGTATATTTATTAAATTTTATATATTTTTTACTTTTTAGGTGTGTCTAAGTTATGTGCATCTAGAAAATAAAAAAAAAATACTTAAAATATTAAAAAAAATCACTGAAAAAAATACGAAAAATAAAAAACTCAATTTTTAGAAAATCAATCAAAACCAAACAAAGTTATTAAGTTTGAGCAAGGTTGTTAAAATCGGGATCTTAAGTAAGATCGTTGGGAGGACTTGTAGATCAGACTGTAAAATCGAATCGAGAATCGTAAGATTTTACTTTCACTGGAAAATAAAATGATAAATTATTAATAATGATAATATATGTTAAATAATTTTAAAATCATTAAAGAAAAATGATAAATTTAATATATTGCATCTTTTGTGTTAGCATAAATTAGAAGAGATGTTTGGAGAAAAAGTTTATAGTTAAATCTATTTTATATATATACAGATACATACATATATAAGAAATAAATTATAAGAATTTTATTTTTAGGTCTCATTTGGGAACAATCTATTTTAATAATTTTTTGATTTTTTATAAAAAGATGTGTAGAAAAATAGAGAGAGTAATATACCAATTTATTGTAACTTTTTGACTTTTTAAATAAAATGTTAGTCCCCAAACGAGGCCTTGGTAGGATTGGGTAGTAAAATCGAGATTGTAATGTGATTCTACATGATTTTATGACTAGGATCGTAGTTACTTTAAGATCCTATTGAATTTAAAATTCTAGTACGATCTGTAAGGGTGTTCACAGATCAAATTGGTCCGATTTTAGAGTAAATCAGGAACCAAACTGTAGGGATCGATTCCAAAAAATTAAAATCATAACCAAACCGTTAAAGTATGGAACCGGATCAGAACTGAACCGTTGAAACCAGTTTGGTTTGGTTCAATTTTACAATTCTATAAATTTTATATAACAATAAATATGATATTGATTTTTATATTAATAAATTAATTAATAATAATTAATTTAGTTAAATTGGTTAGAATTTATCAATTTCATAATGAAAGTTAGTGTTCAAATCTTATATATTTTAATTTTTACATATAAAAATATAAATAAATAATAAATAATGTGTCATGGTTCAGTTTGGTTCGAAACTGTAACCAAAGCTTTGGAATCGAAAATATAATCGATTTGAATGGTTTCACTATTTTTAGAGCCAAAACCAGAACCAAGCTAATAAAAAATATACCAAATCGACGGTTTAAAACGGATTGGATCAATTTATCAGTTTCACTGGGTTTTTTTGTACATCCCTAGCGATTCGGCTCTTTTGGCCCAACTAGAGTAGTAGACCCTACGATTCAAATTGGGATTCCACTAACCATATGTGCTTGAGTGATGAGTTTTTTTTCTCTTTTTTTTTCGCATTTTGTTAGAGTAATCCAACCCCACTGGCGAAACACCTGGCAAAAATAGACAGGAAAGTACTCTCTATTTTGTCTAACTAATTTAATTAGTGTATATTCTAATAACATTCTTTATTTTATCTAATCAATCAAAGTAATTTAATTAATTTTTAAAAAAAATAAAATTGTAAAACATAGATAAAAAAATACAATTTTTTTTTTCTGACATACCACGTATTAGTGTTGACGTGATATTTACAAATATTTATTATTTCAATATATATTTATTAATTTTTTTAAATAATATTTTTACACAATTATATTCTTTAATAGAGAGAGTGCGAGAGAGATGAACACATTTGATTGTGAAAGAATTGATTGTTAAAAGGCTCGAAATGAATATGGCGAGGAGAAAGTATTGCCCAACTTCCAATACAAGCCATATGTAAAGAGTGAAAATAAAAGAATAAAAATAAAAAAGAGACTAAGGTCTGGGAACTTGTAAAAAAGTTAAAAAGTCAAAAAATTATTTAAAAAGTTAAAAAGTTAATACTATTCACCAAAAATCAACAATTACGGCTGCACAACTCCCAATTCGAATTTTTCCCTACAAATTAATTTTTACAATTTTTTATTACATATTTTTTCATAAAAAATCAAAAAGTTAACCCAAACATCCATATTTTCAATCTCAATTTTTTAGTCCAAAAAGACAAAAAAGTATACTTATTTAGGACACTCCAAACAACCCCTAAATAGGGGGTGTTTGATAACATGATTTAACACTTAAAACTGAGTTGATTAAGTGATAATTAATTAAAGGGGGATGCACCAATAAATCTCAAATTAATAACTTATACACTGTTTAGTCCTAAAAGTTTTCTTATAGACTGAAAGGTCCCATTACAATGTTTCAAACATCAGATTAATGTTTCGAACACTAGATTTCGAACATCAGATTAGTGTTTCGAACATTAGATTTCGAACATCAGATTAATGTTTCGAACATTAGATTGATGTGCAAATAGGACTAAATGGAGCATAAGAAAACTTTTAGGACTAAATGGTTCAACTTTTCAAAAACTAGGACTTATGGGTAAATTTTCCTTAATTAAATCCGCTTGATAACCATAATTTATATTACTTAAAAATTTAAGTGACTAGTTTGGGAAGCAATCTGTTTAGCCAAAAAGTCAAAAAGTCACTAAAAAAATCAAAAAGCCAACAACCTATATCAAAAAGTCAAAAATTCTCTTTTCTCTCTACTTTTTACACATCTTTTCATAAAGAGCCGTGCTAGATCCCCCGAAATTGGGGCCCCCCTAATCCCCCGAAAATTGCAAACAAGGCAAAAAAAATAAAATAAAATAAAAAATTTGCCCAAAACGACGTCGTTTTGGGCATTAGGGGGATTAGGGGGGCATTTTTAGGGGGACAAATCATTTTCCTTTCGTAAAAAACTAAAAAGTCATCCCAAACATAGTAGTTTTTTTTAGCTCATATTTTAGCCAAATAACAAAAAAGTTATTAAATTAGCATGTTCCCAAACGAGGCCTTATGTAGGCTAAAATTTAAAAAAATTTTAAGTTATATAAAACTTACTTAATTCTAACTGAATTTATAAATACTAAATATAAGTATCAATATGTACTATTATAAACTCACCACTATCACTAGTACCATTATGCTACCGCCACTATTACCACCACTACCGCCATACCACCATCACTATTACCACCGCTACCACCATACCACCGCTACCATTACCACCACTACTACAACTACCACCACCATCATGCCACCGCCACTACCACCACCACCACCATCACTATCGCTACCACCATCACTACCATCATGGCCGCCACTACTACCATCACCTTCATCATCATTGTCATTGTTGCCATAAACACCACCATGATTTACTACGAGTACCAGCACTACTACCACTACCATGCCACTAACACTACTGTCGTCGTCGTTATCGTCGTCGTCGCCACCGCCACCGCACCTACCACCGCCGCTCCCACCACCACCACTACCACTATACAACTGCCACCACTGCCGCCACCACCACCACCACCACCATTACAATATATAAATTTAAAATTTGATTTTATACATATCAAACAATTTATTTTTAATTCAATACTTAAATTTTCATCAAACAGTTTTATAACTTAAAAAATTCAATTTTCAATTTTCAATTTTCAATTTTTAGCTTTATGAAACAATACCTAACTACAGTTATAGCTTTGCAAAGCTTGTCGGAAGCAATAAATTGCAACCTCAACAGGCAAATGCCTCAAATGCCCAAATTGCCTCCTCCCTTACAATTGTTCTTACCCTTAAGTTTTTATTTTTTATTTTATTATTATTATTATTGATGATACAGTGTGTTCCAGATAGAACGGGTCGGATTGATCCATGCTTCCCAAACCGGTGCCCGAGGTACCAAGCCCACAGAGAGACCTGCACAAGAGTTCAATGGGAAACAGGGAGTCTCCCAGCGAACCCTCGGACGAGCAAGTTAGAAAGAGAGATGGAATGTAGAGATAGATTAGTGATAGAAAAGCCTAACCTTTTCCTTGCCTTTGATGCCTGCTTATATCCTCTGCTAATCATTTCGTTGTCCCTTCCGACCTATCACCTTGGCTGAAAGTCTATATTCTAGCTTACCTTGTTCATGGTGAGACCGTTCTGTCCCGACGAGGAAGGGTTATCGCAATAAATGTTGCAGGAAAACTCATTAATGGCTGATGTGTGGTGCAATAACTTTGCAGGATCTTTGTCTGCTGATGTGGGTGATTCTCTACTTGCCAAGTGTTTAGATGTCATTGGTGTTTGGTGTAAGCTGGGTTTCACGAGTGTTAGGCTTTAGTATTTGAATCATGGATTGGACCTCAGGTGGTGAGCCATATCCTTTATGGACTTACCCATGTCAGTAGTCTCTCATTCCCAAGTGCAGCTTTAGTCCAACGAAGGGAATAATGAAGAAAACGAGGGTTGTGAGAGACCGGTGGGGCGAAGACCGACCGAGAGGTGGGCCAACGGCGAGGGGTGACCGAGCAGAGGAACCAACCGTGAGGAGGGTCGACTGCGAAGGGTGACCGAGTGGAGGGACCGACCGTGAGGAGGGGCGACCGCGAAGGATGACCAAGTGGAGGGAGAAGTGGCGGTGCAGAGGGCTCGAGGAGTGGCAGGGCACGTGGTGATTTGAAGTGGAAAAGACAGGGTAGGGAAAGGGAGCAGTGGATCGTGATCGTACACGTGGCGGAATCCCGTAATGAGGAAGGTTAGGCGTTGAGCAAGAAACGAAGGGATAGGTCAATATAGGGTGTTTGAAAAGGCGGTTTTGAAATTTTTTTTTGAAAATTTTCAAACTGGCAAAATTTGACCTTGACCCTTGGAATACAGGCAAGCCTTGGGCGTTTGTTTTTATCCGTTTTACCTATCTTTGTGCAAAAAAACTAGCACGTCCCAGAAGTAAACTCGTTTGTTTCCAGTGATACACCTCTGCAACATTTTGTGAACTTTCTTGTGCCCACTTCCGAAGCCATTCACAGACACACAAGAGAAATGGCCCAAGAAGAAGTAGCAACCGCAAGGCTTGATTCGTTAGGGGACGACGATGCGGTGGAGTTGGCGGAACAGTACCGTGCGGAGCGAAAAGAGGGGGGTAGTTAGTCAGGCAGTGCGGGCTCATCCTATGACGATGATTGCGGCCGCAAAACCTATTAGTCAATTGGGGCCGGACCACTGGCACACAAAGGCCGATAAATCGACATGTACAGCGGAGGAGTTTGAGGAGATGCGCGAGAGGTATCAGATTCCACGGAGATAAAGTTGAAATTGCTGACGTCGAAGGAGAGGCCATCCGACGCCCGACCGGGGGAGGTTTCCCTCTATGAAGAGGCGCTAGAGGGGGGGTTGAGATTGCCGCTTCCCCGGATAGTAGTGGACGTGTTGAATCGGCTGGAGGTGGCTCCAGGCCAACTGATGCCCAATGCATGGAAGATTTTATTGACCTATGCAAGCGCGTGGCCGCGGGTGAACGAGGGGGCTGCAATGACGGTGGATGAGTTTTTTGCATGCTACAAGGCTTCGGGCCAGCAAGAGACTTGGGTCACTTTACAAGCGGCGGCAGAGAAGGGTCTGGTGGTGAGGTTGCCATCGTCAGTGAAGGGGTGGAGGCCGTGGTGGTTCTATGTGTCCGCCAACGGGGGAGTAGGAGTGCGCACAGTGTGGAAGGTGCCAACCAAGTTGGTTGAGCCAAGGTTGGACGCGGAGGCAGATGAGAGGGTAAAAAAGGTGAAGGCATGGAAAGAGAAGAACGGCGCCAAGTGGGACGACCTCGTTCAGCCCTCAGCCTTGTTTGCCTCAAGGTTGGGCCTTCAGCCGACCGGTGGAGATCTTGCGCCTGCAGAACTAGAGACGAGGAGGAAGAGGCAAGAGGCGGAGGACAGAACCACCTTCGCCAAGGCCGATCAGTACAAAGAGGCGAAGTTAGGCCGCCCGCCAAAACCGATCGTGAGGGAACGAGTCCGACCGCACCCCAAGCCGCTGGAGGAGAAGGACCTGAGCGGTTTTGAGCCATAACCACCTCCAGTAGATCCTCTGAAGGAAAAGAGCAAAAAGGAGGTGAAGGTTGTGCTGAAGAAGAAGAAGAGAGTAAATGAAAGGGATGAGGGGCCAGCCTTGAAGAGGATGAAGGAGGGAATGGCAGAGGGGACCCCCGATGTGGAGTTTGAGGGAACAACGAAAGGGATGGAGAGTGCCCTGGGCCCCGAAACACAAATGGAAGGTGGGACAACTGGCCTTGAGCAGGGGACAGAGCAACAGCCTAAAGGGGGTCCTGTGCCCCAAGGAGAAGGAGGGAGGGCCAGGTTGAAGGCCGTCATTTACCACGCTCCAACAGTGTCCGGGCAATTGGAGGGAGAAGGAGGTGAAAGTAGGACTACTGCAGATCGGCTCTTGGGAGTAGTGGAGGACGCGGCCGTGCGTTTGATGGCAAGTTTCATAGAAACCGAACTGCTAAGGGGGCTGTGCTTGGCCCAAATGGAGGCGACGGCCTTAGCAAGAGCCTTCTTGAACAAAGCGGCGGGCGCAAAAGGCGAAGTTGAGCCACTGAAGGCAAAGCTGGAGGAGGTGAAGGCCCAGTTTGAAAGTTTAAGGAGGGAGACCGGGGGCTGGAGGAAAGTCGCGCGGAGTGCGTGTGTTAGGGGGCTGGAGTATGCCCAGAACGCCAAGAAGATGGAGGTGTTGGCGATGGTGCAGGGCTATTCAGCAGACCATGCTAATGCTGAGCTGCTCGCGACCAAGTTAGAGCTGGAGACGAAACGCCACAAGGTGGTGTCGCTTGAGTTCTAGTTGGCTGGCGAGTAGAAGAAGCTGGAAGAGGCCCAGAAAGCCTACACCGTCACCAACGAAAAGTAGGATGAGGCCATGGTCTGTAATGAAGATCTACGCACTCAGTCGATCAAAGAAAAGGAAGAAGTAGATCAGAAAATCGCTGAGTTGGAAAGGGCGCTGGCGAACGAGCCGGCTAGACTGGTGGTTGAGAGGGCAGAGATAAAGAAGGCCCTGGCCGGCGAGAGGGCCAAGTCAGTGGCTGAGAAGGCAGGGTTGGAGAAGACCTTGGAAGAGGAGAGGGCCAAGTTGGCATCTGAGAGAGCGACGTACCCCGACCTATGTGTTGCAACGGTAGAGCACTTCAAGGGGTCCGCCGACTTCCAGATGGCTATTGATACCGCTATCGCCAGCAGCTTGGCGAGAAAGGGGGATAAGGGGGGTTGGCCCGTCGGGAGTGACCGTTGGAAGTAGGAGTGAAGAGGAAGTGATCCAGAGCTTCCAGCAGTCGGACTTCTACAAGCATGAGATGGCTGAGTTCTGGGACAGCGGCTGGAAGACTTTTAAACGTAAAGCAGACGAGTTGTTCCCAGACTTGGACTTTAGCAATGTGAGAATAGATGAAGACGATGTAGCCCAGACCCCCCTAGACAAGGGGGTTGATGAAGAAGACCTAGCCTCGAGCGAGGATGAATGATTGATGTAAAATTTTTGCGTGTTGCGTGTTGTTGTTTGTAAATAAAATTTTTGTTGTTATTGTTGTTATTGTTGGTATTTTTTTTTTTTTTGGTCGTGTAATTTCTGTAGTGAATTTATGTGTAAGTTTGTAAATAAAATAATGAGTAGTGCTTTTTCGTATTGTTGTCTTTATTTCTTATAGATCTAAAAAGAATGAGAATGGGCATTTAAATAAGGCTTATGTATAAATCATAGTAAAAGTTGAGAAGTAGGGAGCCAGTCTAACTTGTGAAAAAACCATGACGCAAAGAATGTTAACAATAAAAACGTTGAAATGTAAAGGTCTTAAAGTGTGAAGTAGTAAATCATGTTGTAAGAGTGTTAAGAAATGAAAGATTGGGTTGGGCGACGAGGCGTGTGGATTGTACGAAATTAAAAATGAAAGTTAAAAATGTAAAGAATGTTAAGAGACGTAAAAGCATAGACCTGGATTTTAACTAAGTATGGCAACTATGCTACAATCATGAAGTTGCAAGAATGGCCTTGGTAAAACTCTTCATTCGTGCTCAGTTTGGCTTGAGCCATAATTAACTCAGTCTGGCTGAGCCTTTCGTGCTCAGTCTGGCTGAGGCTTTAAGTAACTCAGTCTGGCTGAGGCTTTAAGTAATTCAGTCTGGCTGAGCCCTTTGTGCTCAGTCTGGCTGAGGCTTTAAGTAACTCAGTCTGGCAGAGCCCTTCATGCTCAGTCGGGCTGAGGCTTTAAGTAACTCAGTCTGGTTGAGCCCTTCGTGCTCAGTCTGGCTGAGGCTTTAAGTAACTCCGTTTGGCTGAGTCCTTCGTGCTCAGTCTGGCTAAGGCTTTAAGTAACTCCGTTTGGCTGAGCCCTTCGTGCTCAGTCTGGCTGAGGCTTTAAGTAACTCGGTCTAGCTGAGTCCTTCGTGCTCAATCTGGCTGAGGCTTTAAGTAACTTAGTCTGGCTGAGCCCTTCGTGCTCAGTGAGGCTTTAAGTTACTCAGTCTAGCTGAGGCTGCAAACAGGGTGTTATTGAAATACCACGCAGATAACTGAGATATAAGATTGTTGTCATTTAAAGCGTAGCCCATTGATCACAAATTTACAACATGTGAGAAAAGGACAAAAACATCCAAGTGTGTAGATTATCAAAAAGAACATACAGCAATTGATCAATACAAAAATAGGGCTTTATTGAAAATAACGCTTCAAGTGCTCGGCCTTCCATGGATGGGGCAGATCTCGACCTTCCATGTCCTGAAGTCGGTAAGTGCCCGGACGAGGTCTGGCCTTAACAACGTAAGGTCCCTCCCACTTGGCTGCCAGCTTGCCCTTAGCCGAATTTTTGGTGGCAAGAGTTGTTTCGCGCAAAACAAGGTCCCCCACGGCGAACTCCCTCGGTCGGACTTTGCGGTTGTAGTGTGTTCTCATTTTCTGTTGATATGAGGCCCGCTTGACAGCAGTGGTCTCTCGGAGCTCTTCAATTAGGTCTAAGTTTGTCCGACGTAGTTCTTCAGTTAGTTCTGGATTTTGGTGTAGAACCCTCGGGGTAGGCAGACCGATTTCCACTGGGATGACCGCCTCAGCGCCGTATGTTAAGCGAAAGGGGGTCTCCCCAGTGGGGGTTCGGGCAGTAGTGCGGTAGGCCCAGAGTACGTTTGGTAATTCCTTAGCCCAGAGTCCCTTAGCAGCTTCCAACTTAGTTTTGATGATCTTCAAAAGAGAACAGTTGGTAACCTTAACTTGGCCATTGGCTTGGGGATGACCTGGGGAAGAGCAACATGGCTGGATTTGAAGTTCTGCACAAAATTTCCTGAACTTGGCATTGTCGAATTGTTTGCCATTGTCGGAGACGATGGCTTGAGGGCTGCCAAATCGGCACACGATCGACTGCCAGATGAATCTGGTTGTGTTCCGCTCGGTAATTGTAGCGAGGGGTTCCGCCTCCACCCATTTAGTGAAGTAATCAATGGCGACGATTGCGAATTTGGTTTGGCCTCGGCCGGTGGGCAATGGGCCAACTAAGTCGATCCCCCATTTGGCGAATGGGTAAGGACTGCAGAGTGTGATCAATTCTGTAGGAGGAGCATGAGGGATGTTGGCAAAGCGTTGGCACTTATTACATTTAAGCACGAATTCAGTGGAATCTTGATTAAGAGTAGGCCAGAAGTAACCGGTGCGAAGTATTTTGTGGGCTAGTGACCTGGCACCCGAATGATTACCACATACACCCTCATGGACTTCCCTCATCACGTAGGTCGTTTGAGCAGGATTGAGGCATCTCAAGTATGGGCGTGAAAAGCCACATTTGTACAAGAGGTCGCTGATAAGAATGTAGTTGGATGACCGGGCCCTGACTTTGGCAGCCTGGTGTTTGTCAGCAGGCAATTCCCCATTTGTCAAAAATAGTAGGATATCTACCGCCCATGGAATAGGTTCATTTTGGAGGAAGTGGACTTGCTGCTGTTGTGGGGAAATGGTAGGGTGGGCCAGGTATTCAAGGCGGACGCCATGGCTGAGGTCTGACTAGTCGACATAAGCTAATTGAGCCATTTCATCTGCCTTAGAGTTTTCCGTCCGAGGGATGTGCTTGATGTGGAAAGTGTTGAAGAGGCGAGCGAGGGGGAGTGCAATATCCTTGTAAGCCTGCATTGTGTCTTCCTTGGCATCAAATTCCCTTGTAATTTATCCGACAATGAGCTGGGAATCGCTGATCACCTGGATATGGCTGACACCAATGTCTCTGACTAGGCGGAGACCTGCTATCAATGCCTCATATTCAACCTCATTATTGCTTGCGTCGAACAAGAAACGGAGAGCACACTTGAAATAACCACCATCGGGGGCTGACAGCCCCACTGCCTTCTTTGCAGGATGATCTGTCGATGTTGAGGGTCTAAGAGTGGGGGTCTTCTGCCTCAGTGTGGGATTGCGGGGGCGAGGGAGTCGTGGTTGGAGTGGGATTAGTGAATTCCAGGATAAAATCGGCAACAGCCTGCCCTTTGATCGCCGTTCAAGGTCGGTAGGAGATGTCAAATTGGCTGAGCTCGACTGACCATTGCATAAGTCTGCTGGACAGCTCTAGTTGTGTGACGCCCCAAATTTTTTTTTGGAACATCAAGGGAAATTAAATAAACAAATGACTTAATAAACTAAAAAGTTGACATCTTAATAGGGCATTTCAACTCTCGTACATAACCAAAGGTTCAAATAATATTAAATAAAAACTTAAAATTATCCAAATACAACATCAAATGAAATTATAAGGTCCTTAATAGCTAAGATAATAAAATTATTCGACTTTAATCATGATTTCAAGTCAGCCAAGGCTCTACGTTAGCGTCAACTCCATTTCAGCTTCAATTATTTCCTCGCCAAAACCTGGCATAAAACGCCAGCGCAACAAAAATATATGCCATGAGTTTTGTAGCACAGTAAGAAAACATGACCAACCTACCATTCTTTTTAAGAGAAAAATAATGAGATTATAAACATGAGATAACAATATAATTGTAACATAAATTACAACCATTAAGATAATTTCAATAATTTTAATAAATTAGGTGACACTCAAAATCTCACCAGAGAGATTTAACTTACCAACCACTAAGCATGGCAACGGTTAATTTGAAACCCTCCCTTGGTCAAATATTCAAGTGTTACCAACCGTAACTACCAGGGATGCCCACGTCCGGAGTTATATACCCAAGTAGTGGCATCCGTGGTCTGCCCCAAGGAAACGGTCTGCCAGGGGTACGTAACCTCCCTGTGTGCCACCGGCACATCCACCCTTATTCCAAAACCGAATACTGAAAAGGGTTCAAATAAGTCCCGTGCCATCTTAAAGTTTCGCAACACAATTTACGTGAGAATTCTCAAAACCAGGGCTCACCCTGAACAACCGGTATTAACCGTCAATTATTAACTTTGTATATGCTGTTAATCATTTCAATTAATTTTGGTATTAATCACAAATAATTCCAAATTTTTAATCACAAGTAATGTTATACCAACTCATTAAAATTCCCAACATAAAATATTGCACATGACACACAATACTAAATAGATGTACAGAATTTAAATAAACAATTTATTTAAATCATGGTATGAAATAATAATTTAGATACAAAGAAAATAAACCATAATCACACACATACATGGATTTTTAATTTATAAGATTAGGCTGCTACAATATTAAATAAACCACAATACACCCGTACATTAATTTACAATATTTGATGAATTAGACCAATACAATAATTGATTTTTATCCAAATAAATAATTAAAGTGATGATCTTAAACCTGTCCAGAATTTTTCAGGTTATACATTAGGTAATAAAAATTATAAATAAATTATTTATACAATTCTAAAATTCATGAAAATGTACAGAATATTCAATAAATATGTTTAAGTCATTTTTTAGAAAGAATTTCCCAAAAATAAGTTATAAATAATTATGTAAAATTTCCCGCGGTTTTTGAAGGAAGAGAAAGAAGCGGGAGAGTTGTATGCATATATGTATATGAATTGTATATAATTGTTTGCATATTTGGTCACAAGAGTGGCTTGGGTTCAGTGGTTCGGCTCAGTGTTGAGGATTGAAAGGTTAGACCTGAGGTCAAAGGTTCGAGCCCCCATAGCAATGAGTGTTTCTTTTGTTTTGTTTTGGTTTTTTTTTTCTCGTATACCTATATACACATTTGTTTGAATATTTTGTCACAGGAGTGGCGTGGCTCAGTGGTTGAAAGAGCAAGAGACTAAGCCTGAGGACAAGGGTTCGAAACCTCGTATCTCCACATCCATGCATTTTGAGATTTTCCTTTCTTTTTTGCATGTTTGGGAGGAAGATATTCTTAAGACTGCGTTTCAAACACGTTACAGCCACTATGAATTCGTAGTGATGCCATTCGGCCTAACCAATGCACCAGGCGTGTTCATGGGCTTAATGAACAACATATTCACACCTTACCTAGATCAATTTGTGGTAGTTTTCATAGATGATATTTTGGTGTATTCTGAGTCTGAAGGAGACCATGAACAACATTTGAGAATAGTACTTCAAACTTTGAGAGAAAACCAACTGTATTTTAAGGCTAGTAAATGAGAATTCTGGATGGAGGAAGTAAAGTTTTTGGGTCACGTGGTATCTAAAAAGGGAATATCAATAGACCCAACTAAAGTAGAAGCAGTGACAGAATGGAAGCAACCTAAGAACACATTTGAGATTCGTAGTTTCTTAGGGTTGGCCGGTTACTATCGAAGATTCATTCAAGACTTCTCAAAATGGGCCAACCAATGACACATTTGACTCAAAAGGGGGTAAAGTTTGAATAGAACGAGTCTTGTGAAAATTCATTCCAATAACTCAAGAAAAGATTGACGAGTGCCCCTATTCTCATAGTGCCAGAACATAACGTTGGGTACAACGTGTATTGTGATGCTTCAAAAAAAAAAAAAAAAAAAAAAAGTAGTCTGGGTTACATATTAATGCAAAATGGCAAGGTGATGGCATATGGATCAAGGCAATTAAAGAACCTTGAGAAGAATTATCCCACCCATGACTTAGAGTTAGCAACTATAGTTCACGCACTCAAAATTTGGAGACACTATTTGTATGATGAAAAGTTTGAGATATTCACTGATCACAAAAGCTTGAAGTATCTGTTCACCTAAAAGGATCTGAACATGCGTTAGAGACGTTGGATGGAGTATCTCGAGGATTACCAATTTACCCTTTTCTATCATCTCGGCAAGGCTAACGTGGTAGCAGATGCGCTAAGTCGCAAGAATAGAGAAATTATTACTAGTTTAGCACTTAGAGAATGGAATATGGTTGGAACACTCAATGAATTTGGGGTGCAAATGGGGGCTCAAGAAGAAAAGGCTTACCTTGGTGATCAAATTGTTACGCCTAAAATTTTGAGCGAGATGTTGGAATCACAAAAGTACGATCAGGAGGTAGCATTCATCAAGGCACAAAATTTTTCACATCTCAATGTTATGGAAATATGAGCCACACCCCTCCCATGTTATCAACTGGAGAGAGATTAATCTCAATGAAGATGTAGGTTTTGAGGGAAGACCTATAAAGATTATGGATCGACGAAAAAAAAAAAACTGCGAGGCAAAGCTATTCACTTGGTGTGAGTGTTGTGGCAACATTGTGGGACGGAAGAGTCAACGTGGGAGCGAGAAGATATGATACGTGCCAATCACCCTCATCTTTTCGAGTCTAGAGGTACGAATTAATTTCGAGGACGAAATTTTTTTTTAGGAGGGTAGATTGTGAAAACCCACATTTAATTATTCTTAAAAATAATAATAATTAATTAATTAATTAATTTTATCCAGAGTTTATTTGAAAAATATATTAGTGTAAAAGTTAGTTTTAAATTAACCTAATTCAATAACTAACAAAGACATTATTAAGAATAATAATTTTGTGGGTATTCAATATTTGTTGTTTATAAATTATTTTAATTAGGATTGAACATGATAATTATTCTTATTAAATATCTTAGTTAAAAATCTTAATGTATCAAATTCAAGAAACCCACACAAATATACAAGAAAAAAAAAATGTTGGCAGATTTCAAATGGCAGCATTGCCACTTGGTTGCATGCATGGTGGTATAGAATATAGCCCTTGGAAATTGAAGATTTGACTACATAGAGTGAAGAGAAAGAGAAAGAGAAAGGAAGAAAGAAAAAGAGAGAGAGTGAGAAGCCTTAGTCAGCATGTTTATATATATGAGCATGCTACTCTTGGAAGTAAAGAAGGTAAAGGAAGCTAAGAAAAAGAAAATCTGCGAAGGCATGAGTTAACAAGAGGAGGAGGTTAAGAACGTTTCATATTTTCCTACCATTTCAATCCTACAACTATGTAAGAAAGCTCTCTCAACCCTCTCATTTCTTTTTATTAGTGAAATTTTCAGATTACTTCCTTGTGATTAAAATGACTACTCATAAATAGAAATTTTATATATATGTGTAGGAATTTTGTGATGAAGTCTATTTTGAATCTGCCAGAATGTTGCCCGAATTTTTAGATAATTTTATACTCAAAATTTCGAGATGATTTCTTATACAAAGTTGTTGATAATGATGTCTAGTTCATCCAGGAATTTTGGCAACAATTTTTGAGCTTTCTACGAATTTATACAAATTTTTAACTAAATCTGAAACTGTGATGAAAATAGTCTATTTTGAATCTGCCAGAATGTTGCCTGAATTTTTAGACAATTTTATACTCAAAATTTCAAGATGATTTCTCTACAAAGTTGTTGACAATGATGTCTAGTTCATCCAGGAATTTTGGTAACAATTTTTGAGCTTTCTACGAATTTATACAAATTTTTAACTAAATCTGAAACTGTGAGACAGATTTTACTATGTATTTGAAAATTTATTTAAAATTCTATACTAAACCAAATCTGGTAATTTCTAACTAAAATATGAAATTTGAGAAGTCTAATTTCATAATAAAATTTTATATTATGGAACTGATTTATGAATTTAAGTGTGGAATTAATTTAAGAAAATGAGATAAATCTGTGTCATAAAATTTCTGAAAATTTTACATAATTATTTATAACTTATTTTTGGGAAATTCTTTCTGAAAAATGACTTAAACATATTTATTGAATATTCTGTACATTTTCATGAATTTTAGAATTGTATAAATAATTTATTTATAATTTTTATTACCTAAGGTATAACCTGAAAAATTCTGGACAGGTTTAAGATCATCACTTCAATTATTTATTTGGATAAAAATCAATTATTGTGTTGGTCTAATTCATCAAATATTGTAAATTAATGTATGGGTGTATTGTGGTTTATTTAATATTGTGGCAGCCTAATCTTATAAATTAAAAATCCATGCATGTGTGTGATTATGGTTTATTTTCTTTGTGTCTAAATTATTATTTCATACCATGATTTATATAAATTGTTTATTTAAATTCTGTACATTTATTTAGTATTGTGTGTCATGTGCAATATTTTATGTTGGGAATTTTAATGAGTTGGTATAACATTACTTGTGATTAAAAATTTGGAATTATTTGTGATTAATACCAAAATTAATTGAAATGATTAACGGCATATAGCAAACTGTGACGTCCCAAATTTTTTTTTGAAACGTCATAAGATTTAAATAACAATAACTTGCTAGATAAAATTTTAACTACTAATTAGGAACTTTTAAATTTTTACATAGTCAAAGTCCAACAACAAAATAAAACTACAAGTTCACACGCAACGTTATAACATAGTTAAACACTAATGCAAGAAATAACAGAATTTTATTTCGATAAAATCTTGACTCTAAGTTAGCCAAGGTTCGATATTAGCAGTAGCTCCAATTTCAGCCTCAGTCCCTTCCTCAACATAATCTGGCATAAAACGCCAGGGCAACAAAATATATACCATGAGTTTTGTAACACAGTAAGAAAACATAACTAACCTACCATTCTTTTTGAGAGAAAATAGTGAGATTATAAACACGAGATAATGATATAATTGTAAACATAAATTACAACCAATAAAATAATTCAAATAATTTTAATAACTTAGGTGACCTTTGAAATCTTGCCAAAGAGGTTTAACTTACCAACCACTAAGTCATGGCCAAGGTTAATTTGGAAACCCCCCCTTGGTCAAATATTCAAGAACTACCAAAGATGTCTACGCCCGGAGTTATATACCCAAGCCGTGACATCCGTGGTCTGCCCCAAGGGAACGGTCTGCCAGGGGTACGTAACTTCCCTGCGTGCCACCCGCACATCCACCCTTATTCCAAAACCAATTACCGATAAGGGTTCAAATAAGCCCCGTGCCACCTTAGGGTTTCGCGACACAATTTACTTAAAACTTATTAAAAACCAGGGCTCACCTTGAATACCCGGTATTAACCCTTTATCAGTAACTTATTATATACCGTTAATCATTTTGGTTAATTTATATATTAAACACAAATTATTCAAATCTCAATCACCAATAACGTTATACCAACTAAAGAAAAACTCCCAACATAAAACATTATGCATGTCACACAATAATAGTTCAATGTACAAAATTTAGTAGACAATTACTTAAAACCATGGTATGAACATAATAACTTAGATACAAGAAATAAACCATAAATACACACATGCACAAATTTTTGATTTACTAAATTAGACTAGCACAATATTAAAGTGATGATTTTATCCTGTCTAGAAAAATTTTCAGAATATATATCTTGCAAATAAAATTATAAATACATTACTTATACAACTCTAAAATTCATATCAATCTACACAATACTCCATATACATGTTATGGTCATTTTTCAGAAAGCATTTTCCAAAAATAAATTATAAATAATTCTTAAAAATTCCAAGGGTGTTTATGACACAGATTTGTCACATTTCCTTATATTAATTCCATGCTTAAATTTATAGATCAAACCCATAATATAAAAATTTATCATAAAACTAGACTTTTCAAATTTCATCTTTTAGTTAGAAATTACAAGATTTGGCTTAGTATAGAATTTTAAATAAATCTTCAAATACATGGTAAAATCTGTCACACAGTTTCAGATTTAGTTAAAAATTTGTATAAATTCGTAGAAAGCTCAAAAATTGTTTCCAAAATTTTTTGGATAAACTAGACATCATTATAAACAACGTTTTAGAAGAAATCATCTCGAAATTTTGAGTATAAAATTATCTAAAAATTCGGATAAACATGCTGGCAGATTCAAAACAGATTATTCTCAACACAGTTTCAGATTTAGTTAAAATTTTTTATAAATTCGTTGAAAGTTCAAAAATTGTTTCAAATTTTTTTTGGATAAACTACACATCATTATCAACAACTTTGTAGAAAAAATCATCTCGAAATTTTGAGTATAAAATTATCTAAAAATTCGGGTAAACATGCTGGCAGATTCAAAACAGATTTTTTTTTTTTTTTTTCAATCTTCTTTTTAAATGTATAAACTACACATGCTGTAACATGCCCGGGAGGGTACCCGCGCGCGTTAAACAGTTCGGACTCCCGAGATCTCTTTGATCGCAATGTTTCACGAGTGCAATGTGAAACGTAGATGAGAGTCCAGATTTGGCAACTTTTATTGAAAATCCATTTTATTGCAATTTTGTTAAAAATGGACTGCGTCATCAGAACTCAGAGTCGCCACCTAATATTTTGGGAAATTAGGAAACCCATGACTCGGTGCCAAAGGCCACTGTTCGTCGTAACCAAGGATGCTTGGCTCGGAACCTTAGGTATGAGAGGGGAAGGTCAATAATGAGCACCCCCGCTCACCCGATCGAAAGATCGGCCTCTACTAAACCATGATATGACTTTTATTTTCTTTATATGTTCATGTTCTGATTATTTTAGTAAATCCTAAAATTTACTATGTGAAGCATACAAGTATAGACTAGTTTGCTCAAATTGGAACAATTCAACTTCATGTTCGTTTTTCGAAAAGGGTTTGATTTTGCCACCATCAAGTGGGCTTAACACGTACAATCTTTGAATTATTCCAATTCAAACAACAAGCCTTCATCCACAGGCATTCAAACAGTTTATCACTTAAACAAATAGCCACATGGTAGGATGCTAAACATAATAAGAAAATCACACACAAACGGGATGCTAAAGCATAAAAACTTACATGTTTGACGACCCGCGAACAAGCTACAAAACAAAGTTAGTAAAACATGCATGATCTTATATACAAAATCCTAATGCAATTCACTCATGAGATGCACTAAAGATTTGGCTTCTAGAATATGGCATATGAATCATCTCAAAACATCTGATAGCATAAAAAATCATGGGATAATCAATTGACGCATAAAGATGCAAATTTAGCCAAATCTTATGCATGGATCATGGATGTAAAGCAGGGATATGCATGACATGTCAAGATATATACATACACACAGTTAGGGAAAGCGATAAAAGAATGGGATAGAAAGAAGCGGGGTGGGGGAATTATTACAATACTTTAAATATTACAGATCCGAATAAAAGAGGAGGGAGAAATAATAAAATAAAATAAAACCTCACAAACACTCAAAATAAAATAAAATAAAATAAAATCTTCCATCCAGCAGACTTGCACACCTCAGCCCATGTACTCAATTCATCTTCAATGGAGGGCCCATCTTTTCTCTTTTGTTTACATCCATGAACCATCCTCACAAACCAAACCCCACTTACCACCTTTTCTCTCTCTAAGCCGAGAGAGAGAGAGAGAGAGAGAGAGAGAGAGAGAGAGAGAGTTGTGCATGGGGTGAGAGAGTTGGGTTTTTGGTTGTGTGCAGTGATGTGCCGAGTGAGAGAGGTGCTGTGTGTGCATGTAAGGTGCCATGCATGGCCTGTCGTGAGTGTGTGCCGTGGTATGCATGCCGTGGGTGTCTTAGAGAGAGAGTCTTAGAGAGAGAGAGAGAGCCGGGTGTGCCATGTGTGTGTGCTGCATGGGTCTGCCGCCGGGTGCATGGCCGTGTGTGTTGATGGTGTTAATGGTGCTCGTGTATGTGTGTTAACAGTGCTGGGTCTGGAGTGAGTGAGGTGTGTCCGGTGGTCTCTAGAGAGAGAGGGATAGAGAAAGAGGTTGGTTCATGGGTGAGTGAGGTGTGTCCGGTGGTCTCTAGAGAGAGAGGGATAGGTGGCCATGCATGGGTTTGGGGTGGTGGTGTGCTGCGTTAGAGTGTGTAGTGTGAATCTGTGGGTGAATCTGTGTAAGTCCAAACCATGAGGGAGGGAGGGAGAGCTAGCCGTGTGGTGTGAGAGAGTGGAGTGCAGTGAGAGAGACCTGAGTGAGTGAGTGTCTGTGCATGTGCTGTCCGTGGTGATGCTGTGGTGGTTGTGAGTGATGTGTGGCCGTGGGTGGTGCATGAGTGTGAAGCTGTGTGTGTGATGGGTTGGTGTTAGAGTGAGGTGAGCCGTGAGTGATGTTAGAGAGAGAGGTGAGGGAGAGTTGGTGTTTGTGTGTGCATGGATGTGAGCATGGTGCGTGTGAGGGGTGGTGAGATGTTGTGTGTGAGTGTGATCCGTGGGTTTACTTGGCTAGAGAGAGAGAGGTGCCGTGTGAGTGGCCACGGTAGAGAGAGAGGGTGAAAGTTGGTGGGTTAGAGAGAGGGAGTTGGGTGTGTGGCTGTGAGCATGGTGCCGAGGGAGAGGAGAGGGAGTGTGTGCATGGTGCCGAGGGTGTTAGCCGTGGTGGTGTCTGTGTTTAGTGTGGTGAGTGAGGTGTGTGTATGTGGGAGTTGTGGGTGGGAGGATGAAGGTGAGTGCTGTGTATGGAGTGTGGGTGGTGCTGTGTGAGCTCCCTCAACCCGTGTGTATCTCTTCCCCATGTGTGCCTTTCCCTCAACCCATTTTCTCTCTAAAATCCTTGTATGCTCTCTGTGTATCAATGTTCTATTCGAGAGAGAGAGGGCCAGCTCCTCACGTGTTCATCTCCCCTCTCCATATCTTTCAAAAATGGGTCTCCTTCACCTCTCCATGTGTGTGTTTCTACCCAAACATCTAAAGAACTCTCTCCTCCTCCTCAAGCCGTGGGTCTCCTCCTTTTATCAGTGAGTGCCTCCTCTTTCAACCTCATGTGTCCATGTGAGATGTATCTTCATGATGCTCCTGTATGTTGCTGTCTGGTGTGGTCCATTGAGTGTCTCTTCTCCTTTCTTTTTTTTTAACCAACCCGAACCCACTCACCCCATCTCCCTTGTGCTTTCTTTTTCTTTTTTTTGATTTTCTTTTCTTCTCCACTTCGTTCACCCACCCCACCCACTTAAACATCATCATACAAAATTATGCACTATCATTCTTATAAAACTTATGCACTACCTATCATCATATTCATACACCACCGCCCCACCCTTGTTTTCTTTTTTTATTTTTTATTTTCTATTTTTTTGTTTATTTTATGATTTGATTTTTTTATTTTCTTTTGTTTTAAAAATAGTTATCAATTTATATAAAACACACTTAAAAAACATGCACACACCTAATTTAATATGTACACACACATAAAATTATAAAACACTACAAATTACCAAAATATTAATGATGGTCAAAATGGGTGAGGGTGGTCAAAATAAAGTGCCCAAGTCTTAGGGCCGGTCAAAATGGGGTGTCTACAGTTGCCCCTCTTTGACAGAGCTCGAAGTCATGAAATGACGTGAGTGAATGTCAAAGCCCGAAGACGACCCTTTTGACAAGGCCGTAAGACTTGGGCAATCACACAAAATGCAATGTATGTACAAACCAGATGTAATGCAAGTGGTTGAACCCGAAGGTTGCCTACGTATCCCTTTGCAAGGAATCAAACCAGCGTAGTTCAGGGGCAGAATGCAAGTGACATACTCAAAATGCAATTTGAAAGTTGGACTTACACGCTTCGCGAAGCCGGTTTGTTTGAAAATTCATGATCATGCAAAAGAGGGATGACCTCAACCAAGAGAAATCAACATCCTAACGCGTCTCACGCGAGAGGAGAATGGGTGGTGTAAACAGACAGGCGCACCTGCTGTTTTTAACCGAGTGAATCAAAGACCTAACGCGTCTCACGCGAGAGGAAAAGGGTTGGTGTAAACAGACAGGCGCACCTGCTGTTTTTAACCGATTTGGGTGGCCACGGATGCCGCTTTTCTGATCATTTTTACAACTTTCCCTATTCTCCAACGGGGTGACAGACTAGGTTGGTTCAGTTTCCAGAGTTGAGGCGCATACAAGCTACCTCAACCTATGGGGCTACCATACAGATTTCAAGCCGAGAATGCACCCCTGGATGCACCTCTGGGTATTTAAACCAGACTTTAGTCTCGGAAATCCCGAACCTTTTGCGTTCTAGGTCTCGGCCATTCGAACTCTAGTTTCCACCGTCGCAGTTGGTCTCCTAGGAACTCATTGTAATCACAGGCAGGTGACTATACCAGACCACCTAAAGTCGTTTGGGCACGACAAACACCAAAGGAATTGCACCTTTAGAGGATTTAAGGTCTCCTAGACCATGAAAGAAGAGGGTGCATCGCCTACAAATGTGCATACCACACAAATGAGAGAAAAGTGCATCGCATTCAAATGTGCATACCACACAAATGAGAGAAAGGGTTGCATCGCATCCAAATGTGCATCCCACACAAATGGGAGAGGGGGTTGCATCGCATCCAAATGTGCATACCACACAAATGGGAGAGGGTTGCATCGCATCCAAATGTGCTACCACACAAATGGGAGAGGGTTGCATCGCATCCAAATGTGCTACCACACAAATGGGAGAGGGTTGCATCGCATCCAAATGTGCTACCACACAAATGAGAGAGGGGTTGCATCGCATCCAAATGTGCATACCACACAAATGGGAGAGGGTTGCATCGCATCCAAATGTGCTACCACACAAATGGGAGAGGGTTGCATCGCATCCAAATGTGCTACCACACAAATGGGAGAGGGTTGCATCGCATCCAAATGTGCTACCACACAAATGGGAGAGGGTTGCATCGCATCCAAATGTGCTACCACACAAATGGGAGAAGGTTGCATCGCATCCAAATGTGCTACCACACAAATGGGAGAGGGTTGCATCGCATCCAAATGTGCTACCACACAAATGGGAGAGGTTGCATCGCATCCAAATGTGCATACCACACAAATGGGAGAGGGTTGCATCGCATCCAAATGTGCATACCACACAAATGGGAGAGGGTTGCATCGCATCCAAATGTGCTACCACACAAATGGGAGAGGGTTGCATCGCATCCAAATGTGCATACCACACAAATGGGAGAGGGTTGCATCGCATCCAAATGTGCTACCACACAAATGGGAGAGGGTTGCATCGCATTCACATGTGCATACCACACAAGTGAGAAGGGGGTTGCATCGCATTCACATGTGCATACCACACAAGTGAGAACTGATCATATTCACAACTTTCCCTATTCTCCAACGGGGTGACAGACCAGGTTGGTTCAGTTTCCAGAGTTGAGGCGCATACAAGCTACCTCAACCTATGGGGCTACCATACAGATTTCAAACCGGGGATACACCCCTGGGTATTTAAACCAGGCTTTAGTCTCGGAAATCCCGAACCTTTTGCGTTCTAGGCATCGCCATTCGAACTCTAGTTTCCACCGTCGCAGTTGGTCTCCTAGGAACTCATTGCGAACACAACCAGGATAATACACAAATATTTACATAGACACACATATATGTACATATACAGACAACATACAGACAGATATATACAGATATATACACAGTATATATACAGGTATGTATGACACAGATATATACGGACCTATACACAAACATATACGGATATATACACAGATATGTATCGACAAAATACAGACATATACACAGATATATATACGGAGATATACACAGATATATACAGGTATATACATAGGTAGGGAATATTCTGTTTGGCTGCCGTCAGTGGGAAGATGCCGTTACTGAGAAGGCATATTCTGTTTGCTGACGTCAGCACACGCACGCAAAACACGCAAAAAGAAAGGAAAAACACAAAATGCTTGGACATGGGACACGGGGTGTCGAACCCCTGACCTCAAGCTCGGCCTCCGAGTCCGTAACCACTGAGCCACATCACTCTTGTGACAAAATATACAAACAAATATATATATATATACTATACAAGACATATATATATACATAAAACTAAAACAAACCAGAAAGAAACACTCAATGTGGGGTTCGAACCCCTGACCTCAGGCTCAGCCTCTCACTCTTCAACCACTGGGCCTAACCATTGAACCCAAGCCTACTCGTGTGACAGAAACAACTCAAACAAATATATATATATATATATATATATATCTATATATATAGGTACACAAGACATATATACATCAAAACCAAAATGAAAACAAAACAAGGACAAACTTGATGTGGGGTTCGAACCCCTGACCTCGGGCTCAGCCTTTCAATCCTTAACTCAGTAGGCCAAACCACTGAACCCAAGCCACACCTGTGACTCAAATGTTCAAACAAATATATAAGACATATGTATACATAAAATGAAAACAAAACAAAAGAAACACTCAATGTGGGGTTCGAACCCCTGACCTCAAGCTCAGGCTTTCCAAATCTCAACCTACTGGACCAAACCACTGAACCCAAGCCATACTTGTGACACAAATGTTCAAAACAATACCTATATTACATAACTATACAATATATATACATATATACATACACAATTCTCCCGCGTCTCTCTCTTCTTTTGATAGCCACGCCTGACACGAGGCCCTCTTTCACATCAGCTGGCCGACAAAAGCAGCCCCCTCGATCGACGCTTGCCTCGGCTCTCTCACTCTTTGTCTTCTTCTTCTCAGCTTCTTCTGCATCAGTATCTTCATCACTCTTTTTCTCATCTCCTTAACCGTTTTCTTCTTCTGCTCACTCTTCCATCTTCTCCATCACTCTCCTCCATCACTCTTCTCCATCACTCTCCTCCATCACTCTACTTCTCCTTCTTCTTTTTCTCTTTTGTTTTCGGCCATTCTTCTGTGACTGCCTTCTTTTCTGCCATTCTTCCCATGGCTTCGTCTCGCCCCTTCTCTCTCTTTCCAGATCTTAATAATCCATCGAGCTCTTCTGGGCCAAGTGCCCCTGCTCTTACTCAACCTAATCTTCCCACACTATCGGTTGAGCAAGTAATGGCTACTCAAAATGATATCGAGGCCAACCACTACACGTTGAGGTCCTGCATGGAGACAGTGGCGGCGGTCACCAACCTGTCTCACCGTCTGCAGAGCAAGGCGTGTGAGGTATACCAGCTCACTGCCCAACTCTCCCTACTCCAGTGCATGTACAGAGATGCACGGGCAGAAATTTGTGCCCTGAAGGCTGAAAACAAGGAGTTGAAGGCTGAAAACAAGGAGTTGAAGAGGCACTCCACCTCTATGGCCCGATTTGGGCAATCTTCATACCTCGCCTTTGATGGTCGGCGTGGAGCCGACTCTGTCGGTGGAAACACCGTGGTCGTTTTGGTGGAAATACTGGAGAAGGGCCTTCGAAGAGCGACAAAAAGAGGAAGAGCTCGGCGACGGAGGAGCCGAGTAAATGAAGTCGGTGCATGGCCGGCCGGCATCTGCGAAGACGAAGAAGAAGAAGAACAAGACCCCTCTTTTTTTATTTTTGTATTTTTTTTTTTTATGTATTTCTGGTTTTCTTCTTTTTTTTCTTTCTGTATTTTCTGTTTTTTTTTTTCTTTTATTTTTGTATTTTCTGTTTTTTTGTTTTTTTTTTGTTTTTTTTTTTTGAGTCTCTGTAATCGGGGATGTCCTCCCTTGACTTCAATAAAATCAGTTTCGATTTTGTACATCAATGGCGTGACTGGCACATCACTCTGATTTTGAAAATACTTTTGTTTGATCGCATTTGAGAATGATTGAAATTTGAACTCTGAATTGGACATTGATCCATACTGACCTGAATAAAAATAAAACTGACTCAACGTGAAAAAAACGAAGCCAAAATAATCCAAACACACTTCTATACACTGACTGGTATGAATACCCTAACTGGTATAAATACACTAATTAGTATGAATACACACTGACATACACTGACTGGTATGAATACCCTGACTGGTATAAATACACTGACTGGTACGAAGACACACTGATATACATTGACTGGTATGAATACCCTGACTGGTATAAATACACTGACTGGTACGAATACGCACTCACATGAAGACACACTCATATACACTGACCGGTATGAATACACACTCATATATACTGACGAGTTGACTCGAGCGGGGGAGAAGATAGAATCACTAACTCAACTATGCCCCTAATTCATTGCCTTGATTTGTTTTTTGATTTTTTGTAAAAATGTTTTGATCAACATGAGAGTTGGATTAGCATACTTATTCCATTTTCTGTTTTGAAATCATGTAAGCTAAATTGTGAGCACTGAAAATTTTTCCTTTTCAAATCCAAAGAATGGTCCACGTTTTGCAAAAATAGAACAATTTTCGAGGAAAATTAGTCAGCTTCATTCAAATTAATCAAAATCGATTTTTACAAATGGCCACTACTCAACTAACATGGAATCAACCATTGGGGTGCATAGTCCCAAACCAAATAATCAAAGGGGATAACCGAACCGAGCCGATTTGAACCAAGTCAATCCGAACCGAGTGAAGCCAAGTAAAGCTGGACCGAACCGAACCGAACCGAACCGAACCGAACCGAACCAAGTTGACTCGAACCAATTGAACTGAGCAGAACGAAGATACACCAATCATACACGGGTAGGACAACCAAGTCGACTATAGATACACCAATCAAACATGGACAAAATGAATGAGTTGAAAATTATTGGGGCCGAACTTCAAGATGAAGCTACCTACGTATCCCAAAGATAGGAATCAGGCCATCGTAGTTCGGGCTGAGGTTCACTCGAGTATTGACACTCTCCTTTTGTGCTCTAACTCTTGCCAAAGCCGCCCTTTCGGGTTTTCAACCTTGCGAGCTTTTTATTTTTTCATTTTTCTATTTTTTTTCTTTTCATTTTGATTTTCATTTTGTTCATTTCATTTTTTTTTTATTTCTTTTGAGTTTCTTTTTGTTTTTTGTTTTTCTGCTCTAACTTTTGCCTGGGTCTTCCGAGTTTTCAACCCAGCGAGCCTCTCAAGGGTTACTTTCAGTGTAACTTGTCCATGTTGATTGGGGGATCTCTAAGCCAACTATAAGAACAACTGCTACACTTGACCGATAGATATGATGATGTAGGGACTAGGCTAATTGGGTCCGAATTTGCCCCTAGTGTTGCCCCTAGTGTAGTGGATAGGAACTTGACTGTCCTTCAATAATAAAATTCATTCTCTCAAATTCAGGGTTTTGCCTTTCTGGGCGGTTCATTGGGAAACGGTTCAGTTTTAATCCTTTGATCACATCCAACTTTTTGCCCCTAGTTCAAGGGCTACTTCAAATCTTAAATCACATCCGACCTTCTTGCCCCTAGTTCAAGGGTTGCTTTCAATCTGAATCATAGGCCATACATAGTTTTGGCTAAGGTTCACTCGGGTATTGACACTCTCCTTTTGCGCTCTAACTTTTGCCAAAGCCGCCCTTTCGGGTTTTCAACCTTGCGAGCTTTTCATTTTCCTTTTTATTTTTCCTTCTTTTTTTTTATGCTCTAACTTTTGCCTGGGTCGCCCTTCCGGGTTTTCGGCCCAGCGAGCCTCTCAAGGGTGGTACTTTATTGCCCCTAGTTCAAGGGCTGCCTCCATTTCAACTATGCAAGCCTCACACTTTTGCCCCTAGTTCAAGGGCTGTTTCAAATCGAAATCACATTCTCCCTTATTGCCCCTAGTTGAAGGGCTGCCTCCATTTTGAATCACATCATTGCCCCTAGTTCAAGGGCTGTTTCCATTTGAATCATATTCGACCTTTATTGCCCCTAGTTTAAGGGCTGTTTCCAATTTGGCTATGCAAGCCTTACACTTTGATTGATCATGGGAGACTTCAAATCACGGTTTGAAAGCTAAGGAACTAAGGAGGTTGGACCACGAGTCAAGAGGGACCCTATGCTGTATAATCAATTCCATGCATGTTTTCGTAGGACCGCGCAAAAACAGTTTTTTGAAATCTTTTCACAAAGTGACTAATCGCTCGTACTCTTACGAAGACAAGATAGAACCAATTTGGACCAAGCCAGGATCCTTCTCAGTACCCACATTAACAAAAATGATCTCATTCATCAAAGGCTTAGCACACCTCTCTTCCTCTCAGTTGATCAAAATTTGAAAATCCCGAGGAAATTCTTTCTCTTCGTTTTTATCAGATTTTTGGAAAAAGTTTTGGAAAACTTTGGTCAACGCGATGATTTAAAGGCACAGAAAAGTAGGCAGACTCTATGGCATTTTTTTATATTTTATTTTTTTGAATTTTTTTTTTTGAAAAGAGACTATGACTCAGCAATGACACAGACTCAAAAGAAAATGACAAAGAAGACCTAGACAAGACAGAAATGTCTAGGTTAGCACTCTCGAAATCAACAGACTCTGACTCACTAGAATGACTCGAGTCTGATCCCAACTCTACAAACTTGGTGGAATCAAACTTAGACTCAATACTCAATTCAGAATTCAGAATAAAACCATTCTCAATTTTGCTAGTCAAAGTGTGCGCCAGCCACAACATTCAAAATAAAGCTCGTGCAGTCAACAAGTGGTCACTCCCCAATTACAGAAACAAAATGGAACTTCCAATTATGCCCTCACTAAAAACACATTGAACCCCACAAACTGAAATGCCTGAACCACTCACTTGAATTTGAGAACCCCTGTATAGATCCAATACATTGCACATAACACATAGCAGGAAAGAGAACAAACACCCCTATGGAGGGTAGGGTTATCCTGTCCTAGCTTGAAATGATCTAGGGTTTCACTATTCAGACAAGTGGTATCACACATCCTAGAAATAGGAGAGCATCCTGTCCTAATTTGGAAGGTACTATGGCTCACTATATGTACAAGGTTAGCTTTGTTCTAAGGGTTGAAGTCAAGGTGACGTTACCAAAGAGTCCTTTGAGTCATAACCAATAAAGATCCCAGGAAATCAGAAGAGCCAAATAGACTCTCTTCGAAGTCTGAGAACCTTAGATAGCAAAGCTAGATAGCAGGGCTACATAGCAAAGCTACCCTTTTGACAGATCTCAAAAGGTTATAACACAAGGCCTCTAAAGTATCGTACAGAGTGCACCAATGCATGCAATGCAATAAACATATAATTGAAAATAAATGTCATATCATGGAGTTCGAGTCAAGGTTTCATAAATCCCCAGCAGAGTCGCCAGAAACTGTAACATGCCCGGGAGGGTACCCGCGCGCGTTAAACAGTTCGGACTCCCGAGATCTCTTTGATCGCAATGTTTCACGAGTGCAATGTGAAACGTAGATGAGAGTCCAGATTTGGCAACTTTTATTGAAAATCCATTTTATTGCAATTTTGTTAAAAATGGACTGCGTCATCAGAACTCAGAGTCGCCACCTAATATTTTGGGAAATTAGGAAACCCATGACTCGGTGCCAAAGGCCACTGTTCGTCGTAACCAAGGATGCTTGGCTCGGAACCTTAGGTATGAGAGGGGAAGGTCAATAATGAGCACCCCCGCTCACCCGATCGAAAGATCGGCCTCTACTAAACCATGATATGACTTTTATTTTCTTTATATGTTCATGTTCTGATTATTTTAGTAAATCCTAAAATTTACTATGTGAAGCATACAAGTATAGACTAGTTTGCTCAAATTGGAACAATTCAACTTCATGTTCGTTTTTCGAAAAGGGTTTGATTTTGCCACCATCAAGTGGGCTTAACACGTACAATCTTTGAATTATTCCAATTCAAACAACAAGCCTTCATCCACAGGCATTCAAACAGTTTATCACTTAAACAAATAGCCACATGGTAGGATGCTAAACATAATAAGAAAATCACACACAAACGGGATGCTAAAGCATAAAAACTTACATGTTTGACGACCCGCGAACAAGCTACAAAACAAAGTTAGTAAAACATGCATGATCTTATATACAAAATCCTAATGCAATTCACTCATGAGATGCACTAAAGATTTGGCTTCTAGAATATGGCATATGAATCATCTCAAAACATCTGATAGCATAAAAAATCATGGGATAATCAATTGACGCATAAAGATGCAAATTTAGCCAAATCTTATGCATGGATCATGGATGTAAAGCAGGGATATGCATGACATGTCAAGATATATACATACACACAGTTAGGGAAAGCGATAAAAGAATGGGATAGAAAGAAGCGGGGTGGGGGAATTATTACAATACTTTAAATATTACAGATCCGAATAAAAGAGGAGGGAGAAATAATAAAATAAAATAAAACCTCACAAACACTCAAAATAAAATAAAATAAAATAAAATCTTCCATCCAGCAGACTTGCACACCTCAGCCCATGTACTCAATTCATCTTCAATGGAGGGCCCATCTTTTCTCTTTTGTTTACATCCATGAACCATCCTCACAAACCAAACCCCACTTACCACCTTTTCTCTCTCTAAGCCGAGAGAGAGAGAGAGAGAGAGAGAGAGAGAGAGAGAGAGAGCCGTGGGTTGTGCATGGGGGTGAGAGAGTTGGGTTTTTGGTTGTGTGCAGTGATGTGCCGAGTGAGAGAGGTGCTGTGTGTGCATGTAAGGTGCCATGCATGGCCTGTCGTGAGTGTGTGCCGTGGTATGCATGCCGTGGGTGTCTTAGAGAGAGAGTCTTAGAGAGAGAGAGAGAGCCGGGTGTGCCATGTGTGTGTGCTGCATGGGTCTGCCGCCGGGTGCATGGCCGTGTGTGTTGATGGTGTTAATGGTGCTCGTGTATGTGTGTTAACAGTGCTGGGTCTGGAGTGAGTGAGGTGTGTCCGGTGGTCTCTAAAGAGAGGGATAGAGAAAGAGGTTGGTTCATGGGTGAGTGAGGTGTGTCCGGTGGTCTCTAGAGAGAGAGGGATAGGTGGCCATGCATGGGTTTGGGGTGGTGGTGTGCTGCGTTAGAGTGTGTAGTGTGAATCTGTGGGTGAATCTGTGTAAGTCCAAACCATGAGGGAGGGAGGGAGAGCTAGCCGTGTGGTGTGAGAGAGTGGAGTGCAGTGAGAGAGACCTGAGTGAGTGAGTGTCTGTGCATGTGCTGTCCGTGGTGATGCTGTGGTGGTTGTGAGTGATGTGTGGCCGTGGGTGGTGCATGAGTGTGAAGCTGTGTGTGTGATGGGTTGGTGTTAGAGTGAGGTGAGCCGTGAGTGATGTTAGAGAGAGAGGTGAGGGAGAGTTGGTGTTTGTGTGTGCATGGATGTGAGCATAGTGCGTGTGAGGGGTGGTGAGATGTTGTGTGTGAGTGTGATCCGTGGGTTTACTTGGCTAGAGAGAGAGAGGTGCCGTGTGAGTGGCCACGGTAGAGAGAGAGGGTGAAAGTTGGTGGGTTAGAGAGAGGGAGTTGGGTGTGTGGCTGTGAGCATGGTGCCGAGGGAGAGGAGAGGGAGTGTGTGCATGGTGCCGAGGGTGTTAGCCGTGGTGGTGTCTGTGTTTAGTGTGGTGAGTGAGGTGTGTGTATGTGGGAGTTGTGGGTGGGAGGATGAAGGTGAGTGCTGTGTATGGAGTGTGGGTGGTGCTGTGTGAGCTCCCTCAACCCGTGTGTATCTCTCCCCCATGTGTGCCTTTCCCTCAACCCATTTTCTCTCTAAAATCCTTGTATGCTCTCTGTGTATCAATGTTCTATTCGAGAGAGAGAGGGCCAGCTCCTCACGTGTTCATCTCCCCTCTCCATATCTTTCAAAAATGGGTCTCCTTCACCTCTCCATGTGTGTGTTTCTACCCAAACATCTAAAGAACTCTCCCCTCCTCCTCAAGCCGTGGGTCTCCTCCTTTTATCAGTGAGTGCCTCCTCTTTCAACCTCATGTGTCCATGTGAGATGTATCTTCATGATGCTCCTGTATGTTGCTGTCTGGTGTGGTCCATTGAGTGTCTCTTCTCCTTTCTTTTTTTTTTTTTTTTTTTTAACCAACCCGAACCCACTCACCCCATCTCCCTTGTGCTTTCTTTTTCTTTTTTTTGATTTTCTTTTCTTCTCCACTTCGTTCACCCACCCCACCCACTTAAACATCATCATACAAAATTATGCACTATCATTCTTATAAAACTTATGCACTACCTATCATCATATTCATACACCACCGCCCCACCCTTGTTTTCTTTTTTTATTTTTTATTTTCTATTTTTTGTTTATTTTATGATTTGATTTTTTTATTTTCTTTTGTTTTAAAAATAGTTATCAATTTATATAAAACACACTTAAAAAACATGCACACACCTAATTTAATATGTACACACACATAAAATTATAAAACACTACAAATTACCAAAATATTAATGATGGTCAAAATGGGTGAGGGTGGTCAAAATAAAGTGCCCAAGTCTTAGGGCCGGTCAAAATGGGGTGTCTACACATGCAAGCTTTTTTTTTTTTTTCTTTACAATAATAAGATGATTTTAAGACTATCAACATCTTCAAACACTTGATATACACATCACAAAATTCCTACACATATATATAAAATTTCTATTTATGAGTAGTCATTTTGATCATAATGACATAATCTGAAAACTTCACTAATAAAAAGAAATGAGAGGGTTGAGAGGGTTTTCTTACTTAGTTGTAGGATTGAAATAGAATAATGAAATGGTAGGAAAATATGCAATCTCAACCTCCTCCTCTTCTTCCACAAGAATTCCCTCTATATTTTTTTTTCTAGATTGGGCTTTGAACAAACACAGTGTGTAAAACACGGTGTGTGATATGAATTTATAGAGCCACCTCTTTGAGGCTCTCTCTCTCTCTCTCTCTCTCTCTCTCTCTCTCTCTCTCTCACATTTTTTCCAATATTATATCTTGCTCACTTTCTCTAAATTCTAAGAATGAAAGCTTTCCCTAAATTCCAAGAGGGATGGTGGGTTATAGTTCCTATAACACCATGCAAACAAGCAGGTGGCATAGCTACGAACATCTCTTTTTTTTTTCTTTTATTTATTTATTTATTTTTTGTGTGTGTGTGTATTTGTATGGGTTTCTGAAAATTGATACACTAAGATTTTTAACTAAGGTATTTAGTAAGAATAATTATTATATTGAATCCTAATTAAAATAATTTATAAACAACAAATATTGAACACCCACAAACTTATTATTCTTAATAATGTCTTTGTTAGTGATTGAATTGAGTCAATTTAAAACTAATTTTTACACTAACATACAATTCAGATAGACTGTAGACAAAATTAATTAATTAATTTATTTATTTATTTTCTTTTAAGAATAATTAAATGTGGGGTTTTCACAATCTACCCTCCTAAAAAAAAATTTCATCCTCGAAATTAATTCGTACCTTTAGACTCGAAAAGTTGAGGGTAATTGGCACGTATCATATCTTCTCGTTCCGACATTGACTCTTCCGTCCCACGATGTCTCCAGAGAACTCGAACCAACGGTATAGTTTTACCTCTTAATTTCTTCTTGCGACGATCTAAAATTTTGACAGGCTTTTCTTCAAATGTCACGTCTTCATCAAGGTTAATTTCCTCCCAATTGATGATGTAAGAAGAGTGTGGCTCGTATTTCCATAGCATAGAGACGTGGAAAACATTATGTACTCCAGCCAGTTGAGGCGGTAGGGCCAAACGGTACGCCACTTCTCCTATTTTGTCCAAAATTTCGAAAGGCCCAATGAAGCGAGGTGACAACTTTCCCTTCTTTCCGAATCGAACAACTCCTCGACGAGGCTGTATTTTCAGAAACACATGATCTCCAACTTTAAATGCTAAAGGTCTTCTCCTTTGATCTGCATAGCTTTTCTGCCTACTCTGAGCGGTCTCGAGCCGTTGCCTAATTAGTTTCACCTTCTCGGTAGTTTCTTGAACTAATTCTGGCCCTAAAAGAGGTGCTTCTCCGACTTCTATCCAACATATTGGTGATCAGCAAGGCCGTCCGTACAAAGCTTCATACGGTGCCATACCAATACTTGCTTGAAAACTGTTATTGTAAGAGAATTCGACTAGTGGTAAGTGTTTCTCCCAATTACCTTTAAAGTCCATCACACAAGCTCGAAGCATGTCTTCTAAAGTCTGAATTGTTCTTTCTGATTGACCGTCAGTTTGAGGATGAAAAGCTGTACTAAAACACAACTCTGTACCCAAGGCTTTCTGTAGACTTTGCCAGAATTGTGACGTAAAACGAGAATCACGATCCGACACTATTGAGACTGGTACTCCGTGCAATCTAATGATTTCTCGAATAAATAATCGACTTAAAGATTCGAGTGTGCCTGTTGGTCCTATTGGTAGGAAATGTGCCGTCTTAGTTAATCGATCAACCACCACCCAAATGGCATCATGGCCTTGCGGCGACCGGGGTAATCCCGTTACAAAATCCATTGTTATGTGTTACCATTTCCACTTAGGTATTGGTGAAGGTTGGAGTTTCCCTGCCGGCCTTTGATGTTCTGCCTTCACTTGCTGACACGTCAAGCACTTAGATACGAATTGAGCAACGTCCTTCTTCATTCCACTCCACCAATACTGTCGCTTAAGATCCTGGTACATCTTATTTCCTCTCGGATGAACCGCAAAAACCGAATGGTGAAATTCTTTAAGTACTTCCTCTCTTAATTGTTCGATGTTTGGCACAAAAATTCTACCTAAATACCTTAAACTACCATCTTGATGGAGCGTCCAATCCGGTGAAGATTCCCCGGACACTAATCGGGCCTTGATGAAGTCGGTCTCCTGATCAAATCTTTGGGTTTCCAACACTTTGGTAAGAAGTTGGGGTGTTGTGACTATTGTAAACAACCTACCCTTCCCATGCTGAGTCTCTGGTTGTAACTTAAACCCATTCACGGTGCTTACCATTTCCCATTCTTTAATTGATATGTTGGCTACAATCTCTCTTGTCTTTCGACTTAGTGCATCTGCTACAACATTAGCCTTCCCGGGATGATAAGACAAGGTGAATTGGTAATCTTCAAGGTACTCCATCCAGCGTCTCTGCCTCATGTTTAAATCCCTTTGTGTGAACAAGTACTTCAAGCTTTTGTGATCGGTAAATACCTCAAATTTTTCGCCATAAAGGTAATGTCGCCAAGTCTTAAGTGCATAGACCACAGCCGCCAACTCCAGATCGTGAGTAGGATAATTTTTCTCATGATTCTTCAATTGTCTTGATCCGTAAGCTACTACCTTCCCGTTTTGCATTAACACACTACCTAACCCTTCCTTAGAGGCATCACAATAAACAATGTACCCAACGTCACGTTCGGGTATGATTAATATAACAGCGCTTGTCAATCTCTTTTTGAGTTCTTGAAATGACTGCTCATACGTTTCGTTCCATTCAAACTTTACTCCTTTTTGCGTTAGGCGTGTCATTGGCTTGGCTAATTTGGAGAAATCTTGAATGAATCTCCTATAATAACCTGCTAATCCCAAGAAACTACGAATCTCAAACATATTCTTAGGTTGTTTCCACCCCATTACTGCTTCTACTTTAGCAGGATCCACTGATATCCCTGATTCAGACACAACATGACCTAAAAATTTTACTTCCTTCAACCAAAATTCACATTTGCTAGCCTTAGTATACAATTGGTTCTCTCTTAGAATTTGCAAAACAGTTCTCAGATGTTGCTCGTGGTCTTCCTCCGATCGTGAGTATATCAAAATATCGTCAATGAATACCACCACAAATTGGTCCAAATAAGGGGTAAAAATTTTGTTCATTAAACTCATGAATACCCCAGGCGCATTTGTCAAGCCAAATTGCATTACCACAAACTCATAGTGGCCATAACGGGTTCGAAACACGGTTTTGGGTATATCTTCTCCTCTGACACGAAGTTGGTGATATCCCGACCTAAGGTCAATTTTGGAAAAACATTTTGAGCCTCTTAATTGATCGAACAAGTCATCAATTCTGGGTAGGGGATATCGATTTTTAATGATGACTTGATTTAGTTGTCGGTAATCGATGCACAATCTTAAGGTTCCATCTTTCTTTTTCGCGAATAATGCTGGCGCCCCCCAAGGAGACGTACTTGGTCTGATGAACTTTTTATTCAACAGTTCTTGCAACTGCTCCTTTAATTCTCGAAGTTCGGCTGGCGCCATACGATGTGGTGCTATTGAAATTGGTGCGGTCCCAGGTTGAAGCTCAATCGTGAAATCTACGTCTCGTTTTGGGGGTAATCCCGGTAGTTCGTCAGGGAAAACGTCAGCGTACTCGCACACCACATGGGGTAATCCTGGATCCTCTCGATTTTTGCCTTTCAAAATTAGGCTTACCAACCATCCGGTTAGTTGATCATGCCATCGTGACTTGTGACACGTTGGAGTTAGAGAATCTTGTCTATCTCCTTTAAATTGAATTTTCGTGCCGTTAAGGGAGGATGCTGTCACTGTCTTATGGTAACAATCAATAATGGCTTGATGAACTGACAACCAGTCCATTCTTAGGATGACGTCAAAATCAGACATATTCATAACCCTTAGATCACAAATCAAATATGAACCAGAGATTTCTAGTTCACAAGACTTACATACTAGATTTACTCGGGTTTGGCCGCCTAAGGGTGAAGCGACACTCATAGCTATCTCTAGCGTCTCTGGCTCTAAACCCAAACTTGTCACACGTACAGTGGATATAAAAGAATGCGAAGCTCCAGAATCAAACAATACTTTAACCCAAGAATTCATAAGGATTAACATACCTTGAATTACTGATGGGTTATCAACATCTTCTCCTTCTTGAAGAGCATACATTCTCCCTACTGTCTGTTGGTTAGCCCCTTCTGGTTTCTTTCCATTTCCAGCTCCTTGTGATTGTGTTCTTGGTCGGCCTGCATTCTTAGAGGCTTGAGGCTGCCCCTTGTTGGTCTGAGTATTTTGAGTAGGCTTAGAACCTTGCCCTGGTTGGCATTTGTTGTATTATTGTGCCCCTTGCTGATCCATAAAATACTCCCCACCTTGAGGACACTCACTTCGACGATGCCTCTGTTGACCACATCTAAAACATCTTCATTTCCACTCATTTACAAAGTTTCCTCCTTGCTGGTTTCCTCGTTTCTGCCTTTGTTGTTGCTGCATCCCTCCGGCATAAGGTGCTGGCGCAGGATGGTTTCTGGTGTTGCGGACTGGGCCTCCTCCGCGTGGTTGGTTGTTGTTCCTTGATCGCTGATTTCGAATGCGTTCGGAATCTGCTAACTCTCGTTCTACAATTAAAGCTCGATCCACCATCTGGGCATAGGTGGAGAGTTGTACTGCGATCAATCTTCCTCTAATGTCTGTGTCCAAACCCCATTCAAATCGCCTAACCTTATCCTTTTCATTTGCTACTATGGCTGAAGCGTACCGTGAGAGAGCTTCAAAACGGTTCGCATATTGAGCGACTGGCATTTTTCCTTGTTTCAATTGAAGGAACTCTTGAATCATTTCTTGCCTTAGCGAGTTAGGAAAATACTTTTCCATGAACAGATCTTCGAACTGTCTCCAAGTTAATGTCTCTACTCGTCGAGTACTTTTGATCATTTTCCACCAATGATCTGCTTCCCCTTCTATTTGAAATACCGCCATGGTCACTCTATCTTGTTCATTTCGGATGTCGGAAGTATCGAGCAACTTCTTAATTTGTCTTAACCAAGCTTCAGCTTCATGGGGGTTTGATCCACCAAGGAATTTGTGGGGACGTAGCTTTTCAAATTTTGCTATCATTTCCGATTTGTTTTGATCTTGGTTTCGGGGTGGTATATTGCCTACCCTATCAGCAATCGCGCGTATAATTCAAGCGACATCGCCATCAGACAGTCCATCACCATTACCGTTGTTAGTATTTCTTGTTCGTCTAGCCATTCTGCATGATGGGATTTTCTTGTGATTTATTCATTTATTTATTATCATTATCATCATTATTATTATTATTATATTTATGTGCAAGGATAAAAAAAAAAGAAAACTTCATTAATTAGATTAGATAAGCTACAATTAGCAAAATACAAATAAAACATAGGAAAAGATTAAATAACATACTACGGGCAAAAGATAGCCCCTACAATCCGAGTTAACTCCTACACTCACAATTCTAAACTAGGCAATTTCAACTCTCGTACAAAACCAAAGGTTCAAATAATATTAAATAAAAACTTAAAATTATCCAAATACAACATCAAATGAAATTATAAGGTCCTTAATAGCTAAGATAATAAAATTATTCGACTTTAGTCATGATTTCAAGTCAGCCAAGGCTCTACGTTAGCGTCAACTCCATTTCAGCTTCAATTATTTCCTTGCCAAAACCTGGCATAAAACGCCAACGCAACAAAAATATATGCCATGAGTTTTGCAACACAGTAAGAAAACATAACCAACCTACCATTCTTTTTAAGAGAAAAATAATGAGATTATAAACATGAGATAACAATATAATTGTAACATAAATTACAACCATTAAGATAATTTCAATAATTTTAATAAATTAGGTGACACTCAAAATCTCACCAAAGAGATTTAACTTACCAACCACTAAGCATGGCAACGGTTAATTTGAAACCCTCCCTTGGTCAAATATTCAAGTGTTACCAACCGTAACTACCAGGGATGCCCACGTCCAGAGTTATATACCCAAGTAGTGGCATCCGTGGTCTGCCCCAAGGAAATGGTCTGCCAGAGGTACATAACCTCCCTGTGTGCCACCTGTACATCCATCCTTATTCCAAAACCGAATACTGAAAAGGGTTCAAATACGTCCCGTGCCATCTTAGGATTTCACGACAATTTACACGAGAATTCTCAAAACCAGGGCTCACCCTGAACAACCGGTATTAACCGTCAATTGTTAACTTTGTATATGCCGTTAATCATTTCAATTAATTTTGGTATTAATCACAAATAATTCCAAATTTTTAATCACAAGTAATGTTATACCAACTCATTAAAATTCCCAACATAAAATATTGCACATGACACACAATACTAAATAAATGTATAGAATTTAAATAAACAATTTATTTAAATCATGGTATGAAATAATAATTTAGATACAAAGAAAATAAACCATAATCACACACATGCATGGATTTTTAATTTATAAGATTAGGCTGCCACAATATTAAATAAACCACAATACACCCATACATTAATTTACAATATTTGATGAAACAACCATAAAGATTAATAAGCTACTAATCAACATAGATTAGTTAGTTAAAGAATGAATCATTGATCTAGTGGTAATTGTTTAAGAAGCCAAGTAAAGGATCAATCCATTTGGAAAAGAAGGACATTGTAATGAAAGAATATGTGAAATAAGAACCCGGTTTATTTAAATGCGAAAGAATAAACGTAGTAGAACTTCGGACTGTTTAGACGAAAAAAGACTAGGAAAGTCAAGTTTGATCAATGGAGTAATGTTGTATTTCAATATGTATATGTTATGTGCTTGTGTAGGTCACGCGCCATTGTCTGCCTGATTTATCTGATATGTCCAGTCTGTCTGATTGCTTCTGCAGCCATCTGTGAGTAATAACTTTGTAAAGTTATGTTTAACTTTAAGTATTTTCTGACTGATATGATATGATCTGTTTTTCTGAAATGCTACTTTATGAGTTATGAATGAATGTCCAATTTTCTGAAATGTATTGTGGCACCCTTAGTTCACGTGGCCCTCGCCCGGGGGTAACAATACCGCGGCCAATCTGTATCTGGCCCTCGCCCGGGGGTAACAATACCGCGGCCAATCTGTATCTGGCCCTTGCTTGGGGGTAACAATACCATGGCGACTTGCGCGCAAGATATGGACCTTTATGGTCGTTGGTACCAACTGTGTATATGGGTCTCTGGACCAATCTGATCTGATAGCTAATGGGTGTACCACGTATGATCTTATGCAAAATCTGAATATGAATATGAGTATGCATCTGAATCTATTTCTGACTTAAAATCTGAATATGCATAAGACTCTATTTCCGATAAGATTATGTTTCTGATATAAACTCTGATTTCTAACTCTGTGATGGACATCATTCATTAAAACCCTTTACTCTGTTATTATTCACTGGGCTTTAGTTCACTGTATTATTTATGTATGTAGGTGATCAGATGCGTGACCAGGCTTAGAGGCATCTGTCTAGAATCTGTTTTGTCAGCCAACCTATGTGCCTCCCGTGGAGGTTCCGGATATGTTAAGTGATTATCGCTAAGTGATTTAAAGTTTAAGTTTTGCTTCCGTGTTTGGTTAAACAAGTCTTGTGTATTTTGAAAAAGGACTAAATAAAAACTTAAAATTATCCAAATACAACATCAAATGAAATTATAAGGTCCTTAATAGCTAAGATAATAAAATTATTCAACTTTAGTCATGATTTCAAGTCAGCCAAGGCTCTACGTTAGCGTCAACTCCATTTCAGCTTCAATTATTTCCTCGCCAAAACCTGGCATAAAACGCCAGGGCAACAAAAATATATGCCATGAGTTTTGCAACACAGTAAGAAAACATAACCAACCTATCATTCTTTTTAAGAGAAAAATAATGAGATTATAAACATGAGATAACAATATAATTGTAACAATTACCATTCTTTTTAAGAGAAAAATTTTATACTATGGAATTGATTTATGAATTTAAGTATGGAATTAATTTAAGAAAATGAGATAAATCTGTGTCATAAAATTTCTAGAAATTTTACATAATTATTTATAACTTATTTTTGGGAAATTCTTTCTGAAAAATGACTTAAACATATTTATTGAATATTCTGTACATTTTCATGAATTTTAGAATTGTATAAATAATTTATTTATAATTTTTATTACCTAAGGTATAACCTGAAAAATTCTGGACGGGTTTAAGATCATCACTTCAATTATTTATTTGGATAAAAATCAATTATTGTGTTGGTCTAATTCATCAAATATTGTAAATTAATGTATGGGTGTATTGTGGTTTATTTAATATTGTGGCAGCCTAATCTTATAAATTAAAAATCCATGCATGTGTGTGATTATAGTTTATTTTCTTTGTATCTAAATTATTATTTCATACCATGATTTAAATAAATTGTTTATTTAAATTCTGTACATTTATTTAGTATTGTGTGTCATGTGCAATATTTTATGTTGGGAATTTTAATGAGTTGGTATAACATTACTTGTGATTAAAAATTTGGAATTATTTGGTATTAAGGGTTCAAATAAGCCCCGTGCCACCTTAGGGTTTCGCGACACAATTTACTTAAAACTTATTAAAAACCAGGGCTCACCCTGAATACCCGGTATTAACCCTTTATCAGTAACTTATTATATACCGTTAATCATTTTGGTTAATTTATATATTAAACACAAATTATTCAAATCTCAATCACCAATAACGTTATACCAACTAAAGAAAAACTCCCAACATAAAACATTATGCATGTCACACAATAATAGTTCAATGTACAAAATTTGGTAGACAATTACTTAAAACCATGGTATGAACATAATAACTTAGATACAAGAAATAAACCATAAATACACACATGCACAAATTTTTGATTTACTAAATTAGACTAGCACAATATTAAAGTGATGATTTTATCCTGTCCAGAAAAATTTTCAGAATATATATCTTGCAAATAAAATTATAAATACATTACTTATACAACTCTAAAATTCATATCAATCTACAGCATACTCCATAAACATGTTATGGTCATTTTTCAGAAAGCATTTTCCAAAAATAAATTATAAATAATTCTTAAAAATTCCAACGGTGTTTATGACACAGATTTGTCACATTTCCTTATATTAATTCCATGCTTAAATTTATAAATCAAACCCATAATATAAAAATTTATCATGAAACTAGACTTCTCAAATTTCATCTTTTAGTTAGAAATTACCAGATTTGGCTTAGTATAGAATTTTAAATAAATTTTCAAATACATGGTAAAATCTGTCACACAGTTTCAGATTTAGTTAAAAATCTTAGTGTATCAATTTTCAGAAACCCATACAAATACACACACACACAAAAAAAATAAAAATAAAAAAGAAAAAAAGAAAAAAAAAAGAAGAGATGTTCGTAGCTATGCCACCTGCTTGTTTGCATGGTGGTATAGGAACCATAACCCACCATCCCTCTTGGAATTTAGGGAAAGCCTTCATTCTTAGAACTTGGAGAAAGTGAGCAAGATATAATAATGGAAAGAATGTGAGAGAGAGAGAGAGAGAGAGAGAGCCTCAAAGAGGTGGCTCTATAAATTCATATCACACACCGTGTTTTACACACTGTGTTTGTTCAAAGCCCAATCTAAAAAATATATATATATATATATAGAGGGAATTCTTGTGGAAGAAGAGGAGGAGGTTGAGGTTGCATATTTTCCTACCATTTTATTATTCCATTTCAATCCTACAACTAAGTAACAAAACCCTCTCAACCCTCTCATTTCTTTTTATTAGTGAAGTTTTCAGATTATGTCATTATGATCAAAATGACTACTCACAAATAGAAATTTTATATATATGTGTAGGAATTTTGTGATGTGTATATCAAGTGTTTGAAGATGTTGATAGTCTTAAAATCATCTTATTATTGTAAAGAAAAAAAAAAAAAAAAAAGCTTGCATGTGTAGTTTATACATTTAAAAAGAAGATTGAAAAAAAAAAAAAAAAAATCTGTTTTGAATCTGCCAGCATGTTTACCCGAATTTTTAGATAATTTTATACTCAAAATTTCGAGATGATTTCTTCTACAAAGTTGTTGATAATGATGTCTAGTTTATCCAAAAAATTTTGGAAACAATTTTTGAGCTTTCTACGACCAAGTTGTCACGCCCCAATTTTAATTACTCGAAAATATTATCAAAGCCTATAAATTTAGGTCAATTTTTTTTTTATACATTTACAAATATCTATTACACTTGAGTAATAGAATCACAATGATACATGTTCTCCCTCTCTCAATAAATACAACAACAATAATATATGCCAAGCTTCTGCCGCGAGGCTACAAATAAATATATACTGTCACGCCCTCAAAATTAAACCCATTAAATATAAAACAAGGCATGCATTATTAAAAGAAAAACATTATATTATTTAAATCATCAGAGTATTGCGAAATAAAACATCAAAATAAATGCCCTACGGGCTTACATCTTGCCAAGCCAACACTTGGACACAATTTCATGAGTTCTAACTCAAAACAAATAAAGCCCTGGGCTTGAATGTTTACATAATTCAAATAAAACAACTAAAACAAATAAAACAAGTCTTCAAGTCCAAATCCTCACAAGCTAAGTCCTTGGAGGTAGTGAACCACCTGAACCTGAAAATGAAGTTCCCATATAGGGTGAGCCACAGCCCAGTAGAGAAATACTAAACCAAGCATAAGAATTAACTAAAGCAGTAGCACCCGATACATGGTTAACACAAGATAATCAATTTACAATTCATCGACACTAATGCCTACGTTGTCTATGACACATGGTCTATGACACCTTTTACTTTCCATTTATACAGTCATGGCTCAGAACCTGGCCAAACAACTCAACAAGGATAACAAATCAGGTTAAACCTTTCTCATAACATAATAAACACACATGCTGGTGTTATACCAATCTCAATCAAATTCACTTCCTTACTTCCCAACTGATACACATGGTGGTGATGTATCATATCAACAACAAATAGAAATATTTCTATTATAATTAAGCACACACATAAGTGATGCTACTGGAGTCCATCCCCTATCTCCTCCCAACAAGTCCGGTTTAGAGGTCCATCCCCTATCTTCCCCTAAACCGTGGAGTTCATCCCCTATCTCCTCCAAAACCAAATGCATATGCAACATAATCAATACTTGTCATATACAACACATAATTAATACACGAATGTTCTGTATTAACTCAACAGTCAAACAATTGACTCAATTTCAGTTATACCTAAGCCGCATGCAAGGTCTACAACAATCAATGACTATCCTCCACCGATAGCCCAAAACAATTATTTTTAAGCAAGAAATAACTATTACAATAAATGTAATTTCAATAATTTCAAAGGTAGTATTTAAACTACCAAATACATCATTAAACCACTAAATTCCCCAATCTCATGAATTTAACCCAATATCACAATCTTCCTTTAAATTAATTATATAAATTAATCTATGACAAAACCCTAAGGTTTCTCCCAAAATTACCAAACTACCCCCATATACCAAAATACCACCACTTAGGATTAAAGCGTATAAATGGAGTAGGAAATCCCTACCTCGAAGAAATAACTCAAAAGGAGAAGACGAAGATGAAGCCCCAAACTCCAAAGTGCTCCAACCCACCAAAAGTTCAGATTAAACTGAAGCCCTCGACCCACTCTAACTTTTTAATAAAGGATCTAGGGTAGGAACACCCTAAAACTAGATGAAACCTAGGGTAGAAGGTGTGTATGGAGAGAGAATGGTCGGACCTAGGGTTTCGAAACAAAAAGAGATAGAAAAATGATTAAAAAACCCGCTGCTGCCTATTTAAACTGAACAGGCTCGCTCGAGCGAAGACATGGTCGCTCGAGCGACCAGACACAAAAATCCACGCTCGAGCGAAGAAAAGCTCGCTCGAGCCAAAAACTCGATGCTTCAGGTCTGCAACCCAGAAGCTCGCTCGAGCGACGAAATTCTCGCTCGAGCGACGAACTCGAAAACATACACCTCGCTCGCTCGAGCGAAGAAATGCTCGCTCGAGCCAAGAAACACATCTCTCAGGTCCTAAGCCCAGACGCAGACTCTCGCTCGAGCGACCAAACCCTGGCTCGAGCGAAGAACAAAAACAGCAGCTCGCTCGAGCGACCAACTCCTCGCTCGAGCGAAGGTCCAAAAATCTGGACAGCAACACTTGGTTTCCAACCCAACCAACCTGTAACAAACCTGCCCAACTCAACCCATAACTCAAAATAAAGAATTAAAGGACAACAACAACAATACACAATGCCTGGATCCACAGAACTTAAGTCCGAATACAACAATCTAAAGGAAAAGACCGGGGTCGCTATATATACAAATACAAATTCCACTACCTTTACATCTACTATGAAGTTATACAAATGGACTCAAGACTTCCATACATCTTCAATCAAATAATCCAAACTTTCTTCTTGTAAAAAGATTAAATAACAACGGGGTGAGCACTAATGCCCAGTAGAAATTTCATAGTTCTAAATCAATAACTAACACACAGATAGAAATGATCATGCATGCAGGGCGATACCATATAGTAGGGTGACATTTCATAATCTCAAAATATCATAATATCATAAGTAATGTATCTTTTTCCCAAAAACTATTTAAACATTTTTAAGAAAAACCTTCAGCATTTAAAATCACCCCTTAACTTTAGAAAACCATAGATCCTTGTGAAACAACCATATTTAAGAAACAACATCATTTAAAGGTTATTAACCAAATCCCAAAACATTCCTCAATTAATTTTCCATTGTTAATCCTCTTCTTTTCCTTCCATTCTTCTTTTCTACTCTTCACTTTTAATTTAAAACCCCATAACTTCAATCCAATACCTTATTTAGTTATAGAACAATGCTCACAATTTCCTTTTATTAGCACAACTACTACATTAAATTTACCATCATAGTCTATAATCCTCATATCTATTTTTGATTCCCATTATTCACAATTAACGCCTATGCACATTTCCTCTTTAAACCAAATTACACATCAGTATGAAGTTTCACAAATTCATCACAAGCAACAAATAACATCATCAACTCAACATACTTCTCAACACATAGCTCAACACAATCCACATTTTGCCGACTTACTACAGCGGGACAGCGGGCACCCAATTCATAACACTTTCCACCTTTCGCCGGCTACCATACGGCGGGAAGTGAACTCCCAAAAACATTTTTCGAAAACCAACCCTTTTTGTAATTAATTTCCATGTTCTGTATAGAATTCTCACAAAGCATGTATATAGTTATGCTTTTTCTTCAACACAAAAGTAAATGTAAATGCGATGCTATGCCAAGGTAAATCAATGAGGAAAAACATCCGTTTCAATGCATTGTTTCAAAATCACCATGTTCTCAATGTTATCATGTGAATTCATCAATTTCAAACTTCCAATATTAATTCAATAGGGGTGGTAAATACGACATTGATAATCCCTAGGCTGGTGTCTGCAAAAATGCTAGGAACCCCACAAGTTCGCTCGAGCGTCAACTCCCCCGCTCGAGCGGAAGGAAAAATTTCTAGATCGTTACATCCTTCCCTCCTTAAGAAATTTCGTCCTCAAAATTGCATCCGCTCTAACAAAAATAGCAACAACCTTTTGCTCACCAATTCTTAACAACCCCTAGTTCACAACAAAATCTGAAAATTTCACTAATAAAAAGAAATGAGAGGGTTGAGAGAGTTTTCTTACATAGTTGTAGGATTGAAATGGTAGGAAAATATGAAACGTTCTTAACCTCCTCCTCTTGTTAACTCATGCCTTCGCAGATTTTCTTTTTCTTAGCTTCCTTTACCTTCTTTACTTCCAAGAATAGCATGCTCATATATATAAACATGCTGACTAAGGCTTCTCACTCTCTCTCTTTTTCTTTCTTCCTGTCTCTTTCTCTTTCTCTTCACTCTATGTAGTCAAATCTTCAATTTCCAAGGGCTATATTCTATACCACCATGCATGCAACCAAGTGGCAATGCTGCCACTTGAAATTTGCCAACATTTTTTTTTTTTTGTATATTTGTGTGGGTTTCTTGAATTTGATACATAAAATTTTTAACTAAGGTATTTAATAAGAATAATTATCATGTTCAATCCTAATTAAAATAATTTATAAACAACAAATATTGAACACCCATAAAATTATTATTCTTAATAATGTCTTTGTTAGTTATTGAATTAGGTTAATTTAAAACTAATTTTTACACTAATATATTGTTCAAATAAACTCTAGATAAAATTAATTAATTAATTAATTATTATTATTTTTAAGAATAATTAAATGTGGGTTTTCACAAGTTGTTGCATTATCTTCTTCAAAGGTTGGTCAGTGAGGACCACTATGGAGTGGGCTTGGAAGTAAGGACGGAGTCGTCTTGAGGTGGTGACCAAGGCCAAGGCCATTTTTTCTAGCAATGGGTAGTTCTGTTCTGCGCCCCTAAGAGCCCGGCTAATGTAATAAACTGGGCGCTGTACTGAACTGTCCTCCCTAGTAAGGGCCGCACTGATTGCGGTGCTTGATACGGCTAAATAGAGAAAAAGGGGCTCACCCGTGAGCGCCTGGTAGATTAAGGGGGGTTGGCCATGCACTGCTTCAATTGTTGGAAAACCTCTTCGGATTAGGTCATCCAGTCGAAAGCCTGCCGAAGACCATTGAAGAAGGGGAGGCACTTATCCATTGTGCGGGAAATGAAGCGGTTGAGGGTGGCGACTCTGCCAGTAAGCCTCTGAATCTCTTGAACCGTTCTGGGTGACTGCATTTCTATCAAGGCCTTGATCTTTTTGGGGTTAGCCTCGATGCCCCGTTGACTGACCATGAAACCCAAGAACTTCCCAGATCCTACGCCGAAGGCGCATTTCTCCGGATTAAGCTTCATTTGATACTTTCATAGGGTGCCGGAGGTCTTTCGCAGGTCGGCCGGATGATCAGAGGAGAGTTTGCTCTTGACTAGCATGTTGTCGACGTATACTTCCATGTTCCGGCCTATTTGATGATGAAAGACGGCGTTGACCAACCGTTGGTAAGTTGCTCCAGCATTTTTCAACCCAAATGGCATGACACGATAATGGTAGGTTCCCCGGTCGATGATGAAGGAGGTGTGTTCCTGGTCAGACGGGTGCATCAGAATTTGGTTGTACCCAGAGAAGGCGTCCGTGAAGCTGAGCATTTGATGACCAGCCGTGGCGTCAACAAGCAGATCTATGCGAGGAAGGGGATAACTATCTTTGGGGCAAGCTCGATTGAGGTCAGAGTAATCGATGCAGATTCGCCATTTACCGTTGTTTTTACGAACCAAGACCACATTCGACAGCCACCTGTGGTAGTCCATGTTCTTGACAAACTGTGCCTCCAGTAGCTTATCTACCTCAGAGGCAATAACAGCGTTACGTTCCGGGTGGAAGATGCGTTGTTTCTGGCGGAAAGATCGGAAATGGGGTTCGATACTCAAACGATGAGTAATGAAGGAAGGATCGATACCCGGCATGTCAGAATGGGTCCAGGCAAACACATCATTGTGTTTAGTCAGGAGGGTTGTAAGATCGGTCTTGGCTTGAGGGGATAGTTGGCTGCCGATCTTGGCTGTTTTTGCCGGGTTGGTGGGATTGATGAGGACCTCGACAAGCTCTTCCACTGGTTTCCCTCTGACCAGCTTGTCTTCGTCTCTGACGTTGAGTCCTTCAATGATCATAGTCTCTTTTAGCTTGACCTCTTTAAGTGAAGCGACATAACATTCTCTGGCCACGGTCTGCTCTCCCCTCACCGTGCCGACCCCAAGGTCAGTGGGGAATTTGACGGCAAGATGGAAAGTGGATGTGATAGCTTGGAAAGCATTTAGGGCGGTGCGGCCGAGGATGATGTTGTAAGCAGAGGGACAGTCGACGACGAGGAAAGTGAGCAACTTTATGGTCTGCCGCAGGTATTCTCCGATTATGATAGGAAGATTGATGGAGCCTATGGAGGTCACCCGATCTCCAGTAAAACCGACCAATGGGGTTTGGAAGAGGGGACAAACTTTCTTCCCCGACCTTGAGCTGACGAAAGGCATTTAGGAAGATGCTGTCTGAAGAACTGCTGTTGTCAACGAGAACCCGTCTGACCTTGTAATTGGAGAGGAGAGCAGAGATGACGAGGGGGTCGTCATGGGGGTAACAGATGCGTGTGCAGTCAGCCTCCGTAAAGGTGATGGGCTCCATCCACTGCTTGGGCTGTTTGGAAAGGCGGTCCAATGTGACAACTTCTTTATCTGAGCCCTGCCTTATTTTTCTGAGTTCTGCCCGCTGAGCCGAGCGGGATGGTCCTCCACAAGCAAGCCCGCCAGCAATAACTCTGATCTCTCCAACAGGGGGGCAGGGTTGCCTTGTGCCCGGGGTTGCTGTGGAGGCCTATCATGACCTTGGTTAGGTTGTGCGAGTTGTCGAAGAGGGATGCGCCGGTAGTTGTTTTTGATAGGTTCAGTCCTTTGCCTTTGCTGATGGCGGGCTGCCGTGAACCGACTGAGACGTCCCTGACGTATCAAGCCCTTGACCTGGTCTTTGAGGTTAACACACTCTTCCGTATTATGGCCGTGGTCCTGATGAAAGCGGCAGTATTTGGACTGGTCTCGCCGGTTGGAAGGAGACTGTAACGATTGGGGCCATTTAGGGGATAATCTCTTTGGATCTGGTTCAGGACTTGTTCCATGGGGGAATTGAGGGGTGTGTATCGTTCAAACCGGCCGGGTGGTCGGGTTGGCGCCGACCGGTCGATTCGAGCTGGTCGGTCGGTATACTGAGGCGTTTGGTGAGTGTACTGGGTGTTTGTGGTTTCGGAGACCTTTTTTTTCTCTCTGGGGGTTGGGTTTTTGGCTGTAGGATCTTGTCGGGCGGCTAGGGAATCTTCGGCGTTCATGTATTTTTGGGCTTTGGAAAGTAGGGTTGCCATGGAGGTTGGGGGGTTTTTGGAGAGGGAAAAAAGGAAATCAGATGATCGTAGACCGGGCATCAAAGCTGTGAGGATGACCTTGTTGTCGTTTTCCGCTACCTGCAGGGCGTCAGTGTTGAAGCGGGTGACGAAGCTGCGCAGCGACTCCCCCTCGGTCTGACGGATGTTGAGGAGCTGGGTTACCGGACGGCGCTGGCGCTGGCTGAGAAATGAGTCATTTAGGTGCTAGAAAGTCGAGACAGAGTCTGTTGGCAGTTGACTAAACCAGAGTCGAGCCGACCCCTTAAGTGTTACGGGGAAAGCCCGACATATGATCTCGTTAGGGAATGCATGGAGGACCATAAGGGTCCTATAAGTTTCCAAATGGTCGACTGGGTCCGTTGTGCCGTCGAAAGAGTCGAGCGAGGGCATTTTGAACTTAGGAGGTAAGGGTTTGTCCCTAATGGAGGCAACGAACGGTGAGTTGGTTGTTGTAGATGGTTTATTCTGTATGTTCTGCATGACTCCTTGGAGCTGGAGCTTCATGGCTCGGAGTTCTGTATCCCAGAGAGGAACGTTGTCACCATCGGAATGTAGCGGAGGCTGGACACTACTGTTCTCTCCCTCGGGGGTGGGTGCCTAGATCGATGGATGTGGAGCCCGGGGTGGCGGGTTCATATCTAGGGGAGGGGGTCGGAAGCCTTCCAAGTTGGGTGGGTAGGGCTGTTGGATAGAATGGCTCGGGGCTTGTTCTTGGTTGGGTGGGATATCTTGAGGTGGAGGAGGAGGGATGGGAAGGTCTTTTTGAAGCAAAGCATTGATCAAAGCTTGGTTTTGCTCTGCTAAGCGGTTGATGCTGTTGGTAAGTTCTGTGAAGTACTGCGGCGGGTTGTTTGGATTGGGAGTGTCGGCTTGGTGGTCGACAACATTGTGGTAAGAAGCCATGGATCTAGTTGTGACCATCCACCTTGGTGGGTGACAGGAAGGGGTTATTGGGAAGGGGTCTCCGGCGACAATGAGTACAATTGGTGCGCAGAGCAAAAGGATTCCCACAGAAGGCGCCAACTAATGATATAGCGTGTTCTAGATGGAACGGATCGGATTGATCCACGCTTCCCAAATCGGTGCCCGAGGTACCAAGCCCACAGAGAGACCTGCACAAGAGTTCAATGGGGAACGGGGAGTCCCCCAGCGAACCCCCCGACGAGCAAGTTAGAAAGAGAGATGGAATGTAGAGATAGATTAGTGATAGAAAAGCCTAACCCCTTCCTTGTCTTCGATGCCTGCTTATATCCTCTGCTAATCATTTCGTTGTCCCTTTCGACCTGTCACCTTGGTCGAAAGTCTATGCTCTAGCTTACATTGTTCATGGTGAGGCCGTTCTGTCCCGACGGGAAAGGGTTATCGCAATAAATGCTGCAGGAAAACTCATTAATGGCTGATGTGTGGTGCAATAACTTTGCAGGATCTTTGTCTGCTGATGTGGGTGATTCTCTACTTGCCAAGTGTTTAGATGTCATTGGTGTTTGGTGTAATGCTGGGTTTCACGAGTGTTGGGCTTTAGTATTTGAATTATGGATTGGACCTTAGGTGGTGGGCCATATCCTTTATGGGCTTACCCATGTCAATTATCATTATTATTATTATTATTTAAATGTATCTAATCTAGCTGCATTAAAAAATAATTTTTTTGTAATATTTTTTTAAAAAAAATACAAAAATTTAGTAAATTTCATAATTTTTTGTATTTATTAATCTTTTTTAATTTCTTCATAAATATTTTACTTTTACAATACATCTAGGTAAATTGATAATTTTAAACTAAATAAATCTAGCCCCTCTCTCTCTTTAAGAAACCATAGTCACCTGTTGGAAAAATAATAGTTTTTTGATGACTTTAATGCAATATTAAAGTAGGTGTCAGTCCTTAATTGAGGTGGATTAAAGTAGATTTAGATTCTTTGTAATGAAATCTTTATACCACAAAAAGAATTACAAAAAACCTTTATGATTTGAATGAGAAATTGACTCATTAAGTTGGTCTCATGAAAGAGGTATTGGATGTGTATAAAATGGTTGTAACTCTATAATGATGATGGATTGAATTGCCATCAATTGAGAGTTTTGCAAATATAATGATGATGTATTGAATTACCATCAATTGGGAGTTTTGCAAATATAATGATGATAGATTGAATTGCCATCAATTAGGAGTTTTGCAAGATTAAATCTCTTGCATTTGTTGCAAGAGCCTTTTCCTCTCTCCCTTCATGTGTATAAAGGGAGGTCCTCTCATTCATTCTTCAAGACTAGAAGATTGGTTATTCTTGTCTTCAAAAGTTTTCCTCTAGTTTGTGTATTATATTCTTCCTGTGAGAGAGTGCTACAAAGTTATGTTCGCCAAAGCTACTCAGTCGGTGCATTACTGTAGCTGGTCTAACCATCGTATCCTGGGAGACAGACGTCGAACAATCTCCAGCACCCAATCGGTGAGGTGGCGAATCTGTTTTAAGGATACTGTCTAGTGTAGGCTTCGGTTTGCTTTCCTTTGCTATTTTATTTTATTATGTGTTGTAATTTTCAGCATGATTTGCTTGTTCTAAAATTTCAATTAACAATTATAAATCTATTTGGTTATTTAATTACACAATTTGTACAACAAGCTTAAAACAGACTATGTGTTTCTCATGAAACTAGATAAATAGATTCATACATTATTGGTTTCTGCGAGTGTTTTCGAAAAGTTGCATGCTATTGCTTTTGTTATTTGAGTAGACTACCAGTAGCAAGTAGGAAGCCCACTGTTTTGCATGCCTATAAATTAAAAAATATATATATATATAGCTTTGCCTGTTGTTCCTTGCTCTCTGGAGCACCATAGTAATAAAATATGAAAGTGCATGTGTAGAATATAATACAAAATATATTTATGTTGGAATTTATGGTTTTGTAGGCTTACTTTGGGCCAACTTTGAGCCCAAATTTAAGTGGGGATCACACGTCTTTTGGAGTGGGTTAAAAAAGGTGATGTGTTCCTTGCCGCATAGCAAGTCACACGGTGAAGACGGTATGTCAAAACTATTTATGAGTGAATGAGAAGTTGACGTCGTTTTCGGGTTCATGGAATGGACTATTAAAGAGTAAAATATGAGTTTCCTTGAAATGGGTTGCTCCACATTGAAACTTTAAGTGAGTTTATGTGGGTATATAAGCTCTAGGTGGGAAATACTTAGGTTGGGCCCCAAGGGGCACCCCAAGTTTGTAGAAGGGAGGAGTTATGGACAAAATGACCTTTGGCTCAAACCAGCATACATGCGCGCGTGCCGCTACCCCGACCGGGTGTGGGTGTGGGTCGGGTTGGTCTTAACATTAATTTTTTTGACAAAATTTATTTAAATTTTTTCAAATTCTTACGAGAAAGTTATTTGAATTTCTAAACAGAATTAATTTAATTTTTGAGCCAAATTTTTCTGTTCAAATAGGGCTCTCTTTTAGTCCATTTTTCAACAGGTTCAACAGTTTAAAACTGTTCTAAACTAGTTTGAAAAACTGCCCAGAAGTTCCGGATAGTTTTAGACAGTTTTAACACTGCCAACAGTTAGCAGATATGTTCAATTTCGAAACTGTATCTGTTCAGGGTTGATTGCACCTGTTCATTCAAATTCATATCTATCCGAACAGGCACCTCTTGCCTATAAATACTGGATCATTCCAACAGTGTTAATCATCTTGAAAATCCAAAAAAAAATCTGTTCCCTTCCGTTTTTTGCTCCGTTTTGCATTATTTTTTATCTTAGTTATTTATAGAAAATTCAGAGAGTATAGATCACAGGTTCTAGTTCGCCGTACAGATTGTTTGGAGTGCTACTACAATTTGTGTAGATCATTGTATCCTGGGAGATAGACGTCATTTATCTGTAAGCACCGAAGCGGGGTGAATCTGTCTTAAGGATAAAGTGTCACACACTCAACTTGATCTTTTTGTACTTTTTCAGTTCAGTAAATAAATTCTGTAAGTTATTTATTTTTATTTGTTTGATTTGGTTTTACATTATTTATTTTACACAGAAAATTGTTCCAACAATTTCTTTATAGACTGCTATTGTGTTCGGAACAATAGAATTGTATGTTAATGGCTATAGAGTTCAATTCCATGTGTAATATTTCCCACCGCATGATAGCAATTGAAATTGATTGCCTTACATTGCTATTAGTTTTAGATATTTAATTTATATAAAAGGGCCTCTGTTTCATTCCTTCGAATTCATGTTTAGTAAATTAACAAGAATGGCTTTGTTTCATGCTTATTATTTTAGAATATTTGCATGATTTTAATAGCTAGATTCACTTGCATGATTTTTGTGAATTAAATGTTATATAGCTCTTGCTTATTAAATTTAATTTAAGGTTTTGGAGTAATCAAAATTGTGTAAATAAAACTGTAAATTTATTTTATTAGTGCAATAATGTCATATATAACTACCTCATAATTTGAATTTAATTATGTGAAGCTATAAAGTATATGTAACTCTTGCTAATTAAAATTTTTAATTTAATTGTGGAGTTATAAATTTTTTAGTTCTGTAACTTGTCTAAATTTATTTGCATGCGAATTGTTTTATAATTTCTAGAATTATTTATATACATGTTAATTGTCCATAATTATGTACATGTTTAATGTGTCATAAATTCATATATAACTCTTGCTAATTAAAAGTTTTAATTTTAATTGTGAAGTTATAAATTTTATTTGGTAACTCATCTAGCATTTTAATTCATTAGTTAAATTTATTATTAAATAGTTTGCTAGATGGTTTCAAGTTTCTTTATATTGTTTGGCTTGTATTTTCTTGTAGTTTTTTGCTAATTTGCTTTACAGGAATACCTACGCGAAAGAGATTGGAAAAACAAATATAAAACCAAATGAATAGTATTTGGGATGTCAAAACAAAAAAGTATGGATAACTAACCTTTGTGATGAACAAGAATTTCTAAGCAGGGAAAAGGCTTTGGACTATATAAAATCCTTATGGATTGGTTACTCTCTTTATAATTAAAGCAATTTTTTACTTAGGTTTAGTTGGTTTTTACCAATTGTGTAAAAGCAAATTTTATTTGCTTGTATTGTTAGAAGCATTTTATTTGCTTAATCTTTGGTGTAGCAATTTTTTACATTGCTTGTAATTTGGTTAGCAATTTTTAAATTGCTTGTAAGTTTGGAACTTAGTTTGGTTTTCTCAAATAGAAACCAAAGTGTTTAGCCTTGGTTAAAGAGTAGTTCTTATTTGTTCAGAAATGACAACTAAGACGGATTTGGTTTCAAGCCTTTGGGGTTTGAGGAAATCCTTGGGTTTAATCATTTTATTCCCAAAGTGTTGGAAAATCAAGTTTGGAGAAAGTCTTTGATTATAATCTGATTACTTCCAAAGTGTTTTGGTTTAGATCATTTTCAAAGTGTTTTGGTGTTGAGAAAAGAAACCAAATTTGAGCATTAGCTAAAATATTTCTGATTTTTATTCAGAAATAATGGGCTCAGTTCCAGAAGTACCGGTTAACTTTTATGAGAGGAATAATTTTGGTAGCAAATTTTATTTGCTTGGGAATTTGTTTGTTATAACTTGGTTTATCCCCTGAAAAACTTAATTCTAAATTTGTTTCCCATGTATTAGGAGTCAACATGCTTTTGAAAGTTATGTCAAAAGATTAACTGGGTTTTAAGTAGGACCGATATGACCCATTCAGTCTTCCTAGGAACATTCTTAATCATGTTCGATTCTAGGTTAAGTGGTGAGATTAGTTTTGAATTAAATTTCCAACCGTGAGGTTTTCTAAGTGTTAAGTTTAATTTCTGGAAATATAGGAAATGAAATTCAGTTGGGATTTTTCAAAAATTGCTTCAAGATGTGACAACAGAAATATTGTTCCACCTGCCAACCTTAAGCCTTGGAAGGTTCTTAAAGGAAGATCTAAAGAGATCAAGTGTGATTAAAGGAAATCATAAGATTGCATGATAATATCCCTAAATCAATCAGAGGTGATTAGTATTTATCCTTGTGTCAATTATAACATATATGATTGTTATGTGACTTTGCTTGAAAGCAAAGATGAGACAACCCGTTAGGGTGGGTGAATATATTTTTGAATTTTTAAATTCCAAATATATTCTTAAATTTGTGGCTCCTAGTGAGTACAAGATCATTGATCACAGAGATAGAAAACTGGTGGTTCTTAAGAGGTGTTAGACCATTGGCTACACAATTATGAAATTGTGGTTCCTAGTAGTGAACAGATTACTAATCACATGTCAAGACATGATGGTTCCTAGTAGTGGAGAGGCTACTAAACATATGTCAAGACATGATGATTCCGAGTAATGAAATAGTCTATTAATCCTATGTTATAATGTTGTGATTCCTAGTAGTAAAGTGACTACTAATCGCAGGTTAAGACATTGTGATTCCTAGTAGTAGAAAGTCTACTGATCACATGCTGAGAAATTAGTGATTCCTAGTGATAAGACTACTGGCCATGTTATGAAGTTCTGAATAGTAGACTATTGAACACTGGATTTGTGTTTCCTAATAGTAAGACTGTTGGCTTCAGAGTGATAGGTTGGACCAAATATGTTTGGGTGCCTAATTCAGTTGATGACATTCTAGGACTATATTTACTGTGATATGATTTTGATAATTTCATAATCATTGTGACACAAGGAATTATTTAAAGACCCTGTATGAATTTTTAGAAAAGGCAACAAGCCTTTGTATAAATTCTACAAATGTGGGGGGTGTTATGCAAAAAGTAGTAATACCTAAACCCAAGAGGGTTAGGATAAGCCTAAAAATCCGTTGACTCTGTGTTCAATAGTTATGCACAATATAGTAGTGCATATCGATTTCTTATGTTTCAGTCTGCTATTCTAAATATACACAAGAATACTATCATGGAATCCAGAAATGCATCTTTCTTTGAAAATTTATTCCCTTGTCATATCTAAGAAGGGGTTCCGAGTTCTATGAAAGATGTTGAAGGTGACAATGATCACATAGCTGATCAACCAGATTATCACTTAGATGATCAAGTTGATAATCAAGCTAAGGACGTAGATGAGCTAAAAAGGGGTAAGAGAGCTAGGACTGCAAAGTCTTTGGTTCGGACTTCTTGACTTATATGTTAGAGAGAGAACCTCAAACTTTTCATGAAACTGTGACTTCACCTAAAAGTCCTTTGTGGAAAGAAGCAATTAAAAGTGAGATTGACTCCATCTTACAAAACCATACTTGGGAGTTGGTTGATCTACCCCCAGGCAGTAAAGCCTTAGGGAGTAAGTGGATTTTTAAAAAAAAGATGAAAGCTGATGGGTCAATTGATAAGTTTAAAGCTAGACTAGTTATCAAAGGATACAGACAGCGAGAAGGCTTGGATTACTTTGATATGTATTCACCTGTCACAAGGATTACATCCATTCACATGGTGGTTGCGATAGCAGCTTTACGTGGTCTGGAGATACATCAGATGGATGTAAAGATAGCTTTCTTAGATGGAGATTTAGATGTAGAAATCTACATGGAGCAACCCGAGGGGTTTTCAGCTCCAGGACAAAAGAAGAAAGTCTATAAGCTTGTCAAATCATTGTATGGTTTGAAGCAAGCGCCTAAACAATAGCATGAGAAGTTTGACAACGCTATGTTGTCAAATGGGTTCAAAATCAATGAGTATGACAAATGCATATATGTCAAAGACACTGACAGAGGTTATGTCATTTTGTGTCTATACGTAGATGACATACTCATTGTTGGTAGTAATGATGAAATGATTAAAACTACCAAGAGATTGTTAAACTCCAAATTTGACATGAAAGATATAGGCCTTACAGATGTAATTCTAGGTGTTAAGATTACCAGAACATCTGATGGTATTGTACTTTCTCAATCTCACTATGTTGAGAAGATACTTGATAAATTTGGTAAATTGGATACAAGTGTGTCTAGGACACCGGTAGATGTGAGTCTACATTTGACCAAGAATAATGGTGAGAGTGTTTCTCAGCTAGAATATTCTCAAGTCATTGGAAGTTTGATGTATCTGATGAGCTGCACAAGGCCGGATATAGCCTACTCTGTTAGCAAGCTTAGTAGATACACGAGTAATCTGAATACTACTCATTGGAGGGGCATTATGCGGGTGTTAGGTTATCTATGCTACACCTAGGGTTATGGGTTGCATTATACCAGATACCCAGTGATACTAGAAGAGTATAGTGACGTTAATTGGATATCTGATATGAAGGACTCCAAATCCATTAGTGGTTATGTGTTTACCCTTGGATGGGCAGCCGTGTCTTGGAAATCTTCCAAGCAAACGTGTATATCGAGATCAACGATGGAATCTGAGTTTATTGCTTTAGATAAAGCAACTGAAGAAGCTGACTAGCTTCACCAGTTCGTTGAGGATATTCAATGTTGGTCAAAACCTGTGCCAGCTATCTATATTCATTATGACAGCCAATCGGCTATTGGACAGGCACAGAGTAATATGTATAATAAAAAGTCTAGACATATTCGTCGTAGACATAATTCCATACAACAACTACTCTCGAACCTAGTTGACTGGAGATCCCAAGATTTAGGTTCAATGGGACAACCTAATTGCGTGTAATGGTGGTATGTCACTGAGGAGATTAAACCTCCAGGCATTCCTTTTATCAGTGATACCTGCGAGTGTAAAGGTTAAGCTAAGCTTTTAATGACTCTGGTGTGTTGAGCTGTTGAGCTGAGTATAGCAGCATACTCAAGTAGAGTCACCTATGTGAGTGTCAAGTGGGGCCGCTTCTATAAGAATTGACAATGCCGAATTCTTTAAACCACTCACTGAACCAGGCTAGTGTTCCAGGGCCAAACTGAACACAACAGTGAGAATAGAACGATGGTTGGAGTAATTCCTGTGTGAGATCTATTGTCTTGGTTTACATAAACGGCAGAACAGTTCAAGACTTTATGTTCACTGGACAACTAGTAAATCCGATAGACTTCACTAGAAGGGGTTCAAAGCCAAAAGCTATCCTTTCCAATGCCGGGGTTATTCCGTTGCACTCTCTCCGAGTCTTTGTTGTTAAGCATTGTCCATTTGTTGTTATTGGATCAATTTTTATTCATGTAGGGGATTGTTGCAAAAATAATGGTTTTTTGATGACTTTAATGCAACATTAAAATAGGTGCCAGTCCTCAATTGAGGTGGATTAAAATGGGTTTAGATTCTTTGTAATGAAATCTTTACACCACAAAAAGAATGACAAAAAACTATTAAAATTTGAATGAGAAATTGACTCATTAAGTTGGTCTCATGAAAGAGGTATTCGAAAAGGTGGTTGCAGAATTACACACATTACACATGTGTATAAAATGAGTGTAACTCCTCTATAATGATGATGGATTGAATTGCATCAATTGGGAGTTTTGCAAATATAATGATGATGGATTAAATTGCCACAAATTAGGAGTTTTGCAAAATTAAATCTCTTGCATTTGTTGCAAGAGCCTTTTCTTCTCTTCCTCCATATTTATAAAAAGAGGCCCTCTCCTTCATTTTTCAAGACTAGAAGATTGGCTATTCTTGTTTTCAAAAGTTTTCCTCTAGTTTGTATATTATATTCTTCCTGTGAGAGAGTGCTGCAAAGTTTTGTTCGCCGAAACTACTCAGTTGGTGCATTGCTGTAACTGGTCTAACCGTCGTATCCTGGGAGACAGACGTTGAACAACCTCCAGCACCCAACCGGTGATGCAACGAATTTGTTTTAAGGACACTGTCTAGTACAAGCTTTGGTTTGCTTTCCTTTGCTATTTTATTTTATTATGTATTATAATTTTCAACATGATTTGCTTGTTCTGAAATTTCAATTATTAATTATGAATCTATTTGGTTATTTAACTACATAATTTGTACAACAAGACCCTCTCTCTTTCTATGATCCTTAGGAGGTAAGGGTGGTGTTTCTAACATTCTTCTCCCCTTTGTTTCTTCTTACGTAATTTTTTTTTTCTTTCTCATTTATTACTATACTTGCCACTATCGCTCTTCTCCCCTTCATTATTGGCTTGTCACCGAAAAAGCTTTAAGATATAAACTCAGTTTTGATTCATGACTAAAATCCGACATTGCTAAATATGTTTTTATATGCTAGGCAACCATTTCAGATTAGAATATTTTATTTTGTAATACAAAGTTTGGGATTAAGGTACTATAGCTAGTAGTTGTGATGATGAACGAATCATGAAGGTGATTAATGTTTCCTTATTTCATGGAGGTTTTTTCATCCATGTATGAAGGTTTGTCTTTTCTTTTTCTTTTTTTTTCTTTTTTTTTTTCTCTATGTGGAGACTCGTATTTTATTTGCGTGAAGGTCCTCTCTACCGCTTTTGGAATCGATTGTGTACTCTAATGTGTTTTATTTAACGACTTATTATTGAATATGTAATGTATTAAGTCTTGTACTTTCTCATAAAAAACAAATATATCTAGGTTAAGTGCATTAAAATATATATATATATATATATATAAGAAGTTGTTAATTTCTTTATTTCAACCCAAAAAAATCAAAATCAAAATCAAAATCAAAAGTTGCTTTTGAGAATGGACTATTTTAATTATTTTTTATTTTTTATGAAAAAATATACAAAATGTAAAGATAATAATATGACAACTTGTAATGAATTTTTATACCTATTTTACCTACTGACAAACAAAGCCTTTATTTTTGAAAAACAAAAACACAGCCATTCCGATATCGGGAGTTTAAATTATTATTATTATTTTTTTGGATAAAATACAAATACATCTCCTGAGATTTGCTTCAAATACAAATTGCCCTTTATAGTTTGAAAAATTACAAATACCTCCCTATCAGAAATTTTTTATTTAACAAAATTAATTGAAAAAGTGAAATTTCTAACTGTTCACCTATATAATAATAAAATTATTTGAATTATTAATTGAAATAAAATTTTAACATTATTAAAAACTGTTAATTAACTTGATGATTTATTAATAAAATGATCTATTTGTTATGAAATTAGAAACCTTAGGGGGCATAATGTAATTTCTAAAACACAGGAGATAATTTGTAATTTAAGTAAAGCTCAGGGGAGTGTTTGTAATTTACTCTTTTTTTTAATTATGAAACTAAATAATTAATGTATGAATAAATTTATTTTTCAAATTACATAAAGTGTGATTACTAATAATATTTTAGAGAAATTACAAAAAAAAAAAAAAAAAAACAATTTAGGGTTTGACCCTTATAATAAAATAAATATTGAGTTTTTAATTTTGTCAATTTAAACACCCTATTCCTTTGATTTGTTTTTAATCTAAACCATATGTCTATTTTTATTTAGTAAAATTGACAGAAAAAATATTTTAGTCATTAAACTTATTGTAAGTATACATAAAATGTTTAAAATATTATTTTTCATTAAGTTCAATACCTAAAATATTTTTTTCTCCGCCATTTTTACTTAATGAAAATAGGTAGATAGTTTAAATTGAAAATAAATAAAAAGTGTTTAAACAAAAAAAAAATTAAAAATTTATTTTGTTATAAGAATCAAACTTTGAATTTTTTTTTATATTTAAATTTCTTCTATTTTTTAAGTAATGTGATTATTAATCACATTTTTTTACTTAACACAAAATACTATTTGAATTACATTGAATTAAAAAAATGATTAGTATTAACATTTTTTTTTTAAAAGAAAAACATGATTTATAAATACATTTTAACGTAATATTAAAAATAAGTTTATTTGTATATTAGTATTAAAAAAAAAAACTTAAACAGGTCAACTCGGCCACCTCCAAAATTTTGAAAATGAACTCTATATTTTAGAAGTCTTTATAAAATGCACAATGAGATTACTTCCTAATTTTATAAAGGGCGAATTATACTGATTATCCTTGTAGTTTGGGATTTGTCATTTTGATTCTTAACTTTTTAATTGTCACATATTTAATTTTAAATTTTAAATCTTATTTCAAATAAAGACAATTAAAGATATTTCCTTTGCAAAAGGTATAGCGATCCCGGGTTTTAACCCTTGTTGTACAGTGATCCGAACTTGGTCCCGTAGATGTTAGCAGTTGTTCATTTCTAGTTTACATCCTTTCATACTTTGTATTTGAATTATAGGATGCGTTGGGCAGGTTTGTTTCAAGTTGGTTGTGTTTGGGAGCCTTAGGTTGCTGCCCAGAATTTTGGACCTTCGCTCGAGCGAGAGTGGAGCTTTGTGTCGGGTGGCTCGAGCCAGAGTGGCTTCGCTCAAGCGAGAGATTGCGTCTGGTTCTGCACCTGAGAGTTGCATTTCTTGGCTCGAGCGAAATTTTCTTCGCTCGAGCGATCTGGTTGTTCTTCGCTCGAGCGAGCGTCCCTTCGCTCGAGCATGCGTCTAGTTGCAGACCTGTAGGTTCAAGTTGTTGGCTCGAGCGAGCAGTTTGTCGCTCGAGCGAGGTTCTGGGTTGTTGGCTCGAGCGAGACCTTTTTGGCTCGAGCGAGACCTTTTTGGCTCGAGCAAGGTTTTCTGTGTCTGGTCGCTCGAGCGACCAAGTCTTCGCTCGAGCGAGCCTGTTTTATATCAGCAGGCAGCAGCGATTTTAAACATCACTTTTTCATCTCTTTCTTTTTGAAACCCTAGCAGCCGACTCTCTCTCTCTCTAAACTTATCTTCTCTCTAGGATTTCATCTCTCTCTAGTGTGAATCTATCCTAAGTCCTTTGTTAAAAAGATAGAGGGTGTCGAGATCTTTGTTTTAATCTGAAAAAGTTGAGGTTTGGAGCACGTTGGGTCTTGGTCTTCATCTCCGTTGGAGCTCAAACTTCAAGGTAGGGATAACCTACTCCATCTTATGAACTTTGTCTTTGAATTTTAGCATTTTGATATGTTGGGGGTTGTTGGGTAATTTTGAGAAAGTTTGGGCCTTTGTGTAATTTTACAAAAAGTTAGGGTTTTAATTATATAAAACTATATGCAAGTTAGGCATAGAGAAATGAGATTAATGTTGGAACATTGATGGAAATGGAACCTTAGGGTTGTTTTGTGAATAATGGCTATTTGCCCTAACTAGTTTAATTAATTAATGTATATAATTAATTAAAGAAAATGAGGAATTGAATTGAGAATGTTGTAATTGGGAATGTATGGCACTAAAGGGTGTAGTTGAATCATTTATTGCTCACCTAGTTGAAATGTTGATATATTATCCGTTTGTGCATTTATTTCCTGTTTAGAAATAATTGCTTGGGCTACCGGTGGAGGGTAGTTTTGATTGTTGTAGACAATGCATGATGATTAGGCAAACTAAAACTAATCAATTGGATGTGTCATAGAGTATGACGGTTGATAGAATACATTAATTTTATGTATTGATTGATTGCGTATATGGTTCTGTGTTTATATGCATTGCTTGTGTATGGAAGGAGATGGGGGATATATACTCCACGGTTTAGGGGAAGATGGGGGATGTACCTCTAAACCGGTTAATGGTTATAGGAAGATGGGGGATGGACCCAGGGATGCAGCTCATATGCTCTCCCATTGTAGTAGTGATATAGCTCATATGCTTATCTGTTAAAGTGTTGATACAGTTCATATGCTTATCTATTGAAATGTTTGTTTGATTTGATATAGCACTAAAATGTATATCATTATCGTTTGTAAAGTATGAAGATGTTGTTGGATTTGATATAGCATTTGAATGTATATCATTTGAGGAATATGGAAGTGGTTCATGTGTTATTGATACAGCACCAAAATGTGTATCCACCCTGAAATTTGACAGTATTCTAGTAATGAACTAAAATCTCATCGAATGTTTTGGCCAGAGTACTGAGCCTTGTTTTCAAACTCAATGTTGAATAAGAAATAGAAAGTGAATTGGAACATAGACTTGGTTGTCATGGAATTGTAATAAGACGTAAATGAATGTATAAGTGTTGACCATCTCTCAACTGTTAATCTTTTAGTCTTTGTTCATAATTGGTTTAGTGTATTTCTACTGGGCTGTGGCTCACCCTACATGGGACACCATTTTCAGGTACATGAAGCACGCCACCTCCAAAGACATCGCTTGGGAGGCTAGAGGCTGGCAGACGTTTGTGGTTTTGTTATCTTTTGTTGTATTACATGTAATCTCAAGCCAAGGGCTTAATGTGTATTCTCGTTAGTACTCTCCTCTTTGTAACCAAGTGTTAACTTAGAAAGCTGTAAGCCCATAGGGCATTTGAATCTGTTGTTAACATGCAATGTTTCTTGTAAAGAATTACTCTGTGGAATAGAATGATGTTTGTTCTGTATATCAATGCATGTCTAAATTGATGGGTTTAATGTTGTTATTTTGAGGGTGTTACAACTTGGTATCAGAGCGTACCGGGTTCGAATACTTTGGGTACGTGGGAAGTGATTAGGATCACAATGGGTTTGTCTCGCTTGTTAGCGACTTAGATGTAATGTTATGTGCTTATGTGATAACATGTTTATGTGACTATTTGGGTATAGGATTTGGTTTCCAGGATGTTGATTGGATCCTTGGGTTTCTGGGAGTCCTGTTGGAAAGGCACCTGATCAATGCTGTTTCTAACTGGAACTCTAGTAACGCCTCGGGACTATCATTATCCGGAAACGAAATTCGTAAGTGCTTATGTGTTTATGTGCTTACGTGGAATGAATTACAGTTGTCCATGCATTAGGACGCGAGCGTTTAGTTTCGGCACATTTATGAAGGTGCTGATATCCTTTGTTGCTGTTACTAGGATGCCTAGGCGAGGAAGCTGTGATTTCCCTCCTTTCGCTCGGGAAGAGTTGCGGAAACAGTTTGTGGAGTTACGCCAAGGTACTACACCTTTGGTGCGGTTTGAAAGATGGTTTGCTAACCTGTCGAGGTTTGCTCCAGAATTGGTGGAGACGGAGGAGTTGCGTTGTGCTGAGTTTGAGAGTAAGCTGTGTGACGACATCCGTGTAAGGATAGCGGGGTCTTGGCATAGAAGTTATAGTGTGCTTGTTGAGGCGGCTGCCCATGTAGAGGTTGCGGTGCTAGCAATGGGGCAGAGTGGGGAGGAAGCCATCTCGACGACTCCCGTGACTCAGGGTGTTGGTAGACCTTTTAAGAGGCAAAGGGGTTTAAACCCGCAACAGGGAGGTCGGGCTAGAACTACCCTTCCAGTATCGGATTTGGGTTCGGGAGAAAGTAAACAGAGGGGTGTTATTTGTTTCAGATGTGGTCTGCTGGGCCACAATGTTTCGGTTTGCCCACAGAGGAAGGGGGCAGGGTTAGCAGTTCAACCAGTAGTTGTACCACCCAGATCATTTAACCAGCCGGGCTTTGGGTCGATCAAATGCTCAGTGGGGAGGCAGTCGTTGGGGTCTTCATCAGCCCAGATTTTGAACCAGTCTGGTGCTCAGGCACCGCCTACTTGTTGGGTGTGTAATCAGCCGGGTCATATTCGACGTTTCTGTACTCAGCCGGGGGCTTCTTTAGGGGTTTTGCAACCTAGCCAGGCTCGGTTTCATTCGACTAGGCAGGAACAATATCGTTTTGGGGAACAAACAGGCCAGATTTCGAGGGCCTTAATAGAGTCGAGTTCCCAAGCCCCAGTTGGGGGAAATTCGCAGTTGTTGCAAGTGTGGCCAGTTGGGGCACATCAGTAGTCCTTGTTCGTAGCTTGTAAGCTCATAGAATATCTTGGGTCAGAGAATGGCCAACTTTTGGCGGTCCAGCGAGGGACGACAGTGGTAGTAATACCGAGGGGTTGGGTTGGTTTTGACTAATCCGTTTTGTAACCGGTGAATTATCATTTTGTGGCCATTGGGTTCTACTGTGTAACCAATGTGTTTTGGGAATGTTGAAACATCTAAACTGTTTGTTTATCTATGTATATATGCTTGGTTTGTTAATTTCTTTGGATTGGGTGGATTGGAACATGTTGTAGCTCTAAAGTTTTATTAATGTGATAGGTTGTTGTGAGACCATAAAATCTTTGGTAATAATGCATTCTTATGCGTGTGATTTGGTTTTGGGAAAAATGAGAGCTGGTGAACCATGTTTTCAAATTTGAAAGGATTACTGAGGGATTCGTATCTTAATCAGTAGTACAAGGGGGCGAGAACAGTTATACTTACCAGGTGTTCGGAATTTCATTAGTGTTATCTAATTGATTCTTATGTGTGTGAAAGCGATGTTAGTCTACTGTTGCGGGAACTCCTCGAGAGGATGTGAAGTATGAGATTAATACTAGGTATAGTATGTGTTTAACATGGTATTTTGCGATGGGCATAGCGCATAATCTTGTTAGGATTAGACTTGTACCTTCGTGGTAGGTAACGTTGCCGAATTGACATATGTAATGATTGGTCGTTTCGATAGAGGGGTGTTGGTCCCTATATAGGGGTGTGGCTGTTGGCATCGGGAGTGGTGTGTTGTGAGCAGATGGTGCTATATCTCGGGTAGTAGCTTATGGGCGTTTCCTAAGTTTTTGGACTTCCTTACTTTGATCGAAAGTGATAGGTTTGTACCTTAACACTGGTTAGGTCGGGAGATGCGGTTGTGAGGGTTGATTGGGTGTATGGCCCGTGGTTGGGGTGTGACCCGTGAGTCGAGTCACTGTGGTAAGTCTTTTGCGAAGGAAGGTTTGGGATGGTAATGAGAAGGTTGAGGACCTTTACTCCTCTAGGAATTTAGAATGGCGCATCTTAGAAAGCCTTATCGGCAACATGCGACGGTGTCGGGGTTGGTTCGCGGTGGTTGTCTAGCAGTAGCATTGGCTAGTAGTTTGGCACGGAGGCTGGGTGTCTTGATTGTACTCGCGGGGTGAGTGACAAATAAGGGTTGGAATGAAGGGTGGACCCTATAGGTCGTTGGCAGATGAAGGTACTATGTTAGTTTGTGTTCGGTATGAACGGTTACTTGGCAGTGCTGAATATCACGGTGTAGCAAACCCTGTCAGTTAACTCAGTACGAGGGAAGGGGTATGCAAATTTTATTACTTCGAGTTCAGTGGAGGTGGTGAGTGAAATCTCTAGATGAGGGAGTTTTGCACAGTGCGATGCGTGTTAGTGTGTGGTTCGTTTGGTTTCTGACTGAAATCGAAAGGTTGGATGTTTGGTAAAGTTAGGCCACTTCGGCATCAGTGTCCGTCGTCCAGTTTGGACAGCGGTAACACAAGTGAAGTAGGAGAGTTGTGAAGAGTGAGTGAGGTACTCAGTTGGAATCGTTTTGATTCGTTTGGTCCTCGTTAGTATGTTGTAAGGCACGAGGGTGTATAATGTTATCCGTGGTGTCATTACGTAATTGGGAATTTCAAGTATTTAGGAGTTCTCTATAGGAAAGTTCTGTTTTTGGGTACAGCGTCATCAACGTGAGTATGATGGGTTTTGTGGGGTGGCTGTGTTGTGTTTCACTTGGGATTCATTGGGTACTCCTCGTAAACTAAAGTGATTTTTGTTCTAGACCTTGAATTTAGGGGGTAGTGATGTACCGTAATGTCGTTCTTTACCCGTGCTTCGTTTTACACCTGTTTTGTGAAAGTTGACTAGAAGCCTTGTGTGCAAATGTTTCCGTGTTTCCCTTGTTGGGATAGTATGTACCAAATACTAGTTTAAGTTGTCACGACCCAAACCCGGCCCTATGGGTTTAGCACCGTAACCGGCCAGTAATCTGTGATTACCGAAGGCCTGCTTAACAGTAATACAGTATAACAGAGTTCAGGGCCTGACGGAAGCCAATACAGTAATTAACTAGTGTCCATTGAGCTGTGGAAATCTGTATGCCAAAAACATTTTTTTTATGCAATCATACCGTTCAAACAGTACGGTCTATACAATCATACACAACATTCAGTACGGGGACTTAATCCCCCAATAACAGTACAGTAAAGCAGTAGACAGTCTATACAGTGGTACAACACAGTGAGGAGGCCGACGGGAAAAACTAAAACAAAACCCAAGGCCATAGCACGGCAACGCGGAACCTCACAGTGAGGCACATAGGCTGGCTGACAAAACTGGGACTCTACCCCGACGCCTCTAGCTCTGGTCCGGTGCCTGTACACCTACATATATATATGAGCAGTGAGCTAAGGCCCAGTGAATAACATAATGTATAAAGAGGTTTAGAATGTAATGTCCTTACAGTAATGAAAACAGTTCAGTTCAATCAGTATTACAGTCGTTCAGTCAGAACAGTTATTCAGTCATATGTGGTACATCCGTTAGCATAACAGTAAACAGTAGGTCTTAAAGACCCAACAGTAATGATGGCCAGTCATTCAGTAAACAGTATGATTCCACAAGGGAACCGACAGAGATCTCTGTAACAGTAACAGTCAGTAACAGTAGTGCTAAGGATGCCACAGTACAGTTCAGAAATAAAGGACATACATTCATTCAGTAAATAATTCCAGTTCAGTAAACAGTTCAGTTCAGTATTCAAAAGATAGCCATTTTGAACATATCTTTATACAATTGTTACTCACAGAGTTCTGGGCTACAGTGTGCTAGAGCGCGTCTCTCCAGTCGCCAACCCTAAACAGTTAACAAATAGAACGCACACTAAGTTTAACAGTTGGGAAGGATAAACATATAATCCCTAATTGCCCCGGTGTGGTTCTACATCTATATCCTCATTAAGATGTCTTAAACTAGGCCTAAGAATGCCTAGGATGAGATGAGGATGTAAAAATGTGTTTTTAAGACATTTTCAGAAATTCAGTGAAACAGGGTCTCCGCTCGAGCGCCAGTTTCCCCGCTCGAGCGGACAAGCAAACAAAGGTCCCCGCTCGAGCTCCAACTTACCCGCTCGAGCGTGACACACAATACCCAGCTCGAGCGTACATTTCCCCGCTCGAGCGGTCTGATAAACAATGCAAAGTGCTGGATGCTCGATTTCTCCGCTCGAGCTCACCTTTCTCCGCTCGAGCGGACTGTGAAACCAGTCGAAGAAATGCTGGGAGTATGATTTCTCCGCTCGAGCGGCACTTCATCCGCTCGAGCGAAAGGCAGAAATCTGGAAAAATGCAGATTTCACATCCAAGCTTAAAACCAAGTTTTGATGCTCTAAACTCGATTCTCTTAGGCCCATTTTCTGGGAAACACATCCCAAAACAATGTATAACAAGTTTCAAAAGCTAATTTGCACATGCAAGGCCCAAGAGTTGGTCAATTAAAGCCATTTTTCAAACCCATTTCAAGAACACTTTGCAAACATGCATTGCATGAACTTTTAAATCAAAATCAAGGTTCAAATCTTGCTCCAAAGAGCTCAAATCTTCAAGAATATGCTGAAAACATGGACTTATACAGAAATGTGAACATGCATGCACCATTTTGCCATGAAATCAATTCAAACTCATCAATTCTTACATGCATGCAACAATGGAGCTCTAATTCACCATTTATGAACTAAATCATGGTTTAATCCTACAATGGAGCATGAATCATGCAAGAACAAGTTTAACACAAGAATGTAGGGAGAAATTCCTACCTTAAGACTTCAATAGAGAGCCTAGGAGATCAACAATGCAATTAATCTTCTAAATCTACAAGCCTCCAAGCAAGAAGAGATGAAAATCAACTCTCTCCCTCTACTCTCTCTCTAATTTCGGTGGTAGCTCTCAAACAAGGCTGAGGAAATGTTTGTACAAGGCCAAAGTGGTGCATTAGACTCAAATATTTGATTAGACAAAGGTCCACTCACAATGGCAATTCCGTAATTAAGTCAAACTCTTTAATTGGCTTAATTTAATCTAGTTTAATCATTCCTAATAAATTTTCAGATAAATATACCATTAAATCAGAAATATTCTACTGATTCTAAAACATCAAGCGGTTTCTAAATCGGCCGCCGATAAGGCCTTCAATTAGCAGTTAAACATACGAATTCAAACAGATAATCAATCAATCAAACAGATGCAATATGCAATTCAATAGACAAACTTATTCAATTTCAGTTTCGATTTCAATCGGTTTATTCAGTAACTCAATTAATCCAATTACCAGTCATTATCAGTTCAGTTTAGCAATGATCAGTACATAATTCAGTGGTTTAACGGTAATCAGTACGAGGGTTGTTACAGTCTCCCCTCCTTATAAGGAGTTTAGTCCTCTAAACTCGAGTTACCTTCAGTTTGGAAGAAAACAGGGTTCAGTGGGAACAAATTAGGATATCTTTTTGCCATGTCATCTTCCCTTTCCCAAGTGGCATACACACCACCATGATTCTGCCAGTCAACTTTCACTAGTGGGATCTCTTTGTTTCTCAGTTTCTTGATCCGCCGGTTTACAATCTGTATAGGCCGTTCCTCGTAAGTGTAGTCATCACTCAATACGATACGGGTAGGCTCAATCACATGAAACGGATCTCGAAGATAGTCTCTCAACATCGAAATGTGGAAGACGTTATGCATATGCTCCATTTCAGGAGGAAGTGCAACTTGATACGCCACTGGATTGATTTTCTCAATCACCTCATACGGTCCGACATACCGCGGCGCTAACTTGCCTTTGACTCCAAAACGAGTCTGGCCTTTCATTGGTGTCACTTTCACAAACACGTGATCACCCACTTCATACTCTCTGTCCCGTCTTCTAACATCCGCATAACTTTTCTGTCTACTCTGTGCGGTTTTCAGTCTCTGCTGTATCAGTTTGATCTTTTCCGTCGTTTCATAAACAATTTCGGGCCCAAGCAAAGGCCCATCTCCAACTTCTGCCCAGCAAATTGGAGATCTACACTTTCTGCCATACAATGCCTCGAAAGGCGCCATACCAATGCTCGAATGGTAGCTGTTGTTGTAGGCGAATTCAGCCAATGGCAAATGACTTTCCCAGTTCCCTTGGAAATCAAGGACGCACATTCTCAGTAGATCCTCTAAAGTCTGGATGGTCCTTTCTGACTGTCCATCTGTCTGAGGATGATAGGCGCTACTCAGCCTCAATTCAGTACCCAATGCAGTCTGTAGGCTTTGCCAGAACCTCGATGTAAACTTCGCATCCCTGTCAGAAACAATGGACACCGGCACTCCGTGCAATCTAACAATTTCATCAATATAGATAACAGCCAATTTATCCGCATTATAGATTGTCTTGACCGGTAGGAAGTGTGCAGACTTAGTCAATCTATCAACAATAACCCAAATAGAATCCATACCTTTCCTGGAGCGAGGTAATCCAACGATAAAATCCATCGTGATATGCTCCCATTTCCACTCTGGTATGGGTAAGGGTTGCAGTAATCCGGCAGGTCGCTGATGTTCAGCCTTGACTTATTGGCAATGAAGACACTTAGACACAAAGTCGGCAATCTCTTTCTTCATTCCCGGCCACCAAAAATTCTGTTTCAGATCTTGATACATTTTCGTATTCCCCGGGTGAATAGAAAACTTCGAACTGTGGCCTTCTTGCAGAACTCTTCTTTTCAATTCAGTGTCATTTGGTACACACAGTCTATCTTGAAATTTCAGTACATTGTTGTCGAATTTGAACCCCGGTCTCGGTTTTGAATCTTTATCTTCAATAACCTTTTTCAAGAAATCATCTAGTTGCTGTTTCTCCTTAATCTCTTCAATCAATGCTGGCTGAGCAGTAATGGCAGCTAAGGTTCCACCTTGTTCCCTCAAAACAATTTCAATTTCAGACTTTTCTAGATCATGAAGTAATTCTTTCTGCCCGGTGAGCAAACAGGCTATGTTCCCAATCGATTTTCGGCTCAAAGCATCGGCAACGGTATTGGCTTTTCCCGGATGGTACAAAATCTGTAGGTCATAATCTTTGATCAGTTCAAGCCATCTCCGCTGTCTCATATTCAGTTCTTTCTGGGTGAAGAAATACTTCAAGCTCTTATGGTCGGTGTATACTTCACATGTTGCCCCATACAAATAGTGACGCCAAATTTTCAATGCAAAAACCACTGCAGCAAGTTCAAGATCATGGGTTGGGTAATTCTTTTCATGCGGTCTCAGCTGTCGGGAAGCATAAGCAATAACTCTCCCATTCTGCATTAAAACACATCCCAAACCCTTATGAGAAGCATCACTAAAAACAGTGTAACCATCTGTACCTGAGGGTAGAGTAAGGACCGGTGCAGTTACAAGTCGAGTTTTCAACTCTTGGAACGCTGATTCCCTCTGGTCAGTCCAGTCAAATGACGTCCCCTTCTGTGTCAATTGAGTCAGTGGTAAGGCAATCTTGGAGAAATCTTTGACAAATCTCCTGTAATATCCAGCCAATCCCAAAAAGCTTCGGACCTCAGTCACATTTGTCGGTCTAGGCCAGTTCACTACAGCTTCAACTTTCTGCGGATCAACAGAAATTCCGTCTTTGCTAATAACATGCCCCAAAAACATCACATGATCAAGCCAAAATTCACATTTAGACAGTTTAGCATACAATTTCTGTTCTCTTAAGGTCTGTAGGGCAAGTCTTAGATGGTGTTCATGTTCTTCAACAGTCTTAGAATAAATCAGTATGTCATCAATAAATACCACAATGAAATCATCAAGGTACGGTTTAAAAATTCTGTTCATAAGGTCCATAAATGCAGCTGGGGCATTCGTGACTCCGAATGGCATAACTAAAAATTCATAATGTCCATACCTTGTTCTAAAAGCAGTCTTATCAATATCTCCCGGTTTAACCTTCAATTGATGGTACCCCGATCTAAGATCAATCTTGGAAAACACTTGTGCACCCTGTAACTGGTCAAATAAATCATCAATACGCGGTAATGGATATTTATTCTTTACAGTTACCTTGTTCAATTCACGGTAGTCAATACACAGTCTCAGTGAGCCATCTTTCTTCTTTACAAACAGAACAGGTGCACCCCACGGTGAAGTACTGGGTCTGATAAACTTTTTGTCTAACAGTTCCTGCAATTGCACTTTCAATTCCTTCAGTTCAGTTGGAGCCATTCTGTAAGGAGCTTTCGATATCGGCTGTGTACCCGGAACTACATCAACGGTAAATTCAATCTCCCTGTCAATTAAATCCCCTGGCAAATCATCTGGAAACACATCTGGGAATTCTCTGACTATAGGAATACAATTCATATCAGTTTTAACACTATCATCAGTAGGCACAGTCAACACAGAACACAGATATCCTTTACACCCCTTTCTAATCAGTCTAACAGCTTTTACAGAAGAAATCAGATACGGTGGGGGTACTACTCCAATTCCATTAAACACAAATTCCGGTAAGCCCGGTGGACGGAAAACTACTTGTTTTGTTACACAGTCTATAGTGGCATGATACTTTTGTAACCAATCCATCCCCAATATTACATCAAAATGATCGATATTCAATGGCAGTAAATCAATAAACAGATGCATATCCCCAACAATAATCTCACAAGCAGGATACATATATGCACATGTCATGGATCCCCCAACAGGTGATGATACCGCTAACAAGTAATTCATAGGTTCTAAGGGTCTATTCAATTTTCGTGAGAAAGCGTGTGACACATAAGAATGTGTAGACCCCGAATCAATCAATACATATGCATTTTGAGCACAAATAGAGAGGATACCTGACACAACAGTCTCGGTATTCTGCACGTCCCCCGGTACTAGGGCAAACACTCGGCCCTGCCTCATAGGCTCTTTCCCGGTAGCTTTGGGGTTAGGCTTCGGTGGTACATTTGATGCTGCTACGCTCGGTGCAGCCTTACTACTGGATTGCGGGGCAGAGGGACAGTCTTTAATTCTGTGGCCCACCTTGCCACACCTGAAACAAGCTCCAGAAATCTGATAGCAAACCCCTTTGTGCTTGTTGCCACATATGGAGCAGGGTGGAGTAAATCCACTCCCTTGGCTGGGGCTAGTTGTCGACCCCGTATTCTGTTTCTTGTTTGTTGGGTTATGCTTGCCTTTCTTGAATTTGAAACCCTGCCTTTTACCTTGCCACTCAGTTGTTGGTGTTTCGGATTGTTTCACTGCTGCAATATTCGTCTCGGCCATCAATGCCCGGTCGAGAACACCCACATAAGTTGGCATTTTCAAAACATTTATTCGATCCTGTATAGCAACACTAAGGCCGCCTTCAAACCTCCTGGCCTTCTTATAATCGGTATCCACCATATGTGGTGCATACCTAGCAAGTTCGGTAAATTGCTTCTCATACTCGGCAACAGACGTCTTGCCCTGTCTTAACTGTTCAAACTCAGTCACTATTCGGTCTCTGATGCACTGAGGAAAATACTTTTCAAAGAAGGACTCCTTGAACTGAGCCCAAGTCACAATAGTGTTTGCATCGCGGGTCAACATCCACCACCTTCTTGCTTCTTCTTGAAGGGTGAAGGTTGCCAACAATACTTTGTTTGTTTCGGAGCACGGAAAAACCTCAAACAACTTTTCAGTCTCAAGGACCCAAGCTTCAGCCTTTAATGGTTCCAAGCCTCCCTGAAAGGACGGCGGTTTCATCTTGCTAAATTTCTGGGTAAGAGCAATAATATCCTCCTCATTTGCATTCACATTTTGCACATTCGGTTCCAGTTGCACCGGAGGAGGAGGAGGTGGGGGCGGTTGGTTCTGTTGTTGATCCAGTCTTTCAATTATCAGCCCCATCATTAATTCAAGTCTGGCCATTCTGGCCTCAGGGGATGATGATCCAGTTTCATTTGCAGTGTTTATGTTATCCATTTCACTATAAACAGTTATAACAGTTATCATTATAGGCAGTTGTATAATTAGACAGTTTAACATTTAACACTTAATCAATCAGTCATAAGCACACACTTTTCAAATTCATGAGATGCCCTAATTGCTTTTCTAGGACACCCTATAGCTCATTTGGACACGTGTGTGCGGTATAACTCGTGGTTAAGTATCGCTCTGATACCACTCTGTCACGACCCAAACCCGGCCCTATGGGTTTAGCACCGTAACCAGCCAGTAATCCGTGATTACCGAAGGCCTGCTTAACAGTAATACAGTATAACAGAGTTCAGGGCCTGACGGAAGCCAATACAGTAATTAACTAGTGTCCATTGAGCTGTGGAAATCTGTATGCCAAAAACATTTTTTTTATGCAATCATACCGTTCAAACAGTACGGTCTATACAATCATACACAACATTCAGTACGGGGACTTAATCCCCCAATAACAGTACAGTAAAGCAGTAGACAGTCTATACAGTGGTACAACACAGTGAGGAGGCCGACGGGAAAAACTAAAACAAAACCCAAGGCCATAGCACGGCAACGCGGAACCTCACAGTGAGGCACATAGGCTGGCTGACAAAACTGGGACTCTACCCCGACGCCTCTAGCTCTGGTCCGGTGCCTGTACACCTACATATATATATGAGCAGTGAGCTAAGGCCCAGTGAATAACATAATGTATAAAGAGGTTTAGAATGTAATGTCCTTACAGTAATGAAAACAGTTCAGTTCAATCAGTATTACAGTCGTTCAGTCAGAACAGTTATTCAGTCATATGTGGTACATCCGTTAGCATAACAGTAAACAGTAGGTCTTAAAGACCCAACAGTAATGATGGCCAGTCATTCAGTAAACAGTATGGTTCCACAAGGGAACCGACAGAGATCTCTGTAACAGTAACAGTCAGTAACAGTAGTGCTAAGGATGCCACAGTACAGTTCAGAAATAAAGGACATACATTCATTCAGTAAATAATTCCAGTTCAGTAAACAGTTCAGTTCAGTATTCAAAAGATAGCCATTTTGAACATATCTTTATACAATTGTTACTCACAGAGTTCTGGGCTACAGTGTGCTAGAGCGCGTCTCTCCAGTCGCCAACCCTAAACAGTTAACAAATAGAACGCACACTAAGTTTAACAGTTGGGAAGGATAAACATATAATCCCTAATTGCCCCGGTGTGGTTCTACATCTATATCCTCATTAAGATGTCTTAAACTAGGCCTAAGAATGCCTAGGATGAGATGAGGATGTAAAAATGTGTTTTTAAGACATTTTCAGAAATTCAGTGAAACAGGGTCTCCGCTCGAGCGCCAGTTTCCCCGCTCGAGCGGACAAGCAAACAAAGGTCCCCGCTCGAGCTCCAACTTACCCGCTCGAGCGTGACACACAATACCCAGCTCGAGCGTACATTTCCCCGCTCGAGCGGTCTGATAAACAATGCAAAGTGCTGGATGCTCGATTTCTCCGCTCGAGCTCACCTTTCTCCGCTCGAGCGGACTGTGAAACCAGTCGAAGAAATGCTGGGAGTATGATTTCTCCGCTCGAGCGGCACTTCATCCGCTCGAGCGAAAGGCAGAAATCTGGAAAAATGCAGATTTCACATCCAAGCTTAAAACCAAGTTTTGATGCTCTAAACTCGATTCTCTTAGGCCCATTTTCTGGGAAACACATCCCAAAACAATGTATAACAAGTTTCAAAAGCTAATTTGCACATGCAAGGCCCAAGAGTTGGTCAATTAAAGCCATTTTTCAAACCCATTTCAAGAACACTTTGCAAACATGCATTGCATGAACTTTTAAATCAAAATCAAGGTTCAAATCTTGCTCCAAAGAGCTCAAATCTTCAAGAATATGCTGAAAACATGGACTTATACAGAAATGTGAACATGCATGCACCATTTTGCCATGAAATCAATTCAAACTCATCAATTCTTACATGCATGCAACAATGGAGCTCTAATTCACCATTTATGAACTAAATCATGGTTTAATCCTACAATGGAGCATGAATCATGCAAGAACAAGTTTAACACAAGAATGTAGGGAGAAATTCCTACCTTAAGACTTCAATAGAGAGCCTAGGAGATCAACAATGCAATTAATCTTCTAAATCTACAAGCCTCCAAGCAAGAAGAGATGAAAATCAACTCTCTCCCTCTACTCTCTCTCTAATTTCGGTGGTAGCTCTCAAACAAGGCTGAGGAAATGTTTGTACAAGGCCAAAGTGGTGCATTAGACTCAAATATTTGATTAGACAAAGGTCCACTCACAATGGCAATTCCGTAATTAAGTCAAACTCTTTAATTGGCTTAATTTAATCTAGTTTAATCATTCCTAATAAATTTTCAGATAAATATACCATTAAATCAGAAATATTCTACTGATTCTAAAACATCAAGCGGTTTCTAAATCGGCCGCCGATAAGGCCTTCAATTAGCAGTTAAACATATGAATTCAAACAGATAATCAATCAATCAAACAGATGCAATATGCAATTCAATAGACAAACTTATTCAATTTCAGTTTCGATTTCAATCGGTTTATTCAGTAACTCAATTAATCCAATTACCAGTCATTATCAGTTCAGTTTAGCAATGATCAGTACATAATTCAGTGGTTTAACGGTAATCAGTACGAGGGTTGTTACATAAGTATTGTGGGTAGTCGGGACGTGATGGATGTCTCAGAACACTGTGGTGATTGGATGTGCCTTACTATTATCATTGTGATCAGGTCTGGCTAAGCCGAACTTTTCCATTCGTTAAGGTATTGTGAAAACGTAATAGGGTTGAGAAAACCACTTGAGTAAGTAAATTTCGGTTCTGAGGGAGAGGTATCTGGATCCATTGGTAGGTATTTGAACGTATGTTGAATATCTGGTTGTATTGATGAACTGTACGAATATTACATGTGTTTCAGTCTATGGTAATATTATGGAAGTTAATTTAGCATTATATATGTTAAATGTGATGTGGAAGTGCAAATGTATTAATAACAGTGAATGTGTTTCGAAATTGTGAACCATGCATGTTAGAAGTTATTGAATTTGAAAGAAATGCATATCGATAGTGCAGGTTATAGCATATATTGTAAATTGTCTCTTGAATAGAGATAGGATAACCGGTAATGGGTTAGGTTGTTGAATACTAAACTGGGTATTGTGGAGAAATTGATTTAATTCAAATGTTATGAGAAATTGGAATGAGAGGACTTGACCAAATCAAATGAGAATGGTTATACGTTATGAATAACACCGTGTTTATGAAAAATGTTTACAAAACTCTTGGATTTCGTATAAGAAATACGAAATTTATTTCGGAATGTTAACGATGAAAACTTAATTATTTTTGAGAAAATACCTTTTTAACCGGAGAATGATTTTCTTTGTATGCATACAAAAGCTTGCATTGGTTGTTCTATTCGAGATTACGGTTGTTGAGTAGTGACTTAGCTTGGAGCGCTAGTCGGTTATTCGCGAGTTGTTTCGGGAAAGGTTTGGTTTTGTTGTGACTTTTGTGCCGGTAGTGTTGTCGTTTGGAACGTGTTCCCTTGGTTAGTCTCTTCCTTGGTAAGAGTTGATTGGAGGTTTGTAGTGAGAGTAGTTTCTCCCCTAGTACTCGGGTGTTGGTGTTGTGTGATCAGTTGGCCTTGTGTTTAGGCGTTGCCTTAATTTCGGGGACGAAATTCTTTAAGGGGGGGAGGTTATAGCGATCCCGGGTTTTAACCCTTGTTGTACAGTGATCCGGACTTGGTCCCGTAGATGTTAGCAGTTGTTCATTTCTAGTTTACATCATTTCATACTTTGTATTTGAATTATAGGATGCGTTGGATAGGTTTGTTTCAAGTTGATTGTGTTTGGGAGCCTTAGGTTGCTGCCCAGAATTTTGGACCTTCGCTCGAGCGAGAGTGGATCTTTGTGTCGGGTGGCTCGAGCCAGAGTGGCTTCGCTCGAGCGAGAGATTGCGTCTGGTTCTGGACCTGAGAGTTGCATTTCTTGGCTCGAGCGAGATTTTCTTCGCTCGAGCGATCTGGTTGTTCTTCGCTCGAGCGAGCGTCCCTTCGCTCGAGCGTGCGTCTAGTTGCAGACCTGTAGGTTCGAGTTGTTGGCTCGACCGAGCAGTTTGTCGCTCGAGCGAGGTTCTGGGTTGTTGGCTCGAGCGAGACCTTTTTGGCTCAAGCGAGGTTTTCTGTGTCTGGTCGCTCGAGCGACCAAGTCTTCGCTCGAGCGAGCCTGTTTTATATCAGCAGGCAGCAGCGATTTTAAACATCACTTTTTCATCTCTTTCTTTTTGAAACCCTAGCAGCCGACTCTCTCTCTCTCTAAACTTATCTTCTCTCTAGGATTTCATCTCTCTCTAGTGTAAATCTATCCTAAGTCCTTTGTTAAAAGGATAGAAGGTGTCGAGATCTTTGTTTTAATCTGAAAAAGTTGAGGTTTGGAGCACGTTGGGTCTTGGTCTTCATCTTCGTTGGAGCTCAAACTTCAAGGTAGGTATAACTTACTCCATCTTATGAACTTTGTCTTTGAATTTTAGCATTTTGATATGTTGGGGGTTGTTGGGTAATTTTGAGAAAGTTTGGGCCTTTGTGTAATTTTACAAAAAGTTAGGGTTTTAATTATATAAAACTATATGCAAGTTAGGCATAGAGAAATGAGATTAATGTTGGAACATTGATGGAAATGGAACCTTAGGGTTGTTTTGTGAATAATGGCTATTTGCCCTAACTGGTTTAATTAATTAATGTATATAATTAATTAAAGAAAATGAGGAATTGAATTGAGAATGTTGTAATTGGGAATGTATGGCACTAAAGGGTGTAGTTGAATCATTTATTGCTCACCTAGTTGAAATGTTGATATATTATCCGTTTGTGCATTTATTTCCTGTTTAGAAATAATTGCTTGGGCTACCGGTGGAGGGTAGTTTTGATTGTTGTAGACAATGCATGATGATTAGGCAAACTAAAACTAATCAATTTGATGTGTCATAGAGTATGACGGTTGATAGAATACATTAATTTTATGTATTGATTGATTGCGTATATGGTTCTGTGTTTATATGCATTGCTTGTGTATGGGAGGAGATGGGGGATGTACTCCACGGTTTAGGGGAAGATGGGGGATGTACCTCTAAACCGGTTAATGGTTATAGGAAGATGGGGGATGGACCCAGGGATGCAGCTCATATGCTCTCCCATTGTAGTAGTGATATAACTCATATGCTTATCTGTTAAAGTGTTGATACAGTTCATATGCTTATCTATTGAAATGTTTGTTTGATTTGATATAGCACTAAAATGTATATCATTATCGTTTGTAAAGTATGAAGATGTTGTTGGATTTGATATAGCATTTGAATGTATATCATTTGAGGAATATAGAAGTGGTTCATGTGTTATTGATACAGCGCCAAAATGTGTATCCACCCGGAAATTTGACAGTATTCTAGTAATGAACTAAAATCTCATCGAATGTTTTGGCCAGAGTACTGAGCCTTGTTTTCAAACTCAATGTTGAATAAGAAATGGAAAGTGAATTGGAACATAGACTTGGTTGTCATGGAATTGTAATAAGACGTAAATGAATGTATAAGTGTTGACCATCTCTCAACTGTTAATCTTTTAGTCTTTGTTCATAATTGGTTTAGTGTATTTCTACTGGGCTGTGGCTCACCCTACATGGGACACCATTTTCAGGTACATGAAGCACGCCACCTCCAAGGACATCGCTTGGGAGGCTAAAGGCTGGCAGACGTTTGTGGTTTTGTTATCTTTTGTTGTATTACATGTAATCTCAAGCCAAGGGCTTAATGTGTATTCGCGTTAGTACTCTCCTCTTTGTAACCAAGTGTTAACTTGGAAAGCTGTAAGCCCATAGGGCATTTGAATCTGTTGTTAACATGCAATGTTTCTTGTAAAGAATTACTCTGTGGAATAGAATGATGTTTGTCCCGTATATCAATGCATGTCTAAATTGATGGGTTTAATGTTGTTATTTTGAGGGCGTTACAAAAGGTTTATTTCAAGAATGAAGTTGTTATACAGTTAACTTTTATATTGTTTGAAATATAATGACATTTTTTTAATGAATAATTTTGGAACTTTATTGATTATAAAATTCTATCCAATTTGGTTTTCATAATCTATTTTCAAAAAAAAAAAAAAAATTTGTCTAAGAAACTAAAAATTAAATTGGTAAAAAAAAATTAAAAATACATCATTTTTATATAATTTATCTTTTGGGAGGGTAGAAATAATTTTTTAAAATAATTTTTTTTTGATATTATTTTCGTTAAATTAGTTTCTATTTTTTCAAAAGTCAAACTTGGCCTAGCGATACGTTTGATGTCACGACCCGTTTCCCGTATCCAAGGGTTAAGTATCGTGATGACCAGTAACTGCAGTTACCTCTGGTCAATTCTTAAACAAATTAATAAACGCGAGCGGAAGTAATATTTAAATGAGGGTACTAAAACAATCATCGGAACTTCTATTTTTATTACAAAATTTATTGACCAAAAAGACCGATATTTACATATAAACATATCCATAAAAGTGCTGTGTGTATCTATTCCACAGCCCCGCGTCTAAAACTTTCCAAAAGTTATTTCTGAATTGTACTGTTTCCTGATAATTGGTAAACAGCTATAAGTACATGGCAGAGTGAGAAATATTATACCAACAGTATAAGGGACACGAAATAACCATGAATAATTAGTTAAGTCAAAATATTTACATAACTTAATTTGGTAAATAAATAATTTCAGTGGCAGAAATTGAAATATAGAAATTATGTAAATAAATAACCATAACCATGGTACCGAACATAACAGAACAGAGGTCACATGAGTGACAGTCATAATAGAAATACGGATTCAATAAGTAGCTCGTACGGATTACAGAAGTGGCTCCCACAATAGTGTAGCACTTATCTCCGTACAGCACTTTGCTCTGCACAGAACAAATGTCAATAGATCCATGGCAATAGAGGGCCACAAAGTGAGCAAACAGAGGCCAATGGTTATTTAAGTCTCCCAAGGCGTGGGACTCCTGTGGTGGTACTTACAAAACATAATTGTTTATAAGGTTAGAGTCAAATATTCTTTAAAATATAAACAAGGGTGATTGCACTAATAGTCCCTATAGTTTGGGGTTTGTGTCACTTTGGTCCCTGACTTTTCAATTGTGACACATTTGACATTGAATTTTGAATCTTGTTCCAAATAAGGACAATTTGAGATATCATTAGATTTTTCAAGGATAAAATCGTCAATTTGATAAAATATAAATTAATTTAACAAAAATAAATGTCAAACAAATATTTTTGAATTTTTTAAAATTATTTATACCCACTAAAAATAAAATTATATAAAATTGATAAATCTTTTAAACATTTTTTTTTACCAAATTAATTTTTATTATGTGTTTGAATGATGATCATGTAAAATTAATTTTTAAAAATTAATCATGTAATTTTTATTAATTTTTATCAATTTTACATAATTTTATTATTGGTGGATAAAAATAATTTTCAAAAAATTTAAAATATTTTTTTGACATTTATTTTTGTCAAATTAGTTTATATTTTATTAAATTGACAATTTTGCCCTTGAAATTAAATAATGGTATCTTCAATTGTCCTTATTTGGAACAAGATTCAAAATTCATGGTCAAATGTGTCACAATTGAAAAGTTAAGGACTAAAGTGACACGAGTTCCAAACTATAGGGACTGTTAGTGTAATTTGTCCTATAAACAAACATATCCATGAGTTTCATTTTAAGCAAATAGGATTCAGAAAATAATCCACGTAATTGAAATATTAATATAATTTATAATAACTTATAAAACATAACTTATATAAAATAAATATGGTAAGTCAAAACATATGTAAAATATATAAGGGTAACTCAAGATATAATATAACTCACCTTAATTTTAATACTTTACTCTTTCTTTTCACTACTAAAAACCTTCTCAACTTCCACTATTTTTTTTTTCCTTCATTTTCCCTTCCTTTCCTTCCTCTCTTTCTTTCTTTCTTCTTTTCATTTTCTTTCCTTCACCCACCTTAATCACCTCCCTATTTATAAGGAGGTGAGACCATTGGTTGGCCAACGCGTGGCCAACGCATATCTTTCCCCAATATTTAATTTATAATTTATATTTATCTTATATAAATATTTAAGATAATTATATTTTAGCCCAATTTTCTAATATAATTATATAGATAAATTAATTCCTAATTTAATTACACTCTATCGTATACCAACAGAAAATTAATTATTTATTTTACTACCACATCCATTATTATTATTATTATTATTATTATTATTATTATTTGTTTATTTATTTAATCTTACTTTTATATTTATTTATTTACTATCTTTAACTTTAATTTGGCCCAACTAATATTATAATTCTATATTTCTATTAATTTGGTCCCAAATAATAATCCCTAATTTAATTACACTTTATCTCATACACCCGTAACATTTAATATTTTATTTTACTCTTATGGAATATTTAATTAAACATTTAGGGTTTTTCTCATTTATAATTAAATAATACTAATATAAAATTTAAAAGACAACTTAAATTTTCTGGTTGTTACATTTGAAGTCATTATTAAACTAATTCATTAAATGAAAAAAATTCAAAACTAAAAATATTTCATATATTAAACATTTCGATTACACATTAAAAGCATAATAACTATCCATTACATAATAACCATCAAAAAATATCTGTCAACAACAAATACAACAATTTATTACATGATAACTATCCAAAAATATCAACAAAAATAACCACCTATTACATGATCATATCCAAACACATACTAAAAATTAATTTGATAAAAAAATAAAAATGTAAAAAATTTATCATTTTTATATAATTTTATATTTGGTGGGTATAAATAATTTTTAAAAATTTAAAAATAATTGTTTGACATTTATTTTTATGAAACTAATTTATATTTTATCAAATCGACGACTTGCCCTTGAAATGAAGCAATAGTGTTTTCAGTTATCCTTATTTGGAACGAGATTCAAAATTTATGATCAAATGTATCACAATTGAAAGATAATGGATCATAGTGACACAAGGTCCAAACTACAGGGACCATTAGTGTAATTCGTTTTTTTATAAATTCCATTAGTATTTTAAAATGAGCAGTGCTATTTACACCTATCTTTTTTCTTAGGATCCCCCCATATCTTTTATTGAGAAATTCTACTTACATAACACATTTACCTTTTTACACCCTTCATTTGATATATTTTTTCCCCCCAATTTTACATATGTGTGAAATTACCTGTAAAGACAAAAGATAAAAATTAAATAGATTCGATTATCTCTTTATGCCCATTATACTTCAATGCCTACTTCTTTTGCTCCTTTCTCATTTCTTCTTATCTACTATATATCTATTTTCAAAAAGTAAGAATCAGTGTTTTGATCATAAAAGAAAATAATGCACAAATAAATGGTGTCGAAGGACTAGTAAAAAAGTAAAATGGTGAGTTTTATTTATTTAGTTTTTATGTTTTCGCTTCGTTTTTGAAGAAGGTTGTTCCATTTTTGTTCGGTGTACTAGAACCAAACAAAATCAAATAGTTCGAAATTACATTGCCGAACCAAAAATACATATTCGGCAACCTACTGTCGAACAAAAAATATTTGTTCAGTAACCTACTGTCAAACAAAAAATACATATCCGGTAACTCACTACTAAACATTTCTAGTTTCATTTTTTTGACATTTTTATTTATTTATTTATTTTTAAGGATTATGCTTCTATTTATTATGGTAAGGCTAGTAGTGCCTTGTTAATAGGCTATAGTCGTGAATTCATTATAGATGATGTTTGTTACATTTATCTGCTTTTTGGTTATCCAGTACCTCTGAAAACAAGTAATTGGATTCGTTTTCATCACCTGTGTGCTAATAGATAGGAGAAAGCATATACTACCTGTATTGATCAATTTCGTACGCTTGTTAGCTCTAATGTAGTAACTATTGAAACTATCAATATAGATGGATTGTGATAACATCTCAGTGTGCTTTTATAAATGTTTGTATTGACATATTTGAAGATATTTGTGTTGACAAATTTTATGTGTTTTTATGGATGTTTGTACACTTTATGTTTTTATAGAAGTTTAATGTTTTAAGGAAAGTGAATTTGTAAATGTGCAGCAATAGATGACTGGACAAATTCGGCAACATGACACCAGAATCATCCAAATTGTTTGGCAATGTATAACCGAACAAATCCATCATAAATTTAGGGGGAAAAAATGATATTTTAAGGAAAGTGAATATGTAAATGTGCAATAATAGATGGCTGAACAAATATAGTTTGTTCGGTAACATAACACCGGAGTAATTCAAAAGGAATATGTGCAATGAAAAAATCTGTAACGGTTTTTGAAAAGAGTTTAATTTAGGATTAGTTTTGGTGTTATAAAGAGTGTAATGAGAATTTTAATTATTTTTTAAAAGTGTAATGACAAAATACATGTAAAGACAAAAAATTGTGGTATAAGTAGAATTTCCCTTTTTATTTTTTCTAATTCCAATTTTGTCCAAACATGAAATTCCAAATTTACCCTCATCCCTAACCTCTCAACCATAATTTTCCAAACCCTAGATCACCTCCAGCTGCAACATTCTTCCTTCGGTGACCTTCAATTCCTCTACTGCACTGCCATTGTTGCCGCTCCTCATCCGTCGCACCGCTACCATCATTGCCCACCACCCATCGTCGCTGCCATCACCACTAAAACCCTAACCATAGATCTTGTGCCCCCTCTCTTAACTCACCATCACCGACAGAGAGTGTGTATGTGTGTGTATGTGTGTGTGTGTGTGTGTGTGTGTGAAAGAGAGAGAGAGAGAGAGAGAGAGAGAGAGAGAGAGAGAGTCGTGAAGAAGAAGAAGAGAGAGAGGGATTGTGAATTCGATAAAGGGAGATCAAACCCTCTTCTTTTTCTCTCTTGTCCCCAGATCTAGTTTGCGACGGTGACAGAGCAACTGGGAGAAGAAGAAAGGCGATTATGGGATGACGACTATGAGAGGTTGCTGTTGGAAGAAGGGGGTCACCGGCAGTAGTAGAAGTGAAGGGAGAAGAAGAAAAGAGAGAAAAAGAAGAAGAAGAAGAAAAAGATGAGAGAAGGAAGCGGCAAGGGGTTGTGAATTGGCCACTGACGATGGTTGCCGGAGTTGATGGGATGAGATTAAGGTTAGGGTTAGGGTATGGTTTGGATTTAGGGTTAGGGAGCGGGGAAAGGGAAGGGGAATAGGAAGAAGAAGAGAAAGAGAAAAGAGGGAGGATGCGGGGCTCGCCGGAGCAGGGTTGCCTTCGGTAGAAAGGAGGAGAAGAGTTGGGTCTAAAGAATATGGGTATATTTGGTATAAAGGTGAGAATTCACAGAGAAGATTCAATTATGTGAGTGGGGGTACAAAATAAATAGGTAAGGCCATTTAACAACCCTCTTTTAAAATGTATAATGAAAGGAAAATGTTATAGGCCTCATATTTTCTAGCAAATAAATGATCAAATGTCTCACATAAGTATGGGGTAAACAAAATTGTGGACCTCACACCCATGTCAGACATTTGGTGATTTATTTGGTAGAAATTTTGGTATCCCTAACATTATCCATAATGAAAGAAAAATGTTATAGGTCACAAATTTTCTACCAAATAAATGATCAAATGTATCATACGGGTGTAGGGTCCAACTATTTCATTTATTAGTTAACAGCATTAATTTGATCAAATGGAACTTATTAGTTATTAGCATTTATTTCTTCAAATGGAACTTATCAATATCGGTGGTATTACATGCACTAATTAGTATACTAACTAGTGTTATAATATTATTATTGACCACATTTATTATACAAGTTACAAATACTCAAAACTATACAAATGATGTCATATCATCTGTTTATACACTAGTATGTACATTAATTAGTACATTACTCTATTAATACACAAGTACATGTTTTGTTTTGTTTTGTTTTTTTTTAAAGATTGGAAGTACATGTTACTTGTACATTTTTTTAAAAATAATAATACTTAGAAAAAAAAAGTATGTATACTTTTTATTTGTTAGATTATCTTAATTATTAAAATGACTTAAAACAATAAACTTAAGGAAAAAATGAAAAAACTTGCTTGTTAGATATATATATTTTTCTTCTCATTAATTTTGTAAATATCTTGATCGCTTTTAGGTTGGTTTGTTTTCTGAAAAAAAATTTCAGAAATTTTCTCTACAAACAAATTTCAGAAATTTTCTCTACCAAACAAATTTTTCCAAAAAAATTTCCCAAAACACACAAACCAAACAAGTTTTTCAAACAAATCTCTCTCATACACACATCAAATCAATCACTTTTCCAAAACTCTCTCTCAAAACAATTTTCCAAAACAAATTTCCCAAAAAACCAAACCAAACATGTTTTCGTACTTTTTATCTCTCAAACACAAACCAAACATACCCTTTAATTCTGCCCCGAGGTCCAGGACCCCCTAACTATCTTTGGCTCTAGAGTTGCCTTTACAAAGATGACATCTGTTAAACAAATTTAATTAATTTTACAGAATATAGACAAATAAAGCTAGGGATGCACAAAAAATTGGGGGAGATAATTAAACTCCGTTTGGCATTTAGGTTAAAATAGCAAAAAAAGTAAGTAAAAAAAAAAATAAAACATCTCAATTATTTATGATTTTCAATGCAACGAAAAAAAAGCCAATTTCAAATTAAACCCATTAATTTTTTTCACCTCATAAAAATTTTAAAAAGTGAAAAAGTCATGAAAAAAAAGACAATTCTCAAACAAGCCCTAAAACATGTAGTTAAAACAAATTTAGATGTTCTTGAGTACATACGAAATTCAACAAGCCTACCAATACCCAACAAGAATGTTCAATTTCTATAAAACAACATATCATGTATCACATAGATCTTCTGGAGAAACATGTCAATGCATCCATCTACTGCTGCATAGTATCTCCGCCGCCAATTTTTGCTAATGAAAAGAGGCGCAACAACGCTCCAAAATCCCAAAATATATGACATAGCCACACAAGAATAGAAAAAAAGAGGTTCATCGACGATCCCATTCTCTTCCATGTGCCTAATTTCTTCTTTTCTACGATCTTCATTGTTGTCAGTGCCACCTACTTTTCCCTCTTCACCCGAGCATTTTCTTAGTTGTTCTCCGCAAAGATTTGGATTACCAATGTAGCTAACTTCGGTAATTGTGGAGAGATGTTGACCAAAAGGAACCCTCCCTGACAAATTATTGAAAGCAACACTAAAAAAACAAAGGGCATCGATTTGTCCAATTTCCCAAGGTATATTTCCGGTAAGATTGTTGTAGGAGAGGTCTAAACTTTCCAAATTTTTTAGGTTTTGAAAAGATTTTGGAAAGTGCCCAGTCAAAAGATTATGGGACAAATTTAAGGAACGGAGTTCACTTAGAGTGCCAATTTCAGAGGGAATAGTATCAGACAATTGGTTGGACGAAAGGTCAATGCCGGTCATTAAAGTGAGTGGTAGACCTCGGTAAGAATATGAATTACCTTTTGTGGTAAAATCAATTGGCACCCAAGAACTTGATTGGAACTTCTTCTTCCATACTAAGTTGTTACTAAGGCAGGATGGAATGTTCCCTAGGAAGTTGTTGTTTGAGAGATCTAGGATTTGTATATATTTCATTTGACACAATTGCATTGGAATAGAACCTTTAATTTGGTTTCCCCCTAGGAGGAGAGCTCCTAAACTAGGAAAGGTTGGTAATCGGTTTGAGATGTTTCCAGAAAGATTGTTTTTACCCATGTCTAGAATCCACAAAGAGGGGCTATTCGACAGGCAAAGAGGCATACTTCCGACAAACTTGTTGTCACGAAGTAGTAACCACCTCAACTGCCTCATATTACAATCTTGTGGAAGCAACTCGCCTTGTAAGCTATTGTTCGACAAATTTAGGTACCACAACGAAGAGTTTTCTGTTAGGCGTGGTGGAATGTTTCCCACCAACTTATTGTTGGACAAGTCCAGCTGTTGTAAACTCGCTAATTCGCCTAATGATGGAGGAAGGGTACCAGTCAATCCATTGGTTGATACATTAAATCGATATAGCCTAGGGTAAAGAGCAGTGATGTTCAAAGGCAATGGCCCCTCAAAGTAATTGCATGAGATGTCAAATTCAACAAGAGGGGATGCAACATTTCTGCTACTTTGAGGAAAATTACCACTAAACATGTTGCCCCGCAGCCTCAAGACAGACGAAACATTGTGGAGCATCCAAATAGGAATAGACCCTGCGAAGAAGTTGCCGGATAAATCAAGGGTTTGTAAAGTATACTGGGTGGAAATGAAACTCGGGATACCATGATTACTTTTTTTGTTCAGATTGCAATCGGCCAATAATAAATGTTCTAACTGGAAGGAAGGTTGCCAAGACAGATTTTCGGTTTCAACTTCTATTTGGTTGTATGAAAGGTCAAGATAACGAAGTTTGGAGAGATTAGCGAAGGTTGAGAATGGTACTGGACCTTGAAAATGGTTATGAGAAACATCAATGGTCTCGATGATTGTTAGGTTGCTAAAAATTGAAGAGGGATTTCCCTGAAATTTATTCTTTGACAAGATTAGTATGCGGAGTGATGGCATGTTGCCCCAACACGGATGCACTAGTCCTTCGATTGAATTGTCTGAAAGATCTAGTTTTTGCAAGGAACTCAGGTTACACAATGCTGCATTGTAAATCATCTTTCATAATCATTATTTTGGTAAAAAATAATTTGAAACTACTCCACATTAGAAGTTGTCAGATTAGCACTGCTTAGGAGCCCTGTTTTGGCAAAAAACATTTTCTTGGTAGGACAGAAAACATCTTTTTGTGATAACGGAAAACAATCTTATTTAGGTGGAAAATGTTTTCCAAGTTAATATCTTACCAACGTCACCACATCCACATCCACCGCCAGCACCAGCACATCCACCAACACCTCCACCTCTAATCACCACCACCAGCACCTCCACCTCCTCCACCCCACTACCACCATCATTAATACAACTACTAGCTCATTAATTTCAAGATTGTATGAAAATGTTTTCCTTAAAAAATGTTTTATGCCAAAACAAATGGAGTAGTAAAGAGCACCTAAATAGATGTACCAAACACAAACTCACTGAAGGTTATGAGCCAGAAGTAAAGATTGACGTAGTAAAAAATTCTCACCTTCTGGGACTGCCAATTCACTGATTTTATTGCCTTGGAGGACCAATTCTTGCAGCTCCGTGAGCTGCGCAAACAAACTCAAATCTGGAGACCATGGAAATTGCTCTTCTTCACGAACATAATATAAGAAAATCCTAGCAACACGGGAGGTCGTGGGGCTACAATCAACTCCATCCCATTGGCAACAATCATCGTGTAACCAACTTGAGAGGAGTGACCCTGGTTGATTGCCTATGGAGTCTCTTATTTGAATGAGAGCTGTCTTTTCTTCTTCCCAGCAACCTATACACAGTCCAAAACAGAAACAAATGATGATAAGCATCACAAGCCACATTTGTAGACAAGTATTGGCATGGATATACTTCATGTTTGTGGAGAACATGATGAAGGATTAATAGCTTGTATGGGAAAGAGAATCTTCTTTTTTTTAATACTCCCTCTGTCTCAAAATATTAGTCCCTTATTCCATTTTTCATTGTCCCAAAATATTAGTCCCTCTTCTAAAATCAAGTACAAAAATAATATAAATTTCCTATTTTGCCCTTCTTTTAAATTAATAAACAATATAAAAAGTACAACTATGCATTGATATTCTCAAAAAATGTACTATCAAAAGGGTCATTTTGGAAAATCAACTTTTTTCAAATGCAATAATTTTACTATCAAAAAAAGTTGGATTCCCCAAAATGGACTATTATTTTGGGACGGAGGGAGTAATTGTTTTTCACTTATTTTTCTTTTTAATTAATTAATTAATTATTTTCACTGTAGTTGCTGATTTTCTCCATTTCATGACAAGATTTACGTCAGTCTTCAAATTCCATAAGGAAAATGGGAAGCATCAACATGTGACTCATTCCCCAAAATCGAAAAAATAAATAAATAAAGGACTTTTTCTTGTGATAAAACTTGAATTTTGACCTCTATTCTCAATTGATCAATAAAAATATTTTCTACCCGGGTCTGACTGTAGTACGCAAAAGTGGTTTTCCCATATCCTACATAAAAATTAATTTCAGCCATTGATCCTCATCTTTTAATCTGTGTCGTCCGATCAAAAACAACATCCACCTAAGTCTACCGGTTACAGCCAGTCAAAAACAAAAAAGCAAAACCTAGTTAGGTCCGCTTTCTCTCTCTTTGCCTCCCTCCATCTCTCGCCTCTTTCCTCATCGATGGCGGTTCTTTTGGCATTCTCTGCCCGCTGAACGGCATCGCAATGCTCTGGAACCCTTCATTCACCAACAATTCCACGTCGGTCAAAATAACTCGTCTCACCCCAAGCTTTAGCATTGTTTGTGGATTTATGTCTCTATTAAAAATTCTGTACATGTATGATTATATATAAATCTCTGTTTTCATATATATATATATATATATATTATAGAATGGCTCATATATGTTTTGATGGTCTTTATTTGTTAAGGGAAATAAATAGAGCCCCAAATGGAATTTTTCACTTTCTTGAAGAAAATTTTCTTATAAAACAAACAGAGCACGTTTTAAAAAAATCCGATCCACTTTTTTTGGTTCTGAAAAGTGACGTGTTTCCTTTTGGTAATTAGCTGAAGGTTTGCATTCTCTGGCTTCATCTGTATTAGGGGTGCAACTCGGTCGGGTTGGGAGGTTGTCTAAATTTAGTTCAAGTTGTGTTGAGATCTGTCCAAGTTCGAATTGTAACCTGAGATTGTCTGCCCAAGTCCAATCCGAGTTAAACCCGAATTGTCCGAGTTGCCCAAATTACCCGAATTGTAAATGAATTTCAAATTTTTTTTTTTCCCAACTACATTATTAAATTATTAAAATTTGACTCTATTTACAATTTTTTTTTTTAAAAATAAAAAATCATTAATACCATCAAAACAAATAATTTATATAATATAAGAGAGATACCACTATAGTAGTCCTTACAATTATGAAAATAAAAAAAAAAAAAGTAAGATTTTATGTTATTTATATATATAATATATATTCAATATGATTTAATAATATAAATTACTTTAATATCATGTAATGGTTAATAATTTATATATATATTTAATATTTTTATATATCTATATATGTATAATTCGGGTTTCGGATTGCTCGGGTTGCTTGACGTCTTTGCCTAAGTCCGTCCAAATTTAATTCGGACTTTTGAATTTTTGCCCAAGCCCGTACCGAATTTAAAAATATTTTGTTCAAGCCCTAAAAAAATTCGGGCTAAGTTCAGGTTGCTCGGGTTAAACCCGCCCAAATTGCACCTCTAATCTGTATCCCGAATGCTTGATTGAATAGACCATGAGTCGTTTTTTTGGAGCATAATTCTTCAGCTAAACCATTTAAATATGAATTAAATATGTTTATATTTAGTGAGTAAAAGTAAGGTCCATTTAGTGAGTAAAAGTAAGGTTATGTTTGATTTATGTATTTGGTAAAAGATTTGAAAAATAAAAATAAAAAGGGATTGAAATATGAATTAAATATGATTATATTATATATATATATATATATATATATTTTAAATTCCTTATCATCTCCTGGCAAATTAATTGGCAATCACTTTACTAAATGTGATCCAATTTATTAGTAATTATGGTAAATTTTAGGGTAAACTACCAATAGGTCCTACTTGGGAGACTTATTACCCAATAGGTCCTACTTTGAGACTTATTACCCATTAAGTCCTATTTGATATAATTTATTAAGTGATAAAGACAAATTTTATCAGTCTTTTTTTTTTATGAATAATTTTATAGTGATAAATTTATCAGTCTCTTTTTTTATGAATAATTTTTTAGTGATAAATTTATCACTCTCTTATTTTTATAGTATTAAATTTATTAGTTAGGACCTGTAGGTAAATAAGTCTAGTGAATAGGACTAATTGGTAAGTACCCCAAATTTTAACTCAATTTAAAATTAATTATTTTGTTATATTTTAACCATTTAAACTGACGGTGATAATAGACTGGTGGTGAAAGTGGAAGGGTTTAAACAAATTTCACACCAATAATAAGTTCACAGTTTCAAATTAAATTATAACACAATATTTTATTCAATTTATTTATTAATTTATTATTTTAAAAAATAACTTCAAATAATTAAAAATTTAGTTTTATAAGATCATAGATATAGAAATTGCTAAAGGTCTATATCATACTCAACAATATTTTACTTACTATTTCATTATACTTGATTTATTATTCAATCAAATTCTATTTACTACTTAACGGGACTCGACTTACTATTCAATAATACTCTAATTACTATTTTATCTAACTACTACTTAATCAAACCTTACTTACAACTCAATGATACTCAATTTATAAAGCCATCAAAGAAATTAGGTCTAAGCAAGCATCCATTCGATCCGCCACCAATTTGCTACAAATTGGGCGATTTCAATGGTCCGAGCGAAGGGATGTGAATGTATTTTTTTCAATATGCCTAAGTTCAGATAGATGGTGAATGGGAAGCCACCCGATTTATGAGTACCCATTGTTTGGTAGAGATTTGGTGATCAATTTTTACTTAAGAAAATGAATAGAAATACATTGACAATTATATCTTTTTATTTATTTTGAAACATAACAATTTGTTTGTTATTTTTTTTGTTGGCATTCTACAAAATGATGCTATACTTTATGCTTTAAATATCAATAAAATGACCTTTTATGAAATGTAAAAGTTGTCTTTATTTTTTATTATAAAAAAATAAAGATTAAAAACTTTTATGCCCAAATAAGGCCCAAAACAGTAAATGACTATTAGAAAATAGTATGAAAAATGTTCAAAATAATAAAGCCTAATCGCCAAATCGATCCTCATCTACTTACTATTTTATTATACTTCACTTACTACTTAATGAGCTTCCACTTACTACTTTAATAGACTCCATTATCTACTTAATTTCGGTTTCACTTACTACTCAATGAGCTTTCAGTTACTATTTCATTACAGTTCACTTACTATTCAATGAGACTCTACTTACTACAAAATTAAACCTCACTTACTACTTGATGAGACTCCACTTACTACTTGTTAATTGTTTACTTAATACACCATCAAACTTGACTTACTATCTAATTAAACACTACTTGTTACTCAATGAGACTTAACTTACTACACAATCAAACTCTACTTCACTACTATTTAAAAAGACACCACTCAATTGGATTTGATTTACTACTCATTTAAATTTCACTTACTACTCATTTAAATCCCACCTAGTTGTATCATATTAAACCCCACTTACTATTCAATGAGAGGCTTCACTTATTATTTCACTAGATTTCACTTACTATTCAATTACATCGTACTTACTATTTAATGAGTTTTCACTTACTACTTCATTAGACTCTACTTACTGCTCAATAATCTTCCACTTTACTATTTTATTACACTTCACTTACTATTAAATTAAACCTTATTTTCTATTTAATGAAACTCTACTTACTACTCGTTTATACTTTGCTTACTAAGTGGTAAACTGATAAGTGGTAAGTTGACTCACAAAATGTTATAAGTAGGGCTGAGCATAAAAATAGAAAAAATTGTAAATCGGTCTAGTCTAGACCAAACCCCACGGTTTGGATTGGTTTTCTCACTACACAGTTCAGTTCTCATGTAAATAACACTTATTACTTAATAAGACTTTACTTACTACTTTATCAAACTTGACTCATCACTTAAACAACACTTACTACTCAATTAGACTATACTTACTACTTTATCAAACTTGACTTATCACTTAAACGATATTTACTACTCAATGAGACTCTACTTACTATTTTAGTAGACTTGATTAATCAATCATTTAAATTAAACTTAAGACTGCACTTACTGTTTCATCAAACTTGATTTTTTTTTTTCTTACCACTTAAATCTCATAATTTTTCTTTTAACTACGTGAAATGTTGTTCCAACAAAACATTAAAATTTATAAATTCAAAATATCATGGAAAGTTAAAGTAAAAAAAAAAGAGATAGAGACTATAGAGATGTATATTCTTACCTAAGGAGTACCAAATTAACAACAATCTTATCTTCAAATATTCAAATATTGAAATTTTTTAAAAATAAACATAAAATTTTGTTTATGGAATCCTCAAATAAATTTTAAATTTTCCTATATTTTATTAATTATATTTCTTCATTAATTGCATTTATTATTTTCAAGTGTGGTAAATGAAAAGGAAACTAGGTTTCATTTATTGCCATTAAGTAGATAAAAAAAAAAAAATTTAAAAAATCATATTTCATAAAATGTAATAAATTATAATAAAATGTATAAAATTCACCTTTATTTTGTATATTTTTTTTTAAAATTCTATTTTATAAATTTTATATTTATTTTAGAGGTTTTGAAAATTTATTATAACTTAATTTTTTAAGTTTACCTGTTACCTGAATAACATGTTAAGTGTATTTTATTAATAATTGAATGGTAAATATAGTTATTAAAAATAATAAGTATAATCATATCAAATAGTAAGTGTACTTTTTTTTATCAGCAAAATAGTAAGTGTACTTAGTTATTGTAGTAAGTTAAAGGGTATGGCTTCTGTCTAGTTCGAGATCGGACTGGACCGTGCTGTTGGGCCCGTGGGGGCCCAGCACGGGTTTCGTTTTGATAATCTGAACCGTTCAATGTGTAGAAATCGTCGAGTACTATATGCCTATAAAAAATCACGTTGATCGGATATCGATAGCTATATGATCAAATCAGTTTCGTATTAAAAAAATTAGACAGTGAACAAATTAACGGTTAACAAAAAACTGTTTTGATCACATAGCTATCGGTATCCGATCAACGTGATTTTTTACAAGTATATAGTACTCGACGATTTCTACACATTGAACGGTTCAGATTATCAAAATGAGACCCGTGGTGGGCCCCCACGGGCCCAACAGCACGGTCCAGTCCGATCCCAGACTGGACAGAAGCCATACCCTAAGTTAAAAACCACTTTTTGGTTTCAAAATCATTGAAAACTATCTTATTTTTTACGAAACTACCTAAATTTCTTAACCTGATTTTAATTATTATCAATCAATGGTTAGATTTATTTTACTTTTAGATCTAATAGTCTAAATTTATTTAGATATGATACAGATATGATACATGAAAACCACCTTCATGTATCATAAAAAAATCCTTTCCACCCTTGCTGGCCAACACTTTTCATGAGAGACAGAAAAAAATAGGTGCTTCCATTTACACCCTTAAATTTCTCATTGCTCCCACTTGTACTTGCAAAGAAAAATTAATGGTGGTGTTATTCGAAACTCCCAAAAGTCAATCAAGAATATTACAATGACCACATTTTATTTATTAATTTATCATACGGTTCCAATAGGTAGCTCGAATTTGGAAGCTCGAATTTGGCTCGAATTCGGAGAAGAAGAAGAAGAAGAGAAGGAGGAAGGAGGAGGAGGAGGAGGAAGGAGGAGGACTAGAGGGGGCATAATCACAGGGGGAGGAGGAGGAGGAGGCGGAGACGGAGGCGGGGCTAGAGGCGACGGCGGTGGTGTTGCAACGATTGCTGGTGCTGCGACGATCGGCGGCGGCGAGGCGACGGCGGTGGTGCTGCGACGATCTCCTCTCCTCCTCTCTCTTTCTCTCTCTCTCCTCCTCTTTCTTTTCTCCTCTCTTCTTCCTCTGCTCTTCTCCTGTGTTCAACGAAGAAGAAGAAGAAAAGAAAGAAAGAAAAGGAAGAGAAAGAAAAGGCAGGGAAAAAAAAAAAAAATTTTGAAACCCAAAACGACGTTGTTTTGGGTTTTGAGCCGAATTCGGGCCACCGAATTCGAGTTACGAGTCATTTTCCTTTATCATATCATGTCTAAATAAATATGAACGGTGAAACTTATTATATTAATTTAATATTAATATATAAGAGGATAAATAAAATATTGTAAAAATATGTTACCATCAGGTCAAATTATCTTCTTTTAGGGTAAATTATCATTAGGTTATAATAGTTGGATTTAATTTTTTGTGAAAGTTGATTGAAAATAAGTTGGCCTATTGAAAATAAGTCCAAATAAAAGCGTCGCTAAAAATAATTTTTTGTAATACTTTTTTGCATATGTTGTTAAAAATTGATAATTAGTGACTTTTTTGTCACGATTTTTATAAATTGTCGCTAAAAATTACAATTAGTAATGTTTTTTTGTGACGAATTTTTCAAATTGTCACTGAAAGTTGAAACTTAGTGACGTTTTTTCGTGACATTTTTTTTAAACTGTCGCTAAAACTTATAATTAGTGACATTTTTTGTGAAAATTTTCAAACTGTAGTTAAAAATTAACAATTAGTGACGTTTTTTAATAGTGTTTGATGAAAAATGTCATTAATTCTCACAAAATCTATTGGATAATAAGCCTCCGTTTGGGAAGTGGGTTGGCTTTTTGGCTTTTTAGCTTTTTTGGCTATTTTAGCCTGGGCTACAAAGCTTAGTTTGGGAAGAGCTTTTTGGCTTTTTGATTTTTTTGACTTTTTTTTATGAGAGAAAAGTGTAATGATTATAGGTTGGATGTGATATTTTGTTTGTTGTGACTAAAATAGCCTATTTTATCTTTTGTGACTATTTTAACCACAAACCAACTTGCCAAACAATACCTAAATTTACTTATTAAGACCTAGACCTTTATTTTAAGACTTAGACGAGAGAGGTGAGACTGACCAGAAAAGGCGCCAAGAAAGTGTTACGAAACCTTCAGTCTGGTTTGAGTAGATAGTGATACTATAGCCCATTTTCCTGGAAAAATCTTTACTAAGGTATGCCATTTCATTGTAGCGTTTGATAACGTTTACATTTTTTGTTTATATTTATAAAAATTTTAAAAATTAGTTTTTATTTATTTTTAGAAAAACATAAATTACAAGCGCGTTTGGTTTGAACAAAATGTTGAAAATTTTTAAAAACATAAACTAAAAAATATGTTTGTTCAGGACTAAAATATTTATATTTATTTTTTTTATTGTTTATGACAATGGGATCATACACATTATAATTGAAAAAAATTAATTAAAAAAATTAAATGAAAAAAAATCAATTGAAAAAAAATTATTTAAAAAAAATTATTTGAAAAAACAAATTATTTGAAAAAAAATTTATTAGTCAAATTTTTGTTTAAAAATCAACGTAAACTCATTTTTTGAGTTTACGTTTTTTCCTCAAATTTAAAAACTAAGACAACCATTTATAAACCAAAAAAAATTATCAAACAAGTTTTTATGATAATTTTTAAAATTTTTATAAATATAAATTGAAAATTGAAAACGAAATGATTACCAAACAGGCTACTGTTTGCCTTGCTTTTCAAAAATCAAATCAAATTAGTAAGTCTTTAATTCATATTAATTTTTTTAAGTCTCATGTCTTAATTAAGTGGGATAGGTTGTATTTTTTTTCACCGTTCTATTCTAACCATGGCCCTATTTGGTACAACTAATGGTTGCATATAGTTTTTTATATTTATTTATTGGAGCTACTTATAGTTTCTTTTTATTTTATTTCATTTTTGAAGTTTGTTTCAGAGTGTTTAGTGCGACGTTTGCTTATAATTAATGAGAAAAAATAGTTTAAGGAAATTGAAAAAATAGATTATCTTGAAGTTGAGAGATGAGTGCTTTTTTAGCTTCGGTTTCTTAATTAACAACTTTTAGGAAAATGATATAGAGCTGTAAATTTAGAGTTCAGTTCTAATTTGAACTCTAGTGATGTGGTAAAAAAAAAAAAAAAAGACACAAACATCACATCATGGATGGAGGTCAACTCATTAAACCTCTTCTAGAGCTTTATATTTAGAGCTCCCAATCTTTTTCCTAACTTTTAACTTCAGCAAAATTATACCAAACAAATCCTAGGATCCAAAAAAAAATAATAATAATAAAATAAAAAATATCAATATTCCTTGGGTGGACATGTTGTTGGAATTGGCTGATGTTGCAAGCTCAACCTAATCGTGACTTGACTAATGACTAGAGAGGAGAAATTGAAACACAGAAGGGACAGGGAAAGTGCTATGCACATTCATCTTTGTCTGAGCTTTCATTTGATCGAAAGAGAAGAGGACTTCAATCAATCATCCATGGAACCCCATTTCACAAGCTAATTTGACCTAGGACCCCCCATAATCATGATTTGACTAATGACTAGAGAGGAGAAACTGAAACACAGAAGGGACAAGAAAAGTGCTATGCAAGTTCATATTTGTCTGAGCTTTCATTTGATCGAAAGAGAAGAGGACTTCAATCAATCATCCATGGAACCTCATTTCACAAGCTAATTTGACCTAGGACCCCCCCTAATCGTGATTTGACTAATGACTAGAGAGGAGAAACTGAAACACAGAAGGGATAGGGAAAGTGCTATGCACATTCATCTTTGTCTGAGCTTTCATTTGATCGAAAGAGAAAAGGACTTCAATCAATCATCCATGGAACCCCATTTCACAAGCTAATTTGACCTAGGACCCCCCCTAATCGTGATTTGACTAATGACTAGAGAGGAGAAACTGAAACACAGAAGGGATAGGGAAAGTGCTATGCACATTCATCTTTGTCTGAGCTTTCATTTGATCGAAAGAGAAAAGGACTTCAATCAATCATCCATGGAACCCCATTTCACAAGCTAATTTGACCTAGGACCCCCCCTAATCGTGATTTGATTAATGACTAGAGAAGAGAAACTGAAACACAGAAGGGACAGGGAAAGTGCTATGCACATTTATTTTTGTCTGAGCTTTCATTTGATCGAAAGAGAAGAGGACTTCAATCAATCATCCATGGAACCCCATTTCACAAGCTAATTTGACCTAGGACCCTCCCTAATCGTGATTTGACTAATGACTAGAGAGGAGAAACTGAAACACAGAAGGGACAAGGAAAGTGCTATGCACATTTATCTTTGTCTGAGCTTTCATTTGATCGAAAGAGAAGAGGACTTCAATCAATCATCCATGGAACCCCATTTCACAAGCTAATTTGACCCCGGACCCCCCCTCACATTTTAAAATATTCAGGGTTATTAAGATATGTCTTAAAATTTTTACACCTTAAAATTCTCATGGGATATTAAGGGGTGTTTGAGAAGTGACTATTTTAATTAATTTTTTGACTTTTCATGAAAAGATAAATAAAAAAATAATGTGATTGGGTATTTTGGCTTTTTGATGTGTGTTGTGATTTTTCATTTGTCAGATATACTACGTAGACAATAACACATGATGATACTTTGAGAGTATTCAAAGATTAAAATACACATATAGTTCATAAAGTATGTGTTGCTTTGGTCCCTAAAGTTTTTTTAATCTTGTCAATTTGGTCCCAAAATATTGGTGAATAAGTTAAAACATAAACTTACAATATTAAGGAACATAATTGACAAATTTGAAACTTTAGGAAGCAAAATGACACAAATTGTATACTTTAGGGACTAAAGTTGAAATTTATAATTATTCCATTAATGATTTAAACAACTGTTTGGAATCAGACCAATTTAACTCGAATTGAAAACTTCAATGATGAAATTGACAAAATTAAAACTTAAAGGACCAAGGTGATACTTTAATGGGGTGTAATTTGAAACTTCCAAAAGTCTGTCAAGAATATTATAATGACCACATTTTATTTATTAATTTATTATCTTATGTATAAATACTATATTTGAAATAAACATGAGTGGTGAAACATGTTATAAAAATATTGTAAGATGATAAATAAAATATTGTAAATATGTGCTATGAAAGGCAATAAGAAAGTGCTACGAAAACTTCAGTCTGGTTTGAATAGATAGTGATGCTACAAAGTATGACTTCAATTGGGGGGGGGGGGGGGGGCAATTTTCCTGGAAAAATCTTTACTAATTTTTTTACATACTGTTTGCCTTACTTTCATAAATCAAATCAAATCAGTAAGTCTTCAATTGACATTAATTTTTTTAACTCTTGAGTCTTAATTAAGTGGGATACACTGCATTTTTTTTCCATCCTTCTATTCTAACCGTGCCCCTATTTGGTACAAGTGATGGTGTTGCATATAGTTTTTTTTATGTATTTATTGGGCTACTTATAGTTCTTTTTTTTTTTTTTATTTTGTTTTAATTTGAAAGTTTGTATCAAAATATTTAATACGACGTTTTCTTATAGTTAAATGAGAAAAAATTAGTTTAAATAAATTGAAAAAACAAATTATCTTGAAATTGAGAGATAAATGCCTTTTTAACTTCTATTTTTTAATTAATAACTTTTAACGTCAGTAAAACTGCACCAAACAAATCATAAGACCCAGAAAAAAAAAATTAATTGCTGATGTCGTGACTTGACTAATGACTAGAGAGGAGAAACTCAAACACAGAGGGAACAGGGAAAGTGCCATATCTTTGTCTGAGCTTTCATTTGGTTGAATGAGAAGGGGACTTCAATCAATCATCCATGGAACCTCATTTCACAAGCAAATTTGACTAAGGACTAGGAAAATGTTTGGAACCCCGTTTGGGGATGACCCTACACTCTCAAAGTGATCCTAAACCTCCATATATGTGTGGGGTCTATTCATGTATGTATGGAGTCCACATCATGAGTAGTCCAGATTTGTAGGGATTTTGTGGGAGTCTTGTAAGGGTGGGAGTCTCAATCATTACTCTTAAGGACTATACATTTAAAGCATGGGATATCCTATCCCCTCATTTGAAAATGTTCAAGTCATTAGATATGTCTTAAAATTCTTGCACTTCAAAATTTTTATGGGATATTTATACTGTATTTGATTGAAGGATTTGAAAAAAAATTTAAAAAGAGAAAGAAAAGTTAGGTGAAATGTGAATAAAATATACCTATATTTCACATAGTTTCACACACCTTTTCCATTTCTATTTCTAAATTTCTTCGCAAATCTCTCAACCAAACACAACATTAAGGGATGTTTGGAAAGTAATTAATTTTTTTGACTTTTTACGAAAAGATATATATAAAAAAAAAGAAAAGAGAATGATGTGATTGAGTGTTTTGACTTTTTGGTGTGTGTTATAATTTTTTATTTGTCAATGTTCTACGAAGACAATAACACATGATATTTGAGAGTACTCAATAATTTTCTCTTGAGTGGCTACCAACTCTTTGTCCATTTGTCTTTAGTCTAATTTACAGCAAGGGATTGAATGGACACAGAAAAAAATACTCCTCAACAAACTGAGTAGTGCTTTCCTTCTCTAGCCACTCTGTTTTTGTTTTCACTTTCGCTGTGTTTGGTTGGGGGATTTGGGGAGAGATTTGGAAAGGAAAAGAGAAAAGTGTGTGAAATTAGGTGAAATATAGACATGCTTTATTCACATTTCACCTACTTTTTTCATTTTCCTTTCCAAATCCCTTCTCAAATCCTTCAACCAAATAAAGCATTAGCAGAAAAACACTTCATCCTATAAGCCATTAAGGTGTGCATATGTGCGTGTTTGTATGTGTGTGTGTGTGTGAGGAATGAGGATGAGAATTATAAAGAGTTTGTTTGTTTGGCTCACCTATGCAAGCATAATTAGGATCAACTGGGGGTGCTTAGAAGAACAAAGGGCTGCTCTACTGCAAATAAAAGAGTCCATCAACAGCCCAGTAGGATCTGCTTTCTCAAGCTGGTATGACGAAGATTGCTGCAAATGGGAAGCTGTCGAGTGCGATCCATCCAATTCCACTGTCACTAAATTGTTCTTCTACTACAGGAGGGATAAAAGCATACCTGAAAATTGGTATCCAAATGCTACCTCGTTTGCTCAGCTCAAGGACTTGCAAGAATTGTACCTGGAAGGGAATCAGATTGGTGGTTTTACTTCACCTTCCGGTATACCCCTTTCATCCTCTTTCCAATATAGATCTTCCAGTTCTCTGTCACCTTATCATAAGGCACCCACTAGAAGTACAATTTTTTATTTTATTTTAAAAACACGAAAGGCTCCGTTTGTTTCAGCGAAAAATATTTTTTTAAAGAAAACATTAGTATTTTCCAAAAAATGTTATCTGTAAAAAGAAGTTTTCTATGTTTGGTTGCGACCCTGAAACTAATGTGCTAGTGGTTTGTATTTGGGTTGGTGTCAGTGGGGTTGGTGGAGTGACGGCAGTAGTAGTGGTTGCGGCAGCAGTGGAGGCAGTGTTGGTGGGATGGTAAAATGCTTTCCACCTGTCCAAATTTGTTTGTTTACTGTTAATTTTCCGTTTCCGTCTAACCGAACACTAAAAAAATGTTTTCCAAGAAACATTTTCTATTGAAACAAGCAAAGCGGAAGAAATGGAAAAGAATTATGAAAAGAATTGCATATTAGGAAGCAACATATTAACCCAAGAACAAAATAGTCACAAAATCCAAAACAAAGGAAGCGATAGTAGAAGCCCTGGTTGTTAGGGAAAATAGATGATTTCCCATCAGTGTAAATCAATCGATGGAAATAAAAATAATGCGAAAAATTAAATCAACAAAGATACAAGAATTTTTATGTGGTTCTCTCAATGTGAGGTACGTTCACGGGACCTCACTATCAACCAAGAGTTTTCAAACGATTACAAACGAGACATGAATGGTCTTAAAAACCAACCTTTGGTGAATTCCAAATAATAAAGACCTTACCAAATAGATGAACAAATTGTCTTCGAAACAAATTGTAGAACACCCAAAATAATGGACCAAATCAGCACCCTCAAAGCACACAGTAGTAGCAGCAAACACCTTCAAAGTTGGAACAGAGGCAGCAGAGAGTGGACTGAAGCAGTCCTTTGAAGCTCACTGAAATTGAGCACTAAACAAATAAGATTTATCCATGTTCTTTGCTCCCAGCCAAAATACACTCACAGTACTTGACAAATTGAACCACCGAATTGGTCTTTCACAGCAAGCTTATATCACAATCACAGACCCAAACAGATTTTAATAATACTCTATTGAGCTTCCAAAAACATAATTATAATATATAGAAAATATATTATAACTAAAATCAAACTAAATTAAATATTCTTTTAATAAACTAATCGGGTCTCATACTCCACTAAAGAGGGATACCCAACACTGGCAAACTACAATTACGAAAAGAATTGCAAGCATATTACAGCATCTTCATCAAAATAGTCAAATTTTTAGTTAAATTTTAACTAAAATTCTATTTTTCTATTTTAGCTAACCATATTTTCAAATATATTCTCCAACAAACTCTCTATTATTTATTTCATTTATTAAGTCCTCTTTCCCTAGCTACATGTAACTAGTGGTTTGATATTTAACTAAAGTAGTTAGCCAATAATTGAGTTTGATGGAGTGTGTTTCTATGGTTTTGTGCTATGAAATAGTTAAGAGAAGACTCTAATGAGCGTGATAATGATGCTTTTAAGCAAGCCCATGATCTTGTACAACTGAATCTCTATTGACATTAAACTGCCTACATTTCTAGTGCTAAAGCTGTATCTTTAATGTCCAGAGACATAACTTCCATGTAGCCATTTTTGGCTTTTTTTTTTATTAAAAAAATAAAATTGCCTATAATATAGAAAGGGAAGGGGAAGTCGATATCTTATAGCCAAGAGTACTAAGGCATGACCCAAGTCCAAAATAAATTAATTTTTGAAGGGCACTCATGGTAGTCCAATATACCAACATTGATGTGGGAGTAGTCGGGGGACACTTTTGTTTTAGAAATATAAAGTTACCATTTTACCATTAAAATTCAGAATTTTCAACAAATCTATAAGAGAATAACAATAACATGAGATTATGTTAGCAAATGAGGTTTGTTTCATTTCCAAACGGCCAAGAAAAAATTTACCTATGGCAAGAACTTACAAAAGGAATGACATTCTGCATATCTTGACTATATCCATCCTTAGTAGTTGTTTTCTTTCAATACCTTTTCAAACTGAAGCAGTAATCAGTTCCTGCTAGTATCTTCATTGCATAATGGAGAATTTGTAGGCGGTTACAATTGGAGTAATTTTTATGAGATATTTATCAGCATAAAACTTTTACAGTATGAGAACTAGATGGTTATTTTCAGATTCTCATGTTTCCTCCCGGAAATGGTGAAATTAAATTTGATATCTACCTAGAACATAAAGAGGAAAACTAATTCAATAACTCTGGGGTGCACTTTGGGGAAATATATTATTTTAATTCTTTCACTGCAAACTTGTGTCATGGTCTAACCTTCTTATTGATCACTGCAATCTAAGAATTAAACTACAGGTTTTGAGAATACTGCATAAACACGAGCAAACACTAACATGAAAATGCCATAGCCACTATTATTATCACCGCAATACTATACTAGCTGCTGAAACTGCCACTGTCACTATCATCACACCATTGCCACTTCTACTCAACGTTAATGCCACCACCATGTTGGTTGATTGGCTCGTTCAAGTTGGACAATTCGCCAAGGTAGAGATTTGTTGGATTATTGGCTCAATGTCCATTCCCAATATGATTTGAATTTGGTATTCTATTTCCTAATTTGGAATAGAATTTGTGGGTAGTTAAACATTGACTTGGTTTTGAATCCCATATTGGTTTGGATTTGTGATAGACCTATTTGACTTGGTTTGGACTTTCTAAAGTTTTGGAAGTATTTCCTATTTGGTTTTGGGTTGGATTGAAAGGAAACGTGTTTCATTCTAGGAAGGATTCTTTGACTATAAATAAGTGGAGACTCTCATTAATTCAGTCGAGCTTTTCAGTTTCGTTGGCAGAACTTTTTAGTTCCTTGAAGCCCCCGTGGGGGTTTTGTTGGTAGACCTTTGGGTCTTGGTGGAGTTAGTGTCTCCTAGTTAAAACTTGAGACTTGTGTAGAGACGATTTGGGTTTGGTGAGAGAACTTGTATTTTGGGCTTGGTGAGTTTAGTTATTTGTGAGAGATCATTTTGTCACCATTATAGCTCTTTGGAGCATTGTTCTCTTTGCTAGGGGAATCCTTCTGTTTGTGATTGTCCGTGGACGTCAACACACCATTCCTTTTTCTTTTGCCTAATTACATAAAACCATAACGATTTCATATCCAAATTTTGTGTGACTAAGGCAACCTAATTTAACTATTTAACATATTCAAAGATGTTTGACCTCCTTTTTTTTTTCTTATTTTTTTTCTTTGTGTGGAAAAATCACAGCACTTCAAAATCTTAAGCACCTACAGAAGTTGAATCTCCGAAGAAATTCCATTCAAGAAGACATTGGAGCCTGTTTCAGCAATATGAGTTCCATCAGGTATCTAGATATATCTGATAACCAATTTAATGGGAGCTTTCCTTCATTGCTGCTCCACAACATCACTAACATTGAAAACCTTATTGCTTCCCACAACCAGTTCATGGATAATATCTCGTTTTCAATGTTTGCCAATCTCTCAAAGCTTAGTTACCTCGACCTTTCATTTAATGATCATTTAGAGGTTGAAACCGAATCCCCAGCTTGGTTTCCATCTTTCAACCTTAATGGACTATTTTTGCGGCGTTGCAACCTCAACAAGTATAGTGGTAATAAGATCCCCAGCTTCATCTCCACACAATACAATTTGATATCCTTGGATTTGTCTTACAATTCACTTGTGGGAAGCATTCCTTCCTGGTTGTTGTACAACGGCACTTCAATATTGCAGCTGAGAGGCAACAAGTTGAGTGGCTCATTCCCCCTGCCAAATGGAAACATGAGTTCAAACCTCACCATGCTAGATATTTCAGAGAATTTGTTCCATGGACCGATACCTTCAAATCTCAACATATTTTTTCCCAAGTTGCACCATTTGAATGCCTCTTGGAATAATTTTGAAGGAGTCATCCCTCCTACAAATGACATGAGGCTATTGCACACTCTTGACCTAGCAAGCAATCGGTTTCATGGAGAGATCCCTGTCAGTATGACAGAAAACATGACTTCATTGGAATACTTGGTGTTATCCAACAATTTTTTGCAAGGCAAAATACTCCCAAGGAATTCTAGCTTTCCCAAATTGAAGGGGCTTTCTGTCAGGGGCAATAACTTCACTGAAATGAACTCCCGTAGCTTGTCGACATGCTTTTCTCTTCAATTCCTTGATGCAGCAGAAAATAGTTTGTCGGGTGAGCTTTCTACCCAACTACCTCTTCTAACTAATTTGAAGTTAATCATTCTCAGACGAAACCATTTTGATGGCCATATCCCAAAGCACCTATGTCAAATGCAAGGTCTGAAAGTGTTGGATATTGCAGAAAACAATTTATCAGATATAATTCCCTTATGCCTCAACAACGTTACTTCTTGGAAAGAAAAGATTTCCTATGATCGCAATTGGGAATATATTGCTGATGCCGGGGGGTTACAAGTACCAATTTCAATCAATCTTGTCAGGAAAGGCTATGAAATGCAATGTCAATATGTTGGAGTCATGGCCAGGTTCTTGACTCACATTGATGTATCTTCAAATCAACTGACGGGTACAATTCCCTTCCAAACGGGTGAACTCAGAGTTATCTTGGGACTTAACGTCTCCAACAATCTTCTTACCGGTCATATGCCATCATCTCTGGGAAACTTGAGTGAGTTAGAGAGCCTAGACCTTTCCCACAACAAGTTGTTTGGTCAAATCCCACATGAATTAGTTGGTCTTCCATTTCTAGAAGTGTTTTCGGTTGCTTTCAACAACATATCAGGGCAAATACCACGAGGAAACCAGTTTGATACATTTCCTAACTCTAGCTACGAGGCCAATCCAGGTCTCTGTGGAAGTCCGCTATCAAAGGGATGCTCCCCTAATATACCAGTAGCAACGTATAATGATGGCGCATCACGAGAAGCATATAGTTTCCTCTTTTGGTGTCTTGTCCTCCATGTCATGTAGTTTAGTTGATCTACATCATCGTCAGACATTTTATTTTGGATAAAATACATTTTTAATCCTTGAATTATGCATTTTTATTTTTTTGTCTTTTAAATTTTAATTTATACTTCATATGGCATGCCTAGTTGGGATTAAATTAGCCAATAAAAACAAACCAGACTAATTTAATTAATAAAATAAAATGTCAAATCTAAATAATAATTATTTTACTTTTTCTCTCACAATTATCAAATCAACTACAAAAAAAAAGTCAAAATTTATCTCAAATACAACTTATTTAATCAGGTTAAAATAGTCAAAAAACTAAAAAGCCATACTAGAAAAATTTATCTCCAAAATTTTGTTTTTAAAATTTTCAATTTGAATGAATTTGTTCCCCTTTCAAACGGACTTTCTAAAAAGTCAACAAAATGATTATAAAATACACACATAGTTCCTAAAGTATGTGTTGCTTTGGTGCCTAAAGTTTTTTAATCTTGTCAATTTGGTCCCAAAATATTGGTGAATAAGTTAAAACAAAAACTTATAATATTAAGGAATATAATTCACAAATTTGAAACTTTAAGAAGCAAAATGACACAAATTGTATACTTTAGGGACTAAAATTGAAATTTATAATTATTCCATTAACGATTTAAACAATTGTTTGGAATTGAATCAATTTGACTCAAATTGAAAACTTCAATTATGAAATTGACAAAATTAAAACTTAAAGGACCAAGCTGATACTTTAAAGACTATAAGCTTATTTTATCCTTTTATTTTTTTTGGAGGGTTGGGTTGGGACAACAGAAATGGAAAATAAAATAAAATAAAATAAAAAATGTGTGTAATGGGTGGTGTGTCTGAAAATGGATGGAGAAATGTATGACTATTAGAAATGTACGAATCTCATTTGATATGAACGTATAAGATCATCTCCAATGCTGCACCTTTTGTTTCATCAAATTTAAATTTGATGAGAAATGGCCTGTCAGGTGATCTTTTTACCCAACTACTTATGCTGTGTTTGGTTGGAGGATTTGGGGAGGAATTTGGAAAGGGAAAGGGAAAAGGTGTGTGAAACTATGTGAAATATATATATGTTTTATTCACATTTCACCTACCTTTTCCATTTCCCTTTCCAAATCCCTCCTCAAATCCCCCAACCAAACACAGCATTAAGGTAATCATTCTCAAACAAAACCATTTTGAAGGCCGCATCCCAGAGCAACTACGTCAAATGCAAGGTCTGCGAGTGTTGGATATTGTAGAAAACAATTTATCCCATATATGCCTCAACAACATTACTTCTCGGACAGAATATTCTGACGATCACAATTGGGAATACCATTCTGATTCTGGGCGGGTACTACTTCAAGCAAGTGTTGTCATAAAACAGTAAGGCAACCAAATTTGTTGGAGAGTTAGCCATGCTCATCGCTCACATAGATGTATCTTCAAATCAATTGACGGTTACCATTCCCTTCCAAATGGGTGATCTCAGAAAGATCATAGTAATTAATGTCTCCAACAATTTTCTTACTAGTGATATTCCATCATCTCTGGGAAACTTGACTGCGTTAGAGAGCCTAGACCTTTCCCACAACAAGTTGTTTGGACAAATCCTTCGTGAATTAGCTGCTCTTCTATTTCTAGTAGTGTTTTCGGTTGCTTTCAACAACATATCAGGGCAAACACTACAACAAAATCAGTTTGCTACATTTGATAATTCTAGCTACATAGGCAATCCTGGTCTATGCAGACGTCTGCTAGAAAAGGAATGCTCCGCTAATGTACCAGCAGTAACGCATACTGATGGCACAGCACGAGAAGCATATATTTTTATCTTTTGGTGTCTTGTCCTCCATATCATGTATTTTAAGAATTCTCCCAACTGCAAAGATTCTACTAAACTATATATATGTTTTTTTCTATCTCAACTTTTTTTTTTTTCCTATCTCTAATAGTTTACTCTTCAATATTTTTATAAAATTCAATCTCAAATTCTTTGATTTCAAATCAAAATGCGTAAGTCAGGTAACTTAGTAACAAGCTAATGATACCTTATATATCTAAGATCACCCTGATCCTCTCTTGCTTTATTTTTATCACAATAAAGTACATTATCAAAGTATAGAATTCAAATCGAGTTTAAAATTAAAATAAAATAACATTAAAATACTCTGTATATTTGTTAATTCCACATAATACAAAACCATATCATTTTGTGTCTACTTTAAACATAGACCATTAAATTACCATAGTAAATCTATTATAAAGAGATTCATGGCACAGGATCCTGATCCAGTTTTGTGTGACTAATCAGAACGGACCACATTAATTTTAAGATAACTTTTAATTCATAGTCATTGCAATTCAAGAACAAATCAACACCCCCCCCCCCCCCCCCAACAATTTGCATTCAAGAACTAATTGAAGATAGTATTCTTCCTTGGAACTAAAACATTTCATGAACCCATTGGAGATTTAGGACATCAAATCAAAACATAGGTCTTTCTACGCTAAAATGCATTTTGTCTGTTCTCTGCTGAAATGCATTTTCTCCTACATTTTAAAGAGGCCCTCCAAAATAGGATCATCACAAAATTCAGGAAAATTTGTAAGATCAAAACTAAGAAAATTGAAATTTGAGTCTCGATTGATTACCCAAAGTTGAAATGCCACAAAAATGCCACCAAAACAACACTACGGAAAAGAAAGTTTCTCCTTGTTTAGAATCGGATGATGGCAAAAACTAAAAGTGTACCAAGAAGTCGTCAACTTCTGAATCTGGTGGGGCTTCCTGGTTCTCTTCAGTCCTGGTTTCCACCTGAACTGGGGCTTTTCCATCTTTCGCTATCGTGCTGCCTTGGTGACTCCCTGCAGCATATGCAAATATCAGCAATTACATTGAAAGCATTTGATAAACACGTGGACTAATGTAATTAGGACGCTTCAAAAACCACCACATTTGAACAAGCATTTTAACCATGTAGAATAGAATCATCTAATGAATCAAACCTTCCACGAAACAGATGCAATATAGCAAGTTTTGGGTCACAATTGTGATAAATCAAACACATTATGATAGAAAGTCCAGTATGCATTACGAGGTTCGTGACAGAACATGATAAGTAGAAATGAGGTTATAATATCTGACTATGTAAAGAAAAATAGGTCTCACGAACAAGTGCCGTTAGGGCACAAGAAAAAGACTAAAATGAGAACACAAGACACATTTATAGGATTCAAAACACTTTTAACTGAATTCAATACACTTTTCATTGAAATCAAAACACCGCTTAACTTTTTCACCTATTTTCAAGACACTTTTCACCCCAATTGCAATACTAAACAATGCCCCAGGGGCACTCATTGGCCAATAAAAACTAATAGGATTTATTCATTATACACTATACACAGTAGACTCATTCAAAATGCTCTAATATACTAAATTAACTGGCTCTTTTACCTGTTGGGATCGGGGATCCCGCCCAAGACCTTATAGAAATCATACCAAGCAGAAAAACACACTCACACTTAAGAAGACACCATATTTAACGTGGTTCGGCCTTAAAGCCTACGTCCACGGGAGAGTAACCGGTCATCACTATAACAATGGAGAGATTACAGAAAGATTACAATAAAGGAGGAGCTCATACTCTCCTCACTCACCTACTCACCCGTCTCCCTCGCTCACACCGAGAGAGACGGTCTCTCCGCCTCACATCTCTCACTCTCTTTGGTTGCTCTTTCTCTCTCAATTAAACTCTCCCCTTAGCCTCCATTTATACACTAACAGAATGGTGGAGAGCTAGATTGTCCTACACATGGCCAGCTCATTCTCCACATGCTGCAGCTTTTTTCACATGGCCAATACATGGGGAGAGATCACCCTCACATGGGGTGATGATATCCAACAAATCACCCCCTCAACCCATGTGAGGTGATCCACAGCACACATTGCTGCTAATCTTGTCATGCCCAAATTTCAGCATAGTCTGCTTCTCCTCACTGAGACGTTTGCACCCCCTGAAGCTAGAGATAATACACCAGAGATACAAGAGAAGGAGGGAATCCTACATCCTCAACTTAACTCATACCACTCTCTGATTTGGAGAGAGCCTCTGCTCCTATCTCCCACAGATCTCTTCCACGCTTCCTGGCTTGGATGCCTTCACTTGTTATGCTTGAACTTGCGTAACCAAGATATCTGACACCCCCTGATTAGATGTCCTGTACCCCCTGCTGGAATGCCTTTGACTGTCATGCATTACCTCGCAGGACCAGTCATTGGAGCAATAGAAAACTCGTCGTTTATCCCATCAACGTCCTCGGTCTTCTTTTTTCGGAGCTTTTCCTCTGAACTATCAGCCTTTGCCCTCTGCATTTCTGAACAACCTCCTAGCGTTTCCATATACACTCGTTGTCTGTGCTTTTACAATCCCTGATTTGCTATCCAGTAGATTGATGGTTGACAGTAGCTCCATCTGTCAAAGCATCGTCAGCTATGCAATTCTTTGCATAGTGCTCGCACCCATGGCTTCTGGTCTCCCTGCGTCGAGCTCGCTTGAGAGATCCGCATTAACTCTATCATCCGCTGCCATGGAAATAAAGAAACCACGATAGAGAAAAAAGACTTTCCACTCCTTGGCGCGCATTCTTGCGTTTTATCTGTCTTAATTTCTCTGTCTGGAAGTTCCTGTGAACTGTCAACAACCCGTTACTACATACTCTTCTCGCGCCTCTGTACGACACTCTACCGTACCCTTGCACTGCTGCACGTCTGCATTTGTGCTTCTGCGGTTAGTATGCTCCTCTGCAACTATTGTTCTACACGTCCACATTCCACCAGTACCTACTTGTATACAGTAGCTCTAACAGCCACAACATTTCCCTGAGCCTGAACTGGTTGCCAAATCATCTATCCGTCGATGAATGGTCTTTTTCATTGAACCAGATCTTCTGATCAACTCCGGAGATAATCATCTCTGCAATCCTCTGATCACCCCTGACCAATCCTGATCTCCCTTGATTTGCCATTTGATCAAGCTGATCTCCTTTGGTCTTCAATGATCTATCTCGATCTGTATCTGGTTGTCCAATCTGGTCAGAATCTGCCCATTCTAACGTCTTCAGTGAATTCGCAACGTTCCACAATATCCGGCAACCTTCCTTCGACTATTGAAGATGACAAACTCCCATGTTTTGACAATCTTTAAAAACCGTTCAGAATTTCACTATTCTGACCTCGCGGTTGCGTCTGGAACGGTCTGTTTAGCTAGAACCAACCTTCACTGCACTTCCAGGGACCTCACTGAAAACCATCCTCGAAAGCTGGGCCACACAACAATTTTTTGAAAATTCTAGGCCAAATTGCAATTTTCAGAAATTCAGGGAATATTTCGTATTCCAACAAAATATTCCGTTCATTGCACCTCATGCCGTCTACCACTTTAATCTTCCTTCTAGTGGCGGATCCAGAAATTTGGGATAAGGGGGGCACCTATTAATTACAATTTTAAAATTTTTCTTCCCTGATTAATAATAATAAAATGCTCATAATATTTTGAGTTAATATTAATCATAAAAACTTAAATATTCATTACAAAAATATCAATAAATTTTTCAAAAATATGCAGGAAGGTGGTCTGCCAAGTTGATTTCTATACGACTTCGTTTTGCGGAGGAAGAATTATCATCTTGTTTTTGAGGAATAGATGACTCCAACTTTGATTTTCTTTTGAAGTATTTCTCCATGACTGTTTTAAAATAAAAATAAAAACCCCTAATCAAAATCCCTAATCCCCAATTTTAACACAAATCAAAATCCCTAAATTTAACACAAATAATAATAAATCAAAATTCCTAATTTTAGTACAAATCACAACAAATCAAAACCCCTAATAGGAAAAAATCCCAAAGGACAAAAATCACAGTTCCAACACAACACTCAAGGAAAATATTCAGTAATCCACCTCTGCGCTGACAAATATTCAGTAATTACTTATTTTTGAATTTTATTTATTACCGTCTAAATGAAATACTTAAAAAAAGGGAAAATTACACAAATGGTCCCTATAGTTTGGGGCTTGTGTCACTTTGGTCCCTGACTTTTCAATTGTGACACATTTGACCCTGAATTTTGAATATTGTTCCAAATAAGGACAATTGAATATATAATTAGATTTTGCAAGGGTAAAATTGTCAATTTGATAAAATATAAACTAATTGACAAAAATAAATGTCAAACAAATATTTTTGAATTTTTAAAATTATTTCTACCTACTAAAAATAAAATTTTGTAAAATTGATAAATCTTTTAGACATTTATTTATTTTTTTACCAAATTAATTTTTATTATGTATTTGGATGATAATCATGTAAAAATAATTTTAAAAAATTAATCATGTAATTTTTATTAATTTTACATAATTTTATCATTGGTGGATAAAAATAATTTTAAAAAAATTAAAAATATTTTTTTGACATTTATTTTTATCAAATTAGTTTATATTTTATCAAATTGACGATTTTACCCTTGAAAAATCTAATAATATTTTTAATTGTCCTTATTTGAAACAAGATTCAAAATTCAGGGTCAAATGTGTCACAATTGAAAAGTCAGGGACCAAAGTGACACAAGTCCCAAACTATAAGGACTATTAATGTAATTAACCCTTAAAAAAAAGACAAATCTTATCTTATGGAAAAATAACAAATTTCCAATACAAGATGGAAGAAAAGTACCTGTTAAAATGTAATACAGGTTGAAGAGGTTCAGTATTTGTATTTGCTCAAGCTCAAGAACTGCTACCTTTCGTATGAAGATCCTTGTAAGCTTCCCGAAATACTCACAAAGCCAAAACAAAGGAAAAAGAATAGAAGCAAAGAACAAGGAAAAGAAAGGAAACGTGAGTGGTGGTGATGTGTGAGCACATGGGTCTGTTTTGGGGAGAAGATAAAATAAATAAATAAAGGAAAAAAAATTGAAAAGCAAAGAGTGGTCAAGGAGGCTGGCAGCCATGTGCTGTCGGCCACGTTTGCTATAGTTTTTATATAGTTGAATATAGTTTAGACAAATGGAAATTTAACCAGGAAATTTAATATAGTTTAATATAGTTTACAAGGAAATTTAATATAGTTTTTATATTATTATTTATTTTATATCATTGTTGAAAAAAAAAAAAAAAAAAAAAATCTGAAAAGTCAGGGGGGGGCACGTGACCCCCCTGGTCCCTTGCTATGTCCGCCCCTGCTTCCTTCTTTTACAGAAACTCCAATTCCAAAATCTGACCGTACGGATGTGTCCGGAATATTCCAAATAGTTGGAAAGCACTATTGGATTGCCAGAAACGAACTCCGAATGGCTTAGATCAAGCTAAAACATTTTGTACGCCTCAGATCTGCGGCTACACCTTAGCCGCGAAGCATTGGATCCCTCTTCCCTCTGCTGATGTGGCGGATGACGGGGCATTGACTGTGCTGACGTGGCGATGACTGGACTGCCACGTGTCGATGACTGGATTGGGACATGTGGCAGCCACATGGCATACCCTGCTGACGTGGCGCCACGTGTTGATGACGTGGCTTGCTGACGTGGCGCCACGTGCCTGCGCGTGGCGGACACACGCGATCGCCCATTCACCTTCTTCCTTCCGCCGCGCGTGGGGCGCGTGTACGCGAGTGATCTGACGCGCCGACTCCTCTTCACGGCGCGTGGGGCGCATGATGAGACTGGGCCTCACGCGCCATCTTCAGGGGGCGCGTGAGGGCGCGTCCTTGCTCTTTTGGTGGTTTTCTTTGCATTTCTGGACTCCTGTCGTCGAGCCCTTGCTCCTGGTATGCTCAAAACTTGATTTCGAGCAACTTCATTTCTGGGCAGTTTCGAACAACGCACTGTTTTTGTTCCGAAACGCACTGACAAGGCTCTGATACCATTTGTTGGGATCGGGGATCCCGCCCAAGACCTTATAGAAATCATACCAAGCAGAAAAACACACTCACACTTAAAGAGACACCATATTTAACGTAGTTCGGCCTTAAAGCCTACGTCCACAGGAGAGTAACCGGTTATCACTATAACAATGGAGAGATTACAGAAAGATTACAATAGAGGAGGAGTTCACACTCACCCACTCACCCGTCTCCCTCGCTCACACCGAGAGAGACAGTCTCTCCGCCTCACATCTCTCACTCTCTTTGGTTGCTCTTTCTCTCTCAATTAAACTCTCCCCTTAGCCTCCATTTATACACTAACAGAATGGTGGAGAGCTTGACTGTCCTGCACATGGCCAGCTCATTCTCCACATGCTGCAGCTTCTTTCACATGGCCAACACATGGAGAGAGATCACCCTCACATGGGGTGATGATATCCAACATTACCATGTGTTCAAATGCCCCTGAATACGAATCCACAAAAACAAACCATCAGAATACATTTTGGAGGGTCAGTTGATCACCTGGGGGTACTGATATTTGATCACCAGAACCAAACCCATGACTGGAGGTGCTTGTCATGGATGACCACCATTGATATTCCCGCGATGATGCAAAATTGCTGGCCATGCCTGTTTCTTTCTCTCCACTCGGTATGTAGCTTTCACCAGGGACTGGTGCAGTAGATTTTGGTACAAAAGTTGTGGACCAAGATCCTCCGTTTGATCCAGCTAATGCCATTATCACATCTGCCTAAAATAGACAAGGAAGCAAACTGGTAAGGGCATCCAATTCAGATGTGACAGAAGTTCACGAATCTCAAGTATACTTGAACAACAATGTTACAGGGACTACATTTCTCACTGCATTTCCGATCGCCTCCCTCACAAGGCTGTGGGTCAATGAGAAATGTGGTGTATGTATCCTTTTCCATAATTAAATGATAACAGCTATTGGGGTAGTGCGGATACTGACAAGTGAGGTATTTTTTGTACTCCCACACTAGTGGGTTGTTGCCTTAATTTTCTATGTATTTATAATTGAGAGGGTTGTTGAGAGAGAGTGTTGCCTCATTGTAATCTCTACATTCATAGGAAAACTCCTCCGTCATTCTTCGCCTGTGGACGTAAGCTTATAGCCGAACCATGTAAATCTTTGTGTGCTTGTGTGTTTTTTCTATTTTTATTTTTTTCTCATCTTGGCCTTTTCCATAACAAAACATCCTTTGCACAACAAAGCCACAATCAACAATATGAGATCGTACGAAGCTAAAACAATAGCATATAAATTTTGCCAAATAATTGCCCCAGTCATTCCTCTTTTGGGAGCCTCATTACAGAGCCAATGCTTTTAATTCTATCTGGACATGCTAATCTAAAGCAAGAATGAAGATGACAAGATTAAAGGAAGAAAACTTGAAAATGATGGTATTGAATAAAAAACGTTAGTCTTGTTACTCATTTAACTGAAAAGCTACATAAATTTTTTTATAATAAACACTCCTGATTTCCATTTCCTATCCTCTTATAATTTTCCAGCTGACAAAGCAAAAGTAGGAGGAAGAAAACTTGAAAATGATGGTATTGAATAAAAAACGTTAGTCTTGTTACTCATTTAACCTACATACACTCCTGATTTCCATTTCCTATCCTCTTATAATTTTCCAGCTGACAAAGCAAAAGTAGGAGGGGGTTAACAAACCTCTACTTTGGAAGTCCTTTTCAATTGATTTTTCTATTAGATCACAAACCACATATTCAACAACAAATTTTATTCACTCTTGTTTTAAGATGACAATGGAATCCATCCAAGAAAATATTTAAATTTTTGCCCATAAAAAGACAATTGAGTGACATGCATAGATGTTAGAATCATACGCCAAGCAAATTGCTTAGCTCAACAATGTCCAATATGAGGGTTGACTTAGTGAGCTCAATAGCTTACTCCCTTCGCTAAGCTTCTCAAGGATCCTTTGAGATGACTAGATAATATGGGATACATATTTCCGACTTCATTCAGCCTTTTTCTTAATTTTCTTTGTTGGATAAGTAAATATTTATTAAAAGGCATCCAAGGAGATGGTACCCAAAAACATCCACAAGTACATCTAAGCAAAACAGAAGTAGCTATAAAATCTTTGAGTCCTCAAAATTCTCTATGAAATCCAAAATATCCTCAATTATTGGGTTAATAACCCCCAAATGCACATAACCGAAATGGTCAACAAAAAGATTTCAACTTATAAGGGGGGTTTCTCTAGCCCACAAAAGATTGCTGATTCCTTTCTCTCCAAATTATCCACATCAAACACAAGGGAGCCAATCTCCAAGCCTTATACTTTTGCCAACACTCACTACACTACACAATATATGACATGTCAGACAACACTCGAATGCTTTTAATATCAATTTGTCTAGCTCTAATAAATTCCATTCCAAAAGCAAATGAAAAGCCAATTGAGTAACACTCCCAGGATCTTGAAAATTGAGAACACAAAAAGCCTACAAAACCCAGGGCATCCAACAGTGAGGAATTAGTTGTTAACTAACTCCAAGCCACTGTACAAATTATTCGCTCATTAAAAAAATAAATTATGCATTCATCAATAGCATTCCATTTTTGCTAACCATTTGGTCCAGAGTAATTTTTTCATTCTCACTGCCCAACTAGAGAGAACACACCTTCAGAGAGGAAAGAATCGAAGTGCACATCCTCTTTTCTGCAAGGAAGAAGTCCCACAGCATTGGCCAACATCTTGTAAAGAACATTTAATCAATAGTTTTTCCCATTTTCATAACCCCTCCAAACAAGAATATCAGCCACACCTTTATTAAGCTTATGAGACTAGGAGTTTGGCGTTATTTTCTGCTGCTAATCAAGGATTCTCTTTTTTATAGAATCCATGGAAGTTTTAATAAACGTAACGTAACATATAAGGGGGACACACAGCTCTCACCTTCCCCTCTACCACCAAGTACGGAAAATGGAGTATAATAGTGTACATGAGAAATGTAGAAATGGAATCACACTACTGATTATATTTTAGCTAGAGGTCTTTCCCTTGGACAAGAGAAAATATTGAATTTTTTGAAATTTTCTTAGCATGTGGGAATCCTTGCACTTATCAGGATATCCTTCCATAACAGGGGAATGTCTTCACCTAAATAATTGGGTTGTCCCAACAAGACATGCTTGATTTGGCGACATTCCACATCATAGAGTTTCAGTCCTCTTAATTGAACAAACAAACAGCGTATCATATAATTCAAGCACACTTGTAACACAAATTTATAGCCACGTTAGTTGCAACAGAAGTTTGGTTACACAGTCAGTATGATTCCATAAAGGGTCATTGAGCACATATCTCAGCAGGGTCATTGAGCACATATCTCAGTGAATTTCTAATAATTTATTCGAGGATTTATAAGAAATTCACCTTACAAAAAAAGAAAAGAAAAATATTCAAAGGAAAAGCAGCCGCGGAGGGGGCAGCCACTTTGTGCACATGATGCCATCCAATCCACCCCAGTGTTAGTCCCTAAAATTATAGGGACTAACACTAGGCAATATCCTTTAGACTAAAAGCAAAGCAGCAACTATGGCTTGGTTGGACAAGGCATATCCACTTTGGAAGAAATGAGATGGTTGGAGCGAGGCCTTTTGGGAAGATAGTCGGCACTGAGATAGCAGGAGAACACCTAAGGTAGAGGGCCTAAGGTAAGGAGAGAGTCAAAACAGTAGAATTAGAAGTTATTAGGCATAACCCAAACAACACTTCCACAAGGGCACCTTATATATTCATGGAAATAATATGCAAGTGTCAATGCGGGACAAGCCGACATATAATATGATGTTTCATGAAGATACAATTTACCTCTAGCCTCACCTGCCATCCACAGGTCAATCTTCTTTGAGTAGTATCTACCAAGTCCCATATGGTTTGTAACTTAATATTTCCTTACACACAAATCTCAATGGGTTCACTAAGAAACAATGACTCACTTCTTCCTAAAAATTAAATATTAGGCAATCTTCAAGCACCAACTTCTAACCAAAAATCAAAGTAAAGCATCAGCTACAGCCAGGAAACATCTTCATACAACCAAAACCATGTTTCTCCCAAAGCTAAAGGCCAATGCCAAAGTGTTGTAATTTCGGAACTAACCAAACCAAATTCCTCCTGAGACCATACAGAACTATAAATTTCAAACAACTGTAGAAGGAACTCAGCCAAGCTGGCCTACCTTATATGTTCTCCCATTAGTCAATTCACTTGCATAACTCATAAGCAAGCAACATAGCATAAAATGATCTGACTAATCAATTGCATTAAGCAGAAATTCTTTCATTGCTCAGAATTTAGAAACAAGCAGAAGCAAACCTTGTTCGGGTGAACATCATCAAAAACATAGGCTTGACCACCATAAAATATAGTCATCTGGCGACTGGAAGATGTTGATCCATGTTGACTGTCAACAAATAGATAAAAATTAGAGCAAATAAATACTCTTCATATTCCAAAGCATAAAAGTTGAGCGTAAGAAACAGCGAGAGCAATAAATTGTATCCAGTTATAACCTAGGTCTCAGAGTCAAAGATTCTGACTCGGAATTATGAGTTCCGGACTTCTGCTTACTACCAGTCAGCAGCACCCCAGACGGGTTTCTATCGGAGACTCCACTGCTAGCATTAATGGATCTCAAAATTCCAGACCCTTTAATTCCAGTGCGAAACCCTTCATCAGCAGCTGCTTGAGATATAGCCAAAGGACCTGCATTAGCATCCTTGAATCTGTTTGAAGGTACTTGACCCCCAAAAGTAGCAACTTGGCCCACCCATGGAGGATACTGCATCGAAGGGCCCACATTCAAGGGAATAACTCGCTCGTATTTGGACCCACTGGCATCGGTCCTACTGTGAGCATGTGGCTGTAATATACGAGACATTGGAGTTGGCCTCATCGGATGCATACCAAAGAACATTGCCTCATCATGGGTACGCCTAGGCCTCGCTCCGCCTGTATTTGTAAGTATCTGAATTTAACAAAGAATAGCAACATCCGAGGATTTTAACTACATTGATTGATCCAAATACAAAAAGAAAGTCCATGAATACCTTCATCAAATGCAAGCCATCGAGGGATTCTGGTCCTGCTTGTGGAAACCCATCTCTGGATGACCCCATGAAAGCAGAATCTGACTTATTTCGCTTATTTCCAGCGAATCAGTTACTCATCTCAGTCCCGGTGAGATCACTCCTAGGGCCATAGAATGAAACCCCCTCAAAATGATTTGCAACCTTTCTTTCTATCATAGTCTGATGCGAACAAGAATCAAACTTTGATTTCAATAAATAGAAGCCCCACTTGATCATAAACACTCTTCAATATGTCGTGATTTCAACAAACAATTACAACTACAATTACAATCCCCACTTGATCATAAACACTCTTCCAAATGTGGCAATTTCAACAAACAATTACAATTACAATTACAATTACAATAACAATCCCCACTTCATCATAAACACTCTTCCAAATGTGGCAATTTCAACAAACAATTACAACTACAATTAGTCATGTTCACCTATTGAAGTCACAGATAAAATCCACAAGAGAACAAAACCTTTCAACCCATAGGCACACTAAAATCAAAGAGTTCAAACTTGTTTAGTTTCAGAAGAAGTAACAACATACAATGAAGAAAAACATCAATCACAATTGCAACATACCCATACAAAATACTAATTTGGGATCCAAATAAAGAAATGAGGGAGCCAGAAAAGAGTAGCATGATTGCCCCCATTGATGAGAGAGAAGAGAGAGAATCCACAAAGGCTACCAACCCCATTGATGACTTCATCTAAACTACTCCATAGCAAAGATACCCACCCCACTAGGAGACATATACAGGAGAATAGAAACAGAGAGAAATATATATACACATATAAATCCATATTTGGAGAGAATGCGTACAAGCATCAGATAAGAATCAATAAATGCCCATTAAACTAGAGAGAGAGAGAGAGAGAGAGAGAGAGAGAGAGACTTTTGTGCAACATCTGAAGAAAAATTGAAACAACCCACTAAAGTACAGGCAGTAAAGAACAAATTGCAAGCAAGGAATGTACTCCATACCATAACCCAGATCAGTAGTCGAGGAGATGGATCCATGGACACTGCCAGAAAAACCACCAACAGAGGCGGAGGCCGATGGAGACACCTCCAACAAAGTTGGATTTGAGTGAGACAATCCAGGTTGCGATACCAGATAATTAAAGCAATCATTGCAGGCTCCAATTCTCTTTGTCAATCAGCTAGTTATCTCAGTCCATGATCTGTCTTACCAGACTTGACAAACTCCAGAAGCTTTGCAGTCCTAGGATATCCCTTCATCCAACCTTTTGTAATTGCTCGGTTTAGAATCTCAAAAGAAACTGCATTAGGTTCACACCCCTCCATTACCATCTCTTTCAATAACAAGATAATGTCCCAAAACTTGCCTCTCTTTGACATTGCCTCCAGTATTGTATTGTAAATGGAAATACTTGGAGTAATCCCATTCTCAATCATTTGGTTCTGCAGCTGGAAGGCCACTGATATCTTGCCTTCCTTGCAAAGGCCATAAATGAAGGACCCGAAGGTAACAACATCTGGTTTTAAACTTTGGCTACACATCTCCCTTAACAACTGACCCATCAGCTCATCATTGCCTTCTCTTATGGAAGCACGTATAAGAATATTATAGGCTATCATATCAGGTAATACTCCAGTGCTTTTCAAGTATTTGAAAATCCGGAGTACAGTTCCAAGTAACTGATTCTTGCAAAGGCTGGCTCATAAGTGTATTAAAAGTCACTATAGTAGGACTAGGACCATTTGATATCATTGCTTCCAGTAACTTTAAGCACTCCAGAATCTTTCCAACCATGCAAAAATATTGAATCAAACAAGTTGAACTAACTACATTAAGCTTAATACCTTCATACTCCATCCGATATAAGATCCTTCGAATCATTGGAGAATTTCCTTGTTTGCAGGCTGCAGACAAAATTGTATTGAATGAAACTATGTCAGGTCCATTTGCACCCCACTCTATATGGTCAAAAAGTTCCAGAGCTTCATCAATGTTGTCCTTGCAAAAGCCTTTCAAAATTGTGTTATATGATACATTATTTGGTCTAAAACCTATTTCCATCATACTCTTCAATAGAGATAATGATTCACTTGATCTATTCTCATGACATAGAATTTTAAAGTATATATTGTACATTACAACAGCCACAGTACATCCCCTTGAAATAACATTAAGCAAGAATTTAGTGGCAACCCCTATTTTTCCCCCTTTTAACAAGCCACCAACCAAAGCAGCATGAGTGAATGGATCAATAACCCTAACAAACTCACCAATTTCAGCAACTCTACTTTGGTGACAAAGTTTGTGGAGAATTATGTTGTATGTGACTTAATCCGGATCACATCCTTCCTTCTCCATCTTATCCAAAAGGTCTAATGCCTCTTCAATCTTCCCATCATCTCAAAGAAACTTAACAACTGCAGTGTATGTTATCACATTGGGCTTTGCATTTCAGCCAAACAACGAAAAGTCTCTTCCCATAATCTTTCCCTACTAAACCCATAAACCAGAGCAGTATAGGAACACACAGTGTGTGCAAGGCCCCCCTTCTTTAAAGAATAAAACAATGCCAAGGCAGTATGGGTTTGACCAGACTTGTACAGAGCCCATAATATTGGATTGTAAATATATGCACCTCGAAAAGAGTCCCGTTGGAGAAGAATAGAGAACACAAAATACGCCTCGGTAATCATCCCAGCTTTGCTAAGACAAACAATCAACAAATTCAAATTGGGTTCAGGTGGACAATAGTCAAGTCTCAACATTAACTTCAATAGATAAAGCGCATCTTCTATTAAATATCCAGGTTTTAACGACTTGTTCAACAATTTCGACAAGAAACTAAATGAAGGTATAAATCCACTTGTGTACATTTCCTCTGCAATAATAAAGACATGTTCAATGTTGTTTGCGTGCGAAAGCGAAAGCATGGCATTGAAAAGGGTATTGAAAGTTGATGCATTTGGGTAAGGCCCAAACCTTTTCATGGAAACATAAACACCAAACAACTCATCCAACAAGACATGTTTTTTTGATTTGGAATAACAATGTATTAAAGCATTAAAATCATTGACAGTGGGTTTTCCTGGGACATTATTCCTCATGAAATTCAAAGTGTGGAGTGCTTCCTTAATGCAACCTGAGGTGGCATAACCCTGCATCCTCTTCTGTAATTCAAAATAACAAGAAGAGGACTCATCATAGGTTTCACCTTCTTCTTCATGAAAATAATCTAAGGAGGTTTGAATAGCACAAGCAGAGTATGAAAAAATATTGACAAATTGATGATTCAAAACCCCAAACCTGTTGCAAATCATCCCATGCGAATGTGAAGAAGGCTTTCCTAAAGCAACAAGTGTAGAAAGTAGTTTTTCACCAAGGATATGATGATTATAATGGATGATGAGGAAAGACATAATAATTGGCTTCCAAGAGTAATGATGGGTCCTGTTGGATATAATTTCGACAAACAATTAATTTAAGCAAATAATAAATAAAATTAAATAAATAACAAAATTAAATATTATCGTACTTTCTGCAGACGATTTATGAACAAATTTATAATTGAAACCAGTGTTTGGACACTATTATGTCTTTAAAATAGAATTTCGTCGTGTTTGAGAACAAAGACGTACTATTTACAAGACACAATTATCACCATAAACAAAAAGAGTACCCCCTTTGATTGTACAGTGAACCAAAATTCTGTTTTGCACTCATAAGAACTTAGACTCACGAACACTGAATGTATGAAAAAAATAAAGGAATTTTCAAAATTTCGGACTTAATAAAACTGGAATGGGGGCTATGTCTATTTAGTTTGAACAGAAAATGCACGGAGAAGAAGAGACATGACCTTGGATTATACCTTTTAAAATGAAAAGACTCGCCTTAAGTCACATCATTTATAATCACATCATTCAAAGGAGTCTATTTTCATTTACTTTTAAATTTTGTTTCTACAAATCCTCCTTTGGCGGAGGCAATGGGCGAACAGCGGCGTAGGAGCGCATGAAGTTGGGCCAGGCAGGGGGTGGGTCATCGTCTTGCTGGTTATAGAAATATTAGCCATAATAATATGAAGAAGTTATTGATTGGTTTGGATTATCAACACGTCATTACTTAATGGTTTTATGATTGGCGGAGGGAACTGAGTCTATAGGGAATTGAGTCTATAAATTTATTTTAGGTGATTGAAAAATTTGAAAGAATATGGTTAATTGTGATTAGTGAGGGATATAACTACGTAATACTTCTGAATCAATTAATAATTTTTCAATAACATTGGTATGCAACAGCAAATAAGGACTTGTTTGAATGAACAGATTATAATATATGATTGAAATTATTAATTTATAGAACTTACATTCTATTGCTCAATTGCAAGTTTTATTGTTCGAATTAAATTTTAATAGCCATTCTATCTAATAAAATCAACGTGTTTTTTTAATCTTATAACTAATAACGCAAAATATACATATAATTAGAATTTTATATTTCCATGTTTATTTTAATAAACATGGATAAAAAGAAATCATATGTCTTATTAAGTCTTCGTTTGTTAATGGCCTTTTAGTTGGTTTTTGATTTTTTTGATTTTTTTACCTTGGGACTTTTTGTTCGTTTGGTATTCTTAATTGGTTTTTTTGGCTTTTTAGCTTTGGAATAGTGGATTTTTTTTTGTCTTTTTGTGATTTTTGACTTTTTGTGATTTTTTGACTTTTTTTTTTTTATAATCTTTTTGTGATTATTTTGCCAAAAATAAAAACCAAACATCACCTAATTCATCTAGATAATTAATTATATACTGTTCTCATAAATTGTTAATCTCCTCACTCTTAACTTTACTACTACGAATAAGCCACACAACATGAGGCCAAACCCAGCTCCTAGGCCTTTGTTGAGGAAGGCCCAAAACGTTAAGGCTTCTAAGCATGGAATCAACCCATCTATCCAACGGGCTTTTGGATACTTGAGAAGTCATTTCGGGCCATCACGAGTAGATCACGGTGGGTCAGATCTTCTTGATGATGAGGAGATTGGGTCAAATGGTGGATCGATTTTTTTTTTTATTTTTTATTTTTTATAAAAAGATAAGTAATCAATAATACATGTTTTATAATAGAAGTTTGGAAGAGTTATTTACTGAACAAAATTCGCTATTTTTTTTTTTCCATTTATTTCCAATGTTGAGATTCTAAATTTTTTTTCTAAAATCCTTTAAAATCTCATATGAATTCTTTTTTTATACCACCAACAAAGATCAAATCATAAGATGTGACTTGTTTTAGTTCCTCATATGCTTTTGTTGGAAAATAAATGGGCTCAACAAAATAATTTCAGTTTCATGTATATTGACGAATACAAATGAGGGTATAATAATCATTTTTCATCCAAATTATTTTACACCACTTTGGGAGCTCTTACTTACAAAAACAAAAAATCATAATACTCTATTTATTTATTTTTTATTACAATTTTATCTCTATCTAAAATTATCTATCGAAAATTACCAAGTACACAACTAACCACCCCCCCCCCCCCCCCCCCCCCCAAAAAAAAAAAAAAAAAAAAATTAAAATTAAAATTCTTAACTTCCTTACACCCACTCCTTCACCACCACTTTCACACACCAGCGCCACCTCTAGAACCACTCCACTCCACCCTCTCATCTACACCTCCTTTCCAAATCTCTCATTCATGTTGCCACCTCTTTCATCCTACTTTTTTAGATCTAAATATCCTCTCTCTCTCTCTCTCTCTCTCTCTCTCTCTCCACAGGTGCTTGGAGGGGTGAAGGGGGAGACTGGAAGGGCGGTTGTGAGGGTGGACAATTGCAGGATTCAATTCAGGTACCAAACCAATCCAAACAGTTTTAGTAATCTGAGAGCCAAACGGAAACAAAACTGGACCAAAACCAAACTTTAAACAAAAAAAAAACCCTTAGTTCCAAAACCAACCAAAAAAACACAACTTAGAGATCCGAGGAAACAAGAGTTGAGACACTTATGAGACTAGGGTAGGTTTGAAAAGAGCAATATATATACTATAAATAAACCAGTCCGCTTTGACTCAAACCACTTATGAGACTAGGGTATGGACCAGTTTACTGCTTCAGCAGGGTTTCTTGCGCAGCCTTAAACAACTCGTAAGCAGTAATGAGAAAACTGGACGATGAAAATATATATATACAAATGCAGATTAACATGCTTCAGAGAATTGCTAGATAAAGTGCTGATATGTTTCAGATAGCAATACATCGTCAGTCCATGCCCAGACATCCAATGAAAAGGCAAAAGCCCAACAGAGAGTACTTGTACATAAGACATTCTCCACATATTCAACCCAATTAGAATTCACAGCTTAATACAAACATGTTTTTGATTTATAAAACAGTTTCCAATGGAACAAGAAGTAGCTGGAGGGGTTAATAGCGGTACTTAGTGGAGTAGTCTTTGGGTGCGATGACCAGACCACGTCCCTTCCTGCCCCACGATACACTGTTTTAAAGCCCAGTTGATCTTCTGGTTGTTTCCCGTGCCAAGATCAATCATTATGTGTTTGTTCCTGAAAAAGAACATCACCGTTGATGGGTCATACAGCTCATACATTGTATTGAAATCGGGCACCTCTGTGATGTCCACCAGGTATATAACCGCAAAGTTCTTTATTGTCTCAGCAACCAAAGCCAGTACCTCATCCATCTACAAAACCCAACACACACACAAAAGTCAGACAACAGATACTAGTCGATGCCAAATACAAAACAAAAGTAAAAGTATTATATAAAGGACAATTCTATTCTTACATAAAATTCATACAAAAAACTTGACAAGAATGACGTGACAATGCCATTATTGTAAATAAATTCATTTTCAATGATGTTTTGTTTTGAAGTGAAAGGTCCGTATATGTATAAAAATTATGTATGAATTTTTTATTTGTCTAGCATTACTCTTATATAAATACAAAACAAAAACAAAATAGAACAAAAACAAATACAAGAAAAACAGAAGGGAAAAATGAAAGAGAGAGAGTAACACAAATCAATTATTCCACAGCAGGTGAGTTAGACAAGAAAGAAAAACAATTCTGAAGCAGCTGGTAAAACATACAAAAACCTAATACTTATTTCAAAAGCCTACTCATATATCATCCTGTCAACAAGCATTACAAAATTTTGAAAAGAAAAAAGAACAGGGGCACTCCTTGAAAAACAAATGATCCACTGAAATATTAAAAGGGGATCATCCACGTGCAAAATTACAAGGATCAAAGAGCACAATCTGTGTGTGCACTGTTATCTTCATGTTTTCATTTTGTTAACATTCTGATAAGTAAAAGCCTAAAACTAAAGATTCAGTCTAGGTGAGAGTTTGAGACCTGAACTATCCAAACAAATGCATGAACATCTAACTTTATATGAAAATAATCTCTATCAGGTTGCCAGATTAACTTCGTAACAACCTTGCACTGGAGGCAAATGGTAGCTACTACATGCTGATTGGCCTACGTTCTAAGCTATCACAAAGTTGATTGCCTTTTCCTAGATGGATAAAGAATGCTCTGTTAACAAAATAAGCTACAAGCACAGTACTTTTTTTCACAAAACAGCAGCTCAAAACCAACACTTTTGTAAAACAAACCGAACAACAACATAAACAATGGAATAGCGTTAGCATTTTAATTAATTTGATTCCCTTGTGAAGCAAAGTCCCACATCACCTGAGTACTAAAGTAATATTAAGCATATAAGCGTGACGGCACCCTCACCTCAATAGCTAGCTTTTGGGATGAGTTCCACCCAAGACCATGTAACATGATATGAGAGCCAGAGAAATTAGAGATAGGTAGGGTGCGTCTCCCTGGCCTACATGCCGCAAATGCTGCCCAAGTGAGGACACTGGGCGTGAGGGAAGGTGTGAAGTGAAGTTCTACATTGCCTAAGTACTAAAGTAATATTAAGCATATAAACGTGAGGACACCCTCACTTTAATAGCTAGCTTTTGGGGTGCATTCCACTAAACCTAATAAATGCCACCAATAAAGCACAGACACCTCTCTGGAGGTCACGTACATGAGTTGGACATAGACATCACAAACATGCTCTGAACACATGTCAGACATGTTGAAGGAGTCGAATACGTTCTGGAGGTCACGTACATGAGTTGGACATAGACATCACAGACATGCTCGGAACACATGTCAGACATGTTGAAGGAGTCGAATACATTGGGCACACACTGAGGACATAGAATTAATATATAATATTAAAAAATATAACATATAATAAATATATAAATTATATGTTTTGTATGTGTCCTTGGTGTGTCATGTACTGCATTTTTTTTGAAAATTTGCATATCCACATGTTCATGTCGTGTCACATGTTCACATATCTGTGCTTCTTAGAATGACACGCATGACAATGGCGGAGGTCATGACACATCCAGATGGCAAAAACTTGAAGGTCAAGTATGCATATTGCTGGAACTAATTGAGGCCTGACTAGAGTTATTGTAACAATTTATCCCTAGGATAGCCAAATAATCCTATTTTTCATAATTATTATCAGATATTTGACCAAGAATTTATTCAATTTGATCATCCCAATTATACGCACCTAGAAATTTAGATAGGAGACACTAATTTGGGGGTTGAAGGCAAGCCTGGATTGTAAGATTGAGTTTATTCCAAATTGGTTCAAGTCAAGGTTCTGAAAAGTGGTTGCGGTTGACGGTTGCGGTTGTGGGGTGTAAAGGCCGCAGCGTAACGGTTGCAGTAAACGAAATTGTGAATTTTTTTATTTTTTGCACAATTTGCAAAAAACTTACTGATACGCATATTTTTTTTTAGAACCATATTTATTGGGTTTTAAAATAAATTTTGATAATTTTTAAGTATGATCCAATATATTTCATATTTTTAAATCACTAGAAAATGAATTTTTTTTATATTTTATTTCAATAATTAATGACTTTTTATGTCATAAATCCATATTACACTTGTGGCAAAATTTCTTTTATTCAACTTAGATGTATAAAATTATTTTTAATTATTATACTTGTGGAAGCATATGTACATTTTAACTCAAATAGTTTTAAACAAGTATACATCCTTAATGGAAGAACTTCACAAAGTACATAACATCATAGCACAATTCACAAATAACAAAGATTACATTTTACATAATGTTACTACTAAAATTACATAATGGCACTACCAAAATGAGTGACGTGGTGCATCTTGGGATTTAGATTGTTGAGCTTGATTGTTGCTGATACCTTCACCCCATCCAGTAGAAATCATTTAAGTGAATGTGCTCATCATGTCATCCCTGTCAGTTTGGTGCGCTAGGGGTGAAAATGGATACCTTGGCAGAAAAGGATCAACATACTCTTCTTGAGCTTGTAGATAATTTGGCAAACCATATCCTAGAGGACCATGTTGTTGAGGAGCCAAGGGTAATTTTGTTGAGGTGGGTAAGGATAGCTCTGGCTATCACTGCTATAGGATGGGTAAGGGTGATATGGATAACTCTGACTACTATCAAATGAATCAAGCTGTTGTTCTCTACTTCTTATTCTTCTTTCATCCCTACGTGTATCACTACCACGAAACCTCCTAGGTAGTTGGGATAAATGTGCAACAGGTTCTCTAACATCATAATGTTCTCCAACATCACATAATTTAAATCCTCCAATAAAATCTTCACTTCCTGCACCAAAACTAGTACCATCACCACCATTGTCGCCGCCACCTTCACCATCACCGTGAGAAGTGCCTCCGCCATCACCATCATCACCTCCTCCATCAGATGGTGTTAAACCACCACTATTATCACTTTGAGTTGGAGTAAGAGTTGAGTTTTGAGAAATGCGTCGAGCTTGATATCTATGGGTGCCACCACCATTGTTTCCATCGCTGCCATTGCCGCCGCCACCACCATCATCATCATCTGAGACCAAATCTAGCCATTCAAAATTATCCACACCATCTAATAAAAGATTTTCCCTTTCTTCTATCCATGGACTTATTAGATCATCTTCTTCAAATATGTAATCCAAGTTAATAGGATTAAAACTCCTATCAATCTCCTCTTGGCTGCTTCTTTTAACGTGTCTCAATTTTAATCTCATATTGTAAGTGATGAAGACTAATCTTTAGATTTTTTTTATATTTCAATCTATTCCTCGTCTTCGTATGGATGAGACTAAAAGTACTCCAATTACATTCATAGTGAGATGATGTGGTGGTTTGACTTAACACTTTCACAGCTATTTTTTGAAGTTCAGGAGCACAACTATCGTGAATAATTCACCACTCAGCTGTACAAAATTACATTACATTAGACATAAGTCAAAATATGATAGAAAATTATTTAAGTATTCATATATTGTAAATTTGTAATTTTGAAAATAAAACCTGGAATTGATTGTTTCCATACTCTTTGTGCTAAAGGAGTGCCAAAAGTTTGTTGTTTATCTTGAAACAGTAACAACTACAATTTGAACAATCATTATAAGTAACATTTGTAAAAGTAGATTATTACTATTAAAATTTAAATAATTGGTATGTACTTGATTTTTTGCTTTCACTTGAGCATCCATATTCTTCCAATCTGGTAATTACCTTTTTAAGTCCATCCATCACTTCTCTTATTATTTCATTGGATGAGGTAACACCATATTGGAACTGAGGATTTAAAAAATATCCTTCAAAAATAAAAAGAAAATTAATAATTGTAAGTAAATATACATTTTATAATTGAAATCGTAACATTTACTAGCCGCATGCAAATCTTGATGTTACTGAAAAGACCATCGAGTAGCAATAATTTTCCAATACTCCGTGCAGTAGCAACAGTCTCTTTTAATTGCCAATTTTGCTCTATGTATAGCTTCATATATGAAACCCATTGTTGGCTTCTCATCCCGATCAACCAACCTCAATACTCTGACTAGTGGCTCATTAACTTTACAAAGTTCTGTTGCTTTCTACCAAAATTCCTTTCCCAAAATAATATTTTTCACTTTGTAAGGCTGCCCAGTCTTTGCCTTCCCCCATCTAGAATTCTTCCACTCACTATTAAACATAGCTCTCAATTGTTGTTTATATCTAACAATATTCTCAATGACAATAAAATTTGTAGCAAATCGAGTGATGGCAGGTCGAATCAATTCTCTATCTCCAGTGAATTTTCTCATTAAATCCAACACCCATCCACCATTTACCATTTTCAATCACCTGTGCTACACTTTTCTTATTGGCTATGTCTTTTAGCACGAGATCGATACAATGTGCCGAACAAACTGTCCAATATAAATGTTTCCTTTTTCTCATTAACATTTTGCCAGCAGCTTTCAGTGCAAGTTCATTATCAATCACCACTTGAACAACGTATTGTTCTCCAATTTCATCAACAACTTTATCTAACAACCCAAAATAATATTCAACTGTCTCACTAATAATATTAGAAGCATCAATTGATTTGTGAAATATAGTACCTCTATTGCAGTACACTAAGAAGTTGATGATGTGTTGCCGAGTTAGATTGCCCCAACCATCACACATGATGGATACACCTCTCCCTGCCCAAATTCTCTTGAATGATCCTATCCATTCTGTCATTTCATCATGCTTCATGCCCAAATATACTTCAGAAACTTCATAACCACTAGGACCCTTTACTCCTGGCCCTACTTCAGCAGCAACATCAAGCATGGATTGTGTATACTTTGAATCAACTGCATTGAATGGAATACGATTATAGAGTATAAACTTTGGACACTGCCCGTCCCAATCTCTCCCTTGACTTCTGTAAATTCATTAAAGAGATTTTTCGCTGCTTTATACTCTTGCTCTTTTGGAGTTCTACATTCATTACTCTCAACCTTGTTTCAAGAGCATTGGACTTAATCCAATTACGTCCACTCCCACCAGTTTCATGCGCGGATTGTAATCGATGAAAAACATTAGCAATACCCGGCCCTTTTGAAAATTGTATGTAATTGTTTATTTCTTTTAATTTTGGACTATTTCTTGTGTCAATTATTGAGATTTGTGTGTTATTGGATTATAATTGCCTAATTTAATAAATTTATTTCATATTTGTAATTGATCTTTTATGGAATGGCCAAATCACAAATCACAATGTAAGATGTCATCTCCTATGAAAGATGGACGATTCTATTTACACATCGCTAATACTCTCAGTACACAGTATTACTTAGTACACACACACAAAATAATTTTTAAGGTTTAAAAATATCTTATTTCACACATTAGCTTTCCATTACTAACCTTATATTGATACAATACTAACTATTTGACTATACACCATTACACATACCAAACACTTTTTATTTTCACCACTACACATAACAAAAATCTCCACAATCTTTAGAATAGGGACCATCTTCGTTGGTCTTGATTTCCATCATTGGTAGAGGTTCATTCGGCTTCCATCTTCGCCGGTGTTGATCTCTATAGTTGGTGTCGTACTCTCGTCGTGTCTTATCTTGTCGTCTTGTCAAAAAATGCCAAAAGTGTCAGGTATTGCTAATGTTTTTCGTCGATCACAATCCGTGCGTGAAACTGGTGGGAGTGGACGTAATTGGATTATGCCCAATGCTCCTGAAGCAAGGTTGAAAGCCATGGATGTACAACTTCAAAAGAGCAAGAGTACAAAGCAGCGAAAAATCTCTACAATGAATTTACAGAAGTTAAGGGAGAGATTGGGACAGGCAGTGTCCTAGTTTATACTCTATAATCGTATTTCATTCAATGCAGTTAATTCAGAGTATACACAACCCATGCTTGATGTTGCTGCTGAAGTAGGGCCAAGAGTAAAGGTCCCTAGTGGTTATGAAGTTTCTGAAGTATATTTAGGCATGGAGCATAATGAAATGACAGAACGTAGGGGTTGGCATAGGGTTATTCGACCCGCCCAACCCGCCCTACCCGACCCGACCCGCAGACCTTTGGGCGGTTTCGCAAACACGTTAGGGTCGGGTGCGGTTTGGATTATGGCTGAATTTCGGGTTGCGGGCGGGTTGTGGGTTTAAACCGAACCCGTCCAACCCGCCCACTTACACATAATTTTTTTTTTCTTTTTTTTTTTATATGTAAAATCTGAACCGTTGATCTTCATCTTTATTCTTTAGTATAACAAACAAAAGTGAAAAAAAAAACCCTAACATTTCATTCTCACACATTTGCGCAGCTGGAGAGAGCTGAGCTCCTTCTCTCATCTCATATCAATCTCTCTCTCTCTCTCTCTCGTTTTTCATTGCCGATCGACCTCTAGTTTCTGTCTGCTCATTGCCGATCGACCTCTGGTTTGTCATCGTCGATCGACCTCTAGTCAGTCTGGTCTGTGTGCAGCTTCACTTCGATTCTCACTGTGTCATCGCCGATTGACCGATCGACCTCTGGTTTGTCTGGTGGTCTGTCTGGTCTCTGTTTTTTTTTTTATGCAATCAAATGTGAATATGTTGAAGTTGAATTTGTTTTTTGTTTTTGTTTTGTTTTTTTTTGTTTTGTTTTGTTTTTTTTTTTTTTACAGATTCACAGGTATGTTTTTTTCTCTGTGAATATGTTTTTTTTATGCAATCAGTCTACTCACAGGTAAGACTCCGTTTTTTTTTTTATTTTTATTTTTTATTGCACCGATAGATCTATTTATGTTGAATTTGTAATGAGATCTATTTATGTTGAATTAGATCTGTTTATGTTGAATTTGTAATTAGATCTGTCTATTTGTAATTCAAACCGCAAACCGCTCGCATATCCGCAAACCCTATCCGTACAAACCGCAAACCACACTGTGGGCGGTTGCGGTTTGACTTTTTTCCAAACCGCAGAGGTGCGGCGGGTCAAAACCAACCCGCAAACTGCACAAAACCGATCCACGAACACCCGTAACAGAAAGGATAGGATCATTCAAGAGAATTTGGGCAGAGAGAGGTGTATCCATCACATGCGATGGTTGGAGCAATCTAACTCGGCAACACATCATCAACTTCTTAGTGTATTGCAATAGAGGTACTATATTTCACAAATCAATTGATATCTCTAATATTATTAGTAGGACAACTGAATATTATTTTGGGTTGCTAGATAAAAGGGCAAAGCACCAATAAATCCCAAATCTGGAAATGTTAACCCATTTAGTCCCGAAAGTTTTTTGTTGGACTAATAGGTCCTATTTCCCAAAAAGCTTACTATAGGTATTTTTTAGATTTCCCTTCTTTTCAAACATCAAACATTGTTCATCCAACATCAAACATTAGATTTCAAACATCGTTGAAAATTACAATAATGTTTCAAACATTAGATTTCAAACATCTAATGTCCATTAGATTTCAATAATATTTGATATTATAGAATGAAACATCAGATTCATTTACCATCATGAACATCAGATTTCAATGTTTACCATCATGAACATCAACGTCAGAACATTATGAACAAACATCGTGAAAAATTAGATTTCAAACATTAAAAATTAAATATCAAGCATCAAATTTCAAACATCAAAAATTACAATAACGTGAAAAATTACAATGTTTGAAATCAGATTTCAAACATCAGATTTAAAACACCGTGAAAAATTACACAAACCCCTTTCTTGCCGTTTCTTCTTCTATTTCGTTGGATCCACCTTCCTCTACATTTCACAAACCCCCTCTTCCCGTTTCTTCTTCTTTTCGTTTATACTTGTTTTAGAGAAACGTTGGGGGATTTCCATTCCACAAAGGAAAATTGAAGACAAAAACCGTTTAGATTCCCAGAAAATAAAAAAACAACAAGAAACGCGAATGAAGCCCTCAATTTCTACCCCCACCACAAAAAGATGTCAAACATCCTCACCTCTCTCTCTCACGTTTCTCTCTCTCTCTCTTTCAATTAACCATGTCCATCGCTGATCCTTGGCCTTTTCCCTAGATTCCAAACAACCCACAAACCAAATCTCTCTCTCTCTCTCTCTCTCTTTCTCTCTCTCTCATCATCATCATCATCAACCATGAGAAAGATCAGAGGCTTCAAGCTCAAACATAGGGTCACAACCCTTTTCCGATTCTTCCTCCACCGGAACCGCTCTTCTTCCGGGTACCGCAGACTCGACCCACCAGACCCAAACCCCAAACCCATCTCCACACTCTTTACTTCCCTCAAAACAAAGGCCAAGTCCCTCTGTTCTCCCAATCCGGGTCGAACAAACATCATGAACAAACATCCTGAAAAATGAATAATCTTAATGTTGTTTTGATATGATGTTTCATGTTGTGTGATGATGATGTTGTGAGGTTTGATGTTGTTTTGATGATGATGTTTGATGTTGTTTTGATGATGTTGTTGTGATGTAAAAAAAGGACTAAATAGTTTATAAAAAAACACTCAGGACTAGATGGAGTAACATTTTCCCATATGGGACTTATGAGTAATTTTTCCTAGATAAAATTGTTGATGAAATTGAAGAGCAATACGTTGTTCAAGTGGTAATTGATAATGAACTTGCCTTGAAAGCTGCCGGCAAAATGTTAATGAGAAAAAGGAAACATTTATATTGGACAACTTATTCAGCACATTGTATCGATCTCATGCTAAAAGACATAGCCAATAAGAAAAGTGTAGCAAAGGTGATTGAAGATGGTAAAACCATCACCAATTTTATTTATAATAGTGGATGGGTGTTGGATTTAATGAGAAAATTCACTGGAGATAGAGAATTGATTCGACCTGCCATCACTCAATTTGCTACAAATTTTATTGCCATTCAGAGTATTGTTAGATATAAACAACAATTGAGAGCTACGTTTAATAGTGATGAGTGGAAGAATTCTAGATGGGGGAAGGCAAAGACTGGGCAGCCTTACAAGGTGAAAAAAATTATTTTGGGAAATGAGTTTTGGTAGAAAGCAACAGAACTTTGTAAAGTTCATGAGCCACTAGTCAGAGTATTGAGGTTGGGTGATGGGAATGAGAAGCCAACAATGGGTTTCATATATGAAGCTATACATACAGCAAAGTTGGCAATTAAGAGAGCTGTCGCTACTACACGGAGTATTGGAAAATTATTGATACTCGATGGTCTTTTCAATTCCATCAAGATTTGCATGCGGCTGCGGCTGGTAAGTGTTACGATTTCAATTATAAAATGTATATTTACTTACAATTATTAATTTTCTTTTTATTTTTGAAGGATATTTTTTAAATCCTCAATTCCAATATGGTGCTACCTCATCCAATGTAATAATAAGAGAAGTGATGGATAGACTTAAAAAAGTAATTACCAGATTGGAGCCTAATATGGATGCTCAAGTGAAAGCAGCAAATCAAGTACGTACCAATTATTTAAATTTTAATAGTAATAATCTACTTTTGCAAATGTTACTTGTAATGATTGTCCAAATTATAGTTGTTGCTGTTTCGAGATAAACAGGAAACTTTTGGCACTCTTTTAGCACAAAGAGCATGGAAACAATCAAATCCAAGTTTTATTTTTAAAATTATAAATTCACAATATATAAATACTTAAATAATTTTCTATCATATTTTGACTTATGTCTAATGTAATGTAATTTTGTGTAGCTGAGTGGTGGATTATTCATTGTAGTCGTGCTCCTGAACTTCAAAACATAGCTGTGAAAGTGTTAAGTCAGACCACCACATCTTCTCACTGTGACCATAATTGGAGTAGTTTTAGTCTCGTCCATACGAAGACGGGGAATAGATTGAAATATAAGAAAATCCAAAGATTAGTCTTCATCACCTACAACGTGAGATTAAAATTGAGACACGTTAAAAGAAGCAGCCAAGAGGAGATTGATAGGAGTTTTAATCCTATTAACTTGGATTACATATTTGAAGAAGATGATCCAATAAGTCCATGGATAGAAGAAAGGGAAAATCCTTTACTAGATAGTGTGGATAATTCTGAATGGCTAGATTTGGTCTCAGATGATGATGATGGTGGCGGCGGCGGCGATGGCAGCGATGGAAATGACGGTGGTGGCACCAATAGATATCAAGCTCGACGCACTTCTCAAAACTCAACTCCTACTCCAACTCAAAGTGATAATAGTGGTGGTTTAACACCATCTGATGGAGGAGGTGATGATGGTGATGGTGATGGTGACGGTGACGGTGACGGTGACGGTGACGGTGACGGTGGAGGCACTTATCACGGTGATGGTGGAAGTGGCGGCAACAATGGTGGTGATGGTACTAGTTTTGGTGCAGGAAGTGAAGATTTTATTGGAGAATTTGAATTATGTGATGTTGAGAACATTATGATATTGGAGAATTTGTTGTACCTTTACCCCAACTACCTAGGAGGTTTCGTGGTAGTGATACACGTAGGGATGAAAAAAGAAAAAGAAGCAGAGAACAACAGTTTGATTCATCTAATAGTAGTCAGAGTTATCCATATCACCCTTACCCATCCTATAGCAGTGATAGCCAGAGCTATCCTTACCCACCTCAACAAAATTACCCTTGGTCCCCTCAACAACATGGTCCTCTAGGATACGGTTTGCCAAATTATCTACAAGCCCAAGAAGAGTATGTTGATTCTTTTCTGCCAAGGTATCCATTTTCTCCTCCAGTGCACCAAACAGACAGGGATGACATGATGAGCACATTCACTTATATATTTCCTACTAAATGGGGTGAAGGTAGCAGCAGCAATCAAGCTTAACAATTTGAATCACAAGATGCACTATGTCACTCATTTTGGTGGGGTGAAGGTAGCAGCAACAATTAAGCTCAACAATCTGAATCCCAAGATGCACCACTTCACTCATTTTGGTGGTGACATTATGTAATTTTAGTAGTAACATTATGTAAAATGTAATCTCTGTTATTTGTGAATTGTGCTATAATGTTATGTACTTTGTCAAGTTCTTCCATTAAGGATATATACTTTTTTAAAACTAATTGAGTTAAAATGTACATATGCTTCCACAAGTATAATAATTAAAAATAATTTTATACAGTCAAATAAAAGAAATTTTTGCCACAAGTGTAATATGAATTTATGACATATAAAGTCATTAATTACTGAAATAAAATGTAAAAAAAATCATTTTCTAGTGATTTAAAAATACGAAATATATTGGATCATACTTAAAATTTATCAAAAATTTATCAAAATTTATTTTAAAACCTAATAAATATGATTCTGAAAAAAAAAAAAAAAACGTATCGGTAAGTTTTTTGCAAATTGTGCGAAAAATAAAAAAATTCATAATTCCGGTTACCGCAATCGTTACGCTGCGGCCTTTACACCCGCAACCGCAACCACTTTTCAGAACCTTGAAGAAGCATAAAGTTAAACAAGAAACTCTAAAGAAACAACACCAACTCTATAGGAAATAAGTTCCAACCCCTTGAATATTGACAAGAAAAAGAATAGAAAAAAGCACAGCAACAAGAAAGTACCCACAAATCCAACAAGCCAACAAATTCTCAAACCGCACTAAGTTTCTATTACAGCATTTAAATAAAATTCATCGAGTCAAAACCAAAAGCTACAGCATCAAAGCTTGATTAAACTACAGATTTATTATCTATTAATTTTAAATTCTTAGGAAAGATTTGGACATTAAACCAACCCAAACCCAAACCCAAACCCAAACCCGCACAGACCATCCAGCACCTGAGGCTAAGTGCAACAATGCTTCAAAGTTATTTAACCAACTAAACAGCACAATAAACACAAACCTGCTCACCACAAACTTTGGAAAGAAATGATAAACGTATCTACTTCAACACATTCAAACTGATCATGTAGCATACAGTTAGACCAAGGTGTTCATATGTTCAAACTATATAAAGCAAAAATACAAATGAACAATTTAGGAAACCCCAACCATCTACAAATTATCTTCCAAGTTATATAATGAGATGAGAGAGTATGGCTATTAAAAGGAAAAAGTTGGTCAGTTGAACAAACCACGATATATTGCACTGTTCTATAACCAACTATAAATTAGGCCATTTAACATCTAACAAATATTTTGGGCATGACTAAGATGAGAAACATCTTCCTCTCTAGCCATAAACATCTGATACCCACAGCAATAGTATAATCCCAAGGGCAGAAAAGTTTATGACCAAGGAAGCTCTATCCAAAAGAACAAGTACTCTTACTAGTAAGTTTAGATGGGACTCTAATGGTCATGATCTCCTTCACACTGCTATAGTTTCAATGACTCCAATGATCATGATCTCTTTCACACACTACCATAGCCTCAATGATTCAAATTCAATCATCTTTTTTGCAGTTTAGACAATTCACTCAGTGCTATCATCTAGAAATTCCACCACATTCAAGATAAGTTGGGATGCCACCAATAGTCTAACCAAGTTAGAAGCTGTCTTAGCTTTATCAAAACTTTCAATGGTACCACCAATTAACTAGGACCAAATATATGATAACTAGATATATTAGTTGTCAAAGAATTAATCAAAAAATTAGGTAGATGAATGCATACATTATGATAGTTATGACCCAAAAAAATAAAATAAAATTAAAAATTGTTCCAAGAACCAACGAGAGTGGAAGTACAAATATCATTTGAAAGTATGACATAAGCATGGTTGTTAGAATCTTACGACTCACGATTCAATTCATACAATTCAATACGAATTTCGACCAAAACGATTTGATTCGCGATGTTGGATCTTCAATTGAGTGAATCTAATGATTCAATTGCAATTCACTACAAGTCGTTACAATTCAATTTTGCTTCCATGATGCATGAAACGGCTTTGCTTTCGCATAATAAAAAGAGATCAATTAATTAAATTGATATACATATATACAATTTAGTTATATTAATATTTATTTAATTTTAAACATTGTGTGTGTACTTTTATATGTATATACATATATAAAATTATAGATTATGCTGAATAAAGTGAATCTTACAATTCACGATTCCATATGATTCATGATTTACTATTTTAACAAAACGATTCACAATTCGATTCATGATTTGATAATAATGTCACAAAAGTCACAAAATATAAGATCTTCCATGATGAAAAAAACAATATGAGAATAATATGAGAATTCAGACCCATTTCAGGGCTTCGGTCCTCATTTAGTTAAACATGCAGCGTTTAGTTTTTTCTTTCTTTTGCCCCCCTTTTTTCTTTTTTTGAAATTGCAGCATTTACCCAACAAGGTTGTCAGCAACTAGCTTCTCAAAAAGCAATGATGATGAAGACATACTTATGACAATGGTAATAAGAACACTATTTTGGACTCTTTGTGAACTATATGTGGTTTCTCAATGTAGAGCAACTCAACCTCCACACAATAACCATGAGACCAATTCATTCTTATTCGATGACTTGCACCCTTCACTAGACGAAGTAAGAAAGAATGCAACCGTGCATAAGCGTTCTCTCTATCTATTTTCCTCAAATTACCTAAAACAGACTCAATTTAGTTTTCTCATTTTTGGCCTGTCAAACTTGAAGATTATTCACAAAGACTTGATGCCAAAAAAGCATATCATTTGATACAAAATAAATTCATAGCATCCCGCATGGCATGATATAGCTCAATTACAACAAAGTTAAAACACCCCCATTAACAAGAACAGTTTTGGCATCCTTTCTCATATACTTTGCACCTAAAATCACACCAATGAACAAAATGACGTCCACTTAAATCGAAACAGCCCCTTTTTTTCCCGGGCTACTCTAAGGAAGATGAGGTCATGCAAGTAACAGAATTAACAGAGATTGGGGCAAGGGAATGGGCAGGTGTATTAGGGATACTCTAGTGCAGGTGACGCATTCTCTAGTAGCAAATATTAGGAATAGAACAGAGCAAAAGATTTGGTAAACAACCTAAAGGATAGATAGAATTTCCAATCTTGGAAATGGAAGAAAAGGGTAAAAAAATAAAGGAAGTATTACTTACTAGTTGGACAGACAAAAAAAAAAAAAAAAAAATTACCCAAACATGGAGGGTTGCACCGCATAGTTTTTCATTTGTATCCTATTACAAAATCACTTGCATTTTTATGTATATAGTACATTTTTTCTGTTACACTATTAAGTTATTGGCCAAAAATAAAAAGGTTCAGCTAAGTACATTTCCACTAGTACAAAATAAGATTATCGCCATAAGATTGCTCAACAATTGAAGACCCCACTATAACCAATTTGATAAATTAAGTAACACTGCCCAATTAATGGTTCATTCTGAGACAAAAATTTCTTAGAAAAAAGATATACATAAATGGATAAATAAAGTTAAAAATAATTGCGAATGATAATTAGACATTATAAAGAAAGAATTTTTGAAGTCCGTAAGTAGTGGGTGGTTCTATAAACTAAGCAAACAAGAAATGGAATCTTCAATACGTCAGGAAAATCAGAATCAAGATACAACCTGCATGCAAGTTTCGTCCCAATCATGGCCGAATCGGATGATGACGAGGCGTTCTTCTTCGGCCAGGATCGCCTGATCCACCGCCCATCCCGAGTGCAAGTGCGGCAGCAAGTACGACATTCTCTCTCTCTCTCTCTCTTAAATTTGTTTCTCAATTCAATTCCTCTTTGATGCGAAGGGACTCTGGTTGGTGCTTTTAGTTGCTAGTATTTATTTTCTTATACTCTGTGTTTGATTAGGGGATTTTGGGAAGAATTTAGAAAAGGAGAGAGAAAGAGAGAAAATGTATATGAAATTATGTGAAATATAGATATATTTTTTTCATATTTTACCAACTTTTTTTATTTTTCTTTCCAAATCTGTCAACCAAATAGAGACAAAAGAATCGTTTACGATATGAACCCATCTCTCTCTAGAAGGTTCCTCAATCCTGACTTTCTATTAACGCTAAATTACTTTCTATTTTGTGAGGTAAGTTAAAAGTTAACTTTTTTAAAATTTAAAAAAAATATATATATATATAATAAAGAAGTAATATGATTTTAAAAAATTAAAATATTAATTTTTAATCTAGTTATCAAAAAAACTTTCAAGATCTAATGAAAGAAACCTTTTGTAATGGGATTTTTTTTTTAAAAAATCAATATTATATAAAAAAAATTATAAGTTATTATTATTTAGATTGTGTTTGAATATAAAATTTAAATAAAAATTTGTCGTGAAAAAAAAAACGTGAGAAAAATATAATGAAAGAAATATATAGAGTTTCATTCATATTTTCTCACTTGAGAAAAATGTAAAGAAAGGAAAATAGAGTTTCATTCATATTTTCTCACTATTTCATTTTTTTTTTCATAAATTTCTTCACAACTTTGACTATAAACAATCTCATTGATGTATTATATATTAAGAAATTATATTTATATATTGAAAAATTTAAGTCTCATAATTTATTTACAATGACATGGTAAAAAAATTTAGTCTTACATAATTAAATTCATGATAAATCAAAATTTGACACAAAATTTACTATGTCATTGTAGATATTATTGTAAAACTTATTTTGCACGTTTCAATCTTTTTCCCTTATGTATTATATTAATAATTAACAAATATATTTGAAAACTTAAACCAATCAGTGTTGGACACTAACATCACCTAGATTAATTTTTTTTTGTTACATTTCAAAAGTTATAATTTTTTTTTAGACTAACTAATGTTGAGTGCAAATATCAACATGGAAGAACAATCTAACTTTTGAGAATTTATTTGTATAGGTAGATTGTATGAACAATATTGAAAAGAAATACATATATTCACATATGAGAAAGTTTGTATTTAAAAATAAGGACAAATTATATTGATGGTCCCTTCAATTTGGCTCTTGTATCGATTTGGTTCCTACAGTTTTATTTGTATCAATTTTGATTTTGAATTTTTCATGTTATGTTAATTTAGTCTAATTAGTAACGAACCTTTAGAAATTGGACCGAAATTAAAAACCAAAATAGTTTATTCACTATTCCTAAAAGTGATTGAGAGATTAGTGTTCAATTTAAAAGATATTAGCTTAGTTGATTATTTTTGTGTACGCATATTCGGAAAGTGTAGGGTGATTATTTTGTGTCAAAGATGAAGATTGATTGTTTCTTCTCCACTATGAAAATTATATGTAATTGGTTATTTCTTTTAATTTTGGACTGTTTCTTGTGTCAATTATTGGGATTTGTGTGTTATTGGATTATAATTGTCTAATTTAATACATTTATTTCATATTTGTAATTAATCTTTTATGGCATGGCCAAATCACAAATCAGAATGTAAGATGTCATCTCCTATGAAAGATGAGTGATTCTATTTACTCATCACTAATATTCGCAGTACACAGTATTACTTAGTACACATACAAAATAATTTTTAAGGTTTAAAAATATTTTATTTCACACCTTAGCTTTCCATTACTAACCTTATATTCACACAATACTAACCATTTGAATATACATCATTACACATACCAAAAACTCTTTATTTTCATCACTACACACAACAAAAACCCCCACAATCTTCAAAACAGGGACCATCTTCGTTGGTCTTGATTCCATCACTGGTGGAGGTTCATTTGGCTTCCATCTTTGTCGGTGTTGATCTCTATAGTTGGTGTTGAACTCTCGTCGTGCCTCATCTTGTCGTCTTGTCATTTCAGATCGTCGGCAAAGTGTTTCATTCGGCTTCCATCTTCGTCGGTGTTGATCTCTATAGTTGGTGTTGAACTCTCGTCGTGCCTCATCTTGTCGTCTTGTCATTTCAGATCGTCGGCAAAGTGTTTCATTCGGCTTCCATCTTCGTCGGTGTTGATCTTCATTGTCGGTATTGAACTCTTATCTCTCGTCGTCGTTTTTTATTGTCATTCTCACTCTTGATCACACGTTCCATTCTCACAATCAGTTTCAACATTGCTACATTAGGTGGGTATAGAATTTTGTAAAAATTTTAACAAATTCATCAAATTAATCATGCTCAAAATACAGAGTTGAGCAAACTTAATATATTCAAATATTTATATTTGAACAATGAATAAAAATTTAATTTATTTTAACCAAACCTACTTAAAATGTTCAATTTTTTATGTATGAACATTTAATATTTGGTCAATCTTAATAATTTGAACAAATTGTGTTGTTCAAATATAACAATCGAACATTGCATAAAAGTTCAATTCTGATTATCTGAACACGACGAACAAACTCATCTTTCTAATATACGAATGAGATAAATAAAAAACCAAAAAGCTAAGTAAAAACTAACATTTTCAATGTTTAAATCAACGTTTTCAATGTTTATATCGGAACTAACCATCTTAGTGTCATCCATGGTGTATAAATCATCAAAACTAATTGATTTTAATGTTCTTAAAACCTAAATCTTCAAAGGCATTTTGAGTTAGAAAAATAAGTATAATGGAGAAGATAATGAAGTGAGCAAATTGATAATGGAATGATATCATGAGTGTATGTTAATGGTGAATATGATGAAGAAATAAAATGTTCATATGTTGAAACCCTAAGGCCCCGTTTGTTTTCAAAGGTAGAATGGAGGGGATTGATAGTGAAAGGATTAATAGTGAGGGGATTGTTAGTGAGGGGATTAAGTAAAATTGTGTTTGTTTTGATGATAGTTGTTAGTGTAGGGATTGTTAAATTATTTTATATAAAATAATAAAACAAATAAAAAAAATACAAAAACATTAAACATTAATGTTTTAAAAAAAATGCCTAACATGTAAAAAAAATTTAAAAAATAAAAATAAAATAAAAAATTTTCAGAAAAAAACAAAATAAATAAAATAATGATTTTTACTTAACAAAAAATATAAAAAATTAAACATTAATGTTAAAAAAAAATGCTCGATATGTAAAAAATAAAATAAAAAATAAATAAAAATAAAAAATTTCTAGTCCGCCAGACTATTTTTCTAATACCAAGTCCTGGAAGCCCATCCGAATCCCATCTGCAAGGCCTATTCTAAGCCCTTCGGCTTAGCAGTCCCTTCCTCAACTATATAAACAAACAGCACATTAAATGGGGCCTACAGCTATCCTAATCTCAATCCCCCTCTCATATCCCAAAACAAACGGGCCTAAACCCTATAGGGATGATGGTGTGTAAAGAGTATTTTGCATTTTTAAGTATGAAATTTTTGAATGGGAAGAATACACCGCATGTTGTCTTTAATGGTCATTTCATTTAAGGATATTATTGGAATATAAATTTAATCTATTAATGATGTGTACTGTGAGTATTAGTGGTGTGTAAATAGAATCACCCATGAAAGACTTGTAATTGCATTATCAATTTATACATCTATTTATATTATATATTAAGAAAAATAGGGTTTCTAATGAGAACAAATGTAAGAGTTCCACATGCTCAATCTCAATTTCATATTTTTTTCAATTTAGAAAAATAATAAACTATTCATATTTCTCACATAATTTTTGATTTAAAAAATAAATAAAAAATTCAAGTCCATCTCGTAAGATCATTGCCTAAAAGATGATCATTTTCTAAAATCAAACATAGAAACACGGTTTGTTGACCTCCCAATTTATTTGTCCATCTTCTAAAATCTCTGCCTAAAATCCTTCATTTCTTAAAATAAATTAAAAAAATCAATTTAAATATGTTTAAATCGTTTTATTTAATTGATTTCGTTTCCTTATAATTAATTTGGAAAACTGATTTGATTGTTTTTCATACTAAATTTGAGAATTTTTAAATTAAAATAATAATTTAAAAATAAAAAAATTTCATGATTTATGATTTAGAAAAAGAAAGATGAAGGAGATCCTTTTTGTGCACTCTTTATCTAACCAATTATTTCTCCTACCTAAAAACCCTAGCCGTCATACATTATATCTTCTCCAAGTCATTCACGCCCTCCTCATTGTATAAATATTATATTCATGTAATAATGCAACTTATTATTTTTTCTCTATCTGTATGAGACAATTGAATGTTAGTTTGCATTCTTTAAACAAAATCTTTCATCCTTTAAGTACCTTTTTTTTTTTTTATACTTCTGTCCATTTTTTGTTTTTACATTTCATATTTTATGTATCATTTGTCCTTCACTCTGACCATTATTTGTTTTTTGACTTACAACCATTTTTTTGCTGAAAAATATTATTTCACTAAAATTTTTATGCAAAATTTTACCCTAAAATGATGTGATAGTATCATTTGTATAATAAAAAACATGTCAATGGACTCTTTATTATAAAATGATAGATCAAAATTTAACCAAATCATTATTAATAATTTTTTGTATTGATTTTATGTTTGTATATCACTACTTTTTTTTTTTTTTTCATTTTTAATTTTTTGTGATATCATGATATGTGTTAATTGACAATTGATGTAGAGCATTACTTCAAAAGCACCTAATAATTTTTTCTTTAATATTTTTATAACTTCACTTTAATATTTTTATCTGCAATTGATTTTGTCTAAAAATATTGATTCAAAAATATTTGCATAAACAAATATTTATTTAATTTTGTTTGAATTAAAGTGATATTTTGTTTGAATTGATTTTTGTTTAAAATATTATAAAAATATCTATAGTTGTCTAGATTAAAGTGGAGGGACGGTCATAATTACAACATTATAAAAAGATGTTTTATTTAATCTATTTTTTCAAAACTATTAAATATGAGTAAATATGTACATTTTATTAGGAAAAAAAATTACTAATATTTTATGTTTACCAATTTAAGAAATATTTACATAAACAAATTGGTCAAGTGATTTTACAATTTGTGTTGATTGATATCAATCTAATATTTCTTAGATACCTCGATCATCTCACAAAATTTAAAAACATCTTTACATGTTACGATCAACTTAAATTTATCATACACTATCAATTGACAAATCAAATTTTACTAATATGATAATATTTTTCTTAATGTACTTACTGAAATAAATATAAACATTTAAATATTTCATTATTTAAATTTTTTTGTCACATCGCCTTAAAAATAAAGAGAGATAGAAGATGAGTGGAAAAGAGGAAGATAGACAAAAAAAGATAAAATTGTTATATCACTTGACAAGTTGTGATAGGATGAATTATAATTACGAATTTTGTTGATAATGTAATTATACTTTGTTGGTGGGAGTGGGGTGTAAACCACTGTTGGTGATTTACAAAGAGAGACTTAAAAACGAATCAAACTGAAAATAAACTCACTGAAATTTATTCTGAAAATTTCTGAAACAACACAGCACTCTCTTTTTTCTTTTCTTTTCTCCCACATATTTTCACTCTCATAATACATGGCTATTTATAGAAGCCTAGACAGTATAAAAACTACAATCATAAATGTGAAACCATAGTGTGAACGCCAACAATTTTGGCAGCCATTATTGATCATGTGTTTAACATGGTTGCTGCAATCTTCAAACATGGTGGCTGGTTTGGCCACCTACCATTTAGCAAGCTTATTTTCAACATCCCCCCTTAAGCTTGCTTCTCCATGCTGCTTCATCCCGAGCATTATCTTCATTCTGTTGAAGAGATCATTTTTCAACGGCTTCGTGAAAAAATCTGCAAGTTGATCTTGGGATTTGCAAGGCAACAATTCCACCTCTTTATTTTTCACATGCTCTCGGATGAAATGATAGCGGGTGTCAATATGCTTACTTCTTTCATGATAAACTGGGTTCTTTGCCAATGCAATTGCTGAGCGATTATCAACATAGATCTCAGTGGGTTTTTCTTGTGGAAATCCCAAATGCTTCAGCATGTTCCGTAACCATATTGCATGACACACAGCTGAGTTGGCTGCAACATACTCAGCTTCGCAAGTCGATAATGTCACAATGGCTTGCTTCTTGGATGACCATGTGAAGGCTGTATCTCCCATAAAGAAAGTAAACCCTGTAGTACTTTTCCGTTCATCCAAGTCACGTCCCCAGTCGCTATCTGAGTAGCCAACAAGACTGAAATTATCAGTTGGTTTATTGAATAAACCATCATCGACTGTACCTTTGATGTAGCGAAGAATCCTCTTTGCTGCATAAAGGTGTGACTGATCCGGTGTTTCCATATATCTGCTGATCAGTCCTACTCCATAGAGTATGTCTGGCCTGGTGCAAGTAAGATAGCGAAGACTTCCAACTAGGCTCTTGAAATAAGTTGGATCCACATCACCTGTCTTCGTACCTTTTCTGAGCTCCACTCCACTGTCTACAGGAGTGTTCACTGGATTGCAATTCTCCATTCCATATCTCTTGAGAATTTCCTTGGCATAACCACTTTGGGAAATAAAAATCCCATCTTTTCTTTGTGCCACTTCAATGCCTAGAAAATGAGCCATCAATCCAATATCTGTCATTTCAAATTCTTGGACCATGCTTCTTTTAAAGTCTTTGAACATGGCTGGATTGTTTCCGGTGAAGATTAGATCATCAACATAAAGACAAGCAAGCAACATGCTTCCATCAGCTTCCTTCTTCAAATATAGTGCGTGCTCATATGGACATTTTTCAAAACCATTGTCATGAAAATACTGATCAATTCTAGTATTCCATGCACGCGGAGCTTGCTTCAATCCATAAAGTGCTTTCTTCAATTTGTACACTTTGTCTTCATGCCTATTCTGAACATACCCCGAAGGTTGTTCAATATAGATTTCTTCTTCAAGGAAACCATTAAGAAATGCAGATTTCACATCAAGTTGATAAATCTGCCACTTGTGCTGGGCAGCCAAAGAAATCATTAGCCTGATAGTCTCCAATCGGGCAACTGGAGCAAACACCTCTCCATAGTCAATGCCAGCTCTTTGCTTGTAACCTTTTGCTACTAACCTTGCCTTGTAGCGTTGCACTTCGCCTTGTGCATTCCTCTTTGTCTTGTATACCCATTTCACTCCAATGGGTTTGTGCCCCTCTGGTAGACTGGTAAGCTTCCATGTGTCATTTTTCTCAATGGCATGAATTTCTTCATCCATTGCTTTCTTCCATTTATCTTCCTGGATGGCTTCTGAGAAGGTAAGTGGATCACTATCTGCGAGTAGGCAGTACAGATTCAGATCTGCTTCTTCTGTAGCTTCATATATCTCCTGCAAATTTCTCATTGGTCTTGGTTGTTTGAAAAAACTATCATCTGAAGATGCTGATGCTGATGATGATGATGATGCAGCACTTCTGTGAGAAACTGGCGATCTAGGTGCAGGAATTCTGTGTGGAGGAGTTTGTGGCTCATCTTGAACTTCTCTTGTGATTTCAACAGGAGCTTTTGATGTTTCATCTTCAAGAATGAGTTCTGCATCTTTGACAACTTCATCTTGATTCCAGTTCCAAGCTTCTTCTTCTTCAAATATCACATCTCGACTCATGATCACCTTTTTGGTAATGGGATTATACAACTTGTATCCCATTGTTCTATCTCCATATCCGACAAGGATACATTTTTCTCCCTTATCATCGAGCTTGGTTCTTCTTGCTTCTGGAATCTTGGTGTATGCAACACACCCAAATATTCTGAGATGATTGACGCTTGGCTTATGTGAACTCCAAGCTTCTTCTGGAGTCATAGAATGAAGACTCCTGGTTGGGCATCTATTTAGTAGATACACAGCACATGATACGGCTTCAGCCCAAAATTGCTTGGGCAGTCCCTTTCCTTTCAACATGCTTCTTGCCATATCTAAGATTGTGCGATTCTTCCTTTCAGCAACACCATTCAGCTGTGGCGTATAGGATGGTGTTGTTTGATGCTTGATTCCCTGCTCTTTGCAATACTTCTCAAAAGCATCTGATGTATATTCTCCACCTTGATCTGATCGCAATGTCTTGATGTAGTAGCCGCTTTGCTTTTCTACAAAAGCTTTGAATTCTTTGAAGATGCTGAACACCTCCGACTTTCTTTTAAGAAAGTACACCCATGTCTTCCGGCTATAATCATCAATGAAGGTGAGAAAATATCTATTCTGTCCATTTGACATCGGCTTCAATGGACCACACACATCAGTGTGCACTAGCTCCAGCGGCTTTTTGCTCTCCACTTCACTTCTTTGGCAAAGCTAGTTCTGTGATGCTTGCCAAGAATGCAGCTTTCACAACTTCATTAGTATGAGCAATATGAGGGAGCCCTCTCACCATATTCTTGCTTGACAACAGCTTCAAGCTTCCAAAGTTGAGATGTCCAAACCTCAAATGCCATAGCCAGTCTTTGTCTTTGATGATGGCATTTAAACACTTCGCAGCATCATGTTGGATGTTCAATGCAAACATCCGATTCTTGGACATTCTCACCCGAGCGATCAAATTACCATGATTGTCTTTGATGGTAAGATGACAATCTTTCATGCTGATGTCGTATCCTTTCTCTAGGAGTTGTCCCATACTCAAAATGTTGTTCTTCATGGCAGGAACATAATACACATTGGAGATATAATCATGATCTCCATTTTTGAGCTTGATCAGAATATTACCTCTTCCTTTCACTGGAGTCTTTGAAGAATCACCAAATGAGACTTGTGCTTGTACAGTCTCGTCAAGCTCAACGAACAGCTCTCTTTTACCACACATGTGGTTACTGGCTCCCGAATCTAGATACCAAACATTGTTTTGGTTTTCAGTGTCTCCATGGTGAACAAACAGGACTGTAGGTCCACTTTTGTTTGTTTCCTCCTCGGCAAAATTTGCTTGCTCGCCGGCTTCTGTTGTTGCTCTACTTCGGCATTCATTGCTGTAATGCCCGAACTTGTGGCAGTGGTAACACTGAACATTCCTTTTGTCAAAACCTGGTCGGTTGTTGTAACCACCTCCTCTACCGCTTGCTCTTCCTCTTGGAGCAAAGTGTGGTTGACTTCTTCCTCCTCTGGCTGGACTTCTTCCGCCTCTTCCTCGAAAGCCAGAACTTTGGTTATTGTAACCACGGCCTCTTCCTCGGCCTCTTTGTGATGTCCCCCCTTGCTCGTTTCTGTCTTCTCTGAAAGACAGCTTTGATTGAAGAGCTTGCTCTAGAGAACTTGAGGAAGTCTTCTTGTTGATCCTTTGTTCATGAATCTCAAGTGTGCCCATCAACTCATCGGTGGTCATGACACTGAGATCCTTGGACTCTTCTATTGCTACAACCACATGCTCGAACTTGGGACTGAGTGATCGGAGAATCTTCTCTATCACTTGAAGAGATTCCATCTTCTCTCCATATCTTCTCATCTGATTAACAATGGTCAATGTTCTGTTAAAGTACTCAGAAATTGACTCCTTCTCATTCATGTGCAGCATCTCGAATTCGCCACGTAGCACCTGTAGTCGAACTCTGATCGTCTTCTCAATTCCACGGTGTGAATTGCGAAGAATACTCCATGCCTCTTTAGAGGTTGTTGCTGCTGAAATCTTCTCAAAACTTGACTCATCAATGCCTTGATAGAGTAGATACAAGGCCTTTTTATCTCTCCTCCTTGAATCTTTTAACGCCGTCTTCTGAGTATCATTTAAAGTTCCTTCATCTGCGAGAGTAGCTGGCTCGTCATATCCTCGATCCACTAACTCCCACAAATCTTGTGAGGCTAATAGAACTTGCATTTGAATACTCCAATTTTCATAGTTCTCCTTGCTGAGTTTCGGAAACTGGGGCTGAAAGAAGTTGTTTGTGTTGGCCATTGGTTGTCTTTAACAATCTGCAAATTTTCAGAATCGAATTTGCAAATTCTGACCGTACAGATGTGTCCGGAATACTCCAAATAGTTGGAAACCACTATTGGATCACCCGAAACAGACTCTGAATAACTCAGATCAGGCCAAAACAAGTTGAACGGCTCAGATCTGAGGCTGCAGCTTAGTCGCGGCACACTGGATTACTTTCCGTGCGGCTCAGTCAACGGCTACGGTCAACGGCTTGGTCAACGGCTCGGGCGGTTCGGCTGGAGGCTCGGCGATGACGTCGTCAATGACGTCAGACTTGGATCCGGATCTGGGTCGCCGGATCGGATCTCGGGTCAAGCCCTGGTATTCGGGCGAAGAAGACGCGTGGAACGCGTGTGCGCGTGGAGGCGCGTGGCGACGGCGTCAGGGAGGCGCGTGGAGCGCGTGTGGCCTCTGTGGTGGTCGGTTTTCGACGTTCTTTTTTTCAGTGTGCTCGTCTTGTCGAGAGCTTCACACTGATGTGATCAAAAATGAATTTTGATCACTTTGATTTCTGGGCAACTTTCGAAATCACACTCTGTTCTTGGCAGTTTTGCAGAATTTCTGCAAATTGGAGCTGCCTTCGGGCTCTGATACCACTGTTGGTGGGAGTGGGGTGCAAACCACTGGTGGTGATTTACAAAGAGAGGCTTAAAAACGAACCAAACTGAAAATAAACTCACTGAATTTATTCTGAAAATTTCTGGAAATATTACACAGCACTCTCTTTTTTCTTTTCTTTTCTCCCACATACTCTAAACTCTCATAATACATGGCTATTTATAGAAGCCTAGACAGTATAAAAACTACAATCATAAATGTGAAACCATAGTGTGAACGCCAACAATTTTGGCAGCCATTATTGATCATGTGTTTAACATGGTTGCTGCAATCTTCAAACATGGTGGCTGGTTTGGCCACCTACCATTTAGCAAGCTTATTTTCAACATACTTGACTGAAAGTATAATTTTTGTAATTTTAAAAAATTCAATTTTTTAATTTTACCAATTGAATTATTATATATTTATATGTTATAGAATACTTAGGACAAAACATTAATAGCAACAAAAAAAAAAAAGTAAAATAAAATAAAAATTGTGTAACTTAATTTCAAACTCTCTTTTTGTTATAAATGAGTCAAAACTTACTTAATATTATTTTTTTTGTTTTTTAAAATTATTTTTAATTAATTTAAAAATAAATGTATCAATCATTGTTTAATCCCGTGCATAGCATGAGTGATATGCTAGTATAAAAAAATAAAATCAACAATATGAATAATAAAAAAAAGACCTACCTACATAGAAAACTAAACAAACATCTATAAAAAATAAATAAATAAATAAATAAAAACTTTTAATCAACTCTCAAAACAAAGATACCTAAACACTTATATCTTTATTATAAATTTAGTATTAAAAAAAAGTACACGGTTAAAAATAAAAAAGCACACGAAACAAAAATCTAAAAAAAAAAAACTTGAAATAAATTTGGACTATTGGCTAGGAGAGCAAGATTAACGTTTGCATCATTACATTTGGAGAGAGTTGGCCCCAAAAAATGAAATAGATTAAAAAAAAAAGGAATCACATAGAAACAGAAATTTACGCACACACACACACAAAAAAAAAAAAAAAATACAAAAGAAAAAAGTTTGAACTATTAGCAAAGAGAGGATAGAAAGACTAACTTTTGAACCATTACATGAGAGAGTTGTCGATTTGGGAAAAATATTGAGTATGAGGTACATCTTAGGGTTTTCAAAATTTTAAATTTTATCTTGTTTTTATTGTTTTGATGAGTATTATTTTTAAAAAGGGTGAGGGTGAGTTATCATATTATTTTGAATTTTGAAATGCAACATTATTAGTTGAATTGTTTTGATCAACATTATTTTTAGAAATGGTGAGAGTGATTTACCATATTAGTTTGAATTTTGAAATTTAAAATCATAGATAATTAGAGTTTTTATTTATTTATAGTTTTAATTAACCAACCAATAGATTTTTCTTTTTACATTTTAAATTATAAAAATCAATAAATTTAGTTTGAAAACTCAGAACTCTTTCATCTCTTTTCATTAGAAACTCTATTTCCCTTAATATATAGTATAGATTTGTTAAAGATAAAATAGATATTGCACCCATGCACTTTTTACGAAATTGGGAAACACTATGGTAAATACCCATATACACCTTATATTACAAAAGAAAATTATATAATTTTATATTTTTTGGGTCATAATTAAAAAAAAAATCATAATTAAATACAAAAAAGTCAGAACCAAATATCTCAAAAATAATGTTATAACTAAAGAAGAAAATTAGGCCTCGTTTGGCAAATGGCCTTTTTAGCCAAAAAGTCAAAAAGTTATTTAAAAAAACCAAAAAACCAACAATCTATATTAAAAAGTTAAAAATTCCTTTTTTCCTCTATTTTTTGCACATCCTTTCGTAAAAAATTAAAAAATCATCCCAAACATATTAATTTTTTTTATATTACATTTTAGCCAAAAAAATAAAAAATTACTAAAAAAGTCTGTTTTCAAACGAAAAAAAATGACCTAACTAAAGGTACATATGAGATAGAGTGTGTATAAAAGACTTCTCCATAGAGAACACTTATGCATGGTTGATTCCATTCATGCTCTCTTCATCCCTTCCCTTTTACGAAACAATTTCAAAATCAGGAGGTCTCACTTTTAGAAGATGGCTGTACTAAGCAACCAAAAAAAAAGTCACATATTTTTTCAATTTTTTTGTTTTAATGATTTTTTCAAAAACATATGTCAATTTTTTTAACTTTTTCAGTCCGTCTTGTTGAGACGAATCTAAAAAATGTTTTTTTGAAAAATTTCATAAAAAAAATCACTAAAGACGAATAAGCAAAAAAAAAAAATACTTATTTTGGCTTATTTTTGTCTTTTTTGGATTTTTATTTAAAAGAATTATAAATTTTTGGTTAGTTTTGTCCAGCTGAATTTAGAAACTTAAAACTTTTTGAAAAAATTTAATTTTTTTTTTATTAAAGATGAAAATAAACTAAAAGAAAAAAGCCAAAAAAAACTCTTCCCAAAACACCAAGTCAAATATTTTAGTTGAATTTGGTTTTTGTTCTTGGTTAGAAATCAAAATGAAAATTTGCTATATATATTTAGAAGAAAAAAGTAATTACGTACGTATATATATGTATCAAATTAAATAGATTTAAAAATTAATTAAATTGACTTAGTTTGTTTGGATTTATTGAATCTAAATTAATGTGTTTCATTATTATGTATGATTGTTTGTGAATCGAAATATATCTACTCTTTTATAAATTTTCTTAGTTTTAAGGATGGTCGGGTGTGAAATTAATTAGACGAGTACAATTTGGGAATGAATGAAATTTCTTCATATATTGCATACTAAATTAAAAAGGATACTTATCAATAAGTCCTATTAATTAGACTTATTTATTTACAAGTTCTGACTGATAAATTTATTATTATAACTTTATTCATAAAAACAAAAGAGATTATAAATTTATCAATAGATTTTAATAGGTAATAAATTTTAAAAGTAAACCTAAATATTGTTAATTTACCCAAATTAAAAATAGCATGCTTTGATGGTTAAAAAGATAATTAACCATTTTTTTAAAGACATGCTATGAGATTCCATTACCCAACATGAAACGGCACTTGAGATGAACAACTTCAATGAAATAATTCGGTCAGTCCTCTTTTTATAAATGAAAAAAATTTATAAATAATAATTTAATACAAAAATTCCTACTAGGATGATAAAATCAAAGACCGAATTAGGAGAAAACTAGAAATTGGGGATGCTGCTGTGTGGGTTGCGCAGCAACAACTGCTGTACAGCGAAATGGGCCATTTCGGAGCCCATTTCGATAATATGAACCGTTCATATTTTAGAATACATCAAGTAGAATATTCTTGCAAAAAATCAATTTAATCGGATATCATTTATCCATTCATCCCCTCACATTTGTATTCATTTTAACACTTTAAATCACAATTATTTTTTATTTTTGTAGATACATATGTGAGTAGATGAATGGGTAAACGATATCCGATTAACTTGATTTTTTGCAGGTATGTTTTACTTGATATATTCTAAAATATGAACGGTTCGAATTATCGAAATGGGCCTATTTCGTTGCATAGCAGTTGCTGCTGCACAGCCATTGCAGCAGAATCCCCTCTTCCAGAAAATTATGAGAGGCCATGACCTTCTTATTTCTGTGAAAAATATAATTTGTCATGACATTTTAAAAATATATATATTATTTTATACAAAAAATGACCCTCTAATATAAAAAAAAATCTTATTCTTATCCCATTTTGCATTTTCTTTTTATTTTACACCAAAAAAACTTTTTCATTCTATTAGAAATTACTTCTATGGTATTTGAATTTTTTTTATATGTATAGATATAATTTATATATCATATTGTACATACATGAGTATTTATGTAAATGGTGAAAATTTTATTTATCTTTTAATCCCTCCGGTGATAAAATTTTGATTTTATCCCTAGATATAATAATGGGTAAACTACACAATAACACTCTGCCTCTCTCTTACGTTTGATAATTTTTTTACTGAGTGTTACTAGGAATGGCAATGGGCCGGGGCGAGGTTGGGGATCACACTCCCTGTCCTCAATCCCTGATGGTGAAAATTCTCCCGTCCCTGGTCCCGATCCTCGACGGGAAACCTATCACCATCCCCGTCCCCGCCTCCTAACGGGGATCGGGAAACCCGATCCCGAAAATTCTGCAGCCCAAATCTGTTTTAACAACAACAACATCATCCCCAATCTGTTTCATTTTTAACATCAACATCAACATCAACATCATCAACAAAATCATCAACAACAACAAATCAAGTACCCAAAAAAAAAAAAGGGATAGATAGACACACACACACACATATATGTATACATACACACATACATGAGATCTGAGTGTGCATCATCAACGTAGATATGAGATCTCTGTGTGTCATCAAACAGATCTAAGAATTGTGTATCTATGTCACAGAGAGAGAGTGTGTCACAACCCAACTCCAAGGGCTTAGGGCTGGAATCACGACTTCCTAATTAATTTTAATCTTAATAAATTAAATGGCGCAGGCGGAGACAAAATGGAAGTAAAAAAAAAATTAAACAAAAAAATTAATTCCATTCTACTATTTTGACAAAATAAAATACATTTATAGGGATTTTATTATTTTATTACGCAGTGACCGACTATGAGTTTAAAAAAAAAAACAAAAGGAAGAAAAGAAAAGAAAACAAAATAACAAATCAGCATCAAATTCTTGTGCGGGTTTCACTACACGAGGTTACGGGTCTTCTTTACATCTCATCACCTGAAAGGGTAACAGCCATAAGTACAAAGCAGAGTGAGAAATATTATGCCAAGAGTATAGGGAACACAAAATAACCATGGATAGTTAGTTAAGTTAAGACATTTACATAACTTAATTTGAATAAATAAATTATTTAAGTGGCAGAAACTGAAATACAAAAATTATGTAAATAATTAACCATAACCATGGTACAGAACAGATGTCACAGGAGTGATAATCGGAACAGAGGTCAATGGATCCATAACAAACGGAGGACCACAAAGTGGCTAAACAGAAGCCAATGGTTATTTAAGTCCCTCAAGGCATGGGACTCCTGTGGTGGTACTTATAGAAAATAATTATTTATAAAATTATTCTCAAATAATTTCTAAAATTTAAACAAACATATTCATGGGTTTCAATTTAAGCAAATGGAGTTCAAAAAATAATTAAAGTAATTGAAATATAAATATAAATTATAAAGTATAACTTGTATAAAATAAATTATGATAATTCAAAACATACGTAAAATATATTATGACAACTCAAAATGTAATATAACTCACCTTAATACTAATCTTTAACCTTTCCTTTTTCTATTACTGCCTCGTTGTTACCCGTATGTAAATTTCCTTCTTATCCGAAACTTAGAGATGGCAAACACTGGTGCCGACTATTTATAGAGGAGAAGAATGCATGATTTATTTACGTGGGGCAATTTCTTATTTGGCCACCTGTCCTCACAGGTGGCCCTATTCTTCTCGTCCCCACTTGATGGTTTCTATGCTATATATGCATAGTCACCACCCTATATGCTAGCGTGGTGACAGGCCACTACAATTTTTTTTTTTTTTTTTTAATTTCTCTTTTATTAATTTCAAGTTCAGTTTGAGTTAAATTTTAAATTTCACCATTCACAATTTCATTAAATGTTTAACTAAATAAATCAAGTATTTAGGTGTCACATTTCTCCTCTCCTAAATAGAAGTTTGTCCCCAAATTTGACGTACCTTAATTTTCGAAGAGGTGTGAGTATTTGACTCATATTTGACTTTTCGTTTCCTGCGTAGCTTCTTCGACTCGATGATTTCTCCACAAGACTTTTACCAAAAGAATAGTCTTGATTTGGAGAACCTGATTACGACGGTCAAGAATCTGCACTGGTGTTTCTTCATACGAGAGATCTTCTTGAACTTTGAGGTCCTCATAATCCAAGACATGCTTTGGATCTCGAAGGTACTGCTGAAGCATTGAAACGTGAAACACATTGTGGACATTGGACAATTCAGGTGGTAGTGCAAGGCGATATGCAATAGGACTAATTCTTTATAGTATCTCGAATGGCCCGATGTAACGTGAATTTAACTTGCCTCGCTTTCCAAATCGGATAACTCCTCTTGTTGGTGAGATCTTGAGGAACACATGATTTCCTACTTGAAATTCCAAGTCCCGTCTTTGTGTATCTGCATAGCTTTTCTGGTGGCTTTGGGCAGTGTGAATTCGCTGTTGGATGAGTTGAATTTTATTACTTATGATTTGCACGATCTCTGGGCCTAACAGTTTCCTGTCTCCGACTTCCGTCGGTGATCGACATTTCCTTCCATATAGTGCTTCGTATGGTGCCATTCCAATGCTTGCTTGGTAACTGTTGTTATAGGCGAATTCCACTAAAGGTAGGTGCTCATCCCAATTACCTTTGAGGTCCAACACGCATGTACATAACATGTCTTCCGTAGTTTGGATTGTTCTTTCGGATTGCCCATCAGTTTGTGGGTGATAAGTCATGCTAAACTTCAGTGTGGTTCCTAGGGCCTCTTGCAATTTGTTCCAGAAGTGAGACACAAATTGAGGGTCACAGTCAGACACGATTGAAACTGGAGTACCATGCAATTGAATGATTTTCTTGATGTATAAAGTGGCAAACTTATTATGGAAGTACGTAATTTTGATTGGTAGAAAGTGTGCTGACTTCGTCAATCGATCTACAATAACCCATATTGCATCGTTCTTCGAGACTGACTGTGGTAGCCCGACCACGAAGTCTATGGTAATGTGCTCCCATTTCCATTCAGGAATAGGGAGTAGTTGCAGTATCCCTGCAGGTCTCTAATGTTCTGCTTTAACATGATGACAAGGCAGGCATTTAGAGACGTGGCTTGCTATGTCTCTTTTCATTCCTATCCACCAATAGTGTTCCTTCAGATCATGATACATCTTCGTATTTCCAGGGTGGACTGTAAACCTCGAGTTATGAGCTTCTACCAATATCTTCTTCTTGAGTTCTGGAATGTTGGGTACGCAAATCCGATTTCAAAATTTTAGTACGTCATTGCTTATAGTGAAGTCAGGATCAAGCGTACTCCTTTGCTCCTCGTATTTTATCTTTAAAAGTTTATATTCACATTGGCGTGCTTTAATTTCTTCAATCAAAGTTCTTATATTGGTCAGTTTATTGATCTTGCGTTCCAACTGGTCGTTTTTCGGTTCAATGTGTCTGCCACCACGTTAGCTTTGCTTGGATGGTAATGGATCTCTATATCATAGTCTTTTATAAATTCTAGCCATTGTCGTTGCCTCATATTCAATTCCTTCTGTGTAAACAGATATTTAAGACTTTTGTGATCAGTGTAAATCTCGCAGGTTGCACTGTAGAGATGGTGACGCCAAATTTTGAGGGTAAAGATTATTGCGACCAATTCCTGATCTTGGGTTGGGTAGTTCTTCTCATGGGTCTTTAGTTGACGCGAGGCATATGCAATGACTTTTCTATTTTGCATAAGGACATAACCCAAACCATTGTATGAGGCATCGCTATAAATCACGAACCCTTCTATTCCCATAGGGAGTGCTAGTATAGGAGCTGTCACGAGTCTATTTTTCAATTCTTGGAAACAACATTCATGCTTGTCCGTCCATTCAAATGGTGTGTTCTTCTAAGTTAGCTGGGTCAAGGGTAATGCTATCTTCGAGAAATCTTGCACGAAACACCGGTAATAGCCGGCTAAACCCAAGAAACTCCGAATCTCTGACACATTAGTAGGTCGTGGCAAATCCACGATTGTTGTAACTTTTTGGGGGTCAACCAAGATACCATCCTTGTTAATGACGTGACCAAGGAAGTGTACACTAGTGATCCAGAATTCGCATTTCTTCAACTTGGTGTATAGTTTGTGATCACGTAATGTTTACAGGACTGTTCACGAGTACTGCTCCTGGTCTTCCAGTGACTTGGAGTATATGAGAATGTCATCAATGAAGACGATGACAAATTCATCAAGATAGGGTTTGAACACTCGGTTCATGAGGTCCATGAAAGCTGCAGGGGCAGTTGTGACGCCAAATGGCATGACAACAAACTCGTAATGCCCGTAACGGGTTCTAAATGTAGTCTTTTCGATGCTTTCTATTTCAACTTTTAGTTGGCGGTAGCCAGAATGCAGGTCAATTTTTTAGAATATTTGGGCGCCTTGGAGTTGATCGAACAAGTCATCGATTCGTGGCAGAGAGTACCGATTCTTGATAGTGACCTTGTTCAGCTCCCGATAATCGATGCATAACCTCATCGTGCCATCATTTTTCTTTACGAACAATACTGGAGCTCCCCAAGGTGAGGTACTAGATCGAATGAAACCTTTGTCCAGGAGTTCATGGAGTTGAGTCTTCAGTTCTTTTAATTCTGTCATAGACATGTGGTAAGGGGCCTTTGATATTGGTTGGGTACCAGGTTGAGTTTCAATGGTGAATTTGATTTCCCGGTCAACCGGGGTACCAGGTAGATCTTCCGGAAAGACATCCGGGAACTCTTGAACCACGGGAATTGCATCAACGATGGGGGCCTCTTTTTGTGTATCAATCACATAACAGATATAACTACAACAACCCTTTCTTAGAAGTCATTGGGCTATCATGAAGAATATGACACATGAAGGGATGGAAACTCCAGTCCCATCAAATACAATCTCAAGTTGGTTTAGTAACTGGAGGGAGACCTTTTTGATTTTACAATTAATAGAGGCGTGATTGGCAGCCAACCAATCCATCCCTAAGATCACATCAAAGTTTCCAATGCGGAGGGGAATCAAGTCTACGTATAAAGTTTTGCCTTTTAAGGATATAGTACATGATTTGAACACATCAGTACTACAGGCAGAATTACCAGAAGGAAAAGACACAGACAATATATATCCTAAGGGTTCAGGTGTTGATGTCAATTTGAAAGCAAAGTGTGATGCAACAAAAGAATGAGTTGAATCAGAGTTAATAAGGGCATAAGCTAAATGAGCACAGACAGTAAGTGTACCTGACATAACGTTTTTAGTACCTTCCGATTTTCCAAGTACCAAGGCAAAAGCCTTTCCTTGGCGTTTTTGGTCATTCTTTCTTCCTCCAGGTCCTGCGGGTTTTCTAACTGGTTTAGAGGAGCCGCGGTAGGATTGGTAAGCTTTGGACAATCTCTCAGCAAGTGGCCAACTTGACCGCATTTAAAGCATGCTCCCATGTTCCGATGGTATTGTCCCCAATGAACCTTTCCACACGTAGGGCAAGTTGGAATGGTGCCAGCTTTGGGGTTAGTAGATGTGAAGACCCGACCCAACTTTTCGCCTTTTGTTTGACACCGTCAATGAACAGAGGTGTAGACACCCCATTTTTGACCGTCCTCAAGACTTGGACGTCACCGTTTGAACACCCGGTGATCATCCATGTTTGTGTTCGTTTGGAGTTCCCGGAAGTCTCGGCTACGCGCCTTGCCTTAGGATCTCCGAACTCGACTGTTTAGTGTCTGCTTTTGCACCAAACACTTGTGTTTTGCCTTGGAGGGGCAGGGAATGCCTTGTGAGGCATCCCCACACATCACCGGCCGTGGCTAGAGGCCATTGGCTGGTGTTTTGTTGCCGCCGGCAATGTATATTGCTGGTCGGCATTCTTTGTTGCTGGTCGGCAGTCCATTTTGTCAAAATGGAAATTTTGGGCAGCTGACTACTGTTCATCTGCTTTTGCAGATATTTTTTAGACAGCTGTCTTGCATTTTGTTCCCCTCCATACACGTGTATGGAGGGATGGCTTCCTTGTTAGCTTAACTTGTAAGCTTTACAAGATTGGCTCCTCTATAAGAGGAGCCCTCCCCTCTTGGCTTTAGGGTTAGACACTTCGAGAGGAGGGAGAGACAATATTTCAGAGAGTTTGGATTAGGGTTGGTCTTTGTATCTAACCTATCTCTATCTCCCTCTCTTGTGTGTGCTTTAGCCTTAGGATTGCACACAAACACCCACCATCACACTATCTTCTTGGAACTGAGGTCCTTGAGGCTTGTTTTGGAGTTTTAGGGCTGGTTTGAGCTCAAGGAAGGTGCTGGTCCACCATTTGTGAAGAGGTTCTTCAAGGGTAACAATCTTACCACTTTTTACCCCATTCTTGCATACTATTTTTGCCTATCTTAGAACTGTTTTTGTGCTTAGTGTATAATATAAAAAAGTTCTGTTTTTAGGCCCTCTAAATAGTTTGTTTAGAGTGTTTTGTGGTTTGGAGGTGTTTGACCCCTCTTAAGCCTTGAGGGGCTCCATTTTGTGCCATTTTGTGTGAGCTCCGGGACTTTGGTGTTTGGGCCTCCTCACCACTGAAATCTTGAGGGATTTTAGTGGTAAGGATGGTGCCTTGAAGTCCCAAGAAGGAGAGGGCCACCCCCTCTCCTTATTGTCCTTGGAAAAGGCCATTTTTGCCTTTTTAATGAGCACCTAGCTAAGCCTCATGTTGACCATGCCTTGGCTGCTTTTTATGCTTATTATGCCATGAAATAGCATTGTTGTATGTTGGTTTTGGTACACCATGTTAGTTTAACATACATGCCATGTAATGCCTTGTTGTTGCCTTAACATGCCCTAGGTTGTAAACCATTGTTCTAGCATGTTTTAGGCTTAGCTTTGTGAAGCTTTAGTGCATGTTTTTGTATGCTTTAGCTCTGTTTTAAGTTGCTTTAGTCATGCTTGACATGCATCATATAGCCCCTTTGCATTTTTTGGCTTGTTAGCCTTAAGTGTGTGAGTGTGTTGCATGCATTACTTGCTTTGATTTAGGGGGTTGGGATCATTTTCCATGATATTTCAGTCCCTTTGATATGCTTGCATGCTTGCCTTGGACACCTCTTCAATGCTTTAAAAGCTTGTGTTGTATGCTCCCATGCTTGGGCCATTTGTTGCATGCTTAGCCTATCTTGTTTGCTTGGTTTGGCACCATGTTCTTGCATGATTTTTAGAGTTTAATGCATGCCATATGTCCATGATTATTCCCTTTTAAGTGTGCTTAAAAGATGTCCTTTGATGCTTAAGTGTTTAAGCCTTGACATGTGCATGTATGTATGTGTGTTTGGTCTCACTTCTTGGGCTAGTGGCCACTGTTTTAGGCCTATTTAGAGCTGCCTAAATCATGTTTAAGTCCATCCCTTTGTTGGTTGCATATGCTCCTTGTGTGTTATAGCATATCGGTAAGTTGTTGCATGTTAGAACTTGCATGATTGAATGAAGTCACATGCTTGTTTGCATGCTTGGACATCCACATTGCATCTTCCATGCTTGTTGGTTAACATTGATGTTTCATGCCTTGTATGCTTGTTAGCTTGTATGCTTATTTGCATTGCCATGATTGTATACTAGTCAACATGCCTAGGATTGCATTGCATTAGCATGCATGCTAGACTCTTGAGATGAGTGTGATAGAGGTTGGGCCTCCTTGTGTGTTTATTTGGTTTGCATTCATTTGAAATTGAAGTTGCACACTTGATTCTTTGGGCCATCACGCATTGAAATGCGCGATTGATGGTCCGAGAACCAAGGACCATGCCCCTTTGAGTCATACACATGATAAGGGACATGATTGGTGCATATATGGCTTGAATTGCATTGCCATGCAAAGCTCTGTCCTCTGCTGCTGTCAAACAGGGTTCTGCAGGAACTTTTTGCCGATCGACTTCACAGAGTGCCGACCGACAATTAATAGATGGCCGATGGCTTCATCAACAGCCGATGACCACATCTCACTGCCGGTGGAGATCCTACTCAGCCGGTGGTGTCTCCCAATGTTCTGGGAAGCAATTCAGAGACTTTGGCAGTCTTCAGAGAGGCAGAGCAGGGAAAACAGAGGCATTCTATGCATGGCAGTGCGCTTCCGAGTGGAACCCGAGCATGCATTACATTGGACCCGCTTCCCGAGGCCTTTTACTGCTTTCCTTAGCTTAGTTAATTTGTTAATTAATTAAGTGGTTTGTAATATTTAATTAGCTTGTAGGTTAATTATCTGTATATTCTTTTGGTCCCTCCGAGCGAGGGCGAATCTGTAATAAGTGTGGGTGCGTGTGTGTGCATGTCTTCCAACCCCCACTTCTTTCTCCCTTTACTTACCCGCTTATGATGGTAGATTAGGACATGTTTAAATTAGCATACCTTATGCTATGCATGCGTGCATCCATACATTTATCTTGCCTGTACCGGGCTCGGCACATCATGCTAACTGCATTTGTACTTCAATTCCAAATTGAATACGTGCATCAATTAATTGCATTTCACATGCCATGTTTAGGTTAGCCGAGCCTACTCTAATTGCATCCTGTATGTGTTGCATTAGTCAAATTGACATGAACTAGGACCACGCACATCTGCTAACTAGTTTATTGTTTTGGCACGGAGTACGATGTAAGTGTTTTATGCTTTAGCATACCGCATGTGTGTGAATGCTAACATGACAGCATGCTTACCATGCGGCTAGTTGCTTATGTGTTATAAACTGCCTGAATGCTTGTGGGTGAAGGCTGGATTGTTTGAGTTGGAACAACTCATTGAAATCCGTGTTTTAGCCTACTTGCGAGTAGCAAATCCCAAAGCGTTTTCTAAAACAAACGGATATGCAATGCTTGTTTCCAAATTAGGCGACCTAGTCTATACTTGTATGCTGTGCGCATCACGTAGTAATTCTAGGCTAATGAACTGGAATAAGAACACATAGCGTTTTCAAAAACGGATATCATGGTTAGTAGAGGCTGATCTTCGGATCGGGCGAGAGGGGGTGCTCATAGCTGACCTTCCCCGATCGTACCCAAGTTCCCGAGCCGAGGCAACTTTGGTGATGACGGACACGTGGCCTTTGGCACCGAGTCAGGGTTTCCTAAATTTCCCAAAATAAAATATTTAGGTGGCGACTTTGTATCTGGTAAAGCAGTCCATGTTTGGCACTTCTTTTCAAAAATCTGTTTTCTCAAAACGATTTGCCGGATTTGGACTCTTTGGTTCAAGATTAAGAACCGTGACACAATTTGAGTCCGAACTGTAGTAAGCCCACATATGAACAAAACGGGGGTTCATCCTCCCGGGGCGTTCGGGGACGTCTACAGTTTCTGGCGACTCTGCTGGGGAGTTTAGAGAGCTTGACTCGAACTCGTGATATCCTATTTTGATTTCACTTATGTGTTTCTTTGCATTGCATGTGCATTGGTGTGCCTAGGACACCGTGTTGGCCATCTGCTATTCCTGAACGGTTTGCCGGAGGCTTGTCTTGTCAAGGCATGACCATAAGGCTAACCGGTTGTGGGCTCTGCCAGTATGGGAACACAAACCCCGGTTTTACCGGGCACCCTTTTTGACCATTCGACCTAGTGCATGTTCGGAATCCATAGTGACCATTCCAAACTAGGACAGGTTGCTTACCCAATGTTAGGTTGTTTGAAACCGCTGTGTGCGTAGTGAAACCCTAGCTCCTGATAAAATAGGATAGGGAAACCCCACCCCAACATAGGGGTGTTTTTGGCTCTCTTTTACTTGTTATGTGCTTTTAGAGTGTATCTCTGCAGGAACACACATATTTGCAAAGTTTGAGTATCAGGCCCGAGGGCACCCATGTCAGTATTTGATAGAATCAGTTATATCTGAGGGTATCCGATTCAGTGTTTTGGGACAGTGATTCTGGGGACAGTGATCAGTAGTAGAGTACAGTTGTTCGGCTGCACCTGTGTTTGATCCGTTTGGGCTGAAATGCTGCTTGTTTTTCCTTTCAGTTCAGAGAGTTCCAGAATAGTCAGTGTTCCCTCTTGCTGAGGCAGGACTTATGATGACGCAAAATTCGGAAGAGATCGTGGTTATGACAGTTGCATTAGATCAAGGCATCACTCTGCAAAGTGAGACCAATGTCGATGTGCCGCATCCATCCAGATCGCCGGTTGCGCACCCGGTCTGGACCCCCTAGCTATATCAGGCTCGCGAGCCCACCACATTCGAGCTAATAGGGATGATAGGTGATCTCCAAAGGTCCGTGGCGGATCTCGCTTACGGGATGTCAGCTTCGCCACCAGCCGCACCATATGCCGGGAGTTTTGTACCCCAGAAGCCCCCGCTGTTGGGACGGATTGTGATTGAACTTAGCCAACCGGAGATGACCTCCAGCTATGGCAACGACGTACCAACCCAAATCCTAGATCAGGCTGAGGCCAGAGACAAAGGCAAAACGAAGGCAGATGCCGATCCTATCGAACAACTGCTGTGGGCAGTCGAGGCTTTGAAAGCCGGGGGGATGAACAAGCAACAGATATCTGTAGTTATGGCAAAAGCTGTGGAGGATGCTTTCCCCACTCCACCTGAGGGTAGTTCAAGTCAGTCAGAAAACCGGGATAGGCCCCGTCATGCCAGAACAGTTCCTCCCATTCCCAACCCTGCACCCGGGAAGGATCAGAAATCCAAGGCCGCGCCGGCCGACCCTTTCGCTAGTGCGTCTAGCAAGAGTGCTCAACCTTCAAAGTACCTGCCCCGAGGGCCCAGGGTCTTCCATGCTCTCTACATGCCATTATCCAAGGCACTTCAGATTCTTGCTGAAAGGGGACATCTCAGACCCTTGGAGCCTCAACCTCTGCCGAAGAATCTCCCTGCTACGCATGATGCTACTCAGTACTGTGCATACCACTAGCAGACTGGTTATGCTACCGACAATTGTTTCCGCCTCCTTCATGAGGTGCAAGATTTGATTGACAACGAGGTTATCCTCCCACCCACCTCAGCCAAGTCCGTTACTACCCAGCTATTGGATTTTGAGGATGCGGATACTGTGAGTATGTGATCAGGGTTGGACCACTTGTGAGCGGCGCCCAGCGTTTTTTATGTGGCGTCTGGCACGCATTTTCGAGCATCTACGAATGCTAATTTTGTAAATTCTGGCTTGGGTGTCGAGTCAGTCTTTTGTTTTGTTTTGAGTCTGTCTCATTGTCTCGAGCCAGTCCTTTTGTTTACGGGTCTGTCTTGTTATAGCGAGTCATTCCCTCCTTTGTATAGAATGTCGAGTGATTCCGGGGTTGTTGCCTCGAACACCGTCTTGTCTTGTAATTACCTGTTTTTGTTTTTGAGTCTGTTCCTGCCGAGGAGCCAGTTATACCAGGAAACCTTAATGAAACAGCTGTGGCTATCACGTTTCCGTACTTGTTGCTATTTGAGCTAGTTGTGCCAGAGGATGTGAATGGAACGACAGTACATTCTACCTACTCCCTTGTGCTTTGAACATCGTTGTAATGACCTGAGTTTTTCAAACCCTTTTTAAACACTGCGGTGATGAAAACGAAGAGGAAGGAATTCCTCGGGTTTTGCAAAATTTTGATCATTTTGAGAGAAAAATGAGCATGATAAGCCTTTTAATGAATGAAATCATGCCTGTCAGCGTGAGTACTGAGAAGGGTCCTGGTTTGATCCAGACTGGTTCCACACTATCTTCAGTGCGAGCGATTTGTCGCTTTCTTAAAAACTTTCAAAAAACAAAATGTTTTGCGCGGTCCTATGAAGACTTGTGTGGAATTGCTCTTGAGATTGTGCAGCCCAGGATCGCTCTCAGCCTCGAGATTCAATCTATCTGTTGCAAACCTGGAATCCGTTCAAAACGTTCAACAGTTAACTGCCATGTAAGGCCTGTGTGGCCCAATTTGAAGCTGCCCTCGAGCAAGAGGCACCAAAATCAGATCAAGAAGGTTAGGTCTCACTGGAAAAGCTCGTGAAGTAACCGTGATGGATTTTTCTGCAAGTCAACACAGTAATCACTCTCTCGAATACAGAGGGCTTCAATTTCAAAACCATTTGGCATGGACTTGTTACACTTTTACCCTTTGAGAGGCTCGCTGGGCCGAAAACCTGAAAGGGCGACCCAGGTAAAAGTTAGAGCAAGGCAAAATAACAAAAAGAAAAAAAGAGAGAAAGAATGCAACAAGAAAGAAAGAAAAAATAAAAAATGCAAAAAAATTGAAGAAAGAGAAAAAGAATGAAGAAAAGAAGTGAAAAAGTGAAGAAAAAAGAGAAAAAGAAAAGAAGCTCGCAAGGTCGAAAACCCGCATCGGGCACCTTGGCAAAAGTTAGAGCCTGAAAAAGTGAATGTTAAAATACCCGAGTGTACCTTAACCGGAACTACGTGAGGCTTGATTCCCATGTTTGGGATACGTAGGCAACTTCTTCCTGAAGTCCAGCCCCAATGCTTCCATAGCGTCTCATGTCCATGTATTGGTTTTGATCATCCTTTGCCTCCTCTGAATCCGATAGTTCGGTGTGACAACCAGAATTACATAAGCAGCTTCATCCTGAAGCCCGACCATCAACGCTTTCAAGGTGACTGTGTCCATATATTGGTTCAACCAGAACCACGCAGTCAATTTCCTCTTGAAATCCAACCATCAACGCTTTCAAGGTGACTGTGTACATATATTGGTTCAGATCGTCTTCGTCTTCTTCGCGTCCGAGGAATCGATCATCACCGACGAGGACTGGTTTACAACACGCTGCGGCACCATCTAAACAAGGGGCAACTTTCCGTTGCCATGCATTACCACACGTTGCCCTGAGTTGACGTCCAAACCAGGGGCAACTTTCCGTTGCCATGTCCCCCCTTTCACGCCAGGGGCAATTTCCCATTACCTCCGATCCGAGGTTGCGCATCTCGAGGGTAGGTTCCGTGCTCGTTAAGCACCGGCCGTTTGCAAAAAAAATAGTTTTTGAAAATTTTTACTGAAGTTGACTATTTTCTTGAAAACTATTTCATTTTCCAAAACCGGACCATCTTCTTGGAACCCAAAAAGGAAAATTTTCAGTGCTCACAGCCTGACTTGCATGATTTTCAAATCAAAAATCGGACAAGTATGTTAATCCAACTCTCAGTTTGGTCAAAATTGTTTTAGAAAGAAAACAGCAAAAATGGTCAAGATGACGAACTAGGGACGCAATTGAGTCGGGTGTTCTGTCTTTTCCCCGCCATCAACATACTTGCCAGAAAGGCACCCTATTCGCCGGAAGAAGCTTTCCCTATCCGGAACCTCGACGGACGTCGCCGAAAGATACAGCCGCGAGCTAATATTGTTGGGTGTGAACCCACGATTTCTTCTTCATCTACCAACCACCCTGGGGAGGGATTAAAAAAAAATGAGAGATTGAAGAATAGAGAGGTGTAAGTTGAGAGAAAAGCGAGAAGAAGGTTTTGAGAGAAAAACGAGCCTGAGGGCCGAGTGTCGTGAGAGTCACAAATTAGAAAGGGTGGGAACAAAACCCGGAGAAACTGGCTCTTCGAGATCCGAGGTCTTTTGTTTTCTATAAACACGTCCGTGTGTCGTGTCTTTTGATTTGTCAGTCTCAACTTTTGTTTTGAGTCTTTTCCGAGTGCGTCTCGCTGCGTTTAGGTCGTGTGCCTTTTGTTTTCTTCAATTGAGTCTTTCTCGATACCCAGGTTGAAAACCCTTCCTTATTTCAAAAATCGTTTATGCTCAGACTGCTGTGCCATTCTCCACATCCTTGCGAAGCAAAAGAAGAAAGGGAAAATTTGGGGCATCTGAGTGTGCTTCAATTTCGGCCGGTTTTAGCCTTTGTGGTTCGTCTTGTCAGATTGGGCTGTTTGTTCAGGGTTTGCTGTGTGCGGAGAGAACCGAGCGCTGTGTTATGGACTGTATACAGATCAATCCCCAGTAGAGTATGGGTTGTGTGTTCAGAATGAAACAGTGGTTTGCTTGGGTTGTTTTGCTATTAACTGGTCAGTTATCTGATTATCACAGTGCAAGTGCTCAGTTTTCAAGCAACAGATCGATATCATTTACATTTGAGGTGTAATATGATGCAATGCAGTGCAAAGTATGAAATGTATAGATACAACACTTGCTTTAGACGAAAAGTTTGTTTCATTACATGTCATCTTTTCAAGTACATAGTTTTGAAGAAAACAAAAACCTGCCTGCAGCAGTACAAGATACTGGAGCTACCAACTAAAAAAAAAGGAAAGTACAAAAGAGGAAAAATAGCAAAAGTCTGGGTCGTCATCAGTAGCCTCAGGCCTGAAGGTCTGTCCTCGCCCTCTTCCTGGACGAAGGTCCAGGAGCGTCATCAGCATCGTCATCAGAGCCCGAGTCAGTATCGCCTCCGGTCTCCTCCTCAGATGACCCCGCCTCTGCCTCCGCCTCGGACTCAGACTCATCATCCTTATCATCAGGAATGGGTGCCCGAGAGCTACTCCCGACATGAGCACGCCCCGTCCTGGTACGGGGATGTATAGTGTCTCCTCGCCCTCCTCGAGCAGGAATAGAGGGCCCAGCTGGAGCACCACCCACCGGAGGGATCTGGAAAGGAGGCTGAAAAGCATAAAAGGCAAATACATCAGAATACTGTGAGCAGTGAATCAGTGCAGAATACAGTGTATGAGTACAGTCTGTGAGTGCCGTGGGCAGTGAATCAGTACAGAATACGGTGAATGAGTATAGTATATGTATGCTGGGAAGAGTGAATCAGTTCAGAATGCGACATATGAGTACAGTGTATTAAGTGTTGTATCGTGCGTCAGATTATGTGAATCAGCTTATGTATGGTTTGGGACTGCGGTTAGTAAAACATATCGGAATGCTGTAAAGGGCCAGGAGGTCGAAAGTCCGCTGTAGCATCCCCATCATGGAGGCATTCATCTCCAATGACTGCCGGGTGTACTCGGAGGAAGCCTGCAAAAATATCAGATACATCAATATTCTACGGAATATCAAATGAACTGAAATGAAACGACTATACAGTAATGAAGAAATACATACCGGAGGCAAGTCGGGGACACCGACCAACTCGTGATCAGCCGGGGGAGGAGCAAAGGGGATCTGGTAGGTCGCCCCACCCTGCCCTTTGAAAGTCAGTGAAGCGGGCAGAGTAGGCCAGCCGGCCCCCCGCCCTCTCTGAACTCCACCTCTACCACGGACTCGAGCTCTCCTCGACGTTCCCACTCCAGCTGCCAGCACCGCTGGCCTCGCCCCCTCAGCTCGCCGACCACTGCTCAAGGGTCGTATAATGTAGGTCCGGACGTACTCGGCGTAGTCGCCCTCGCCTCTGTGACGCTTCGCGCCCCAGCCAACGGTGTACTCTCAGGTGCGCGAGGGAAAACCTCTCTGTATGCCTCATATGTGCAGGAGGCGGACCCGGAACTATCTGCTCCGGTAAACCCAGGGTCTGGCGCAAGAAGCGCTCCCCCAGGTACCAAGCCCGACAGACCGGGCCCTCCAACAGAATCCGGAGGCGGGAAGTCTCCTTTGCGCCCTCATAATGATCCCTCACTACGGCCGGCAATGGAGCCCAAGGCTGCCAGGTGATCTGCGGGTACAAATGCAATTTGTCATCTATCTGTTATAAAAAATACAGTGCTATGTGAAGCTTAAGCAAACCCTACAATTGAACATACCTCCGCGGCAGTGATGGTGTCGAAGTAGCGGCGGAAGAAGATGAAAGACTCCCGGGGTCTCCGCACGCACCGCACATCAAAGCGATGAGAAAAGGGGACGTCGAGCGGGATCTCCACATCGGGTACTGGGGCAAGCTTGGGAAAGTAGGCGTAGACCCACAACTGCAGAACAGATATCAGTATGACTATCGGATAAAGCAGAATAAAGAATAAAGCGGAAATGGCAGAGTTGTGTGTTGTGCAGTGTATTGTGCAGAGTGTACAGTGTGTGCAGTGTACAGTCAGTGTAAAGCAGAGCATATGTGTGTGCCGCGTGTGCAGTACATAGTCAGTGAGAGATAGACCGTGCAGTGTACAGAATACAGAAAATGTAAAGCAGAAAACAGAAATGTAAAAAGGGGAAGAAGATGTACCTCCCAAGCTCGCCAGTATCCGCCAAGAAGCTGTCCGCTGAGGCGGGAAGAAGAGCTCATGTAACCGTACAATGTGGCCAAGCCTGCGCCACCCCAGTCATAGTGGCGGATCCGCCTAACATCCACCAGTGCGCTCAACAGACATGGAGGCACGGTGTTCGCCCGGTTGGCGAAAAGGGTCGTCCCGAGTAAAAACATGATGAAGCCCCGCGCATACTGGTCCACCTCCTCTGGGGTCATCTGCGCCTCCTCCGCCAAGGCTGGCTCAGTCCTGAAGTGGCTCTCGAACCACGAGTATCTGACAAACCCTGCCCGAGCAAGGGGTGGCCGGGTGCTGAGCAGGTACAGCTGGGCGGCGTCCCACTCATCCATATCCGTGTCGAAGGGAATCGGATCCCCCCCTACCTCGATGCCGGTAAGCATCGAGAAGTCATAAGGGGTCATCGTCATGTCCCCTGCGACGGAGAAGTGGAAGGAGTTGGTGGTATCCCACCACCTCTCCACTAAAGCAGCAAGCAACGGCCTGCAGGTGGTAAGCTGGGAAAGCCCCCTGCAAAAGATGCCGAAACCCGCCTCGTCGACGATCTGGAGAACCGCATCTGGCAACTCCACATACCAGTCTCGGGCGACGACATTCCCATACCCGCGGATGGTATGGGAGTCCCCCTGTAATCAAAAACAACAAATTGTGAAGCAATATTCAAGATACAGTTTTAAGAAGCATACAGATATGGTGTGTGTGTGCGCATTTTCAAAAAAAAGAGCGGGCATTGAATGTCAGTGTGCTAGCAGAGAACTACGGCATATGATATGTCAATGTGTTGAACGGTTCAGTATAGATGTAACATGTGTGCACGTTTTTCAGATTCAAACAGACATCGGGTGCCGGTGTACTTACAGTGAATTATGACGTGTGATGTGTCAGCGTGTGTTGAACGGTTCAGTATAGATGTAACATGTGTGCACGTTTTTCAGAAATCAAACAGATACCGGGTGCCGGTGTGTCCACAGTAAAGTACAGTATGTGTTGTGTCAATGTGTTTGAGCAATTCAGGGGTAGTGCAGTGTGTGTGCGCGTGTAAGTTTCAAGCAGTCATCGATTGCAAGTGTATTCACAGTCAACTATAGTGTACAGTGCATCAGTGCATTCGAACTAAGCAGTTAAAGAACAGAATCAACTATAGCAGTTTAAGTGTTCTACATTGCGGAAAATTGAAACCGGAAAAAGAATGTACCTCCGAGGCGCCGTGTGACAGGTGTGACTCCGGCTCGCGTAGTAGTAGCTCGCGTGCCACGCCCCTTTCGAAGCTCCGGAACTGGCGTAGCCCATCGGGGAGCATCACGTGAACCGCTGGCCTGTAGGTCTCCGGATCGAATGGCTGGATGCGAAGTGACAAGGGCTCAGCCTCGGGATCCATCTCGAGCTCTGGAGGGGGCCCGCCCTGTAGAAGATCGTCCGCCATCTCGAAGAGAATGTAAAAATGGCCGAAAGAGGGAAAAATTGGCGAGAATGTGAAAAGTCAACAAAAAAGGTCAACCCCGAGAGGGCCGAAAATGGCCGAGAAAGCCGAAGTGCGGAAAAGGCACAAATATCGAGAAAAACTCGAGGGAAATAAGCCCCGAGTGGCGGAAATAAAAAACGGGACACCGAAATGAAATTTCAATCGGTTCAAAATGTCCGAAACGCGAAGGAGATCACGAATCGAACGACGAAATCAAGGCTAGAACGTAAGAAAATGAGATGATCGAAGGACGAAAACACTCTAGGGAGAGGGAGGAAGGATTTTCGAGCAAGGAGGAAGTGAGAAAATAGGGTTAGAAACCCTATTTTAAAAGACCCGTAGCAAAATGTCAAAACTGCCCCGATACAGGAACACTTTGCCGGTCGGCCACACTCTTTGCCGGTCGGCAATATATTGTGCCGATGAAACTGTTTGATGGCCGATGGACGGCCGGTGATGCATTATGATGGCCGGTGGACAGCCGGTGGTCTCCCACAGTGGTTTTTGAGCCTCCTACACCTTTCCTTGGGTTATATGAGTGGTCCAGAGCCTTCATTGCTTAAAACAGTGCAAAACAGTGCCTCTCCGACGCTCAACCGGCCTCCGTTTCGACCTCGGATCGTGTCCTCTATGTGTAGCACTTAAATTCGTGCAAGGTGTATCCTTTTTGTATCCTTTTGGCGTTTACAAAGTTCGAAAGTTGCCCCCATGTGCATTTGGTATGCATTCAGTTACGCCGTTTAGCGCATTGCACTGTCTTGCGCATCGCACCTCATTCACGTTGTCCAACGCATCACGCCGTTTCGCGCATCTCATGGCATTTGGCATGCACACACACGCGCGTTATGACGCACACAGCTTGCATTATCATACACCACGGGTCCGGCGGGACCTAAAACACGCCCGGTCTGGCGAGACCCTAAACACGCATGGTCTGGCGAGACCTTAAACACGCACGGTCCGGCGGGACCAAAAACATGCACGGTCTGGCGAGACCTTCGAATCCGCTCAATCGCATTGTCATGCATTGCATTAGACATACGTTGTTTCGCACTTGCATCAACATGCATTGTCATGCATACCTTAAGCCGCATGTCGCTGTGCATTTCAAGCTCACTTGCATTTTCATGCATGCCTTAAGCCGCACGTCGCTGCGCATTTCAAAATCATGCATTGTCATGCATTTCGAGCGACTTGCGTTGTCGCGCATTCCATGCAACATGCATTTCATGCATCATTTGCATTCCAAAACAAAAATGCATTGTCATGCATACATTTTGCATCCCAGTCTAGGAGACCTTAAATCCTCTAAAGGTGCAATTCCTTTGGTGTTTGTCGTACCGAACGACTTTCGGTGGTCTGGTAAAGCCACCTGCCTGTGTTTGCGGTGAGTTCCTAGAAGACCAACTGGGACGGTGAAGACTAGAGTTCGAACGGCTTATGCCTAGAACGCAAAGGTTCGGGAGTTCCGAGACTAGAGTCTGGTTTAAATACCCAGGGGTGTATCCTCGGCTTGAAATCTGTATGGAAGCCCCATAAGTTGAGGCAGCATGTCTGCGCCTCAATTCTGGATACTGAACCAACCTAGTATGTCGCCCTGTTGGTAAGATAGGGAAAGCTGCAATCATAACCGTTGCATCATAGTGCATTGTTATGCATCCATTGTAAGTAGTGCATTGTCATGCATACATGGTAAATATTGCATTGTAGAAAATAAACATGCATTGTCATGCATTTCCGTTATAGCTTGCATACATCCGTTGCGTTTTCCCAAGCGGATCGCATCATACTGCATTGTCATGCATTTTTGTAAATATCCATTGCTATTGCATTTTAGATTGCATGCATCCATTGCATCACCTTCCATCTATGGCTTGCGCCTTTCCATGTCGAGCTTGGTCTGGTATGTGCCCATACTTCTCGTGTCAAAACATAGTTCAGTGGACCGTTCTATGTTAGCCGCGGCTTGTTTGTGTGCATGCCTTTCCTAGGCAAGATTTGGTTTGGCCCGCGTGCCATTTCCATTGCATTCACATTCCATTGCATACTTGTATATATTGCATTGTAGTTTGCATGCATCCATTGCATCACCTTCCATCTATGGCTTGCGCCTTTCCATGTCGAGCTTGGTCTGGTATGTGCCCATACTTCTCGTGTCAAAGCATAGTTCAGCGGACCATTCTATGTTAGCCGCGGCTTGTTTGCGTGCATGCCTTTCTTAGGCAAGATTTGGTTTGGCCCGCGTGCCATATCCATTGTATCCATTTCCATTGCATTGTAGATTACATGCATTCGTCGCATCACCCTCTGTCTATGGCTTGCACCTTTCCATGTTGAGCTTGGTCTGGTATGTGCCCTTACTTTTCACGTTAAAACACAGTTCTGCATGTGTACGCGCCTATTCCACACTGGTATGTTGGTTTGAGGGTTGCGGCACCTTTGCTGTGTTAGACATGGGTCGTATGCGTACATGCCTTTCCTAGGTAATATTTGGTTTGGCTGCATGCCATATCCATTGTTTATATTACATTGTAGTGTAATTTTGCATCCGGTATTAGGATCATCATTCCTTCTCCAGCGGGTCGTTACCCTACTTATGTCACTCCCCCCCAATACTCGTTCTTGTGTCCGTCTACATTACTCATAGTTCAGTTGATCGTTCTATGGTAGACGGACTTGTCACCTCCATCAATCTATTTGACATTTGTGTGGTTTCGAACCGCTCATGATTGGATCATGATTCAATTGCTTTGCATGTAGTTCGCATTGTTTCAATTGCATCGCATTTTCATTTGCATTGTTTATACATTGTTTTGTATATATTGCATATCATTTTGCATTCATTCGTGCATTGTCATGCATGTTGCTAATAACATCGTACCTGTTAAGTTGTTTTCTTTGCAGGCACGATATTGTATGTACGGTTCATTTGCGACTGGTGGAACCAGACGAACCGGACAGGTATTGTACCCTCCGCGTGAGACGTATCGAGAATTGCATAATTCTCTTACATCCTTTCTGCATTGTAGTGTAGTTTGGTGTATACTAGCTTAAAACTGTCGCATGTATGCTTCGTTACAGCTTTCTTTGCATGATCATAAGTTATGCCCGGCTTCGTGCATTGTCTTGCATTTTGCCCCTGCCTTCGGGCGCATACCTTGTTTGTCTTGCATGTTTGTCTAAGTCTTCGGCCTTGTCAAAAATGGGTCGTCTCTAGGCTTTGACATTCACTCCCGTCATTGTTATGACTTCCGAGTTCTGTTAAAGAGGGGCAACTGGAGACACCCCATTTTTGACCGTCCTCAAGACTTGGACGTCACCGTTTGAACGCCCGGTGATCATCCATGTTTGTGTTCGTTTGGAGTTCTCGGAAGTCTCGGCTACGCGCCTTGCCTCAGGATCTCCGAACTCGACTGTTTAGTGTCTGGTTTTGCACCAAACACTTGTGTTTTGCCTTGGAGGGGCAGGGAATGCCTTGTGAGGCATCCCCACACATCACCAGCCGTGGCTAGAGGCCATCGGCTGGTGTTTTGTTACCGCCGGCAATGTATATTGCCGGTCGGCATTCTTTGTTGCCGGTCGGCAGTCCATTTTGTCAAAATGGCAATTTTGGGCAGCTGACTACTGTTCATCTGCTTTTGCAGATATTTTTTAGACAGCTGTCTTGCATTTTGTTCCCCTCCATACACGTGTATGGAGGGATGGCTTCCTTGTTAGCTTAACTTGTAAGCTTTACAAGATTGGCTCCTCTATAAGAGAAGCCCTCCCCTCTTGGCTTTAGGGTTAGACAACTTAGAGAGGAGGGAGAGACAATATTTTCAGAGAGTTTGGATTAGGGTTTGGTCTTTGTATCTAACCTATCTCTATCTCCCTCTCTTGTGTGTGTTTTAGCCTTAGGATTGCACACAAACACCCACCATCACACTATCTTCTTGGAACTGAGGTCCTTGAGGCTTTTTTTGGAGTTTTAGGGCTGGTTTGAGCTCAAGGAAGGTGCTGGTCCACCATTTGTGAAGAGGTTCTTCAAGGGTAACAATCTTACCCCTTTTTACCCCATTCTTGCATACTATTTTTGCCTATCTTAGAACTGTTTTTGTGCTTAGTGTATAATATAAAAAAGTTCTGTTTTTGGGCCCTCTAAATAGTTTGTTTAGAGTGTTTTGTGGTTTGGAGGTGTTTGACCCCTCTTAAGCCTTGAGGGGCTCCATTTTGTGCCATTTTGTGTGAGCTCCGGACTTTGGTGTTTGGGCCTCCTCACCACTGAAATCTTGAGGGATTTTAGTGGTAAGGATGGTGCCTTGGCTGCTTTTTATGCTTATTATGCCATGAAATAGCATTGTTGTATGTTGGTTTTGGTACACCATGTTAGTTTAACATACACGCCATGTAATGCCTTGTTGTTGCCTTAACATGCCTTAGGTTGTAAACCATTGTTCTAGCATGTTTTAGGCTTAGCTTTGTGAAGCTTTAGTGCATGTTTTTGTATGCTTTAGCTCTGTTTTAAGTTGCTTTAGTCATGCTTGACATGCATCATATAGCCCCTTTGCATTTTTGGCTTGTTAGCCTTAAGTGTGTGAGTGTGTTGCATGCATTACTTGCTTTGATTTAGGGGGTTGGGATCATTTTCCATGATATTTCAGTCCCTTTGATATGCTTGCATGCTTGCCTTGGACACCTCTTCAATGCTTTAAAAGCTTGTGTTGTATGCTCCCATGCTTGGGCCATTTGTTGCATGCTTAGCCTATCTTGTTTGCTTGGTTTGGCACCATGTTCTTGCATGATTTTCAGAGCTTAATGCATGCCATATGTCCATGATTATTCCCTTTTAAGTGTGCTTAAAAGATGTCCTTTGATGCTTAAGTGTTTAAGCCTTGACATGTGCATGTATGTATGTGTGTTTGGTCTCACTTCTTGGGCTAGTGGCCACTGTTTTAGGCCTATTTAGAGCTGCCTAAATCATGTTTAAGTCCATCCCTTTGTTGGTTACATATGCTCCTTGTGTGTTATAGCATATCGGTAAGTTGTTGCATGTTAGAACTTGCATGATTGAATGAAGTCACATGCTTGTTTGCATGCTTGGACATCCACATTGCATCTTCCATGCTTGTTGGTTAACATTGATGTTTCATGCCTTGTATGCTTGTTAGCTTGTATGCTTATTTGCATTGCCATGATTGTATACTAGTCAACATGCCTAGGATTGCATTGCATTAGCATGCATGCTAGACCTCTTGAGATGAGTGTGATAGAGGTTGGGCCTCCTTGTGTGTTTATTTGGTTTGCATTCATTTGAAATTGAAGTTGCACACTTGATTCTTTGGGCCATCACGCATTGAAATGCGCGATTGATGGTCCGAGAACCAAGGACCATGCCCCTTTGAGTCATACACATGATAAGGGACATGATTGGTGCATATATGGCTTGAATTGCATTGCCATGCAAAGCTCTGTCCTCTGCTGCTGTCAAACAGGGTTCTGCAGGAACTTTTTGTCGATCAACTTCACAGAGTGCCGACCGGCAATTAATAGATGGCCGATGGCTTCATCAACAGCCGATGACCACATCCCACTACCGGTGGAGATCCTACTCAGCCGGTGGTGTCTCCTATCAGGGAAGCAATTCAGAGACTTTGGTAGTCTTCAGAGAGGCAGAGTAGGGAAAACAGAGGCAGTCTATGCATGGCAGTGCGCTTCCGAGTGGAACCCGAGCATGCATTACATTGGACCCGCTTCCCGAGGCCTTTTACTGCTTTCCTTAGCTTAGTTAATTTGTTAATTAATTAAGTGGTTTGTAATATTTAATTAGCTTGTAGGTTAATTATCTGTATATTCTTTTGGTCCCTCCGAGCGAGGGCGAATCTGTAATAAGTGTGGGTGCGTGTGTGTGCATGTCTTCCAACCCCCACTTCTTTCTCCCTTTTACTTACCCGCTTATGATGGTAGATTAGGACATGTTTAAATTAGCATACCTTATGCTATGCATGCGTGCATCCATACATTTATCTTGCATGTACCGGGCTCGGCACATCATGCTAACTGCATTTGTACTTCAATTCCAAATTGAATACGTGCATCAATTAATTGCATTTCACATGCCATGTTTAGGTTAGCCAAGCCTACTCTAATTGCATCCTGTATGTGTTGTATTAGTCAAATTGACATGAACTAGGACCACGCACATCTGCTAACTAGTTTATTGTTTTGGCACGGAGTACGATGTAAGTGTTTTATGCTTTAGCATACCGCATGTGTGTGAATGCTAACATGACAGCATGCTTACCATGCGGCTAGTTGCTTATGTGTTATAAACTGCCTGAATGCCTGTGGGTGAAGGCTGGATTGTTTGAGTTGGAACAACTCATTGAAATCCGTGTTTTAGCCTACTTGCGAGTAGCAAATCCCAAAGCGTTTTCTAAAACAAACGGATATGCAATGCTTGTTTCCAAATTAGGCGACCTAGTCTATACTTGTATGCTGTGCGCATCACGTAGTAATTCTAGGCTAATTAACTGGAATAAGAACACATAGCGTTTTCAAAAACGGATATCATGGCCGATCTTCGGATCGGGCGAGAGGGGGTGCTCATAGCTGACCTTCCCCGATCGTACCCAAGTTCCCGAGCCGAGGCAACTTTGGTGATGACGGACACGTGGCCTTTGGCACCGAGTCAGGGTTTCCTAAATTTCCCAAAATAAAATATTTAGGTGGTGACTCTGTATCTGGCAAAGCAGTCCATATTTGGCACTTCTTTTCAAAAATCTGTTTTCTCAAAACGATTTGCCGGATTTGGACTCTTTGGTTCAAGATTAAGAACCGTGACACAATTTGAGTCCGAACTGTAGTAAGCCCACATATGAACAAAACGGGGGTTCATCCTCCCGGGGCGTTCGGGGACGTCTACAGGAGGTCATATCTCATATTTAATAAGTTCATCAATGTTATGTTAATAAATATTAGCTATACTTCGCCGGGGTGGACTGTCACGACCCAACCCCAGGGGCTTAGGGTTAGAATCGCAACTTACTAACTTATTTTATTTGTAGCAAATTAAATTGCACAAGTGGATATAAAAATAAGTAAACAGAAATTTTACTTCATTTTACTATTTAAGAAAAAGAAAATACATTTATAGGACTCTAGTTATTTTATTATTCAGTGGCCGGCCCAGAGTAGAACAAAAGGGAGCGATACATAAACAAAAAAGATAAAAAAAACAAGTGGTTTAACAGCAATCCGTGAGCGGGTTCCATTTTGTGGGGTTATGGGTTTCCCCTACATCTCGTCACCTGAAAGGGTAATAGCTATAAGCACACAGCAGAGTGAGAAATATTATGCCAAGAGTATAGGGAATACAAAATAACCATGGATAGCTAGTTAAGCCAAAACAGTTACATAACTTAATTTGGTAAATAAATCATTTAGGTGGGATAAACTGAAATACAGAAATTATGTAAATAACTATTCATAACCACGATACAAAACAGAACAGAACAGAGGTCACAGAAGTGACAATCAGAACAGAGGTCAATGGATCCATGACAAATAGAGGACCACAAAGTGGTCAAACAGAGGCCAATGGCTATTTAAGTCCCCCAAGGCGTGGGGCTCTTATGGTGGTACTTACAAAATATAATTGTTTATAAGGTTATAGTCAAATATTCTTTAAAATATAAATAAACATATCCATGGGTTTCATTTTAAACAAATAGGGGTCAGGAATTAATCCACGTAACTGAAATATTTATAAAACATAACTTATATATATATAACTAATAAAACATAACTTGTATGAACTAAATATGGTAAATCAAAACATACGTAAAATATATTATAGTGACTCAAGATATAATATAACTTACCTTAATATTGACCCTTAACCTTTTCTATATATATATATTTTTGCTACCGAGACTCCTTCCTTCTTCTCCCCCTCTTTCTTTTCTTTTTTTTTTTCTTTCTTGGCTGATCCTAATTCCACAGCACCTTCCTTCCTATTTATACACACGGCTAGCGGTGATGACTCACCTGTCCATGATGGCCTACGTGATGAATCACACTCCTCTCCTAGCCTAGATGTACAGATGGCCTCCTTTTATTTCCTTGACAATATTTACAAATCTATTCATTAATGCTTAATATATTTGCAAATCTATTTATTATTATTCAGATTCGGAAATCCAATATCGTCATTAATTAAAGATCTGATGTCACTTATATATATATATATATTACATTTATTATATTTATCTATTTATTTATTTACTATTTTTAACTTTAATTTGACCCAACTAATATTATAATTTCATATTTCTGTAATTTGGCTCCAAATAATAATCCCTAATTAATCCCATATAACCTAGTGCCAAATTAGATTCTATATTTATTATTAATTATTTAATAATATATTATCACATTCACCTACAATTATATATAACTATAAATATTTATGTGGTGTTTAATTAAATGTTCAGGGTGTTACACGGACCTATAACAGAACAATAATTGATAATCCTCTTCGAGTGTGTCAAAAATGAATCTCGTAAAGATGTATATTTTTTTTTTCTTTAGGCGAAACGGATCACACCATTGAACTCAGAATGTCAAAATTAGTCAACAGTGATTAAATGTAATTTTTCTTGAACCGATTTTCGGACAGCCCGGATGTCCACGCACTGCGTTTTATCCGAGCAGTGCAATTTGTGGTGGTAAAATCAGCCACCATGGCTGTAATTTCTTGGTGAGGTGAAAGATATATCCACCTCACTCCCTTTTTTACCACATACTTCACCATTCAATCTTAGCCATTGATCCTACCTACCCCTTTCTTCCTATATATATCCTATATGTGCAGAAACTTCATCTTCTTGCTGAAAATCTGTAGATTTAAGAGAGAAAATCAAACACTTTTATCTTTGTTCTTCAAGCTTCAAGTCTAAGTAAATTCCTCTCTATATCTACTTCAATTCCATAAGTTAAAGCCTTCATTTCTTTCATTTGATTTCATGTTACAATGAATCATGAATCTATATCCTAAAATACAGATTTAGACTTTATTTCCTCCTATTGATATCATGTTGCAATGAACCATGAGGCTAAAGCTCAAAACAAGGATTTTACCCAACAAACAGTTTTTTTCCCCTAAACAGACAATCTACTTTGAAAATTTGTCAAACAATATTTAGGCCACTTTAACGGTTGTTTTTTGGACCAGCGTTAAATTAGAGTGTTATCTTTCCAACCCAATTTGTTTCAACTCGATCCAACGGCTAGATTTTTGTGGAAATTATTTTTTAGAAACTGCAACGGATCTGGACCAGCTTTGTTTTACTGCCATTTTACCCTATTTATGATCATTTTTGGGAGATGAGTCCTCATGAAAAAGTTTCATAACATCTTGATTGATAACCCTGCAAAATTTCAGAATATTTTAAAGTGTTTTGATTAGGATTTTAGCCTCTGATCTAAAGTGCTGCAAACTAAGAATTTCTAGACCATAAGAGGACCCCTTTTAAATTGTACACTTTGGGATTATGGTTTGAATATTTATTTCATGCTTAGAATTAATTCCTAGACCTACTATAATGTAGTTTTTCATACGTTGTGTTTAGATCTCGGTTCCGGTTGATTTTACCAAACTTCGTGTACATTTAGGTGAGTTCATGCTTACGCTTTTTACATGTATTTGAATATAATGACATGTTTTGATTGATGAATTATTTTGGAGCATGAGATTGCATTGATTTATGAATAACTGAATAAACATATGATTTTGAAATTTAGCAAGTATGCCTATGATTGGAAAAGTACCTTGAATACATTTTGAAAATCATATTATGTTTTAGAAAACGTGAGTTAACGGGATAAGCCGACTCACACGTATTGCTTATATACATATTGTTTTTATGAAGCCATGGTTAAGACATTGTTATAAAACTCTTGCAAATGTAATAACGTACATTCGAACGGAACATCCCGGACGTTGGGGGAAATTAAAGATACCAACGGGTGAGACGTTATAAGGGTGGTTGTTGGGACACGGCCATTGTCCCTTGGCATGATCATGATCACTTGATATTAGTATGGGTAGCTCCTTACTTCTCTGGCAACATATCCAGTCGAATGGACATATTGTGGACGTGCCCAAACGTCCCGGAAGGATCCCGTTTTGTTCATTTGGGCTTACCATAGTTCGGACTCAAATGTCACGGTTCTGAATCTAATCTCACAATGTGCGATGTAAGATCGATAAATTACCAAAGAGTCCAAATCCGGCAAATCGTTTTGAAAAACAGATTTTGAATAAAGAAGTGCCAAACATGGACTGCTTTGCCAGATATAGAGTTGCCACCTAAATATTTTATTTTGGGGGGAAATTTAGGAAACCCTAACTCATGCCTAAGGCCACGTGTTCGTTATCACCAAAGTTGCCTCGGCTCGGGAACTTGAGTACAATTGGGGAAAGTCATTTAATGAGCACCCCCGGCCTGTACTAAGTATGATATCTTGTTTTTGAAAACACATGTGTTCTTATTCCAGTTAATTAGCTAGAATTACTATGTGATGCGTACAGCAAACAAGTATAGACTAGATCGCCTAATTTGGAACAAAGCATTGCATATCCGTTTGTTCGGAAAATAGTTTGAAGTTTACTACTTGCAAGTAGGCTAAAATGCGAATTTCAATGAATTGTCCCAATTCAAGTAATCCAACCTTCACCCACAAGCATTCAGGCAGTTATAGAAAATAAGCAGTTAGCCTCATGGCAAGCATGCTAACATGACAACATTAACACACATGCAGTATGCTAAAACGTAAACACTTACAGTGTACTCCGAGCCAAAACAAAGAACTAGTTAGAAATCATGCATGATCCTAGTTCATGTTTAGATGGCTAATGTAACACATGCGAAGATGCAACTAAACTAGGCTCGGCTATTCTAGTCATATCATGTGAAATACAATTTGATACATGTATTCAAATAGGTATTGAAATACAATGCAGTTAGTATGATGCGCCGAGCCCGGTGCATGTAATACAGATGAATGGATGCACACATGTAAGCATAAGGTATGCTAAATGAAACATGCCCTAAAACTAACCATCGTAAGCGGTTAAGTAAAAGGGAGAAAGAAATGGGGGTTGGAAGACATGCATCACACACACGCACGCTTATTACATCAATACGCCCTCTCGAAGGAGGGACCAAATAAGAAGCTAACTAGCTAATCTAAGCTAATTAAACTAATTATTACACAACAAATTAATTAACTAAGCCTAGTTAACTAATTATTACAAACGAATTGAACAACTAACGCATTAACTAATTAAGAGTATAGACCAAAGCGTAAACTAGCTATCTAAGCATGGCAGCTAAGGAAAGCAATAAAACAGGAGGTTCTCGGAGGGAAAAGACTGGATGCATGCCCGATCGCCTCATTCGGAAATCCAATGCGATGCCCCGATTTGCCTCTGTTTTCATCTGTCCTCAGAAACTTGCACCAAGCTCCAGAAAGCTGAAACTCCACCTTGGGAATCCTGTGGGATGGTGGTCGACTACTTTTGGCCCTTCCAGATACCTGCCGACCACTTTTGGCTGTTGAAAAACCAGAAAAGTGGTCGCCCAGCGAGTTTTTCTTGCTGGCCAGTCGGCCAGTTGTTGCTGCTGAACTGCAATTTGCTGCAACAGAGAGCAAGAAAGGGCATGGCAATGTATTTGCAAGATATGTGTGCACAACCACCCCTCCCTATCATGTCATGAACTCAAGGGAGTGTAGGTTCTCGACCCTCAGACCACCAATTGCGCATTTCAATGCATGATGGCCGAGAGGCGAAGTTGCACAGTTGTTGCTGTTGAACCGCAATTTGCTGCAACAGAGAGCAAGAAAGGGCATGGCAATGTATTTGCAAGATATGTGTGCACAACCACCCCTCCCTATCATGTCATGAACTCAAGGGAGTGTAGGTTCTCGACCCTTGGACCACCAATCGCGCATTTCAATGCATGATGGCCGAGAGGCGAAGTTGCACAATTCAATTTAAAATGAATGCACAAGTAAACACATAAAGCCTAAAACTCTATCATGTATGATCAAGAGCGTCGGCGACTGAGAATTAAGGCACGTTTCATCACTTTAAGTATGAAACGTCCCTCGGTTTCCGTGTTTGGACTAACACCTATTCCACACACAATGTAACACATAACATGGAATACATAAACAATGCGACTCGAGCATGCGAGCATGGAATGCAACTTGAACAACCTAACAAGGCTAATGGCATGCACAATGCACAATGCTAATGCATACAACAACTAGCATACATAATGCAAATATCAATTAGCATGCACAATGCAATGATGTAACCTAAGCATACACAATGCGAGGTGATCATGAGGTTTTAAACACAAATGTAATGCATGCACAATGCAATAAGGGCAACCTATCAATGCTAGGGACATGCATACTTAATGCAAGGAACAACTTGGCATGCATAATGCGAAGGACCCCATAGCATACACAATGCAAAGCAAGATAAGCATGCAAGCAACATGCTAATAAACATGCACAATGGACTTAAACCAAAAGGGTAGGCCTCAGCTATGCCCAAATCAGTGGCCATAATACCAAAACAAAGGCACCTAAAACAAATGCAAACATGCATGCCAATTGGCTCACCAATTAAGGCACTAAGGTGCAACTCTCAAGAGCACTTGAAGAGTGAAAAAGCATGGAAGTATGGCAACACTAAGTGCACTAAAATTATACAAGAAATGATGCCAAATCACTTAATCAACACAAGCATGGCATGCAATGGTGCTCAAAGCTTGAGGCAAGCAAGAGCATTTGTACTACAAGTATACAAAACATGAAGCATGTGACCAAGGCAACCCAAAACAGTCCTAGAACATGTTAAAATGAGTCTAAAACATGCATGGAAGTAGGCCAAAATATGCTAGCATGAAGGGCATAAGGCATGATGCATACAAGGCAAATAAGGTGGATTACACTACACCTATTATGACCAAGCATGGAGTGAATTAAGCAACAAAAATCAGAGTTATATCATGGCAAAATAACTCCAACTAAGCACTAAAATGAGAGCTCGCAAGCTAAGGCATGAAGGCATACGCAATGACCCATGTTAAAGCATAAAACACAAATTATCCAAAGTATGGAATAGGTGATAAATGCAAGTGTGTGACCATGAAACATGGACTGAAATCACATAACAAGTGATTCCAAATCATTGAAATAGTCTAAGAAATGCATGCTAGGGGCCTCAATACACAAGGCTAACAAGCTAGGTTGAACCATAGCTATACAAAGCAAGTCATGAATGACCAAAACAACTAAAATCAGACCTTAAACATGGTAAAACATGAACAAAATCTTCTTTAAGCTAAGCCAAAAGTATGCTAAAATGACATGTCAAAGCATGATGCATGTTAGGCTATTTCATGGAATTGCATTACAAGTGCATGGAGCATGCAAGGGCCAACCAAACCAAACCAAAACAGAGTCATGACATGAAAAAACATCACCAAAAAATGCTGAAATGGAAAGAAAACAAGCTAGAATGACATGCTACTTCATGAAGCACATAAAGCTAGTTTGTGTGATTTACACTACAAGTGTATTAACCATGCATGGAATGACCAAGACAAGTAAAAACAGTGTTATGCCTCAGCAAAATAATCATAAATACAAGCTAAGATATGGCCAACATACACTTAACAAAGGTGCTCAAACATGAGGCATATTAAGGCATGTAAACACATAACAAGGAGAGGGGATGGCCCTACCCTTTTTAGGACCTTAAAATACCATCCCCACTCCACCACTGAAATCTCTGGATTTCAGTGGTGAGAAGGCCAATACAACGTGGTCTCGAAGCTCATAAAAAAGTCTAAAAAATAAGGCCAAACAAGGCCTAAGAGGGGGTAAACAACCCCAAACACAAAAGTGATCTCAAACAAACTTTTTAAGCATGCAAAAATAGAACTTTTATCAGTTATGAGCTAAGCTTAAAACAGTATGCAAGATAGGCTAAAAGCTTAAGCAAGAAAGGGGGATTTAAAGGTCAAAAGCTCACCCTTGAAGACCCTCTTTATAACTGCAACTCCAGCAGACTTTTTGAACTTAAACCAGTCCAAGAACACCAAAAACAACCTCAAGGAGCCTCAACAACACAAGCAAGGTGTTTAAGTGTATGTTTGTGCACAAAACTAAGACAAATCTACACTTTTGAGCACAAAAATGAAGCAAACAAGGCAATATAGATACAACACTATATCTATCCTCTTCCCTCAGATTTTTTGAACCTAGAGGAGGGAGGGGGAGCTTCCCTCTTATAGAAGAGGAAAGGCAAAGCTTCTAGGAGAAGCTAAGCACCAAGGCATTCCCTCCATACATATGGAGGATGGCCCTAATGTCCTCCAGCTGTGCCAACTGGAGGAAAATATCTCCAAAAAAGTGTCAAAAAGCAGCCGACCACCTGAAGTGGTCGGCCTGCTACTTAAAGTGGTCAGCCGACCACTTTAAGTGACCTCTGAGAGCAAAAACTGGTCGGCCATGGTGGGAGAAAGTCTAGGGCATGAAAACAATGTAGTGGTATGGTGGCCGACCAGAAAAGATGCCCCAAAGACCAAGAAAGCCAGTTGTCCGGCCAGAAAACTGGCTGGCAGAAGAAGAAGTGGTCGGCCAGGAGAAATACTGGTCTCCCACCCTTGGACCACCTTCCAAACAAGGAAAACAAGGTTTGTACCAAAAACAAACCAAAGCGGATGCAAAACGAGAGATCGGGAGGCAAAGCATGCGGCCGAAAGCCTCGAAAACTAGTCTACGAGCATCAAAAGTGGTATGCAACCACAAAAGTGGTCTCCCGGACCATAGTGTCCCTCTAGGCAGAGGCAACAAGGTGTGGTTCAAAAACCACGCCAAACAGAGAACGTTAAGCAGTTTCGAGACAAGGCGCGCAGCCAAAGGCTCCAAAAATCGAAAACTAGTCTCCAAACGGGAAAAGTGGTCTACGACCATAGAGAGATGGTCTACGAGACCACTCCTTTCCTCCGGGAAGAGAAAACAAGATTTGGTCCACAAACTGAGCCGAAGCGCAAAAGAGTTCAGAGGCCCGGAGGCAAGGCTCTCAGCCAAAACTCCGAAGACTTGAAACAAACACAATATGCACCATCACCGAGCGCTCAATCGATGACGTCTGAGTCTTAAGGTCGGTCAAAAATGGGGTGTCTAGAGTTGCCCCTCTTTGACAGAATTCGAAAGTCACAAGTGACGGTGTAGACACCCCATTTTTGACCGTTCTCAAGACTTGGACGTCATCGTTTGAACACTCGATGATCATCCATGTTCGTGTTCGTTTTGAGTTCTCGGAGGCCTCGGTCGCGCGCCTTGCCTCAAGATCTCTCAACTTGATTATTCTGTGCTTGGTTGTGGACCAAACACCTGTGTTTTTGCTTCTGAGGGAAGAGGGTGGCTTGTTGGCCACCCCCACACCCAATCGGCTATGGCATGATGCCATTGGCCTTGTTTCCTTGCCATCGGTCATAAGTATTGGCCGGTCAGCACTGTTTTTAGTCGGTCGGCCCCTTTGTTGGTCGATTAGCCATATTTTCTGGCTGAGCCCTGTTCATCTGCTTTTTGCAGATATTTTATGCCAGTTGTCATAGCTGGCATCCACAATTAACTCCCTCCATACACGTGTATGGAGGGATTTGTCTCTTGCCTTAGCTTGCTTAGGAAGCTTAGAATTTGGACTTCTATAAGAGGGGAGGCCCTCCTCCCTTCTCAGAGGTTCTGAAATTTAGGGTTAAGGAAGTTGTATCTATCTATCTCTATATCTCACTCTCTTTATATTTATGTGTGTATTTGTGCTTAAAAGTGTGATTTTGTCTCACTATTGAACACAAACACATAGCATTACACCTTCCCTTTGTGGCTGAGGTACTAGGGAGTTGGTTTTGGTGTTCTTGGGTGGGTTTGAACTCAAAAAACTTGCTAGAGCTTTGTTCTTGAAGAGGTTCTACAAGGGTGAGTTCCTTGCTTTAGATACCCTATTCTTGCTTAAGCTTTTAGCCCTTCTTGCTTATTGTTTTAAGCTTAGATTATAACTGATAAAAGTTCTGATTTTTAGTGCTTAAGACCTTTATTTAAGGTTATTTTTGTGTTTGGGGTTGTTTACCCTCTCTTAGGCCTTGTTTGGCCTTGTTCGGCCTTGTTCTTGTGCTTTTTTTTTAAAGCTTTGAGATCACCTTGTTTTGGCCTTCTCACTACTGAAATCGGGGATTGTGTTTTGAGGTCTTAAATAGGAGAGGGTCATCCCCTCTCCTTGTTATCTTGAATGCTTGCATAAATGGCTTATGTAGGTAGCATGTATGCTTAGCTTGTTTTAGCTTCATTTCAGCATGTATTAGGCTTTGTTTTGCCATAATACACCTCTTTTTTGAGTTGGTTTGATGGCCTCTTATATGCTCCATATACTTGTCTTGCAATCCCCTCATTTGCCTTAATATGCATCATGTTGTAGCATGTTATTCTAGCATGATTTTGGCTCAACTCCATAAAGCTTTTAGCCTTGTTTTAACATGCTAAAGCTCTGTTTTGCATTGTTTTGAACATATATGCCATGCTTTGTATAGCTACCATGCATTTTTAGCTTGTTAGCTTTGAGAGTCCAAGTCACTAGCATGCTTTACTTGGGCCATTTCAGTGATTCGGCATCACTTTTTTATGTTATTTCAGTCCATGTTTCATGCTTGAACACTTGCATTTATCACTCCTTTAATGTTTTAAAGAGTTGATGTTTTATGCCTCTTAAATGGATCATTGTGTATGCTTCCATGCTTAGGTCATTTGGATGCCATCTAAGTGGGTTTTTGATCTTGTTAGGACCTGCCTTGGGACTGTTTTAGGTCCCCTTGGCCCTTTGGGGCTTGCTTTGCATAGCCATGGTTTGAGCCCTTTGGCTAGCTTCAAGCTTTAAACTTTCTTGCACGCTTTACTTGTGTAGTTTAGTTGGTTTGGCACCTTCCAATGCATGATTTTAGAGCTTAACATGTTTGTCACATGTCCAAATTTATCTCTTTTAAGTGTGCTTAAGAGTTGTCCTTTCATGCCTTAGTCTTTAGGCCAATTAGCATGTATGTTTGTATATGCTTTTGTCCCTCATTTCTTAGCATTTTGGCTACTGATTTTGGCATGGCTGAGGCCTATCCATTTTCAGTATAAGTCCATTGGGTATGTGGTTTGCATGTTGTAGCATGCTTATCGCATTATATGTTTGCATGCTTAGGTTTCATTGCATTGTGTATGTTTGGCACATTACATGTTTGTATGTTTAGGTTGCATGTCTATTACATATTAGTTGCTTTGCATGACATTAATGCATACTTGGCGAATGCTTGGGTTGTTTTCATGTTTGCTCGCATACTTGCATTGCATTGGGTTTGTTTGCATGCCATTAGTCTTGTTGCATTGCATAATGTCCCCATGTTGCATTGTACCTAGCATACATGCATTGCATTGTGTTTGGTTTGGGGTGTCAAACCAAACAAGAAGACCAAGGGACGTTCGTACTTGAAGTGACGAAACGTGCCTCAATCCTCGGTCGCCGACACTCTTGATCCAACATGATAGAGTTCTAGGCATTCATACGTTTTGCGCATTTATTCCACATTGATTTGCACGCTTGGCTCCTTTGGCCATCATGCATTGAAATGCGCGATTGATGGTCCGAGGTTTGAGAACCATACTCCCTTGAGTTCATGACATGATAGGAAGGGTGGTTGTGCACACATTGCCTTGAAAATGCATTGCCATGCTTTGTTTGTCCTCTGCTGCAGCAAAATAGCATTCTGCAGAAAGATATGGCCGGTCGGCCATCTTTAGTACCGATCGACTAAACATTGTTGGCCCAGAGCCCCACTTTTGGTCGATGACCAGTTATCCTTGGCCGATAGCCTTGTCCTTTGGCCGATGGCCTCTCAGCATGCCCACAAAGTGGTCCAGAAAAGTCACAGAAGTTGGCACAGTTTTCAGAGGTACAGAGCAGTGCAAACAGAGGCAACATGTAGCATGGCGGTGGATTTCCGAGCAAAGCCGTCCGAGCATGCATTCATCCCTTGTCTCAAGGCCATTTCAGTGTTTTAATAACTTAGAATAGTTATTTATTTCGATTTAGTTGTGTAATTAATTAATTAGCTTGTTAGTTAGTTAATTAGATGATTTGTATTATTCTTTCGGTCTCTCCGTCGAGAGGGCGCAATTATGTAATAAGCGTGCGTATGTGTGATGCATGTCTTCCAACCCCCATTTCTTTCTCCCTTTTACTTGACTACTTACGATGGTTAGTTTTAGGGCATATTTTATTTAGCATACCTTATGCTTGTATGTTTGCACCATTCATCTGTATTGCATGCACCGGGCTCGGCACATCATACAAACTGCATTGTATTTCAATTCCAAGTTGAATACATGTATCGAATTGTCGCATCTCATATGCCATCTTAGAATAGCCGAGCCTATTTCTAGTTGCATTTTGCATGCGTTGCATTAGCCATTTTAACATGAACTAAGATCATGCATGATTTCTAACTAGTTTCTTGTTTTGGCTCGGAGTACACTGTGAGTGTTTATGCTTTAGCATCTTGCATGCGTGTGATTGTTAACATGATAGCATGCTTGCCATGAGGCTAATTGCTTATGTGATATAACTGCCTGAATGCCTGTGGGTGAAGGTTGGATTACTTGAATTGGAACGATTCATTGAAATTCGTATTTTAGCCTACTTGCGAGTAGCAAAATTCAAATCATTTTCCAAACAAACGGATATGCGATGCTTTGTTCCAAATTAGGCGATCTAGTCTATACTTGTGTCTTGTGTGCATCACATAGTAATTCTAGCTAATTAACTGGAATAAGAACGTATGGGTTTTCAAAAACAAGATATCATGTTTAGTAGTGGCCGATCTTTTGATCGGGCAAGCGGGGGTGCTCATAGATGACCTTCCCCAATCGTACCTAAGTTCCCGAGCCAAGGCAACTTTGGTGATGACGGACACGTGGCCTTAGGCAACGAGTCTGGGTTTCCTAAATTCTCCCAAAATAAAATATTTAGGTAGCGACTCTGTATCTGGCAACGTAGTCCATGTTTGGCACTTCTTTCTTAAAAATCAGTTTTCCAAAACGATTTGCCGGATTTGGACTCTTTGGTGATTTATCAGTCCCGCATTGCACTTTGCGGGATTAGATTCAGAACCGTGACATTTGAGTTCGAACTGTAGTAGCATGAGGCCCACGGGCGCGTCTACAGTTTCTGGCGACTCTGCTGGGGAAGCAGCCCATGTTTGGCACTTCTTTCTTAAAAATCAGTTTTCCAAAACGATTTGCTGGATTTGGACTCTTTGGTGATTTATCGGTCCCGCATTGCACTTTGCGGGATTAGATTCAGAACCATGACATTTGAGTCCGAACTGTAGTAGCATGAGGCCCACGGGCGCGTCTATCGTTTCTGGCGACTCTGCTGGGGAGTTAGAGACCTTGACTCGAACTTATGATATCTTGTTTTGACTACACTTATGTGTCTCTTTGCATTGAATTTGCATTGGTGTGCCTAGGACACCGTGTTTGCCGTATGCTATTCTTGAACGGTTTGCTGGAGGCTCGCTTCGAGAAGCGTGCCATAAGGTTGACCGGTTGCGGGCTCTGCCACGACGGGAACACAAACCCAGGTTTTTACCGGGGCACCCTTTTTGACCATTCGACATAGTGCATATCGGAATCCATAGTGACTATTCCAAACTAGGATAGGTTGCTTACCCGATTGTAGGTTGTTTGAAACCATTGCGTGCGTAGTGAAACCCTAGCTCCTGACAAAATAGGACAGGGAAACCCTACCCCAATGTAGGGGTGTTTTGGCTCTCACTTGCTTGTTATGTGCTTTTAGAGTGCGTCTCTACAGGAATGCATGTATCAGTTTGCAAGTCTGGGCATCAAGCCTGCGGGCATCAATGTTTTGAGAATCAGTTATATCTGCGGGTATCAGATTCATATTTGAGCTAGTGATTTTAGGAACAGTGATCAGTGGTTGAGAACGGTTCAGTCAGCTTGTGTTTTGCCAACTGTGTGTTGTCTTTATTTAAGTTGTTGTGTTGTCCGTTTTTCTGTTCATTGTTTCCTTATTATTGCTTTATTTATCTTTTTGCAAGGTAGTTTAGCACCATTGATTCCGACCAGGCAAATATCCCTTGAGCACTCTGGGTTAGAGGTCGTAGACTTAATCGATCTGAGGATCTGATAGACGGACAACCAGTGTTCCATTCTTTACCTCCGGTTGCTAGACGGAGGTCAGTAAGGCACATTGTATTGGTACCGCGGTTACCAAATCAGTGGTCCTTGAGTAGTCAGATTGAGATTTCCGAGTCTACTACAGAGACAGATATACCGGATATTCAGTTAGATCAGGGCAGTATGGCAGGAATGGAGGAGATGATGCGTCAACTCCAAGAAAGTATGAGAACTATGCAGTAGGACGCTGCCCGTCAAGCAGAATTTGCCAAACAACAGGCCGAGGTCATGGCCCAACAGGCAGAGTTAATCGCCAGGTTACAGCAGCAAACCGGAGCATCTGCTTCACACCAAGTTCCTCCCCCACCAAGAGTTCCAATACCCAGGGAGACACCAAATGTCCAAGAAGATACAGACATTCCGACAGGGCCGACTCTGCCCCCGATCCTCCCCCAGCTATCTAAAACACCTACCAACCTACCGGATTCTCCTTTTGAGTTTGAGGTGGACCCCACAGCGTTGAAAGTGAGCAAGCTTGAAAAGATGTTCAAGAAATCTCAGGGTGTGAAGTCCATTCCCGATATTGAGGATGGGTACACCGACTCGGCCGTGACGCTGCCAGATCGGTTTAAAATGCCGCACATCGACCGCTTTGACAGGTCTGGGGATCCTATGGTGCATTTACGGTTGTTTTCGGATATACTGAGGCCGATGGGCCTCTCCAGATTGCAAAAGCTTTCTTTGTTTGGCCAGACCTTGTCGGGTGTAGCGGCCATCTGGTATGCAAAAATGGAAGATTCCATCAAGAGAAACTGGGAAGAGATGGCCGAGGCCTTCATAGCTCAATACTCCTACAATACATAGATCGAGGTCACAACCCGTGATCTTGAAACAACTAGGCAAGAGCCGAAGGAGAGCTTCTCCGATTTTGTGACCCGGTGGAGGGCCAAAGGCTCGATGATGACCATCAGGCCTGTGGACAAGGATCAGATTTGGATGGTTGTGCATAACCTCCAGCCCAAGCTTATACAGAAGATGATCGTTCTCCCCCTTCCCACTTTTTCAGATCTACACGAGATAGGGGTACAGATCGAGGACGCGATGAAACAAAGGCTCATTGATCATGAGAGAGAACAGCCCAAGAGGGCATTCAATCGCAGTACAAATGTAGGCACAAGCAGTGCTGCAGCTGCCAGAGCTTTGGATGTGAGTATGGTTACCACCACCACTACCCCAAGAACCCTTTTAGCTACACCATCCACCGGTGCGTCCGGAAGTAGCTCACAAACAACCAAATTCGCACCCCGAGGCCAAAAAACCTTCATCCCGTTGTATATGTCTCCGTCCAAAGCTTTTGGGGTTTTGATCAGGAAGGGGCACCTGAAGCCCCTAAAGCTGCGGCCCTTACCAAGTAATCTTCCACCAACCCATAACCCGGCAAAGTATTGCGCCTTTCACCAACAGCCTGGTCATGATACCGACCAGTGCTTTAGATTATGTCATGAGATTCAAGATCTCATCGACAATAGGCTGATTGTACCTCTGGAGAAACCGAATGTCACAACCAACCCTCTCCCACCACATAACCAAGCTCCACCTCTCAAACACATCAATCTAATCCAAACCTCGGTCGTTTCTTATGATCCTAGCATATATATCACCCCTTTCCACCTACCCAAGCCGGAGGTGTTCATTCCTGACAGCACTGACTTGTGCGTGTTGGACATCTCCCAAACCCAACCTGAAATAGCGGTGGTAGCTATCGAAGATAGGAGTGGGTCGACTGCGGGAGCAGATGAGAATGATTATACAGAACCTGAGGAGTCAGCAAGCTTCATATACAACCCGAGCAGTGGAATTGCCAGTAGGGGCAGAGGTTTGTGTTGTACGGGAAGATGGACTTAATCAGGAGCTGGATGACCTGGCAGAACTAGAGGAGGACATCGCAAACCTTCAATTCTTCAATGAACAGGATCCAGGAGACGTGACTGTCAACTGGTTCGATTTGGAAAGGTCAACAGAAGCTACTGGGTGGCTCAGTGACGAGCCGGATGTTGTTAAGCAGCCTCAGTCAGAACAGAGTTTGTCGGGGACGGGGACTTCAGCTGTGGTCGGAAGGGCCGGGAATCAATTTGAACAGCTGGAGAGCACCGGCATTAAGAATTTTGCTCGAGATCAGAGCAGTTTAAGTACAGAAGATACCAAGCAGCAGGCTGGACTGGAGCAGTTTGAGCGGGAAAGGATCGAGGATTCTGAGAGAGTCAGAAAGGCCAATGCCCGTATGGGGACAGAACGTGCTGCGTGCACAGGAATGAAATGTGCTACAGGCATAGGAACGCAAGGTACTGTGGGCATAGGAATAGTCGTGATGGAGTCGGATAGGTGTTTGTCAACTGCCGATGGCATGTGGTGGGAAGATGACGACCTATGTCTTGCCTACACAGATAAGGACTGGGGGAGTAACTAGCTGGATGATACCTGGTACATTGGCGAAGTTGATCACATGACTAGGAGCGGGTGGTATTTCAAGCCCCCGCACTTAGATCAACCAGAGGCGTTCGGAAAGGACAAGGAGGCGGAGAAGCAGAAGGATAAATTGCTCGAAGAAGAGGCTGTGTTGAAACAGCTGAAGAAGATACAAGTAGACATCTCCATCTGGGGACTGCTTATGGCTTCAAGAGTACATAGACAAGTTTCCCTTTCTGCTATGGACAAGGCCAAACTTTCAATAGATACCACGCCTGAGCAGCTGGTAGGATTGGTTTTTCCGGGAGGGGCTTCCCCGACGTTGACCTTTTCTGACAAGGAGCTGCCGCCTGAGGGTGCTGTAGACATCCCATTTTTGACAGTCCTCAAGACTTGGACGTCACCGGAGGTCTCAGCTACATGTTCGTGTTCGTTTTGAGTTCTCGGAGGTCTCAGCTACATGCCTTGCCTTAGGAACTCTCAACTTGACTCTTTTGCGTTTGGTTTTGCACCAAACACTTGTTATTTTGCTTCTGAGGGTAGGGAATGGCTTGTTGGCCATCCCCACACCTCACCGACCATGGCTTGAGGCCACCGACCCTATTTTGTTGCTATCGGCCATTGGTGGTGGCCGGTCGGCACCTTTTTTGATCGGTCGACCATTGCTTTGGTCAATTTGCCATTTTTGGCTGGCCGACCACTGTTCATCTGCTTTTGGCAGATATTTTATGCCAGCTGTGATAGCTGGCATCCATAATGCACCCCCTCCATACACTTGTATGGAGGGATTTCACTCTTGCTTAGCTTCTTTTGTAAGCTTTGCAAGATTGGAATTCCTATAAAGGGAGGGCTTCTCCTCCTTCCTCAAGGGTTCCAAAAAAGTTCCAGAGGGCTCTGAGATTAGGGTTAGGGCTTGTGTATCTATCTATCCCTATATCTCCCTCCCTTTTGCCTTTGTGTGTGCATAAGGTTGTTTTGTCCTTAGTTTTGCACTAAGACACCTATTGTTACACCATACCTTGGTTGCTGAGGTGCCAAAGGGTTGTTCTTGAAGTTCTTGAGTGGATTTAAGCTTGGAAAGGCTGCTGGAGCTCCATTCTTGAAGAGGTCTTCAAGGGCAAGAAACTTACCCCTTTATTCCCCATTTTTGCACAAGCTTTTAACCTGTCTTGAATCTATTTTTAAGCTTAGTGTATAACTGAAAAAAGTTCTATTTCTACTTGCTTTTGATCTTTGTTTGAGGTCTCTTTGAGGTTTGGGGTCGTTTACCCCCTCTTAGGCCTTGTTTGGCCTCTTTTTCGTGCTATCTTTGGTGAACTCCGGGGCCACCTTGTATTGGCCTCCTCACCACTAAAATCCAGAGGGATTTCAGTGGTGGGGATGGTGTTTTGAGGTCCTAAGAAGGAGAGGGCAATCCCCTCTCCTTGTTGTCTTCAAAACTTGTCATTTTAGCCTCATGTGTGAGCACCATAATTAAGTCCATGTTGGCCATGTCTTAGTTGGTATTTGTGGTTATTTTGCCATGCTATAGCACTATTTTAAGTTGGTTTAGACACACCATGCATGCTTTGCATACTTGTCTTGTAATGCCATGAAATTGCCTTAACATGCATCATGATGTACCATGACTTTCTAGTATGATTTTGGCTTAGCTTTGTGAAGATTTTATGCATGTTTTGGTGTGCTTAAGGTCTGATTTTGGTTATTTGGATCATTCATGACTTGCTTTGTATAGCTACCATGCAATCTCCCTTGTAAGCTTTGAGTATTGGATTCTCTAGCATGCTCTACTTGCATCATTTCAGTGGCTTGGCACCATTAGTTATGTCATTTCAGTCCATATGACGTGCTTGTATGCTTGCATTTGATGCTCCTTTAGTGCTTTAAAAGGTTGATGTCTTATGCTCCATATTTGGACCCTTGTGTATGCCATCATGTGTAGGACATTTAGATGCCATCTAAGTGTGTCTTTGACCTTGTTTTGGTCTGTCTTGGGACTGTTTTGAGTCCCTTTGGCCCTTTGAGGCTTGGTTTGTATGGCCATGGCTTGAGCCCCTTAGCTAGCCTTGAGTTTTGGGTTTGGTTGCGTGCTTTGCTTGATTTGTTTAATTGGTTTGGCACCTTTTCTAACATGATTTCAGAGCTTACAATGTATGCCATTTGTCCATGTTTGTTCCTTTTAAGTGTGCTTAAAAGTTGCTTCTTTGTGCTTAAGTTTTGAACCATGTATCTATGCATGTCTGTATGTACATTTGCCTTCATGTTCTTAGCACCTTGGCCACTGTTTTGGGCCTATTTGAGAGCTGCCCAAATTGGTTTATGACCATCCCTCGCATGTTGTTGCATGCTCGCCTTGCATGTTGTCACATTCTTGGCCTATTAACATGTTGTTGCATGTTTAATTGCATTTGGCATGCTTTTGTTAAGTTGCGTTGCATATTTGCATGCGTTGTCCCTCACGTATTGTTACATGTCTCGCATGCTTGCATGCTTAAGTTGCATTTTGCATGCTTGTTGGCTTGCATCTTGTCATATGCTTGATATGTTGTCACATGTTATCGCATGCTTGTTACATGTTTGAATTAGTAGCACGCTTGTTCACATGTTCATGTTGCATGCTCAGCTTGCATGTTTAGGTTGCATATCATTGCATGCATCTCTTGCCTCTTGAATTGATTATGATAGAGGTTGGAGGCCTTTTGTTTGTTTGGTGTGCATCTCATTTGATATCAAGATGCACGACTTAACTTCTTGGGCCATCATGCATAGAAATGCGTGATTGGTGGCTCGAGGGTCGAGTACCATACTCCCTTGAGTCCACAACATGATGGGGAGGTTAGTTGTGCAAACATTTTCTTGAAATGCATTGCTATGCTTTGTCTGCCCTCTGCTGCTGTCAAAACAGGGTTCTGCAGGAAGATATGGTCGACCGACCATCTTCAGTGCCGATCGACCAACAATAGATGGCCGAGAGCTCAATAGATGGTCGATGACCACTTTGCCATGGCCGGTGACTATTCCTCTTGGCCGGTGACCTTCCACAATGATCAAGGAGTGATTCTGAAGCAACTTTGGGACTTGTGCAGTTTCCAGAGACATAAAACAGTACAAACAGAGGCAGCTTGTGCATGGTGGTGGATTTCCGAGCGGAGCCGGGCACGCATGCATTGGACCCTCTTCCCGAGGTTGTTTTACTTCTTTATTAGCTTAGTTAATTTGCTTAACTAGTTAAGTGGTCTGTAACTATTTAATTGGCTTGTTAGTTAGTTAAATTTGTATTATTCTTTCGGACCCTCCGAGAGAGGGCAATGTTGTAATAAGCGTGCGTGTGTGTGATGCATGTCTTCCAACCCCCACTTCTTCCTCCCTTTTACTTACTTGCTTTTGATGGTTAGTATTAGGACATGTTTTGATTAGCATACTTATGATAACATGTTTCCACACATTCATTCGTATTGCATGCACTGGGCTCGGCGCATCATGCTAACTGCATTGTATTTCAATTCCAATTTGAATACATGTATCAAGTTGCATTTCACATGCCATCCATAGACTAGCCGAGCCTATTCTAGCTGCATTTTGCCTGCGATGCATTAGTCACCTTAACATGGACTTGGATCATACATTTGATTACTAACATGTTCCTTGTTTTGGCTTGGAGTACTAGGTGAGTGTTTATGCTTTAACATCTCGCATGAGTGTGAATGTTAACATGAAAGCACGCTTGCCATGAGGCTAACTGCTTAGTTGATTTACTGCCTGAATGCCTGTGGGTGAAGGTTGGATTGCTTGAGTTGGAACAACTCATTGAAATCCGTGTTTTAGCCTACGTGCGAGTAACAAATTTCAAACTGTCTTTCAAACAAGCAGATTTGCAATGCTTTGTTCCAAATTAGGCGATCTAGTCTATACTTTTGTGTTGTGCGCGTCACATAGTAAGATTAGCTAATTAACCGGAATAAGAATGCATAATGTTTTCAAAACTAGATATCATGGTTAGTAGAGGCCGATCTTTGATCGAGCAAGCAGGGGTGCTCATAGCTGACCTTCCTCAATCGTACCCAAGTTCCCAAGCCGAGGCAACTTTGGTGATGACGGACACGTGGCCTTAGGCAACAAGTCAAGGTTTCCTAAATTCCCCCATAAAAAATATTTAGGTGGCGACTCTGTATCTGGCAAAGCAGTCCATGTTTGGCACTTCTTTCAAAAAAATCTGTTTTCAAAAATGATTTGTCGGATTTGGACTCTTTGATGATTCATCGGTCTTACATTACACTCTGTGAGATTAGATACAGGACCGTGACATTGAGTCCGAACTATAGTAAGCCCAATGAACAAAACGGGATTCGCTCCCGGGACGTTCGGGGATGTCTACAGTTTCTGGCAACTCTGCTGGGGAGTTTAGAGAGCTTGACCGAACTCATGATATCTTGTTTTGGCTACACTTATGTGTCTCTTTGCATTGCATTTGCATTGGTGCGCCTAAGTCACAGTGTTTCCCGTCTGCTATTCCTGAACAGTTTGCCGGAGGCTCACTTCGAGAAGTGTGCCATAAGGCTGACCGGTTACGGGCTCTGCCATGATAGGAACACAAACCCCGGTTGTCACCGGGGTACCCTTTTGACCATTCGACCTAGTGCATGTTCAGAATCTATAGTGACCATTCCAAGCTAGGACAGGTTGCTACCCGATTATAGGTTGTTTGAAACCGCCGCGTGTGTAGTGAAACCATAGTTCCTGACAAAATAGGACAGGGAAACCCTACCCCAAAATAGGGGTGTTTTGGCTCTTGCTTGCTTGTTATATGCTTTTTTGAGTTGACCTCTACAAGGAATGCATATATCGGTTTGCGAGTCTAAGTATCAGGCCTGAGGGTATCAGTATCAGTGTTTTGAGGAATCAGTTATATCTGCGGCTATCAGATTCAGTTTTTGGGGCAGTGATTTTGGGGAACAGTGATCAGTAGTAGAGTACAGTTATTCAGTTATGCTTGTGTCTGTTCTGATTGGGCCGAAATACTGCGTGTTTTCTCTTTCAGTTCAAAGATTTAGTACAGAATAGCCAGTGTTCTCCTTTGCTGAGGTAAGACAGACATCTGATTCGTCAGTCATCGTTCAAGTTCAACGGACTTATGATGACGCAAAGTTTAGAGGAAATTGTGGTTATGACAGCCGCATTAGACCAAGGAAACATCATGCGGGATGAGACCAATGTTGAAGTACCATACTCGCCCAGGTCGCCTGCTGCACGCCTGGCCTGGACACCCCAGTCGTGTCAAGCTCGTGACCCCACCACGTTTGAATTAATGGGAATGATTGGTGATCTTCACCGATCTGTGGTTGATCTCGCCTATGGAATGTCGGCTTTACCACCAACCACATCGTATGCCGGGAATTTTGTACCGCAGGAGCCCCCGCTATTGGGGCGAATTGTGATCGAGCTCAGACAACCTGAGGTTGTCTCAAGCTATGGTAATGACATGTCAACAACAACCGGGTTTCGCTCTGATATAGCAACCCAAACCCTCGATCAAGCTGAGGCTAGAGGTAAGAACAAAGTGGGAACAGATGTTGATCCTGTTGAACAACTGCTGTGGCCATCGAGGCTTTGAAAGCCGAAGGATTGAGTAAACAGCAAATATTCGCAGTCGTGGCTAAGACTGTGGACGATGCTTTCCCCACTCCAACCGAGGGGAGTTCCTGCCAGGCGAAAAATCGGGATAGGCCCCGTCATGTCAGAACAGTTCCCTCCAATCCCAACCTTGAACCGGGAAAAGATCAAAAAGCCAAGGTAGCACTTGTCGATCCTTTTGCTAGTGCGTCTGGCAAAAGTCAGCAGACTTCAAAGTATCTGCCTCGAGGGCATAGGGTCTTTCATGCCCTCTATATGCCTTTGTCTAAGGCGCTCCAGATCCTTGCCGAAAAGGGCCATCTTAGACCCCTTGAGCCTCGGCCTCTCCCGAAGAATCTCCCTCCCTCACATGATGCTACCTTGTACTGCGCGTACCACCAGTAAACCGGTCATAGCACCGAGAACTGTTTCTGTCTTCGTCATGAAGTACAGGATTTGATCGACAATGAGGTCATCCTCCCACCTACCTCAGCAAAGTCTGTCACTGCTGAGTTGTTAGATTTCGAGGATATCACAAGTATGTGATCAGAAGTTGGTCCACCTGCGAGCGGCGCTCAGTTTACTTCGGATGTGGCGTATGGCACGCACTTTGGAGCATTTGCGAATGCTAGTTTTGCACTTTCTGACTTGGGTATTCAGTCAGTTTTGTTATCTTGTATATAAGCAGTCTTTTTGTACTATGTCGGTCGGGTCTGTCTTGTTGTGTCGAGTCAATCTTGTTGAACAGAAGTTCGGTGATTTCAGGGGTGTTACCTCGGATATCACTATTTTATTTTGTGTTTATCTTTTGGCTTTCTCTTGAGTCTGTTTCTGCTATGGAGCCAGTTGCAACCCAGAAATCTGAATGAAACAGCTGCGGTTATCATGTTTCCGTGCTTATTGCTACTTTGAGCCTATTGTGCCAGCAAGTTTAGAATGAAACAGCAGTGCATTTCACCTGCTCTTTTGTACCTTTAAGTCATTGTATTAACCTATGTTTTTCAAAACTTTTCGAACAATGTGTTAAAAACAAAGAGGAAGGAATTCCTTGGGATTTGCAAAAATTTGATCAACTAAGAGAAAGAGAGGCATGCTAAGCCCTTAATGAATGAGATCATGCTTGTTAGTGTGAGTACTGGGAAGGATCCTGGCTTGATCCAGATTGGTTTCGCACTGTCTTCAGCGCGAGCGATTTGTCGCTTTCTTAAAAGTTTTCCAAAAAAAAACGCTTTGCGCAATCTTGCGTGGAATCGCTCTTGAGATTGTGCAGCCTAGGATCGCTCTCAGCCTCAAGATTCAACCCCTTGCTCTCAAAACCTTGAACGTGAATTCAAAATGTTCAACGGCCAACCGCAATGTGAGGCTTGCATGGCCAGATCAGAAGCACCCCTCGAACAAGGGGCAAAAGACGTCAGAGAATGTACTCGAAGAGTCCACGACGAAGATCGGCAAGAATGCCAAATCCCAGAAGGGAAGAAAGAAGAAGGTATCGCTGAAGGACAACTGAGTTCCGATCCACAACACTAGGGGCAAATTCAGCCCCCATTGGATGGACTCCTGCATCGTCAGTGAACAGAAGCCGTTCTCTTGGATTCAGATGACTTCAGGATCTCAAAACCATTTGACATGGACAAAGCTACACTTTTACCCTTGAGAGGCTCACACCTCACGTCGAAGCGGTAGGAGAATGGGATCATGGGAGGCAATCTCCTCCTCTGGTACTGGGGCAAGGCTCGGGAAGTAGGTGTATACCCACAACTACAGTGTGACAGAACATATATCAGTATGCTTATCAGATAAAGCAGAATGCAGAATAAAGTAGAAGGCGTAGAACCATGCATCGAGCAGTGCATTGTGCAGGGTGTACAGTCCATGCAGTATACAGTCAGTGTAAAGCAGATTACGTGTTCGCAGTATGTGCAGTGTACAGTCAGTTGGCAACAGATTGTGCAGTATATGAAGTGTGTTATGCAATGTGTGCAGTGTGTAAAGCAGATTATATGTGTGCCGTGGGTGCAGTATATGACCAGTGTAAAGAAGACCACAGTATGTACAGTATACAGAGTACAGAGGATGTAAAGTAGAAATGTAAAACAGAAGAAGAAGATGTACCTCCCAAGCCCGCTAGTAGCCTCCGAGCAGCTGTCCGCTGAGGCGGGAGGATGAACCCATATAGCCGTAGAATGTGGCCAAGCCTGCGCTACCCCAGTCGTAGCCGCGGATCCTGGTCACGTCAACCAGTGCACTCAGCAGGCAAATGGGCACGGTGTTCGCCCGGTTGGCGAAGAGAGTGGTCCCCAACATGAACATCAGAAAGTCGCGTGTGTACTGCTCCTCCTCCTCCTAAGTGGTAGGCGCCTGGATCCTGAAGTGGTCCTCGAACCACGAGTATCGTACAAATCTTGGACGAGCAAGAGGTGGTAGGGCGCCAAGCAGGTACATCTGAGCGGCCTCCCACTCGTCCATATCCGTATCGAATGGGATCGGATCACCTCCTACCCCAATGCCGGTAAGCATCGAGAAGTCGAAGGGAGTCATCGTCATGTCTCCCGTGGCCGAAAAGTGAAAAGAGTCAGTGGTGTCCTACCACCTCTCCACCAAAGCGGCAAGAAGAGATCGGCTCGCAGTGTGGCGCGAGAGCCCCATGCAGAAAGTGCCGAAGCCGGCCTAGTCAACGATACGGTGAACCGCCTCAGGAAGCTCCATGTACCACCCCCGGGCCACAACGTTCCCATACCCCCGGAAGGCATGAGAATCTCCCTGTGGTCAAAACAAACAATTGCGAAGCAGTGTTACAAATATAGTATTGAATGCACTTAGGATCAGCGAAAATGCAGTGCGTGTGTGCACGTTTCCAGTTAAACAGATACCGGGTGCCGGTGTGCTCACAGTGAACTATAGCATATGATGTATCAATGCAGCATGTGTGCACGTGTTCAGATTCAAACAGATATCGAGTGCGGGTGTGCTCGCAGTGGACTCCAGCATGTGATGCAACAGTTTGTTCGGATCATTTCAGTGAAAATACAGCGTGTGTGCACGTGTTCAGATTCAAACAGATACCGGGTGCCGGTGTGCTCACAGTGAACTATAGCATATGATGTATCAATGCAGCGTGTGTGCACGTGTTCAGATTCAAACAGATATCGGGTACGGCTGTGCTCGCAGTAAACTACGGCATGTGCTATATCAGTGTATCCGGGCCAAGCAGTTAAAGAACAGAATCAACTATTGTAGTTATATGTTCTACATTGTGGAAAATGAAACAGAGGGAGAGTATACCTCGAAAGCGCCGTAAGACAGATGTGACTCTGGCTCACGCAGTAGAAGCTCTGGTGGCATGCGCTTGGCAAAACTCCTGAACTGGCGAAGTCTGTCGGGAGGCAACACGTGAATCGCCGCCCTGTAGGTCGCCGGGTTGAACGGTCGAACGCTTAAAGGCAAGAGCTCGGCCTCGAGATCCATATCCTGCTCTAGAGGAGTCCCGCCTCATGGGAGATCGTCTGCCATGCCGAGAATGGTGTGAAAACGGCCGGAAGTGTGAAAACCGCGTGAGAATGTGAAAAGTCAACTAAAAAGTCAACCCCGAGAGGGTGAAAAATGGCCGAAAAGGTCGGAGTGCGGAAAAGGCACGAGAATCAAGGTAAACTCGAGGGAAACAAACCCCGAGTGATGGAAATCGAGAAAGAGACACCAAATTTGAGATTTGTTCAGTTCAAAATGTTCGAAACGCGAAGGAGTTCACAAATCGAACGATGAAATAGGCCCGAAAACCAAGGAAAGACGGGGATCGGAAGGAGGAAAATAACCTAGAGAGAAGGGGGGATAATTTTCGAGCAAGAGGCAAGTGAAGAGAATAGGGTTTAAGCCCTATATTTAAAGACCCGTGGCCAAAAGGACAAAACTGCCCCGAACAAGTATTTTTGGCCGGTCGGCCACATTGTTGGCCGGTCGGCCAAATAGATGGCCGGTGGCCTTATTTTGTGGCCAGTGGATGGCTGGTGATCCAACCTGGTGGTCGGTGCACCTCCTACACCCTTGTTTGGGTCATTGGTGTGGTTTGGGACCTTCTTTGCTCAACACAGTGCAAGGAACTGCATTTTTGAAGTTTAACCAGTCTCCGTTTTCACCTTGGACCATGTTTTCTATGTGCAATCCTTGAATACGTACGAGGTGTATCCTTTTCCGTATCCTTTGGTATCTTGTGAGATTCGATAACTGCTTTAAATGCGTTGTATTACGATGGTTTGCCTTGTTAACGATTAGCATACATAGGTTGCATTGTTATGCATGTCTATTAACGATTAGCATACATAGGTTGCATTGTTATGCATGTCTATATGCGTTGTAACACGCACAACTTGCATTGTTATACACTGTTCATTGCATTGTCATGCATCTCAAGAAACGTGCGTTGTTGCGCATTCGAGTTCATTGTCATGCATCTCAAGAAGCGTGCGTTGTCGCGTGTTCGAGTTCGTTTGCATTGTCATGCATTTCAATTATATGCATTGTCGTGCATTTCAACATCCCACATTGTTATGCGTTCCTCATTTGCATTATCGTGCATTCCAATAGTTTACATTGTCTTACATTTCAGCATCTCGCATTGTCATGCGCACCTTAGGTTGCATTGTCTTGCATCCTCCCGTCCACCTGCGTTGTTTTGCATTCTTAGGTTGCATTGTCTTGCTTCCTCCCGTCCACCCGCGTTCTTTCACATTCTTAGCTTGCATTGTCTTGCATCCTCCCGTCCACCCGCGTTGTTTCGCATACTTAGGTTGCATTGTCTTGCATCCTCCCGTCCACTCGCGTTGTTTCTCTTTCTTAGGTTGCATTGTCTTGCATCCTCCCGTCCACCCGCGTTGTTTCACATTCTTAGGTTGCATTGTCTTGCATCCTCCCGTCCACCCGCGTTGTTTCGCATTCTTAGATTGCATTGTCTTGCACCCTTCTATTCAAGTTCCTATACACATTGCATGCGTTGTCGCGTTATGCTTTACTTATATGTGTTCAAGTTCCTATACACATTGCATGCGTTGTCGCGTTATGCTTTACTTATATGTGTTCAAGTTCCGATACACATTGCATGCGTTGTCGCGTTATGCTTTACTTGTATGTGTTCAAGTTACTATACACATTGCATGCGTTGTCGCATTATGCTTTACTTATATGTGTTCAAGTTCCTATACACATTGCATGCGTTGTCGCGTTATGCTTTACTTATATGTGTTCAAGTTCCTTTTTCACACATTGCATGCATTGTCGCGTGTACTTTACTTATATTTGTTTATGTTTCAAATTGCATTGTTATGCACCACTCGGCATTGCGTTGTCACGCATGCCCTCCATGCGTTGTTATGCTGCATTGTTATGCACACACTCGGGTTGCGTTGTCATGCACCCCTTTCACCTGCATTGTCATGCATCCCTTCACTAGCGTTGCCACGCACTTTCAATTGCATTGTTATTCATACTTCTAACAATATTGTACCTGTTAAGTTTCTTTCTCTTTCAGGCACGATATTGTATGTACGGTTCATTTGGAGCTGTCACGACCTGACGAACCGCACAGGTATTGTATTCTCCGCGTCAAACGTAGCGAGAATTACATAATTCTCTTACGTCCTTTCTGCATTGCAATGTAGTTGGATTTATGTTTGATTGCTTTAAACTGTTGCATGTTTTGCTTCGTTACAGCTTTCTTTTGCATGATCATGAGTTATGCTCGGCTTTGTGCATTGTTTTGCATTTTGCCCCTGCCTTCGGGCACATATCTTTGTCTGTAGCTTGTATGCTTTGTCTAAGTCTTCGGCCTTGTCAAAAATGGGTCGTCTCGGGGCTTTGACATTCACTCCCATCATTGTTATGACTTTCGAGTTCTGTCAAAGAGGGACAATTGTAGACACCCCATTTTTGACCGTCCTCAAGACTTGGACGTCACCATTTGAACACTCGGTGATCATCCATGTTCGTGTTCGTTTTGAGTTCTCGGAGGTCTCGGCTACGTGCCTTGCCTTAGGAACTCTCAACTTGACTCTTTTGTGTTTGGTTTTGCACCAAACACTTGTTGTTTTGCTTCTGAGGGTAGGGAATGGCTTGTTGGCCATCCCCACACCTCACCGGCCATGGCTTGAGGCCACCGGCCCTGTTTTGTTGCTACCGGCCATTGGTGGTGGCCGATCGGCACCTTTTTTGGTCAGTCGACCATTGCTTTGGTCAATTTGTCATTTTTGGCTGGCCGACCACTGTTCATCTACTTTTGGCAGATATTTTATGCCAGTTGTGATAGCTGGCATCCACAATGCACCCCCTCCATACATGTTTATGGAGGGATTTCACTCTTGCTTAGCTTGTTTTGTAAGCTTTGCAAGATTGGAATTCCTATAAAGGGAGGGCTTCTCTTCCTTCCTCAAGGGTTCCAAAAAAGTTCCAGAGGGCTCTCAGATTAGGGTTAGGGTTTGTGTATCTATCTATCTCTATATCTCCCTCCCTTTTGCCTTTGTGTGTGCATAAGGTTGTTTTGTCCTTAGTTTTGCACTAAGACACCTAGTGTTACACCATACCTTGGTTGCTGAGGTACTAAAGGGTTGTTCTTGAAGTTCTTGAGTGGATTTAAGCTTGGAAAGGCTGTTGGAGCTCCATTCTTGAAGAGATCTTCAAAGGTAAGAAACTTACCCCTTTATTCCCCATTTTTGCACAAGCTTTTAACCTGTCTTGAATCTGTTTTTAAGCTTAGTGTATAACTGAAAAAAGTTCTATTTTTACTTGCTTTTGATCTTTGTTTAAGGTCTCTTTGAGGTTTGGGGTCGTTTACCCCGTCTTAGGCCTTGTTTGGCCTCTTTTTTGTGCTATCTTTGGTGAGCTCCGGGACCACCTTGTATTGGCCTCCTCACCACTGAAATCCAGAGGGATTTCAGTTGTGGGGATGGTGTTTTGAGGTCCTAATAAGGAGAGGGCAATCCCCTCTCCTTGTTGTCTTCAAAACTTGTCATTTTAGCCTCATGAGTGAGGACCTTAATTAAGTCCATGTTGGCCATGTCTTAGTTGGTATTTGTGGTTATTTTGCCATGCTATAGCACTGTTTTAAGTTGGTTTAGACACACCATGCATGCTTTGCATACTTGTCTTGTAATGCCATGAAATTGCCTTAACATGCATCATGATGTATCATGACTTTCTAGCATGATTTTGGCTTAGCTTTGTGAAGCTTTTATGCATGTTTTGGTGTGCTTAAGGTCTGATTTTGGTTATTTGGGTCATCCATGACTTGCTTTGTATAGCTACCATGCAATCTCCCTTGTAAGCTTTGAGTATTGGATTCTCTAGCATGCTCTACTTGCATCATTTCAGTGGCTTGGCACCATTAGTTATGTCATTTCAGTCCATATGGCGTGCTTGTATGCTTGCATTTGATACTCCTTTAGTGCTTTAAAAGGTTGATGTCTTATGCTCCATGTTTGCACCCTTGTGTATGCCATCATGTATAGGACATTTAGATGCCATCTAAGTGTGTCTTTGACCTTGTTTTGGTCTGTTTTGGGACTGTTTTGAGTCCTTTTGGCCTTTTGAGGCTTGGTTTGTATGGCCATGGCTTGAGCCCCTTGGCTAGCCTTGAGTTTTGGGTTTGGTTGCGTGCTTTGCTTGATTTGTTTAATTGGTTTGGCACCTTTTCTAACATGATTTTAGAGCTTACAATGTATGTCATTTGTCCATGTTTGTTCCTTTTAAGTGTGCTTAAAAGTTGCTTCTTTGTGCTTAAGTTTTGAACCATGTATCTATGCATGTCTGTATGTACATTTGCCTTCATGTTCTTAGCACCTTGGCCACTGTTTTGGGCCTATTTGAGAGCTGCCCAAATTGGTTTAAGACCATCCCTCACATGTTGTTGCATGCTCGCTTTGCATGTTGTCACATACTTGGCCTATTAACATGTTGTTGCATGTTTAATTGCATTTGGCACGCTTTTGCTAAGTTGCTTTGCATATTTGCATGTGTTGTCCCTCACATGTTGTTACATGTCTCACATGCTTGCATGCTTAAGTTGCATTTTGCATGCTTGTTGGCTTGCATCTTGTCATATGCTTGATATGTTGTCACATATTATCGCATGCTTGTTACATGTTTGAATTAGTAGCATGCTTGTTCACATGTTCATGTTGCATGCTCAGCTTGCATGTTTAGGTTGCATATCATTGCATGCATCTCTTGCCTCTTGAATTGATTATGATAGAGGTTGGAGGCCTTTTGTTTGTTTGGTGTGCATCTCATTTGATATCAAGATGCACAACTTAACTTCTTGGGCCATCATGCATCGAAATGCGTGATTGGTGGCCCGAGGGTTGAGTACCGTACTCCCTTGAGTCCACAACATGATGGGGAGGTTGGTTGTGCAAACATTTTTTTGAAATGCATTGCCATGCTTTGTCTGCCCTCTGCTGCTGTCAAAACAGGGTTCTGTAGGAAGATATGGTCGACCGACCATCTTCAGTGCCGATCGACCAACAATAGATGGCCGAGAGCTCAATAGATGGTCGATGACCACTTTACCATGGCCGGTGACCTTCCACAATGATCAAGGAGTGATTCTAAAGCAACTTTGGGACTTGTGCAGTCTCCAGAGACAGAAAACAGTGCAAACAGAGGCAGCTTGTGCATGGTGGTGGATTTCTGAGCGGAGCCGGGCACGCATGCATTGGACCCTCTTCCCGAGGTTGTTTTACCGCTTTATTAGCTTAGTTAATTTGCTTAGCTAGTTAAGTGGTTTGTAACTATTTAATTGGTTTGTTAGTTAGTTAGTTAAATTTGTATTATTCTTTCGGACCCTCCGAGAGAGGACAATGTTGTAATAAGCATGCGTGTGTGTGATGCATGTCTTCCAACCCCCACTTCTTCCTCCCTTTTACTTACCTGTTTTTGCTGGTTAGTATTAGGACATGTTTTGATTGGCATACTTATGATAACATGTTTGCACACATTCATTCGTATTGCATGCACTGGGCTCGGCGCATCATGCTAACTGCATTGTATTTCAATTCCAATTTGAATACATGTATCAAGTTGCATTTCACATGTCATCCATAGATTAGCCGAGCCTATTCTAGCTGCATTTTGCCTGCAATGCATTAGTCACCTTAACATGGACTTGGATCATACATTTGATTACTAACATGTTCCTTGTTTTGGCTTGGAGTACTAGGTGAGTGTTTATGCTTTAGCATCTCGCATGAGTGTGAATGTTAACATGAAAGCATGCTTGCCATGAGGTTAACTGCTTAGTTGATTTACTGCCTGAATGCCTGTGAGTGAAGGTTGGATTGCTTGAGTTGGAACAACTCGTTGAAATCCGTGTTTTAGCCTACTTGCGAGTAGCAAATTTCAAACTGTCTTTCAAACAAGCGGATATGCAATGCTTTGTTCCAAATTAGGCGATCTAGTCTATACTTTTGTGTTGTGCGCATCACATAGTAAGATTAGCTAATTAACCGGAATAAGAATGCATAATTTTTTCAAAACTAGATATCATGGTTAGTAGAGGCCGATCTTTGATCGGGTGAGCGTGGGTGCTCATAGTTGACCTTCCCCAATCGTATCCAAGTTCCCGAGCCGAGGCAACTTTGGTGATGACGGACACGTGGCCTTAGGCAACGAGTCAGGGTTTCCTAAATTCCCCCATAAAAAATATTTAGGTGGCGACTCTGTATCTTGCAAAGCAGTCCATGTTTGGCACTTCTTTCAAAAAAATCTGTTTTCAAAAATGATTTGTCGGATTTGGACTATTTGATGATTCATCGGTCTTGCATTGCACTCTACGAGATTAGATACAGGACCGTGACATTGAGTCCGAACTGTAGTAAGGCTAATGAACAAAATGGGATTCCCTCCCGGGACGTTCGGGGACGTCTACAGGCGCAAACCATAACAAACCACTCTACATCTCTGTGCAGTGTAGAGACAAATGGGTACCAGTAGTTCTTGTCGATACAGGATCCGCCATCAATGTATGTCCGTCGAGGACGGCATATGCGATCGGGTTAAAGCCCATGGACTTTGTACCTACTGCCCAGGTGATAAGGGCTTTTGACAATACTAGCAGAGAAGTGATGGGGACTGTGCAGATTCAGACCAAGGTCGGTCCAGGACAGCACGAGATTGACTTTCATGTCTTGGACGTTCCTGCAACCTTTAATCTACTCCTAGGGCGAACGTGGCTACACCAGGTAAAGGCGGTCTCTTCCACCCTGCATCAAATGTTGAAGTACCCCCACGGGAAAGGGGTGGCCATTGTTTTCAAAAATTCATCAATCCATCCGCCGCCAGAAGTGTCTACACCGGTTTTGGAAATCGAGCATGGCATGGAGGATGTGTTCGTATCAGGATTTACCCTAGCCGAGGCCTGGGTCATACCGAACATTTTGGCTGTTGATGAGGGGTTGTATGTCAGTGCACAGTCTGTATACCTCATGAACAAGCTCCAGCATATCCCTGGGATGGGATTAGGAAAGAGTGGCCGGAAATGCATTGCAGTATCGGCCAAAGTGCCGCATAACCCGCATACCTTTGGATTGGGTTATCTACCCACCAAAGAGGACTGGGTAAGAAAGGGCAAAGAAATGGCTGGGAGAGCCAGATTCAAGCAGGCCGGGAGGCATTTTGAGTTGATGCATCGGCCTATCTAGGGCACCCTAAACGGATGCTTCATCCGGGAGGGGGAAGACTTTCCATTCCGCGGCTTCCCAGAGCCATGGTTGAATGCCGAGAAGAGACGCCTACCGAGTTTTGAGATCTTCTTCGACTTACAGTTGTCCGGGGATGATGTTGCCGAGGAGCAGACAGACCCATCTGCTGGGGTTGAGCAGTGTAAGGAAGTGGATTCTGAGAGCACCGAGATTAAAATGGGGGTAGCACTAGCTTGTCTACTATCAGATCCTCCGATCGTACATGAGTGCTTGGGGGATGACCTCTCAGTGTCTATGATTGGGAATGAAACGGTTGCGAGCCTATCTTCAAGTATTCTGGATGCGTCCATCGCACCCTCCCTAGTATGGCAGTATGAGGAGGGATTCTTATTGAGCAGCACTGGGTCAGGTAGTGAGCCGAAATCTGATTCCACCGAGTCTTGTGAGTCGGAATCAGGTTCCAGCTTGTCTGAGTTTGAGTCCGGTATTCCTGGGAGTGATAACCTAGATGCCACAGTCCTGTCTAGGTCGTCTTTTTCTTTTTCCTTTGAGTCCGTTGTAACAGAGGAATCAGGCGACTTGTGGCTTTTGAGTATTTTTCTGTGCCTTTGATTTATTGCATTAATTCAGACTTTCAAAATTTCGATGAAAACGACGAGGAAGAAATTCCTCCAGTTTTGAAATATTTGCTAGAACAAAAGCAGGAGAGGTTTGTAAAACCGCTGGTTGATGAAATCACCCAAATTAATGTTGGTACTGAGAAGGACCTGTTGCTGGTCTAGATCGGGTCCACGTTGTCTTCGAAGGAGCGCAAGCGCTTAGTCACTTTATTAAAAGATTTCAAAGATGTTTTCGCGTGGTCCTACGAAGACATGCCTGGAATCGATCATGAGATTGTACAGCACCAGATCCCTCTTGACTCAGAGGCCCGACCCGTTAAACAGAAACTCGGAAGGATCCGCCTGGACTGGGCTCTCAAGATTAAAGAAGAGGTCACCAAGCAAATTGACGCAGGGTTCCTGCTGGTATCTGAGTACCCAACTTGGCTAGCCAACATAGTTCCGGTGCCAAAGAAGGATGGCAGGATTCAGGTATGTGTGGATTTTAGGGATCTGAACAAAGCCAGTCCGAAGGACGACTTTCCTCGGCTGCATATCGATGAGTTGGTGGACTTCACTGCGGGGCATGCATTGCTTTCGTTCATGGATGGCTTTTCAAGCTACAACCAAATCATGATGGCACCTGAAGATCGGGAGAAGACTGCTTTTACCACCCCATGGGGGACCTATTGTTACAGAGTGATGTCGTTTGGGCTGAAGAATGCTAGAGCTACATATCAACGGGCCGCGACCACGATATTGCATGACATGATCTACAAAGAGGTTGAGGTGTACATGGATGACATGATTGTCAAATCCAAAGAAAGAGAGGGCCACTACACCACCTTGCAAAAGTTCTTTCAATGGATCAGAGAGTTCTGGTTGCGGCTGAATCCTCAGAAATGTACGTTTGGTGTTATAGTAGGGAAAATGCTGGGGTTCTTGATTACACAGAGAGGTATCGAAGTCGACCCTTCCAAAATCAAGGCCATCTTAGAAATGCCACCACCGAGGACTGAAAAGGAGGTGCGAGGCTTTCTGGGTAAAGTGCAATTCATAAGACGGTTTATTTCTAAATTAACCTTGACTTGTGAACCACTCTTTGGTCTCCTGAAGAAAGGAATGAAGTTCCAATGGGACGGCCGATGCCAAGCTGCTTTTGAATAGATCAAGCAATACTTACAGAACCCACCCGTGTTGTCACCGCCTGAGCCGGAGAAACCGTTGATTTTGTACCTTTCAGTAACTAAAACTACAATGGGTTGCATGCTTGCACAGGAGTCTGAGGACAAAGTGGAGAGAGCTATCTACTACCTGAGCAAGAAGATGCTAGATTACGAGACCCGTTACACTCCGCTAAAAAAGGCTTGCTTAGCCTTGGTATGGGCTACCAGGAAGCTGCGGCACTACCTGTTAGCTCACTCTGTAATGTTGGTTTCAAGATTAGATCCCATCAAATATCTCTTCGAGAAACCGGCACTTACAGGTAGACTAGCTCATTGGTTGCTTCTGCTTTCTAAATTCGAACTGAAGGGGATGAAGCAGTTGAGCACCTATTCCCAGACGAAGGCCATTCTGCATATCGAAGAAGAGTTTTGGATGATGTACTTTGACGGAGCGTCAAACCAATACGGGTATGGGATAGGGGTGTTGCTAATAGCGCTCGACAATTCCCGCATACCCCTAGCATTCAAACTCCGGTTCAAAGTCTCGAATAACGAAGCAGAGTATGAGGCATGTATTGCTGGTTTAGAAGCAGCCCTAGAACTAGGGGCAAAACGGTTGGACGTCATCGGGGACTCGAACCTTGTTTTATCTCAAGCTAAAGGAGATTGGAAAGTTAAAGAAGAAAAGATAAGAGCCTACCACCAGACCTTGGACTTGCTAATTCCTCGGTTTAAGAAGCTGAACTTCGCTCATCTACTAAGCGAGAACAACAGGTTCGCAGATTCACTAGCAACTCTATCTTCTATGATAGACATCCCTTTTGGAGTTCGGATGCGTCCGATCATCATTGACCAGAAATTTGTGCCAACCTACGAGTTGATTGCTGCCATAGATGAAGTTTAAGATGAGAACCCCTGGTATTACGATGTTTGGAACTTCTTGGAAAAGGAGGTGTATCTACCAGGGGCAAATGCCAAAGATAATAGGGCAATTATAAGAATGGCCGCTGAGTTCATCATCTGCGGAGGTAAACTGTACAAGAGAGGTCATCTCGGGATGCATAAGCTGTGTGTTGATGCTGAAGGATCGAAGCGCCTAATGGAAGCCATCCATGGAGGAGAGTGTGGAGCGCACATGAACGGGGTGATGCTAGCCCGGAAGATCCTTAGGCAGGGTTGTTACTGGTCCACCATGGAGGAGGATTGTATTGGTTTTGTCCAGTGATGCCACATATGTCAGATCCATGTAAACTGCATGAATATTCCACCGTCGCAGCTGTACAATATGACTTTGCCATGGCCATTTTCAGTCTAGGGGATTGACGTGATCGGGGCTGTCACTCCAAAAGGGTCCAATGGGCATGAGTTCATTCTGGTCGCGATAGACTATTTCACAAAGTGGGTTGAGGCCCAATCTTATGCAGTGTTGAAGGCATCGCATGTTGCGAAGTTCATCAGGAACAACATCATCTGTCGCTATGGGGTCCCGAACGAGATCATTTCTGATAATGGTTCCCACTTCAAGAAGGAAGTGATCGACTTGTTGGAAAAATACAACATGGCCTTTCACAAATCATCCACATATTGACCGCAGACTAATAGAGCAGTTGAGGCCGCCAATAAGAACATCAAGCACATTTTGCAGAAGATGGTGGAAACCTACCGGGACTGGCCAGATAAGTTGCCATTTGCTCTGTGGGGCTACCGGACTTCAATTAGAACTTCTACTGGGGCGATTCCGTATTCATTGGTCTATGGGATGGAAGTCGTTCTACCTATTGAAGTTGAGGTTCCGTCATTGCGAGTATTGGCTGAGTGTCAGATAGCTGAGGCAGATTGGCAGCAGAGCAGATTCGAAGAACTTATGCTGTTTGACGAGAGGAGGCTGAAAGCACTGTATCATATTCAAGGTTATCAACGCAGAATTGCTAGGGCTTTCAACAAGAAGGTTAAGTCCAGGAATTTGAAAGAAGGAGATTTGGTGCTCAAAGACAACCGAGCTCCCATCCACGACCCTAGGGGCAAGTTCAGACCTAAATGGACTGGTCCTTACATCATCAAGTCTATCTGGTCAGGTGGAGCTGTGGTTCTAATGGACCTAGATAGCCTAGATTTCTCCCAACCGATCAACATGGACAAGTTGAAGAAATACTACCCCTGAGAGGCTCGCTAGGCTGAAAACTCGAAAAGGCGACCTAGGCAAAAGTTAGAGCATGAAAAATTTGAAATTATAAAAACTGAGCTCGCAAGGCTGAAAACCCGCAAAGGGCGGCCTTGGAAAAAGTTAGAGCACAAAAGAAGAAGTTAATACCCGGGTGTACCTTAACCCCGAACTACGTAAGGCTTCATTCCCGTCTTTGGGATACGTAGGCAACTTCATCCTGAAGTCCAGCCATAATCACTTCCCCGATCAACTTTGTCCATTTGATCATCTCGGTCATCTTTGTCTATTCAGCATTCAAGAGTTCGGTTGTGATCTCCGGTGTAGTGCTATTCAGACTAGGGGCAACTTTCCAGTTGCTGGGATCCGGGGTTGTGCATCTCAGTGACAGATCTCAAGCGTGTCCAGTTCTGATCCATATCGAAAATGGTTTTGACAAGTTTTAATAAAAGTTGATTTTGCTCAAATTAATCTTTTTACAACCTAGACCATTTCTGGACCAAACGGAAAATTTTCGTGTTACCCATAACCTTCATTTCATTGATTTCAATACAGAGTTCTCCTGCTCTTAATACAAAATTGAAGTTGCTTTTCATTACATGATAAAGAAAACTTGAAAGTTCTGATTAAAGCAAATAAATTCGGGCATAGTCAGGTGTTCCCGCGTCCTCTCCCAGAGCTGGTCAACCTCTGATGCCAAGCTAGGCCCGATCTGTGCCTCTTCATTGAGCCAATCTAAGCACTCATCAGAGAGGGTGTAGCTGCAAGTAAGAGCGGGGGCCAGAAGCTCTCTCGTCCCCCATGCTGCGGCATATCGAGCTAGCTGCGTGCCTCGGACCGGAAATGTAGCGGGGTACTCAATCCCCTCTTCTGGGCAAGTCTGATCATGTCTGAACTGGCGCCGAAACCGAACCGGAACGAAAAGTAAAACATCCAGTGTGTCAGGCCAATCAACTGGATCCCGGGCTGACGGGTCATGCTATAGCTCATTGCCGGTAAATTGAGCCAAGGGCAGCGCCAAGCAATGCGATCTGCGAACAAATTGCACATCCAGTTGTACCACCATTCTTCATCCGGAGCATCAACTAGACGTCACCGGGAGAAATAGCTGCGAGTTGAATATACCGGACACGAGTCCACAACTCTCAACTTGTCCATCAACCACACCTAGGGATGGATGAAAAATGAGAGAATAAAAGAAGAGAGATGTACGTTGAGAGAAAAAGTGAACAGAAGGTTTTGAGAGAAAAATCGAGCCTGAGGGCCGAGTGATGTGAGCAATATATGTGAGATGGGGTGAAAAAAATTACCTGCAATAGTAGTGGACTCCCTGCAAACCTAGCCGTCTCCCGACGATGAAAAGCGTCTAAGCCCATCAATATCTCGGCCAATGTCATGGCGATACTGCTTTTGCCCTCTTTCAAGCCCTCGACGACCTTAATCAAACGAGTGCTAAACCCGCCGAGCCCGGGGCTAGTAAGAAATGAGATAGCATGCATAAACAGAGCGCATGTCGTCGATAACCCTGCCAATGATGGTCGCCGTGGTCACCAGCATCAGAAAACCAACAAACGAAGCTCGGAATGTCCAGCTTTTCGTCATGAATCAATGACCGAGCGTCGTGCAAAGTAAGGCCGCACATCCGTCCTAGAGCTTAGACGTGGCCGAACCGGAGTTAAGGCAAGATTTCTTCATTACGCTCGGATTCCATTAAAGCTTGGAAATCCTCGTAAGTAGGACACATCTCTTGATCGCAAAAGCTAAAAACGTGTTACCGGATTCCAAAATCTTGCCGCGGCATAGAGGAACGCAAAACGCAGCGGGGTGCGACCCAGCGTGAATAGTACATTTATGCCGAAACCTCGGAAATTCAGCCTTTCCGAGCCATCCAAGTTGGCAATCCAAGTTGTGAGATTTTGGGCAAGAAACTCTTCCGTTTGGTGCAAATCAGTGTTGAAATGAGGAAAACTATGAATCTGGGGCTTTTATAGAAGATAAGGTGTTGAGTGGAAGACAGGTGTTAACATTCTGGAGGTGCTTGCCATTTTTGGCCGATCGGCCAAAAATAGTGCCGACCGACCATCCTTTTTGGCCGATCGGCTAAAAATTTTGGCCGATGGCCATTTCTTGTGGCCGGTGGCCTTTCCCTTTGGCCGATGGCCTTCCTTCTTGTTCCTTGAGCTGTTTATGTATTGAATATGCTGAGAATTTGTGACTGGCACCACTTCCAATGCCTTATGGTGATGATTTTGCAAAGTCACGCCTGCGTTACTTCAATTTGTTTATCGAGTTGTATTTCACATTCTTTAAGTCTTTGCTTTGCTTATCGAGTTGTATTTACACTTGGTTAGCTTATCGAGTTCTTTGTTTTGATTATCGAGTTGTTTTTGTCGTTAGTCGGTTCACTACCTGATTATTACGATGCAAGTGCTTAATTTTCAAACAAAAGTTCAATCTCATTTACATTATTATGTAATGCGATGCGATGCGATGCATAGAATGTACAAGTGCAACACTTTTTGAACAAAATAGCTATTTCATTTCTATCATGTTTTTTGAAAAAAGTACATAATTTTGAGGAAAGTAAAATCTTCCTGAGGCAGTACAATGTGCTCAAACTACCAGTAAAAAGAAAAGTAAAGCAAAAAAAAAAAAAAAAAATAGGAGAAAAACAACAAAATGTCTAAACAGAGCAAGAAAAGAAAAAGTAGCAGAATGTCTGGATCAATATCGATGGCCTCAGGTGTGGGAGTCACTCCCGATCCACTTCCTGGATGAGGGTCCAGGGTCACCACCACCATCTCCATAGTCAGAATCTGAGCTATCTCCAGCCTCACCCTAGGACGCCGCCGCCTCCTCATCAGAATCATCGGGGAAGGGCTCTCGTAAACTGCTCTCAGCACGGTGTGCCTGTGTCTGCCTCGGCTGTGCATAGTCATCCTCTGCCTGACTCCCCCTCTTCCTCGGGCAAGTACGGGTGGTCCAGCTGGAGCACCTCCCGAGGCCAGAATCTGGAATGGGGCCTAAAAAGGACAAATGGCAAATGCATCAGTTATGCTATGCAAAGCGGAGTATGAATACCGAATACAGTGTATGAGTACAGTGTATGAATGCTGTGAGCACTGTATCAGTACAGAATGCAGTGTATGAGTACAGTGTATGAATGTCGTGAGCAACGCTGTGAGCAGTATGTGGGTTACCGTGTATCAGTGCCACGAGTGTTGTGTATCAAGTGCCGTGTTGATAGTGTGTTGCATCAGATTATGTATGAAACAGATTATGCAGAGTTTGAGATTATGGTTGAAAGAACTTACCGGGATACCATAGATGGTCAACAGGTCGATGCTCCACTGCAGCATCCCCATCACAGAGGCAGTCAATTCCAGAGACTGCCGAGTATACTCCACGGAAGCTTGCAAAAGGGTTAAAAACATTAGTATTCTGCGGAATATCAAGAGAAATGAAATGAAATGGCTGTACACAATGCAAAGTGTAGTAGTACATACCGGGGTCAAGCCATAGACTCCGACAAGCTCATGATCAGCCGGAGGAGGAGCGATGGGTATCTGGTAAGACTTCCCACCCTATCCTCGGCACGTCATCGTCGTAGGCAGCTCTGGCCATCCAGCTCCCTACCCTCTCCTGGACCCACTCTTACTACGGGCCTGAGCCGCCCTCGATGCTCCTGCTCCTGCTCCTGCTCCTGCTCTTACTACGAGCGCTACAGGTCTCTCCCTCTCAGCTCGGCGAGCACCAGTCAGAGGCCGCATGAGATAAGTCTGAATGAACTCAGCGTAATCGCCCTCGTCTCTAAAGCGCTCATAGCGCCAGCCAATCGTGCAGTCTATCATCTCCTCTAAGGTGTACCTATCAGTGTGCCTCATGTGGGTAGGAGGGGTGCTGGAGCTGTCTGCTCTGGCACGCCTAAGGTCTACTGCAGGAAGCGCTCCCCAAAGTACCAAGGGCGACAGACTGGGCCCTCCAGCAGAATCTGAAATTGGGCAAAGCGAAGCTTAAATAAACTGTAATGTTTGACATACCTCAGCTGCGGTAATGGTGTCAAAGTAGCGGCAGAAGAACATGAAGGACTCCCGTGGCCTTCGCTCGCATCTCACATCGAAGCGGTGAGAAAATGGAACACCGAGGGGGATCTCCTCATCCAGCACTGGGGCAAGCCTAGGGAAGTAGGCATACACCCACAACTATCTAGTGTAACAGAGCAGATATGAGTATGCTTATCAGATAAAGTAGTATACAGATAAAGCAGAGTGCAGTATGTGCAGTGTGTGCAGTGTACAACAATTATAAAGCAGATTGCGTGCGCGCAGTATGTGTGATGTACAGATAATGAAAAGCAGAATTGAAAAGACAGAAAAGGAAACGTGTACCTCCCAAGCTCGCCAGTAGCCTCCAAGTAACTGCCTGTTGCGGCGGGAGGATGAGCTCATATATCCGTAAAAGGTGGCCAAGCCCGCGCCACCCCAGTCGTAGCCGCGGATCCGCGTCACATCCACAAGTGCACTCAGTAAATAAAGGGTAACAGTATTCGCCCTGTCAGCAAAGAGCGTGGTCCCCAGCAGGAACATGATAAAGCCACGAGCATACTGCTCTTCCTCCTCCCGAGTAGTAGGCACCTGGATCCAGAAGTGATCCTCAAACCATGAGTACCTCACAAACCCTGGCCGGGCAAGAGGTGGCTGAGTGCCAAGCAAGTATAGCTGAACGGCGTCCCACTCATCCATATCCGTATCAAAGGGGATCGGATCACTCCCTACTCCGATGTCGGTGAGCATCGAGAAGTCAAAGGGAGTCATAGTCATCTCTCCGGTGGCAGAAAAGTTGAAGGAGTCGGTGGTGTCCCACCATCTCTCCACCAAAGCAGCAAGAAGGGGCCTGCTCGCAGTGAGGCGCGAGAGTCCCATGCAGAAGGTCCTAAAGCCGGCCTGGTCAACAATATGGCGAACCGCATCGGGTAGCTCCATATACCATCCTCGAGCAACGATATTCCCATACCCTCGGAAGGCATGGGAATCCCCCTGTATTCAAAGACAAACAGATGCAAAGCAGTGTCAGATGTACAGTGTTCAAATGCCTTTAGAATTGGGAAAAATACAGTGTGGGTGCATATGTTCGAGTTTACACAGATATTGGGTGGGCTAAGCATACGATGTAATAGTCTGGTTGGGTTATTCAGTTGAAAATACAGTGCGGGTGCATGTGTTTGGGTGAGCTTAGAATTGATGAAAATGCAGTGCGAGTGCCTGTGTTCAGATTTAAACAGATATCAGGTGTGGGTATGCTCACAATGAACTACAGCATGTGATGTATTAGTGTGTCTGAGTTAAACAGTTAAAGAACAGAATTGACTATCGCAGTTATATGTTCTACATTGCAGAAAATGAAACAGAGGAAGAATATACCTCAGCGGCGCCGTAAGACAGATGTGACTCTAGCTCGTGCAACAAAAGCTCCAGTGGCGCGCCCCGCGCATAGCTCCTGAAGTGGCAGATGCCATCGGGAGGCAACATGTGTATTGCCGACTTGTAAGTCGCCGAATCGAACGGCCGGATGCGAAGAGGTAGGAGCTCGACCTCAGGGTCCACGTCCATCTCCAGGGGAGTCCCACCATGTGGTATGTCATCTGCCATCTCAAAAGGAGCGTGAAAATAGCCGAGAATGTAAAAAACGGGCAAGAATGTGAAAGGTCAACCCAAAAGTCAACCCCGAGAGGATGAAAAATGGGAGAAAATGTCGGAGTGTGGAAAAGGCACGAAAACCAAGTAAACTCGGGGGGGGAAACGAACCCCAAGTAGTGGAAACCAAGAAAGAAACACCGAAAACTGAGTTTTGTTCGGTTTAAAGTGTGTGAAACGGGAAGGGTTTCGCAAATCGAACAACGAAAAGGGCTCAAAAACAAGAGAAAAACGAGGATCAAAGGCGGGAAAATCACCTAGAGAGAAGGAGGAAAGATTTTCGAGCTAGGGTAAAGTGAAAATATAAGGTTTAGAACCTTATATTTAAAGACCCATGGCCAAAGGACAAAATTGCCCCAAAACTGCCATTTTTGGCCAGTCGGCCAAAATGTTAGCCGATCAGCTAAATATTTGGCCGATGAGCTCATTTTGTGGCCGATGGGTGGCCGATGGACTCCCCTTGTGGTCGATGCACATTCCACACCCTTGTTTGGGTCAGAAATGTTGTTTGGGACCTTCATTTTTCAAGACAGTGCAAGAAAGTAGACTTTGAAGCTCAACCGGCCTTCGTGTTGACTTCGAATCGTGCCTTCCGTGTGCGATGCTCGGTACGTGCAAGGTGTATCCTTTTTCGTATCCTTTTGTATCTTGCGAGATTCAGAAACTGTTTTAAATGCGTTGCATTACAATGTTTTGTCTTGTTTATGATAATCGTGCATCTCTCGCATTGTTGTGCACGTACTACATGCGTTGTCACGCACACCATTCTTGCATTGTTATGCACTGTTCACTTACATTGTTATGCACTGTTCATATGCATTGTAGCGCACATCATCACTTGCATTGTTATGCACTTTTCACTTACATCGTTATGAACTTTTCACCCGTGTTGCTACGCGTCTTTCAACTTGCATTGCTATACATATTGGAATTGTATCTTGACGTGACGTTGGATACGTGTTGTTACTATATTGTAGCTGTCAAGTTTCTTTCTTATGCAGGGCACGATATTATATGTACGGTTCATTTGAGGCTGGTGCAACCAGACAGCACTGTATGTGCAGTTTATTCAGAGGAATTCCAGGTAAGACCCTTCCTGTCCTTTGAGTTCGTTTTGTTTCAGTTAGAAACACCCCGGCGCGCTCGATGTGATTTGTTGAATGTTTTTCCTCCATTCTCTTGCGTGTGATACACTAAGAATTGCCTCCCTTCTCTTGCGTGTGATATGCTGATAATTGCCTCCCTTCTCTTGCGTGTGAAACGCTGAGAATTGTTGTTCCTTTCTTCTCTTGCGTGTGATACGCTGAGAATTGCCTCCCTTCTCTTGCGTGTGATATGCTGAGAATTGTTGTTCCTTTCTTCTCTTGCGTATGATACACTAAGAATTGCCTTCCCTTCTCTTGCGTGTGATACGCTGAGAATTGCCTTCCTTCTCTTGCGTGTGATACACTGAGAATTGTTGTTCCTTTCTTCTCTTGCATATGATACACTGAGAATTGCCTTCCCTTCTCTTGCATGTGATACGCTGAGAATTTCCTCCCTTCTCTTGTGTGTGATACGCTGAGAATTGCTCCCCTTCTCTTGCGTGTGATACGCTGAGAATTGCTCCCCTTTTCTTGCGTGTGATACACTGAGAATTGCCTCCCTTTTCTTGTGTGTGATACGCTGAGAATTGCCTTCCCTTCTCTTGCGTGTAATACGCTGAGAATTGCTCTTTCTTTCTCTTGCGTGTGATATGCTGAGAATTGCTTTCCTTCTCTTGTGTGTAATACGCTGAGAATTGCCTCCCTTCTCTTGCGTGTGATTCGTTGAGAATTGTTGTTCCTTTCTTCTCTTGCGTGTGATACGTTGAGAATTGCCTCCCTTCTCTTGCGTGTGATACGCCGAGAATTGCCTTCCCTTCTCTTGCGTGTAATACGTTGAGAATTGCTCTTTTCTTCTCTTGCGTGTGATACGCTGAGAATTGCTTTCCTTCTCTTGCGTGTATTATGTTGAGAATTGCTCCTTTCTTCTCTTGCGTGTGATACGCTGAGAATTACCTCCCTTCTCTTGCGTGTGATACGTCGAGAATTGCTCTTCCCTTCTCTTGCGTGTGCTACGTTGAGAAATGTTGTGTTAGAGACTCCAGGTTCCCTCGGTAGTCGCTTTTAGACTTCTCCGCGTGAGACGCAGCGAGAATTGTATAATTCTCTTACGTCCTTTCTGCATATAATGTAGTTTGATTCTTATTCGCTTGCTTGAATCGTTGCATGTTATGTTTCATTACAGCTCTCTTTGCATGATCATAAGTTATGTTTAGCATCGTGCATGTTCCTTGCATCTTGCCCCTGCCTTCGGGCACAAATCTTTGCTTCTTGTATGCATGTCTAAGTCTTCGGCCTTGTCAAAAATGGGTCGTCTCTGGGCTTTGACATTCACTCCCGTCATCTTTATGACTTTCAAGTTCTGTCAAAGAGGGGCAACTGTAGACACCCTATTTTTGACCGTCCTCAAGACTTGGACGTCATCGTTTGAACACTCTATGATCATCCATGTTCGTGTTCGCTTTGAGTTCTCGGAGGCCTCGGTCATGCGCCTTGCCTCAAGATCTCTCAACTTGACGGTTTTGTGCTTGGTTGTGGACCAAACACCTGTGTTTTTGCTTATGAGGGAAGATGGTGGCTTGTTGGCCACCCCCACACCCCATCGGCTATGGCATGATGCCATCGGCCTTGTTTCCTTGCCATTGGTCATAAGTATTGGCCGGTCGGCATTATTTTTGCTCGGTCGGCCCCTTTGTTGGTCGATCGGCCATATTTTCTGGCCGAGCCCTGTTCATCTACTTTTTGCAGATGTTTTATGCCAGCTGCCACAGCTGGCATCCATAATTAACTCCCTCTATACACGTGTATGGAGGGATTTGTCCCCTGCCTTAGCTTGCTGAGGAAGCTTAGAATTTGGACTTCTAGAAGAGGGGAGGCCCTCCTCCCTTCTCAGAGGTTTTGAAATTTAGGGTTAAGGAAGTTGTATCTATCTATCTCTATATCTCCCTCTCTTTACATTTGTGTGTGTATTTGTGCTTAAAAGTGTGATTTTGTCTTACTATTGCACACAAACACCTAGCATTACACCTTCCCTTTGTGGCTGAGGTACTAGGGAGTTGGTTTTGGTGTTCTTGGGTGGGTTTGAACTCAAAAAACTTGCTGGAGCTTTGTTCTTGAAGAGGTTCTACAAGGGTGAGTTCCTTGCTTTAGATACCCCATTCTTGTTTAAGCTTTTAGCTCTTCTTGCTTATTGTTTTAAGCTTAGATTATAACTGATAAAAGTTTTGATTTTTAGTGCTTAAGACCTTTGTTTAAGGTCGTTTTTGTGTTTGGGGTTGTTTACCCCCTCTTAGGCCTTGTTTGGCCTTGTTCTTGTGCTTTTTTTTTTAAGCTTTGAGATCACCTTGTTTTGGCCTTCTCACCATTGAAATCCAGAGGGATTTCAGTGGTGGGGATGGTGTTTTGAGGTCTTAAATAGGAGAGAGTCATCCCCTCTCCTTGTTATCTTGAATGCTTGCATAAATGGCTTATGTAGGTAGCATGTATGCTTAGCTTGTTTTAGCTTCATTTCAGCATGTATTAGGCTTTGTTTTGCCATAATACACCTCTGTTTTGAGTTGGCTTGATGGCCTCTTATATGCTCTATATACTTGTCTTGCAATCCCCTCATTTGCCTTAATATGCATCATGCTGTAACATGTTATTCTGGCATGATTTTGGCTCAACTCCATAAAGCTTTTAGCCTTGTTTTAACATGCTAAAGCTCTGTTTTGCATTGTTTTGAACATATATGCCATGCTTTGTATAGCTACCATGCATTTTAGCTTGTTAGCTTTGAGAGTCCAAGTCACTAGCATGCTTTACTTGGGCCATTTCAGTGATTCGGTATCACTTTTTTATGTTATTTCAGTCCATGTTTCATGCTTGAACACTTGCATTCATCACTCCTTTAATGGTTTAAAGAGTTGATGTTTTATGCCTCTTGAATGGATCATTGTATATGCTTCCATGCTTAGGTCATTTGGATGCCATCTAAGTGGGTTTTTGATCTTGTTAGGACCTGCCTTGGGACTGTTTTAGGTCCCCTTGGCCTTTTGGGGCTTGCTTTGCATAGCCATGGTTTGAGCCCTTTGACTAGCTTCAAGCTTTAAACTTTCTTGCACGCTTTACTAGTGTAGTTTAGTTGGTTTGGCACCTTCCAATGCATGATTTTAGAGCTTAACATGTTTGTCACATGTCCAAATTTATCTCTTTTAAGTGTGCTTAAGAGTTATCCTTTCATGCCTTAGTCTTTAGGCCAATTAGCATGTATGTTTGTATATGCTTTTGTCCTTCATTTCTTAGCATTTTGGCCACTGATTTTGGCATGGTTGAGGCCTATCCATTTTCAGTATAAGTCCATTGGGTATGTAGTTTGCATGTTGTAGCATGCTTATCGCATTATATGTTTGCATGCTTAGGTTTCATTGCATTGTGTATGTTTGGCACATTACATGTTTGTATGTTTAGGTTGCATGTCTATTACATATTAGTTGCTTTGCATGACATTAATGCATACTTGGCGAATGCTTGGGTTGTTTGCATGTTTGCTCGCATACTTGCATTGCATTGGGTTTGTTTGCATGCCATTAGTCTTGTTGCATTGTACCTAGCATACATGCATTGTATTGTGTTTGGTTTGGGGTGTCAAACCAAACACGAGGACCGAGGGACGTTCGTACTTGAAGTGACGAAACGTGCCTCAATCCTCGGTCGCCGACACTCTTGATCCAACATGATAGAGTTCTAGGCATTCATACGTTTTGCGCATTCATTCCACATTGATTTGCACACTTGGCTCCTTTGGCCATCATGCATTGAAATGCGCGATTGATGGTCTGAGGGTCGAGAACCATACTCCCTTGAGTTCATGACATGATAGGGAGGATGGTTTGTGCACACATTGCCTTGAAAATGCATTGCCATGCTCTGTTTGTCCTCTGTTGCAGCAAAACAGCATTCTACAGAAAGATATGGCCGGTCGGCCATCTTTAGTGCCGATCGACTAAACATTGTTGGCCGAGAGCCCCACTTTTGGTCGATGACCAGTTATCCTTGGCCGATAGCCTTGTCCTTTGGCCGATGGCCTCTCAGCATGCCCATAAGGTGGTCCAGAAGAGTCACAGAAGTTGGCACAGTTTTTAGAGGTACAGAGCAGTGCAAACAGAGGCAACATGTAGCATGGCGGTGGATTTCCGAGAAAAGCCGTCCGAGCATGCATTCATCCCTCGTCTCGAGGCCATTTCAGTGTTTTAATAACTTAGAATAGTTATTTATTTCGATTTGGTTGTGTAATTAATTAATTAGCTTGTTAGTTAGTTAATTAGATGATTTGTATTATTCTTTCGGTCCCTCCGTCGAGAGGGCGCAATTATGTAATAAGCGTGTGTATGTGTAATGCATGTCTTCCAACTCCCATTTCTTTATCCCTTTTACTTAACCGCTTACGATGGTTAGTTTTAGGGCATATTTTATTTAGCATACCTTATGCTTGTATGTCTGCACCATTCATCTGTATTGCATGCACTGGGCTTGGCGCATCATACAAACTGCATTGTATTTCAATTCCTAGTTGAATACATGTATCGAATTGTCGCATCTCATATGCTATCTTAGAATAGCCGAGCCTATTTCTAGTTGCATTTTGCATGCGTTGCATTAGCCATTTTAACATGAACTAGGATCATGCATGATTTCTAATTAGTTTGTTGTTTTGGCTCGGAGTACACTGTGAGTGTTTATGCTTTAGCATCTTGCATGCGTGTGATTGTTAACATGACAGCATGCTTGCCATGAGGCTAATTGCTTATGTGATATAACTGCTTGAATGCCTGTGGGTGAAGGTTAGATTACTTGAATTGGAACGATTCATTGAAATCCATATTTTAGCCTACTTGCGAGTAGCAAACTTCAAATCATTTTCCAAACAAACGGATATGCGATACTTTGTTCCAAATTAGGCGATCTAGTCTATACTTGTGTCTTGTGTGCATCACATAGTAATTCTAGCTAATTAACCGAAATAAGAACGCATGTGTTTTCAAAAACAAGATATCATGTTTAGTAGTGGCCGATCTTTTGATCGGGCGAGCGGGGGTGCTCATAGATGACCTTTCCCAATCGTACCCAAGTTCCCGAGCCGAGGCAACTTTGGTGATGACAGGCACGTGGCCTTAGGCAACGAGTCAAGGTTTCCTAAATTCCCCCAAAATAAAATATTTAGGTGGCGACTCTGTATCTGGCAAAGCAGTCCATGTTTGGCACTTCTTTCTTAAAAATCAGTTTTCCAAAACGATTTGCCGGATTTGGACTCTTTGGTGATTTATCGGTCCCGCATTGCACTTTGCAGGATTAGATTTAGAACCGTGACATTTGAGTCCGAACTGTAGTAGCATGAGGCCCACGGGCGCGTCTACAGATGGGAGTGAATGTGAAAGCCCAAAGACGACCCATTTTTGACAAGGCTGAAGACTTAGACAAACATGCAAGATAATAAAGAGATACGCTCGCAGGCTGGGGCAAGATGCAAATGATATGCATAAAGCCGAACATAACTTATGATCATGCAAAGAAAGCTGTAACAAAGCAAATATACGCAATAAATGCAACAGTTTTAAGCAAGCGAATACAAAACAAACTACATTGCATGCAGGAAGGATGTAAGAGAATTATACAATTCTCGCTACGTCTCACGCGGAGAATACAATACCGTCCGGTTCGTTTGGTCGCGCCAGCTCCAAATGAACCGTACATACAATATCGTGCCTGCAAAAGAAAGAAACTCAACAGGTACAATATCGTTAGAAACATGCATAGCAATGCAAGTGAAAAGTGTGTGACAATGCAAGTGAAAGGGTGCATGACAATGCAACCTAAGTGTGATGCATAACAATGTAATGCACTAACAAGTGCAAGTAAAGTGCGCAAGATAGCGCGATGCGCAAAATAGCGCGAATGAAATGAGATGCAATGCACAAAACAGTGCAATGTGCAAGATAGCGCGATGCGCAAAATAGCATGAATGATATGAGATGCAATGCACAAAACAGTGCGATACGCAAGATAGCGCGATGCGCAAAATAGCGCGAATGAAATGAGATGCAATGCACAAAACAGTGCGATGCGCAAAATAGCGCGAATGAAATGAGATGCAATGCATAAAACAGTGCGATGCGCAAGATAGCGCGATACGCAAAATAGCGTGACTGATATGTAATGCACAAAACAGTGCGATTGAGGTGCGCAAGATAGCGCGAATGATGCAATGCACAAAATAGTGCGATGCGCAAGATAGCACGATACGCAAAATAGCGTGAATGATATGCAATGCACAAAACAGTGCGATTGAGGTGCGCAAGATACCACAAATGATGCAATGCACAAAACAGTGCGATGCGCAAGATAGCGTGATGCGCAAAATAGCGCGAATGATATGCAATGCACAAAATAGTGCGATTGAGGTGCGCAAGATAGCGCGAATGATGCAATGCACAAAACAGTATGATGCGCAAAATAGCGCGAATGATATGTAATGCACAAAACAGTGCGATTGAGGTGCGCAAGATAACGCGAATAATGCAAGTAATGGTCACAGCGCAAAATAGCGTGAGAAAATTGAACAATAGATACAAAGGGGGATGTATTCCAACCATACTGGAATGAAAAGAGAGGGAAAAACAAATCTCAAAACAACCAATCACGAGCGTGCTCAACGCAGCTTGAGACAAATTCCAAACACGTTGAAATCGTGTGAGGAAGAACCAAACTCTAACCACGCTGAAATCGTGAGAAGAGGTCAACAAAATTCCAAACACGCTGAAATCGTATGAGGAAGAACCAAACTCTAACCACACTGAAATCGTGAGAAGAGGTCAACAAATTCCAAACACGCTGAAATCATGTGAGGAAGAACCAAACTCTAACCATGCAGAAATCGTGAGAAGAGGTCAACAAAATTCCAAACACGCTGAAATTGTGTGAGGAAAGAAACAAAAACAAGCAATCAGGCGCGTACACGACGAATCCTGAGAAGGCCTTAGAGGACTACGTCCTAAACGCTGCGCGACGAGATCGGATAAATGATACAAAATAACGCAAGATGCAAATAAATGCAAAAAGTGCGATGATATGATACATGTTACAACATGTTATAAGCAATGTAGAGCATGATGTTTAGGGAATGCAATAAACAAACAAAGTGGCGCTTTACAAGGCACCTCGTGGGATGAGTGGCGATGAACCGCTCTGCTCCGATGGGGAATCTCCCCTTTGTTTTTTTCGAACTCTTACCTTCAACTTGCAGTACAAAGGTCCTAAAATGGTGACAAGAAGCAACATCTGCTGGGGAAACCACGGATGCCATTTCCCTTCTTGATCACATTCACAACTTTCCCTATTCTTCAACGGGGTGATAGACTAGGTTGGCTCAGTATCCAGAATCGAGGCGCGTACCTGCTACCTCAACCTATGGGGCTTCCATACAGATTTCAAGCCGAGGATACACCCCCTGGGTATTTAAACCAGACTTTAGTCTCGGAAATTCCAAACCTTTGTGTTCTAGGCATCAGCCATTCGAACTCTAGTTTCCACCGTCGCAGTTGATCTCCTAGGAACTCATCGCAAACACAGCCAAGATAACTTTGGCAAGAACAATACTCTGGGAGAGTACTTCTGATCACCTTTCTGGCATTAAAATAATCAACACAGTATTCTGTTCACACAGCTCGTACAGCACACTGCTCATTCTGAATACACAGCTCATGACATAGTATTCTTGTTTATTTGGCACACAGCTCATCTTGAACACCGCTCATTTGAACACACAGCTCATGACACGATACTCGATTTATTTGGCACACAGCTCGTGCAGCATACTGCTCATTCTGAACACACAGCTCATAACACAGTATTCGGTTTATTTGGCACGCAACTCATTCTGAATACAGTTCATTCTGAATGTACGGGGTACCATAACGGAATTTGCAGGAGTTGAAACAACCTCAAATGCTCCAAATTTTCCCTCTTTTGTTTTGCTTTGCAGCCCAGAACCCATATAGTTTTAGATAGGTCCTGATTCCACTATTCTCATATGACCTGGGTTGAACCCTGCAGTTTTATGAAAGAACAAATCCTGTTTTGCACAAATGTAGAGAATGGCATAGCACTCTGAGCACAAAACAAATCATTTTGAAAATTGAGAAATGAATTCTCGTCCGGGTATTGAGCCTACAACTGAGCACAGCGCTCCAGGACTCAACTACGGAAAACAAAGGTAAACAACCTAAACACATCGAGAAACACGAAACGACTCAGGACAAGAATCGAGATAAACAAAACAAAAGACATGACACTCAAACGTGTTACAAGAGACCTCTCTGTCCGCGAGGAGCCAAGTTTCTCCGGGTATTGTTTCCCACCCTTTTGCATTTGTGATTCTCACATCACTCAGCCCTCAGGCTCTATTTTTCTAAAAAAAGCCCTTTTCCTCACTTTTTCTCTCCACGCACATCTCTCTATTCTTCAATCTCTCATTTTTTATCCCTCCCCTGGGTAGTTGATGGATAAACAAGAAGTTGTGGGTTCATGCCCGACATCACCAGCTCGCGGCTATTTCTTCCGGTGACGTCTAGTCGATGCCCTGGAAGAGGGAGTAGAGTATCTTGATCCATTTCAATTCATGCTTCGCACTTGGCTTGATACCCCATTGTTTGGAGGTTGAGAGAGCTTTCAGCCCTTTGTTGTTAGCTCTAGTTGTGCGCTTTGTGGTGAGTAAAGTGCCTTTTCTAGCAAGTATGTTGACAATGGGGAAAAGACAGAGCACCTAACTCAACTGTGCCCCTAGTTCATCATTCTGACCATTTTTTGTTTTGGTTTTCTACTAAAACAATTTTGACCAATATGAGAGTTAGATTAACATACTTGTTCGATTTTTGATTTGAAATCATGCAAGTCAGGCTATGAGCACTGAAAATTTTCCTTTTTTGGGTCCAAGAAAATGGTCCAGTTTTGGAAAAATGGAACAATTTTCGAGAAAATTAGTCAACCTCATTAAAAATTCTCAAAAACTATTTTTGCAAATGGCCACTACTCAATGAGCACGGAACTTACTCTTGAGATGCACAACCTCAGATCTGTAACAATGGAAAATTGCCCCTTGTCTGAATGGCGCTGCACTGCAACGGAAAGTTGCCCCTTGTTTGAATAACACCGCAGCACATGGTATGGCAACAGAAAGTTACCCCCTGCTTGGATAGCGCCGCAGCACATTGTAACCAGTTCTCACAATGAAGGTCACAATCTAACTCTCGGATACATAAATGGCAAAGATGATCAAAACCATTACATGGACACACTCAATTTGGAAGTGTTTGTGGCTGGACTTCAGAATGAAGTTGCCTACGTATCCCAAACATGGGAATCAAGCCTTACGTAGTTCCGATTAAGGTACACTTGGGTATTAACCTCTCCTTTTGCGCTCTAACTTTTACCAAGGCCGTCCTTCCGGGTTTTGCAACCTTGCGAGCTTTGTTTTTCTTTTTTGTTTTTCATTTCATTTCTTTTCTTTTTTTGATTTTCTTCTTTTGTTCTTTTCTTTTCATTTTCTTTTTTGTTCTTTGCATTTTCTCTTTTTTTTCTTTTTCTTACTCTAACTTTTGCCTGGGTCGCCCTTCCGGGTTTTCAGCCCAGCGAGCTTCTCAAGGGTAAAAGTGTAGCAAGTCTATGTTGAATGGCCGTAGGATCTTGAATCCATCTGAATCCAAGAGAATGGCTGTTGTTCGCTGATGATGCAAAAGTCCATCCAATGGGGGCTGAATTTGCCCCTAGTGTTGTGGATAGGAAGTCAGTTGTCCTTCAGCATTACTTTCTTCTTTCCTCCCTTCTGGGATTTGGTATTCTTGCCGATCTTCATTGATTTGCAGAGTGATCCATCTTTAACTCTTCGAGCACATTTGATATTTTTGCCCCTAGTTCGAAGGGCTTCTGATCTAGCTTCGCAAGCTTTCTTTTGATCATATCTGACCTTCTTGCCCCTAGTTCATGGGCTGCTTCGAATCTGGCCACAGAGGCCTCACATTGTGGTTGACCGTTGAACATTCTGAACCAAAGTTCAAGGTTTGAAAGCAAAAGGGGTCGAGTTTCGAGGCTGAGAGTGATCCTAGGATACACAATCTCAAGAGCGATTCCGCACAGGTCTTCGCGGGACGACGTAAAACATTTTTTGAAATCTTTTTTAAGAAAGTGACTAATCGCTCGCGCTGAAGACAGTGTAGGACCAATCTGGATCAAGCCAGGATCCTTCTCAGTACTCACATTAACAAACATGATCTCAATCATTAAGGGCTTAGCATGCCTCTATTTCTCTCAATTGATTAAATTTTGCAAAACCCGAGGAATTTCTCCCTCTTTGTTTTCACCACAGTGTTTAAAAAGTTTTGAAAAAAACTTAGATCAATGCAATAATTTCAAGGCATAGAAGAGCAGGTGAAATGCACTGCCATTTCATTCTAAACTTGCTGGCACAACAGGCTCAAAGTAGAAATAAGCACAAAAACATGAAAACCACAGCTATTTCATTCAGATCTTCTTGTGTAACTGGCTCCACGGCAGAAACAGACCCAAAAGAAAGCAAAAAGACAAACACAAAATAAAATAGTGATGCCCAAGGTAACATCCCCGGAATCACCCGACTCCTATACAACAGGACTGACTCGATACAACAAGACAGACCCCAAACAAAAGACTGACTTAAAGCGGAAAAACAGACTCAAAACAACACAACAGAACTGATTCAATGCCCAAGCCAAAATGTAAAATAAACAGCATTCGCAAATGCTCAAAACAGCGCATGCCATACGCGACATCTGGAGTAAACTAAACGCTGCCCACAGGTGGTTCGTCCCCTGATCACATGACATTATCCTCCAGGTTCACTGACCCAGTGATGATAGACTTTGCTGAGCTTAGTGAGAGGATGACCCCGTTATCAAACAAATCCTGTACTTCATGGCGAAGACGGAAGCAATTATCGGTGGTATGACCGGTCTGTTGATGGTACGCAGAGTATTGGGTAGCGTCATGACCGGGTGGAAGACGACTGGGGAGAGGCCGAGGCTCGAGGGGTTTAAGATGCCCCTTTTCAGCAAGGATCTGAAGAGCCTTGGACAAAGGCATGTAGAGGGCGTGGAAGACCCTGCGACCTCGGGGTTAATACTTCGAGGTTTGTGGATTTTTGCTGAGTGAACTAGAAAAATGGTCGGCAGGTACTGGCTTGGTCTGCTGATCTTTTCTGGGTACAGGATTAGGATTGAGAGGAACAGTTCTGGTACGACGGTCTTTTTCCCGATTTTCCCCTTGGCTTAAACTGCCTTCGTTCTGAGTGACGAAAATGTCATCCACAGTTTTTGCAGCAACTGCGAGCACTTGCTGTTTGTTCAGTCCCCCGGCTTTCAAAGCCTCAATAGCCTGCAGAAGTTGTTCATAGGGATCAGTGTCCGCCTCCACCTTGTTCTTACCACTCGCCTCAGCTTGGTCGTGGGTTTGGGTTGCTACATCAGAGCGAAGTCCTGTTGTTGTTGGCATGCCATTGCCTATACTTAGGATGGGTTCAGGTTGGCTGAGTTCAATTACAATCCGTCCCAATAGCGAGGGTTCTTCTGGCATGAAATTTTCGGCATATGATGTGGTCGATGGTGGAGCCGACATTCTGAAGGCTAGATCAGCCACAGACCTCTAAAGATCACCGATCATTCCCATCAGCTCAAAAGTGGTAGGCTCACAAGTTTAGAATATTTGGGGTTCCCAAATTGGATGTGCAGCAGGCGACTTGGGCGGGTGTTGCATTTCAACATCGGTCTGACCCTACATGGTGATTCCCTGGTTTAATGCTGCTGTCATGACCACAATTTCTTCTAAATTTGCGTCATCATGAGTTTGCTAAATTAAACAGCGGTGATATGACTGGTGACTAATGGATCAGATGAACCAATGAGCCTTGATTGGCCTTTCTCTGCCTTGCATCAGCGAAGGAAAATACCGGCTGCTCTGAACTGAATCTCTGACCTGACAAAGTCTATCAACAGAGGTTCAATACACCCGGGGGATATCGGAGCCTTCTAAAGCTATAGTTCTGTGACTACCTTGCAAAAGAAGAAAACAGACAGCATCTCAGCCTGATTTCACCAGAATAGGTGTAAGCATAGCTGAACGACTGTGCTCTCTACTGAATTCTGCCCAAAACTCTGCCTGTAAACTGATACCCTTAGGTAAAACTGATTCCCCCAAAATACTGACGCCCACAGGCCTGATACCCAGACTTGCAAACTGATACGTGCATTCCCTGTAGAGACACACTCTAAAAGCACATAGCAAGCAAATAAGAGCCAAAACACCCCTATGTTGGGGTAGGGTTTCCCTGTCCTATTTTGTCAGGAGCTAGGGTTTCATTACGCACACAGCGGTTTGAAACAACCTATAATCGAGTAAGCAGCCTGTCCTAGTTTGGAATAGTCGCTATGGATTCCGATATGCACTAGGTTGAATGGTCAAAAGGGGTGCCCCGGTAAAAATCGGGGTTTGTGTTCCCGTTGTGGCAGAGCCTGCAACCGGTCAGCCTTATGGCATGCTTTTCCAAGTGAGCCTCCAGCAAACCGTTTAGGAATAACATACGGCAAACACGGTATCCTAGGCGCACCAATGCACATGCAATGCAAAGAGACACATAAGTGTAATCAAAACAAGATATCATGAGTTCGAGTCAAGTTCTCTAAGTCCCCAGCGGAGTCGCCAGAAACTGTGGACGCGCCTGAACGTCCCGGGAGGATCCCGTTTCGTTCATTTGGGCTTACCACAGTTCGGACTCAAATGTCACGGTTCTGAATCTAATCTCACAATGTACGATGTAAGATCGATAAATCACCAAAGAGTCCAAATCCGGCAAATCATTTTGGAAAACAAATTTTGAATAAAGAAGTGCCAAACATGAACTACTTTGCCAGATATAGAGTCGCCACCTAAATATTTTATTTTGGGAGGAAATTTAGGAAACCTTGACTCGTGCCTAAGGCCACGTGTCCGTTATCACCAAAGTTGCCTCAGCTCGGGAACTTGGGTACGATTGGGGAAGGTCATTTAATGAGCACCCCCGCTCGCCCGATCAAAGATCGGCCTGTACTAAGCATGATATCTTGTTTTTGAAAACACATGTGTTCTTATTCCTGTTAATTAGCTAGAATTACTATGTGATGTGCACAGCAAACAAGTATAGACTAGATCGCCTAATTTGGAACAAAGCATTGCATATCCGTTTGTTCGGAAAATAGTTTGAAGTTTGCTACTCACAAGTAGGCTAAAATGCGGATTTCGATGAATTGTCCCAATTCAAGTAATCCAACCTTCACCCACAAGCATTCAGACAGTTATAGCAAATAAGCAGTTAGCCTCATGGCAAGCATGCTAACATGGCAACATAAACACACATGCAGTATGCTAAAGCGTAAACACTCATAGTGTACTCCGAGCCAAAACAAAGAACTAGTTAGAAATCATACATGATCCTAGTTCATGTTTAGATGGCTAATGTAACACATGCGAAGATGCAACTAAAATAGGCTCGGCTATTCTAGTCATGTCATGTGAAATACAACTTGATACATGTATTCAAATAGGTATTGAAATACAATGCAGTTAGTATGATGCGCCGAGCCCGGTGCATGCAATATAGATGAATGGATGCACGCATGCAAGCATAAGGTATGCTAAATGAAACATGCCCTAAAACTAACCATCGTAAGCGGTTAAGTAAAAGGGAGAAAGAAATGGGGGTTAGAAGACATGCATCACATACACGCACGCTTATTACATCAATACGCCCTCTCGAAGGAGGGATCAAATAAGAAGCTAACTAGCTAACCTAAGCTAATTAAACTAATTATTACACAACAAATTAATTAACTAATCCTAGTTAACTAATTATTACAAAACGAATTGAACAGCTAACGCATTAACTAACTAAGAGTACAGACCAAAGCGTAAACTAGCTATCTAAGCATGGCAGCTAAGGAAACAATAAAACAGGAGGTTCTTGGAGGGAAAAGACTGGATGCATGCCCAGTTGCCTCGTTGGGACATCCAATGCGATGCCCCAAATTGCCTCTGTTTTCATTTGTCCTCAGAAACTTGCACCAAGCTCCAGAAAGCTGAAACTCCACCTTGGAAATCCTGTGGGATGGTGGCCGATCACTTTTGGTCCCTCCAGATACCTGCCGACCACTTTTGGTTGTTGAAAAACCAAAAAAGTGGTCGGCCAGCGAGTTTTTCTGGCTGGCCGGCTAGTTGTTGCTGCTGAACTGCAATTTGTTGCAACAGAGAGCAACTCAAGGGAGTGTAGGTTCTCGACCCTCGGACCATCAATCGCACATTTCAATGCATGATGGTGTAACAAGCCCGCGGGGGGACCTCGCTACAGTTCGGACTCGATTTTGTGTCACGGTTCTTAATCTTGAACCAAAGAGTCCAAATCCGGCAAATCGTTTTGAGAAAACAGATTTTTGAAAGAAGTGCCAAACATGGACTGATTTGTCAGATACAGAGTCGCCACCTAAATATTTTATTTTTGGGAAATTTAGGAAACCCTGACTCGTTGCCTAAGGCCACGTGTCCGTCATTACCAAAGTTGCCTCGGCTCGGGAACTTGGGTACGATTGGAGAAGGTCACTTCATGAGCACCCCTGCTCGCCCGATCAAAGATCGGCCTCTACTAACCATGATATCGAGTTTTGAAAACATTGTGTGCTCTTATTCCGGTTATTAGCCTAGGATTACTATGTGATGCACACAGCATACAAATATAGACTGGATCGCCTGAATTGGAACAAAACATTTCATGTTTGTTTATTTGAAAAATTGTTTGATGGTGCTACCCGCAAGTAGGCTAAGACGTGGATTTGCCACCTTCGGGTGGGCTTAGAAAACATGATTTTGCCACTATCTAGTGGGCTTAAAACAAACAATCAACGCATTGTTCCAATTCAAATAACCCAACCTTCACCCACAGGCACTCAGGCAGTTATATCACATAAGCACATAGCCTCATTGCAAGCATGCTATCATGGCAGTCACTCACACACATGCAAGGATGCTAAAGCATAAAAACTTACCGAGTACTCCAAGCCAAAACAGAAACTATGTTAGAAATCCATGCATGATCCTAAATATACAGAAGTGCCTAATGCAACACATGCAAAATGTAACTAAGATAGCAGGCTCGGCTATTCTAAACATGGCATATGGAATGCTACAGCTAACAAGTATTCAACTTGGAATTGAAATACAATGCAGTTAGTATGATGCGCCGAGCCCGGTGCATGCAAAACAAATGAATGAATGCAAACATGTTATCATACTGTATGCTAATTGAAACATACCCTAATCTAACCATCATAAGCTGGTAAATAAAAGGGAGAAAGACGTGGGGTTAGAAGACATACATCACACGCACGCACACTTATTACAACATTGCCCTCGCTCGGAGGGTCCGAATAAATAATATACAGTCCCAAATGAATAGTACAGTCCAAATATGTACAAAAATCCTAATTAATTTACAAATTAATCTAGGAAAGCTATAAATTGGCATGCAAGCCAGGGACTGCCTCGACTCTGATCCGGATGATGAATGATGCATGTTCGGGTTGCTTGCGCGGAAATCCATCGCGATGCCCCGATTAGCCTCTGTTTGCAATTGTTCTTGGAAAGCGTACCAAGCTCCGGAAGGCTGCTGATTCTTGATTTGCTGCAACAGAGAGCAAGAAAGGGACATGGCAATGTATTTTCACATATGTATGCATGCCTCGATCCTCGTGCCACCAATCACGCATCTCGATGCATGATGGCCGAGGAGTCGAATTGCACAACTCAATATGGAATGAATGCACAGGAAAACACAACAAGACCAAGACTCCATCATGGATAATCCGGAGTGTCGGTGACTGGGAATTGAGACACGTTCCGTCACTCGGAGTACGAAACATACCTCGTTTCCCGTGCTCGGGCTAACTCCTATCCCAAACACGATGCAACATGCATGACATGCATGAATGCAATCTAAGATACAACCTAGCATGCACAATGCTATGAAATGGCATACACGATACACGAGGTAACATAGCATACACAATGCGCTAACATACAACCTAGCATACACAATGCTATGAATCGAAATGGCATACACAATGCATAATGGACTTACACCAACACAAGTGGACCTCAGCCACACTCACATAGGAGGCCATAAGATGAAAAAAGAGACACTCGAGATGCGTGCACACATGCACGCAAACCGAGGACCGATCCTAAGGCACGAATGCCACTCTAACAAGGCATGGCAAGGCATGGAATATGGCATACAAGCATGCAAATTTCAGTGTTGAAAAATGATGCTAAACAGCCCCGAATCATAGAAACATGGCACCCGATGCATGGAATGAGACCCGAAACATGAAATTAGGTACATGGAATGACCTATGGCTATGCAAAGCATGCATTATTTGAACATGAAGTGTGAATACAGAATCAATAAAGTCCCAAAACAAGCATATTTCCAGTTTTAAGCAAGGCCAAAAGGTGAACACAAATGGGGCTAAACCAACATGCAAAAATGGCCCCGAAAGAGAGATAATGAAGCAAGTAGCAGCTGCTGGCCCTAAATGGCCAAGCGCCCTTCAACAAAGTTGAAGAGGGGCTCAAAATGAGGCACTTTACAGTTTACAACAAGCCACAAAAACCAACACAAGTATGGCTAAACTATTATGCAAGAAATGGGCCAAAAGGGAGACAAAGAAGCAAGTGATGGTTGCTGGCCTCAAACAGAGAAGGGCCCCCTTCAACAAAGTTGAAGAGGGGCCCAAAATACGGTATTTTACAGTTAGTGACCAAACCCAAAACAGTGCACAAATAAGCTTAAAATATTATGCAAAAATAGGCCTAAAAGGAGATTTAAACACAAAGAGCAAAAAGGAAGTCTCAAACAGCAAAAGACCCTTGATCAAACATGAAGAGGGGGTCAAAATAAGGCTATTTACAGTTTGGACCAGAGCCCAGAAATACAAGCACAAGGAGCTAACAAAACATGCAAAAATAAGGCCAAAAGAGGGATAAAGAGGCAAGTGACAGATGGAAGCCTCAAACAGTGAAGAGCCCTTCAACAAAGTTGAAGAAGGGCTCAAAACAAGCCACTTTACAGTTTGTCTTGGAGCCCAGAAATGCTTAAAAACAGGGCTAACATATCATGCAAGAATAGGCCCTAAAAGAGAGGTAAAGAACAAAGGGGGAGAGAAGACTTCAAACAGCAAAAAGTTCTTAATCAAACATGAAGATGACCTTAAAATATGATCTTTTTCAGTTTGGCTCAAAGTCCAAAAATACTTGCAAGTAAAGCTAAACAATCATGCAAAAAAGTGCAAGTTTTAGGGAAATAGGGACTCACCTTTGAAGAACAACTTTCCAGCAGATTTTAGTCTGAAAATCTGAGCTTTCAACCTCTTCAAATGTCCTCCAAGGTACTGGAATGAGTAATGGAGGTGATAGGCTAGGGGTTGTAGTGCAAATGGTGCAAGAAAATGGATGTTTGAACTTGAAAATAGAGAGTTATGGAGGAGGAGGAGGAGGGTTATGAGCCTAAGCCAAAAGTGTCTAACCCTTAAAAATGGAGCTCAAGGGTGTATTATATAGAGGGACTCATCTTTGAAACCCAAAAAAAAGGGGGAAAAAAGAGGGGGGAAAAAAAACCAATTTAAATGGAGCAAAACAAGGGGGGAAATTTCGGAAGTGGCGTTTTGACCACGAAGTTGGTCTCTCGGGCCACAGTGTTCCTCAAAAGGGAGGAAATAAGGTGTGCGCCAAAAATCGGAGCAAACGGAGGTGGTTAAGCGGTCCCGAACCGAGATACACGGCCGACGGCTCCAAAAACCAAAAACTGGGCTCCAAACGGGAAAAATGGCCTACGACCACAAAGTTAGTCTCCCAGGCCACAGTGTTCCTCAAAAGGGAGGAAACAAGGTGTGCGCCAAAAACCGGAGTAAACGAAGGTAGTTAAGCGATCCCGAACCGAGACACACGGCCGACGGCTCCGAAAACCGAAAACTGGGCTCCAAACGGGAAAAATGGCCTACGACCACAAAACGTAGCCTACGGCCACTGAGAGATGGTCTACGAGACCTCTCCCTCCCTTCGGGAAGAGAAAATAGAGAAAATAAGGCCTGGTTCGCAAACCAAGGCAAAGCACAAAAGAGTCCGAAAGTCCGGAGGCAAGGCTCACAGCTAGGACTCCGCAACCTCAGAACGAGCACAATATGCAACATCACCAAGCGCTCAATCGGTGACGTCTGAGTCTTAAGGTCGGTCAAAAATGGGGTGTCTACAGATGGCCGAGAGGCGAAGTTGCACAATTCAATTTAAAATGAATGCACAAGTAAACACATAATGCCTAAAACTCTATCATGTACGATCAAGAGCATCGGCGACCGGGAATTAAGGCACATTTCATCACTTTAAGTATGAAACGTCCCTCGTTTCCCGTGTTTGGACTAACACCTATTCCAAACACAATGCAACACATAACATGGCATGGCATACACAATGCGACTCGAGCATGCGAGCATGGAATGCAACTTGAAAAACCTAACAAGGCTAATGGCATGCATAATGCACAATGCTAATGCATACAACAACTAGCATACATGCAAATATCAATTAGCATGCACAATGCAATGATGTAACCTAAGCATACACAATGCGAGGTGATCATGAGGTTCTAAACACAAATGTAATGCATGCACAATGCAATAAGGGAAACCTATCAATGCTAGGGACATGCATACTTAATGCAAGGAACAACTTGGCATGCACAATGCAAAGGACCCCATAGCATACACAATGCAAAGCAAGATAAGCATGCAAGCAACATGCTAATAAACATGCACAATGGACTTAAACCAAAAGAGTAGATCTCAGCCATGCCCAAATCAGTGGCCATAATACCAAAACAAAGGCACCTAAAACAAATGCAAACATGCATGCCAATTGGCTCACCAATTAAGGCACTAAGGTGCAACTCTCAAGAGCACTTGAAAAGTGAAAAAGCATGGAAGTGTGGCAACACTAAGTGCACTGAAATTAGACAAGAAATGATGCCAAACCACTTAATCAACACACGCATGGCATGCAATGGTGCTCAAAGCTTGAGGCAAGCAAGGGCATTTGTACTACAAGTATACAAAACATGATGCATGTGACCAAGGCAACCCAAAACAGTCCTAGAACATGTTAAAATGAGTCTAAAACATGCATGGAAGTAGGCCAAAATATGCTAGCATGAAGGGCATAAGGCATGATGCATACAAGGCAAATAAGGTGGATTACTACACCTATTATGACCAAGCATGGAATGACTTAAGCAACAAAAATCAGAGTTATATCATGGCAAAATAACCCCAACTAAGCACTGAAATAAGAGCTCGCAAGCTAAGGCATAAAGGCATACGCAATGACCCATGTTAAAGCATAAAACACAAACTATCTAAAGCATGGAATAGGTGATAAATGCAAGTGTGTGACCATGAAACATGGACTGAAATCACATAACAAGTGATGCCAAATCATTGAAATAGTCCAAGCAATGCATGCTAGGGGCCTCAATACACAAGGCTAACAAGCTAGGTTGAACCATAACTATACAAAGCAAGTCATGAATGACCAAAATAACTAAAATCAGACCTTAAATATGGTAAAACATGAACAAAATCTTCTTTAAGCTAAGCCAAAAGTATGCTGAAATGACATGTCAAAGCATGATGCATGTTAGGCTATTTCATGGAATTGCATTACAAGTGCATGAAGCATGCAAGGGCCAACCAAACCAAACCAAACCAAAACAAAGTCATGACATGGAAAAACATCACCAAAAACATGCTGAAATAGAAAGAAAACAAGCTAGAATGACATGCTACTTCATGAAGCACATAAAGCTAGTTTGTGTGATTTACACTACAAGTGTATTAACCATACATGGAATGACCAAGACAAGTAAAAACAGTGTTATGCCTCAGCAAAATAACCATAAATACAAGCTAAGATATGGCCAACATACACTTAACAAAGGTGCTCAAACATGAGGCATATTAAGGCATGTAAACACATAACAAGGAGAGGGGATGACCCTCCCCTTTTTAGGACCTTAAAACACCATCCCCACCACTGAAATCCCTTTGGATTTCAGTGGTGAGAAGGCCAATACAAGGTGGTCTCGAAGCTCACAAAAAAAGGCTCAAAAACAAGGCCAAACAAGGCCTAAGAGGGGGTAAACAACTCCAAACACAAAAGTGATCTTAAACAAAATTTTTAAGCATGAAAAAATAGAACTTTTATCAGTTATGAGCTAAGCTTAAAACAGCATGCAAGATAGGATAAAATCTTAAGCAAGAAAGGGGGATTTAAAGGTCAAAAGCTCACCCTTGAAGACCCTCTTTATAACTGCAACTCCAGCAGCCTTTTTGAACTTAAACCAGTCCAAGAACACCAAAAATAAGCTCAAGGAGCCTCAGCAACACAAGCAAGGTGTTTAAGTGTGTGTTTGTGCACAAAACTAAGACAAATCTACACTTTTGAGCACAAAAATGAAGCAAACAAGGCAATATAGATACAACACTATATCTATCCTCTTCCCTCAGATTTTCTGAACCTAGAGGAGGGAGGTGGAGCTTCCCTCAAAAAAGGCAAAGCTTCTAGGAGAAGCTAAGCACCAAGGCAATCCCTCCATACACGTATATGGAGGATGGCCCTAATGTCCTCCAGCTGTGCCAGCTGGAGGAAAATATCTCTAAAAAGGTGCCAAAAAGCAGCCGACCACCTGAAGTGGTCGGCCTGCTACTTAAAGTGGTCGGCCGACCACTTTAAGTGACCTCTGAGAGCAAAAACTGGTCGGCCATAGTGGGAGAAAGTCCAACGCATGAAAACAATGCAGTGGTGTGGTGGCCGACCGGAAAAGATGCCCCAAAGACCAAGAAAGCCAGTTGTCCGACCAGAAAATTGGCTGGCAGAAGAAGAAGTGGTCGACCAGGAGAAATACTGGTCTCCCAACCTTGGACCACCTTCCAAACAAGGAAAACAAGGTTTGTACCAAAAACAAACCAAAGCGGATGCAAGACGAGAGATCGGGAGGCAAAACACGCGGCCGAAAGCCTTGAAAACTAGTCTACGAGCATCAAAAGTGGTATGCAACCACAAAAGTGGTCTCCCGGACCACAGTGTCCCTCTAGGTAGAGGCAACAAGGTGTGGTTCAAAAACCACGCCAAACGGAGAAGGTTAAGCGGTCCCGAGACAAGGCACGTGGCCAAAGGCTCCAAAAATCGAAAACTAGTCTCCAAACGGGAAAAGTGGTCTACGACCACAGAGAGATGGTCTACGAGACCACTCCCTTCCTCCGGGAAGAGAAAACAAGATTCGGTCCACAAACCGAGCCAAAGCGCAAAAGAGTTCAAAGGCCCGGAGGCAAGGCTCTCAGCCAAAACTCCAAAGACTCGAAACGAACACAACATGCACCATCACCGAGCGCTCAATCGATGACGTCTGAGTCTTAAGGTCGGTCAAAAATGGGGTGTCTACACATATGTATGTATATTTTGATATATATATATATATATAAGAGCATTTATTTTGTCTTTTCAGCCATTGGGCTTTTGAACATGAACAATTATGCTTGAAGTTTGAAATATTTATGTTTGAACCGTGGCAAACTTGTAAATTGTGTAAATATGTTCTCACAAGCTTTATAGCTCACAGGTGTGTTACTAACCCATTTCAAGTAAGGAGAATGCTTAGTGGATAACCAAAGGCCTATTTTTGTGGTGTCTCGTGGCCTGGGATGGATTCTAGACCTATAGTTTTATATAAGTCGTGTATTACCTCTTTTGTTGGCATAGGGCCAAATTATTGTTGTAACTTAACTTTCCTTTATGACTTGTATGACTTATATAGAAACGCTCTAGTTAAATGTAATCACCTAGTATTTGCGATGATTTATTTATTTGTTCTCTAAACTAGTTAGTACTAGGCCTAGGATGCGAGATGAGGCGCTGGCCGGTCGCGATTCCAATTAGCCCCTATTTCGGGTCGTGACTGTAGAACCTTGATTGCCTGAGCTGGTTATGCCTGTATTTACCCTCTTGGGAGGCGCAACACCGGGTCTTCTGTTGTCTTTTTCTCAAAATCGCTTCTTTTGACTTGGTTCCCTGGAACGTGAGGCTTTAATTCCTTTTTCTGCAATGTATGCTCGGTCTACCACTTCTGCATAGGTTAGTAGTTTCAAAACCTCAAGCCTATCTTTGATTTCCGCATCCAATCCTGCTTCAAATTTTCTTCCTTTCCGAGCTTCGGTAGGGATGACATAGGTCGCAAATTGAGTGAGTTGTGTAAACTTGCTCTCGTCTACGGCTACTGTCATGGTTCCTTACTTTAGATGTATGAATTCTGACGTTTTTTTGTTCTCGCAGCGAATTTGGAAAGTATTTTTTATAAAATACTTCCAAGAATCTTGCCCATGTTACGATTTCTTCTTTCTCCAGGGTGAGAAGCCACTATTCCTACGCATTATCTTTAAAAGTGAAAGTGGCAAACGTTATCTTCTGTCTTTTGGTGTAGGGTAAGGTGTGAAAAATCTTTTCCATGTCTTTAACCCAAGCATTTGCTACCATTGGGTCTGGACCGCGGTAAATGTGGTGGGTTTCTGCTCCTAGAATTGTTTTATGGTAACCGGCTCTTCTCGCCGTTCTGGCATCGCATTGTTTATGTTAGTCTGTAAGGCTTACAAAAAGTTAGTAACCGCTTTTTCCATGATTCTTTCCATCAATTCAGTGCCACTGATTGATGACTCGCTTCCGTTACCATTATTGGCCATTCTACAAAGTAATAAATGAGGCATTACATTCATAACGCAACATATATATATATATATATATATATATATATTGCATATCTAAATACCAACTTTACTATTTTTTTGCACATATAATATTACATCCTTGTTCCAAAAAAAAAATCAAAAATTGTGTTAATGTCTCATCCTTGTGATACAAAAACAAAAAAAGGATAAGAACCGATCATGGTTAGCTTACAAAAACATTATTCTCTACAAGATCTAGATGGGCGGATCAAACAACTACGGAAAGTAATGTTGCATAAAAAGTTCAAATTCTCACCCTAACTGTACCACACCAAAACAGATCCATGCTGCCTGAACTGCATAAATGGGAACGGATTATACGTATCCCAAAAACACTTGATCAACAATCCAGCCAGGTATCTCAATGTATGATAAGTCATTACTAAAGTCAACATTTTGAATATTAATAATTTCTAACGGGTTAGGGACGTTGGTGAAGATGTAGTCCTTAGGGTACACATTTCCCATTCTTGCAACAAAATCTAGGGGCAAAGGGCCAATGATGTAGTGCGGGCGGTCATATCCTGGGGTAAGGCCGAGGACACAAGTGGGTCCGAGAAAGCGTTCGCGTGTGCAGGCACAGCTCTGCCTCCACAATAAGTATGGTACATCTGTAGGATCGGTCTGCATATATATTGGCCGACCCATCAATTGGGTAAGGCCTGGATGCAGTCTCCTAACTATATTCTCCGAGTCTCCCCACCCTTTTGGTGAGGTGGGGGGGTGCTCTGCTAAAATATCCTCCAAATTGATAGCCCCAAGCTCCTCCCAAAATATTTCATCAAGGTTAAGCTCGAACATTCCTACATCACCAGAATTAGTCATAGTACAAACATGAGATTTTATTTATGTTGTTATTATTATTATTATTATTATTATTATTATTATTATTATTATTATTATTATTATTATTATTATTATTATTATTATTATTATTATTATTATTATTTTTAACCTGGCTCTGATACCACCTTATCATGACCCAACCTCAGGGGCTTAGGGCTGGAATCGCAACTTACTAATTAATTCTAATCTTAATAAATTAAATGGCGCAGGCGGAGACAAAATGGAAGTAAAAAAAAATAATTAAACAAAAAAATTAATTCCGTTTTACTATTTTGATAAATGAAAATACATTTATAGGAATTTTATTATTTTATTACGCAGTGAAAGAATATCAGTAAAAAAAAAAAACAAAAACAAAAACAAAACAAAACAAAATAACAAATCAGTATCAAATTCTTGTGCGGGTTCCACTACACGAAGTTACGGGTCTTCCTTATATCTCATCACCTGAAAGGGTAACAGCCATAAGCACACAGGAGAGTGAGAAATATTATGCCAAGAGTATAGGGAACACAAAATAACCATGGATAGTTAGTTAAATTAAAACATTTACATAACTTAATTTGAATAAACAAATTATTAAGTGGCAGAAACTGAAATACAAAAATTATGTAAATAATTAACCATAACTACGGTACAGAATAGAACAGAACATAGGTCACATGAGTGATAGTCGGAACAGAGGTCAATGGATCCATGACAAACAAAGGACTACAGAGTGGCCAAACAGAGGCCAATGGTTATTTAAGTCCCTCAAGGCATGGGACTCCTATGGTGGTACTTATAGAAAATAATTGTTTACAAAATCATTATCAAATAATTTTTAAAATTTAAACAAACATATCCATGGGTTTCAATTTAAGCAAATGGAGTTCAGAAAATAATTAACGTAATTGAAATATAAATATAAATTATAAAGCATAACTTGTATAAAATAAATTATGATAGTTCACAATATACGTGAAATATATTATGGTGACTCAATATATAATATAACTCACCTTAATATTAATTCTTAACCTTTATTTTTCTATAACTGTATCGTTGTTACCCGTAGGTAAATTTCCTTCTTATCCGAAACTTAGAGATGGCAAACACTGGTGCCGACTATTTATAGAGGAGAAGAATGCATAGTTTATTGACGTGGGGCAATTTCTTATTTGGCCACCTGTCCTCACAGGTGGCCCTATTCTCCTAGTCCCCACTTGATGGTTCTTATGCTATATATGCATAGTCACCACCCTATATGCTAGGGTGGTGACAGGCCATTGCAATTTTTTTTTTTTTTTTATTTTATACATTAATATCTCTTTTATCAATTTCAAGTTCAATTTGAGTTAAATTTTAAATTTTACCATTCTCAATTTCATTAAAATTTTAACTAAATAAATCAAGTATTTAGGTGCCACAGAGAGAGAGGACAACGGAGGCGATCGGCAACAGAGGAGCACGACGGTGACTGTGACGAACGAGAGTGGACGATCATCGGCGACGACGACGGAAGCGATGGGTGACTGTGACTGCGACGACGGAGGCAATGGACGAAAAAGGAGGACGATCGGCGTTGCGGACAGTGGCGGTGGCATTAAGGAAGGGGAGAGATGTGAGAGTGAGACTGAGAGAGAGAGAGAGTAGAAGAAGAAAGAGAGAGAGAGAGAGAGAGAGAGAGAGAGAGAGAGAGAAACAGAGGGGTCATAACTTAATAGAGGGGTATATATAGTATTTTTGCTTCGGGGGTTAATAGGGACCCCATCGGGGCCGATAATGGGCCGAGGCCGGGGCTGGGAAACATATCACCATTCCCGGCCCAAAAATCATTAGCGATTCATTTTCGAATAACCACTCTAATCGGGGTCGGGGGGGCGGGTCTATAGCGACCCCGGTCTTTCCCCATTTAGTTGCTGTATCTGGACTTAGGTTCCGTGGATACCGTTACTATATATTTATTGTTGTCATCCTTTAATTTATTATTTTTGAGTTATAGGATGTGTTGGACAGGTTTGTTACAGGTTGGTTGAACTTAGAAACCAAGGGTAGTTGCCCAGATTTTTGCCTTCACGCTCGAGCGGAGCTTTTTACGCTCGAGCGGGCCCTTTGTTGTTGCTTCTCCGCTCGAGCGGGAGTTTTGACGCTCGAGCGTGATTTTCCATCTTCTAGTATTTCCTCTGCAGTGTTGGACGCTCGAGCGGGATCTTTGACGTTCGAGCGTGAGTTTGTGTGTGACGCTCGAGCGGGGAGTTTTACGCTCGAGCGGGGACCTGGTTCAGCAAAAAGTTATAGGAGTGTGTATCCGCCGCTCGAGCGGGATTTTTGACGCTCGAGCGGAAGTCTGTGAGTGACGCTCGAGCGGGGGTTTCCACGCTCGAGCGGGGCGACTCTTATATAAAACCGAGATCCGACTTTTTGGATCACTTTTTCATCTCCCTTTTGTTTTAAAACCCTAGAACCGTCTTCTCTCTCCTTCCATTCACCTTCTCTCTTAGGTTTCATCTAGTTTTAGGGTGTTTCTACCCTAGGCTCTTTATTAAAAAGATAGAGGGGATTAAGGGCTTCGTTTTAATCTGAGAAGTTGGCGGTTTGGAGCACTTTGGAATTTGGGTCATCATCTCCATCTTCTCCATTCGAGTTCTTTACTTCGAGGTAGGGATTTCCTACTCCATATTATAGGTTTTGTCCTAAGTTTTGGTATTTTGATATGTTGGGGGTTGTTTGGTAATTTTGGGAAAAACCCTCGTTGTTGTAATAAATTAATTTGTATAATTAATTTAGGGAAAATTGGGGAATTTAGTTGAATTCATGGAATTGGGGTATTATAAGCTTAAATGGTGTAGTTGGATAGTTTAATCACTCACCTATGAAAATGTTGCGTTTATATTTGTTGTTACATTTATTTCTTGTTTAGAAATAACTGTTTTGGGCTATCGGTGGAGGATAGTCGTGATTGTTATAGACATTGCATGTGGATTAGGGAAACCGAAACTAATCACATTGGTTAAGTCATTGATTTTGACTGTTGAATTAACACAGAAAATACGTGTATTGATTGAGTATGGTATATGACAAGTGTTTAATACATTGTATATGCATTTTGTTTGGGAGGAGATAGGGGATGTACTCCATGGTTTGAGGGAAGATAGGGGATGGACTCTCAAACCAGTTTAGGAGGAGAAAGGGGATGGACTCCATTGGTACCACTACTATGTGTACTTATTGATTTATGGAAGTGTTTTTACATGTTATTGATACATCACTAAAATGTGTATCAAACGGGAAGTATGGAAATTATTTGGCATGAGTCTTAGTCTCACTGCTATAGTTTGGCCAGGTTCTGAGCCACATTGGTATAAATGGAAAGTTGAATAAATAATGGAAAGTGAAACGTGTCATAGACATTATTGTCATGAAATTGTATAATGATGTGATTGATTATCTTGTGTTAACCATCTATTGAATGCTATTGCTTTAGTCAATACTTATATTTGGTTTAGTATATTTCTACTGGGCTGTGGCTCACCCTATACGGGAACATCATTTTCAGGTCCAGGTGATGTGCTACCTCCAAGGAATTAGCTTGGAAGGATTTAGGGTTAAAGACTCTGTTTAGATTAGTTGTTATTTCAGTTTATTTGATATTACATATAAACTCAAGCCAAAGGCTGAATTTGTAGTTGAGTTAGTACTCACATTTTTGTGCCCAAGTGTTAAGCTTGGAAAGATGTAAGCCCATAGGGCATTTAGTTTGATGTTACATGTGATATCCTTCAATAACGATACTCTGATGAATGAGATAATGATTGGTTTTCTTTTATCAATGCATGCTACTGTTATATATTATGGGCTTATTTTGAGGGCGTTACAACTTGGTATCAGAGCGTACCGGGTTTGAATACTTTGGGTACGTGGGGAGTGATTAGTATCACAATGGGTGTGTCTCGCTTGTTAGAGACTTATGTATGGTCGTATGTGTTTATTGGATAACATGCTTATGTGACTATGTGGGTATGGAATGTAGTTTCTAGGATGTTGATTGGATCCTTGAGTTTCTATGAGTCTTGTTGGAAAAGCACTTGATCAATGCTGTTTCCAACCGGAACTCTAGGAGCGCCTCGGGACTATCATTATCCAGGAATGAAATTTGTAGGTGCTTATGTGATTATGTGCTTACGTGGAGTGAATTATTGTTGTCCAATGCATTAGGACGCGAGTGTTATAGTTTCGGCACATTTATTAATGTGCTAACGTATTAATCGTCTTTGTTACCTTTATTAGGATGTCAGGACGAGGACGAGGACGAGGGCGTGGTAGGCGTGGTAGGCAGGAGATGCCTATACCGGATGAGATTCCGGAACAACAGGAGGGTGTTGGCCAGGCCAATGTGGCCGAGCCAGTAGGTCAGCAGGCTATGGGCGCTTTGGCCCGAGAGATAGCAGGGGCATTCAGGGAGTCAGTGGGCATTCTCAGAGCTGAGAATCAAGCCCAGGTTCATGTTGCAGATGCGGGATCTACATTTCTGAAGAGGGAGTTCTTCCGGTCCAACCCGGACGAATTTTTGGGTGATCCTAAAGAGCCGCTTAAAGCAGATGAATGGCTCGAACAGACAACGAAGACGTTCGAGATGCTTGGCATCGAGGACGGAGTTCTGAAGGTGACCTTGGCATCCTTCCAGCTGAAGGGGAATGCGGGTCAGTGGTGGAAATTCACCAAGGGGCGTATAGGAGGGACTTGGGAGGCTTTTGTGAGTGCTTTCCAGGAAAAGTTTTTATCTCCAGCTGTTAGGGAGAAGCTGAGAGACCAGTTTTGCAAGCTTATGCAGTTAGATTCTTCAGTAGCCGAGTTTGAGGCTACATTCACCAGTCTATCCAGGTTTGCACCTGAACTTGTGGCGTCTGAGGAACGCTGTTGTATAGAGTTCGAGAAGAAGTTGAGGCGTGGCCTCAAGTTGAGAGTTGGCGGGACTATGATTAGAGATTATGGGCGTCTGGTTGATGCTGCAGCCCATATGGAGATTATGATGCAGGAGGAGGAGGGACAGAAAGGCTCCAAGAGAAGTCAGGATGGCCAGAGTGATGGCAGGAGACAGAGGGGCTTTAACCCTTAGCAGTCTCAGGGCAGTTTTGCTAGGTCGACCTTTCCAGTGCCGAGTGCAGGTTCTGGAAAAGGCAGTCAGGGAGACGTGACTTGTTTCAAATGTGGCCAGCTGGGTCACAAGTCTCCAGCTTGCCCACAGAATGGAGGAGGTCAGAGAGCTGCTTCATCTTCAGCTAGACTGCAGAGCCAGAGTCAGGGCAGGGGTCAGCCACTGTCATGTTATCAGTGTGGTCAGGCAGGGCACCTGAAGAGGTTTTGCCCGCAGTTGAGTGGCACATCTGGTGCACCTGGGCAGAGGTAGAGTTTTCAGCCAGCTCAGTCGGTTCAGGCCTCGAGGGCCACTCAGGAAGCTTCGTCGTCCCAGTCTGCGCAGCAGTCATATGCTTCTAGAGGTGAGTAGGTAGATCAGAGGCCATCTGGGCGCGTGTATGTCGTTACCGCGCAGGATCTTGTGCCTGCTCCGTCTGTTGTGAGAGGTACCTTTCTATTTTGCAATTCAGTTGCTAGTGTGTTGATTGATACGGGTGCGTCTCATTCTTTTGTATCTGCTGTATTTGTATCTGTGTTAGAGTTGGAGTTGGCATTATTAGCATCTCCTATATGTGTGGTATCGCCTGTTGGGGGCGAATTGATTTTGAAACACGGATGTAGAGGTTGTGATATAGAGGTCGCCGACCATAGGTTTCCGTTTCCATTTGTGGTCATGCCCATGAAGGGCTTTGATGTTATTTTGGGTATGGACTGGTTATCGTCATACCGGGCAGTTATTGACTGCTACCGCCAAAGGGTCACTTGTTGTACCGTGAGCGGAGAGTGTTTCCATTTCTTGGGGGACCGGGTTGGTAGTGTTTTGCCACCGGGGTATGATCCGCGAGGGCGGAGTGAGCTTAGTGGTCTACTTGCTAGCTTCATGAGTGGTGAGTGTGATGAGATCCAGATTGTATTGCCGAGAGTGGTTAGTGAGTACCCAGACGTCTTTCCCGAGGATCTTGTCGGTTTGCCACCTCATAGAGAGATCAAGTTCTTTATTGATCTAGTGCCCGGTACGGCGCCGATTTCCATGGCACCTTACCGTTTTGCCCTAGCCGAGTTGAGTGAGTTGAAGGTTCAACTCCAGGAATTGCTAGATAAGGGCTATATTCGTCCTAGTGTTTCGCCGTGGGGAGCACCGGCCCTCTTTGCTAAAAAGAAAGATGGTGCCTTGAGACTCTGTATTGATTACCGGAAGTTGAATCGGGCTACGGTCAAGAATAAGTACCCTATACCTCGTATAGATGATCTGTTTGATCAGTTGAAGGGTTCCCGTTGTTTCTCTAAGATAGATTTGAGATCGGGTTACCACTAATTGAGGGTCATGGAGGAGGATATCCCGAAGACGGCATTCCGTACGCGGTATGGCCATTATGAGTTTCTGGTGATGCCATTTGGGCTAACTAATGCACCGGCAGTGTTTATGGACTTGATGAACCGGATATTTCGGGAATTCTTGGATCATTTTGTAGTCATCTTCGTAGACGACATTCTGATTTATTCACCTTCTGAGGAGGAGCACGAGGAACACTTGAGAGTGGTGCTTGAGTTACTTAGATCCCATAAGCTTTATGCTAAGTTCGGGAAGTGTGAGTTCTGGCTAAGGGAGGTGAAGTTCTTAGGCCATGTAGTCTCTGGGGAAGGGGTGTCTGTTGATACATCCAAGATAGAGGCAGTGCAGGATTGGGCACAGCCTAAGAGTGTTTTTGAGATCCGCAGTTTTCTGGGATTAGCTGGGTATTACCGCCGGTTTGTGCAGGATTTCTCCAAGTTAGCTTCGCCGTTGACTAGGCTGACTCGGAAGGGAGTCAAATTTGTATGGAGTGAGACTTGTGAAAAGTCGTTTCAAGAGTTGAAAGTTAGATTGACCACCGCTCCGGTCTTGATTATTCAGGAGAGAGGGTTGGGTTATGCAGTCTATTGTGATGCCTCACGAGAGGATTTGGGTTGTGTGTTGATGCAAGAGGGGAAAGTGGTTGCCTATGGCTCACGTCAGTTGAAAATACATGAGAAGAATTACCCTACACATGACCTAGAGTTAGTAGCCGTGATTTTTGCCCTGAAGATCTGGAGGCATTATCTGTATGGTGAGAAATTTGAGGTATTCTCGGATCATAAGAGTCTGAAATATCTGTTTACACAGAAAGACTTGAACTTGAGGCAGAGGAGGTGGATGGAGTTTATTGAGGATTATGACTTCGAGTTGCATTATCATCCGGGGAAGGCCAATGTGGTGGCCGATGCCCTTAGCAGAAAATCTGTTGGTGACGTAGCTAGTATAGCAATCCGGGAATGGGAGATGTTGGGTGCACTTGGTGAGTTCGACTTGTCTTTGGGCGAATCCGTTGAGGCTGCGGCCTTATTTTCTGTTGTTGCTCAGCCTACACTTGTTACTCGAGTGTTAGAGGCACAAAGAGGTGACCTTGAGGTAGAATCCCTCCGAGAGAAGATCTCCAGTGGGAAGGTTGAGAAGGGTTTGTCTGTGTATCCCGACCTGAGTGTGAGATACCGAGACCGTCTGTTTGTGCCGGAGACTTGCCGAGAGGAGGTACTCCGAGAGTTTCACCATTCACGTCTTGCAGTACATCCGGGAGGCACCAAGATGTATCGTGATTTGGGTCACCAGTTTTGGTGGCGGGGTATGAAGAAAGATGTGGCAACATTCGTGTCTAAGTGCCTTACTTGTCAGCAAGTGAAGGCCGAACATCAGAGGCCAGCGAGTTTGTTACAACCCTTGCCTATTGCCGAGTGGAAGTGGGAGCATGTCACTATGGACTTTGTTGTAGGTCTTCCGAGGACTCAGCGGGGTAGTGATGCTATTTGGGTGATTGTAGATCGGTTGACTAAGTCGGCGCACTTTATCCCTATGCGCGTGAAAGATTCGGTAGATCATCTTGTCGACTTGTATATCCGGGACATAGTGAGGTTGCACGGAGTCCCAGTAACGATCGTCTCAGATAGAGACCCTTGTTTTACTGCTAGGTTGTGGCAGAGTTTGCAGAGTGCCTTGGGCACTAAGTTGACCTTTAGCACGGCTTATCATCCTCAGACTGACGAGCAGTCTGAGCGTACTATTCAGATCCTTGAGGATATGCTTCGGGGTTGTGTCCTTGACTTTAGTGGGACGTGGGAGAAGCACTTGCCATTGGTGGAGTTTGCCTACAACAACAGTTTCCAGTCTAGTATCGGTATGGCACCATTTGAAGCCTTGTATGGCCGACCGTGTAGGTCTCCAGTTTGTTGGGCCGAGGTGGGTGATGCACCTTTTTTGGGTCCGGAGTTGGTGAGGGAAACGACGGAGAAAGTTGAGCTTATCCGTAAGAGGCATATTACAGCCCAGAGTCGTCAGAAATCGTATGCTAACCATAGGAGGAGACCTTTGGTGTTTGAAGTGGGTGATCATATCTTTCTGAAAATATCACCTAGGCGGGGATTGATGAGGTTTGGGAAGAGTGGGAAGTTATCCCCTCGGTTTATTGGCCCTTTTGAGATCCTTGAGAGGATTGGTAAGGCTGCCTATCGTTTAGCTTTGCCACCGCAGTTATCCGGAGTTCATGACGTGTTTCATGTGAGTATGCTTCGGAAATATGAGCCGGATCCATCGCATGTGTTGGATTGGACCGACTTGGAGGTAGATGAGGATGTCTCGTATGAGGAGAGACCAGTTCGAGTCTTGGATAGGCGGGATCAAGTCTTGCGAGGCAAGACCATTCCCTTGGTGAAAGTCTTGTGGAAACATCACGGAGTGGAGGAAGCCACTTGGGAACGTGAGTTGGAAGTCCGTGAGAAATATCCGGATATGTTTGTTGATATGTAATCTTGTATTTAGATTTTATAATCTTGTTGAACTTAAGAGCTTTATATATGTCTTAAGTTGTAAAACATTGAGAATATTTTGGTTTAATGGAAGAATCTTGAAACTTGCCTAGAGTTGGAAGTTTGTTATAATTGCATAATGATAGTGTAGGTTGAAATGTATGTTGTTTTACATACTGTGAGATGCCTCGTGGAAAGAGATGGAATGACCGGTAATGGGTCAGATAGTTTAAATATTGAAATGTTATATTGTGGGAAATTGAGAAAAACCTGTTTTTGAAAACTTATGCTTAATTTCGGGGACGAAATTCTTTAAGGGGGGAGGTTATAGCGACCCCGGTCTTTCCCCATTTGGTTGTTGTATCCGGACTTAGGTTCCTTGGATCCCATTACTATATATTTATTGTTGTCATCCTTTAATTTATTATTTTTGAGTTATAGGATGTGTTGGGCAGGTTTGTTACAGGTTGGTTGAACTTAGAAACCAAGGATAGTTGCCCAGATTTTTGTCTTCACGCTCGAGCGGAGCTTTTTACGCTCGAGCGGGCCCTTTGTTGTTGCTTCTCCGCTCGAGCAGGAGTTTTGACGCTCGAGCGTGATTTTCCATCTTCCAGTATTTCCTCTGCAGTGTTGGACGCTCGAGCGGGATCTTTGACGCTCGAGCGTGAGTTTGTGTGTGACGCTCGAGCGGAGAGTTTTACGCTCGAGCGGGGACCTGGTTCAGCAAAAAGTTCTGGGAGTGTGTATCCGCCGCTCGAGCGGAAGTCTGTGAGTGACGCTCGAGCGGGGGTTTCCACGCTCGAGCGGGGCGACTCTTATATAAAACCGAGATCCGACTTTTTGGATCACTTTTTCATCTCCCTTTTGTTTTAAAACCCTAGAACCGTCTTCTCTCTCCTTCCATTCACCTTCTCTCTTAGGTTTCATCTAGTTTTAGGGTGTTTCTACCCTAGGCTCTTTATTAAAAAGATAGAGGGGATTAAGGGCTTCGTTTTAATCTGAGAAGTTGGCGGTTTGGAGCACTTTGGAATTTGGGTCATCATCTCCATCTTCTCCATTCGAGTTCTTTACTTCGAGGTAGGGATTTCCTACTCCATATTATAGGTTTTGTCCTAAGTTTTGGTATTTTGATATGTTGGGGGTTGTTTGGTAATTTTGGGAAAAACCCTCGTTGTTGTAATAAATTAATTTGTATAATTAATTTAGGGAAAATTGGGGAATTTAGTTGAATTCATGGAATTGGGGTATTATAAGCTTAAATGGTGTAGTTGGATAGTTTAATCACTCACCTATGAAAATGTTGCGTTTATATTTGTTGTTACATTTATTTCTTGTTTAGAAATAACTGTTTTGGGCTATCGGTGGAGGATAGTCGTGATTGTTATAGACATTGCATGTGGATTAGGGAAACCGAAACTAATCACATTGGTTAAGTCATTGATTTTGACTGTTGAATTAACACAGAAAATACGTGTATTGATTGAGTATGGTATATGACAAGTGTTTAATACATTGTATATGCATTTTGTTTGGGAGGAGATAGGGGATGTACTCCATGGTTTGAGGGAAGATAGGGGATGGACTCTCAAACCAGTTTAGGAGGAGAAAGGGGATGGACTCCATTGGTACCACTACTATGTGTACTTATTGATTTATGGAAGTGTTTTTACATGTTATTGATACATCACTAAAATGTGTATCAAACGGAAAGTATGGAAATGTTTTGGCATGAGTCTTAGTCTCACTGCTATAGTTTGGCCAGGTTCTGAGCCACATTGGTATAAATGGAAAGTTGAATAAATAATGGAAAGTGAAACGTGTCATAGACATTATTGTCATGAAATTGTATAATGATGTGATTGATTATCTTGTGTTAACCATCTATTGAATGCTATTGCTTTAGTCAATGCTTATATTTGGTTTAGTATATTTCTACTGGGCTGTGGCTCACCCTATACGGGAACATCATTTTCAGGTCCAGGTGATGTGCTACCTCCAAGGAATTAGCTTGGAAGAATTTAGGGTTAAAGACTCTGTTTAGATTAGTTGTTATTTCAGTTTATTTGATATTACATATAAACTCAAGCCAAAGGCTGAATTTGTAGTTGAGTTAGTACTCACATTTTTGTGCCCAAGTGTTAAGCTTGGAAAGATGTAAGCCCATAGGGCATTTAGTTTGATGTTACATGTGATATCCTTCAATAACGATACTCTGATGAATGAGATAATGATTGGTTTTCTTTTATCAATGCATGCTACTGTTATATATTATGGGTTTATTTTGAGGGCATTACAGGGTCCCCGTCGGGTCAGATTCAAATTACCATCCCTAAGTGTTACTATTATTAGAACGTCAATTAATATTTTAAACTTTCTTTTTTTCTTTTCATTTTTTTAATAATAATAATCTTAAATAAAATTACCACAAAAGATATGAATCATTTTGGAACACTTTATCTCACAATTAAGCCCATCTACCAACTAAATCATAAAATAGGGTTTATGAGAGTATCCACCTCCATCACCACACACACATTTCAAAACCATCGAAACCCTCCGATGGATAGTCTTCCAATAGCTTTTGACGGCAACAACGGCAACTATTCGACAATACACATTTCTTCGACAATGGCAATGAGTGAATTTTTCCGGCAACTCCAATGCCATAAGACAAGTAGAGCATCACAATGTAAGTTCAAAAGAGATTCGTGACTTGAATGATATTCACAGCTCGGTGAAGGTTGAGTTTGTAATGATAAATTTTTTCAAAAACACAAAAAAAAAAATGGTAAAAACGATTTGACTTTTTTTTTTGGTACTAAACTCCTAAACATGTGCTGAAAAAATGGCAACACAAGGCCCAATTAAAGACATTAGTTCGGCAGCATCTAATCAAACATTATTCATCAGTTTGATACTTTAGATCTAAACTTTTTTATTCATATGTTTGGCACTTTGGATGTAACCATATGCATACTTATATTTTTGTTATGCGATGAACTGTAGTTTTATTTGTTAAGCAAACCGGTTGATGCATACTCATGTTTGTTTCTTAAACTTTGATGGGTCAAACTTGTTCAGTTTTATGTTTTTATGATGTTCAATAACATAAGTCTGAACATGTACAAATTGTGTTGGTAACACATGTTCAAACATGGATAATTTATTCAGCAACACATGTCCAAACATGGTGGCAGAAAGATCAACGGCGGAGAGAGATTAGTGGTGAAACGTTGACCGTGAGAGAGATTGACGATGGACAGAGGTCAACCGTAAGAAATCGCTTGTGACAAAGATTGATGGAAGACAGAGATCGACGACGAAGCTTTGTCGATAATGAGCGGAAGCTTGAGTTCAACAATTAAGGGTTTTAAGAAATTAAGAGTTTTTAGGGAGTGTGCTAAGAGGTGTGCATTTTGGTGGCTGTGATGTTTTTAAAAGGATACTTTTGGTATTATTTAGTAGAGCTGTGTAAAATACCTCCTAATTCACACTGATCCTCTTGCTAACAACAGATTAGTTTGAATTGCGGTTTGAAACCACTCCACTCCACTATATTTAATTCATATATATTTTTTTTTTACCTCTAATAAAATACCAAAGTAAAAATCAGAGTGAGAGAAATTTAAGTTGTGAAATTTATTGTAAATTAATGTAACATGTATGAAAATATTATATGAAATTAGTTAGTGTTATATATATATATATATATAATATTATACAAATTAGTATTATCATATAATGCAAATGCTTGATAATTGTTTAAGATTATTTTTCAATTAACTTACAAATTAAAACCGTCTATATTTGCCAATCTACAACTCATGGTTTGATTTATAATTTTTTCCTAAAACTACACTGAACCGCATCATGCACACCCTATTATTTGAGGGGTTCTTAGAAACTTTTAAGGATTTGAATTTTGTAGATAAAGGTTCAAAGAAATAAGGGGTCTAAAGTATTAATTAGAGTGCTAATAGTAGCCCTCTTTTTTCACTTTGGTTCTTGAAATTATGTTATCATGTCTTCATTTGTATTTATTTTCTTTTTGATGAAGACGTAAATATATTAAGTGGGGAAGATGAAAAAAATCTTCATCAGTATTTCTATATCTTAAAAAAATTTGTAGTGTTAGGGAAAAAAATTTAATTAGTGACTAAAATGCATTTGTGGAACTATTTTAGCAAAATATTTTTCTACTTTTTTTTTTTAAATAGCCTATTTTTAGAAAATTATTTTAAACCGTATTCAAAGTTCTACCAAAAAAAAAAAAAAAGGAAAAAGAAAAGAAAAGGGAAAAAAGAAGAAGAAGAAGGTTGATTCAAAAAAAAGTTGGAAATATTATCATTGTGATTGTGTAAAAAAAAATCCACATCAGATATAAAAAATATTATTTTATTCCACGTCTTTGCCACATTATCGTGCCAAGTCATTAGGGAAACGGGATGGCTAAAGACAATCAATTGAAGAATCAAATATATTTAATATGGTTTAGATGGCAACTTCTTATTGTCCAAGAAATGTCTAACTAGCTGAAGAGATTGCACGGGCTTAAAAGAAGGCACTTCATGTCCAGCTCCTCTGATTGTCACAAAAGTGAGCCCTTCGTACTCAATTGTCCACCCACCAACCTATCAACAAACAAAAAACCCAATATTTATTTCTTTTTATTTTTTTAATAAAAAAATTGTGAAAATTTCAAGTACAATTTAAATTGGTATTCAAAAAAATATAAGACAAAAAAAGGAAAAAAAATTGCAAATACATGAAGCAGTGGAAAAAAAATTACACTACACATGGAAATTTTGATTTTGTGCAACTCTAATACACAAGAAGAGTTGCATCAAGAACAAAAATAAATTTGCACCATGGACACTGGAGAGTTGCACCACCATAAAAATGTAATTTTTTTCTCACTGCTCCACTGATCTAACAATCAAAAATCAAATTGATTATGGACAAAAATCAAATTGATCCAACAATTGTAATCAGCCCAAAAAAAAAAAAAAAAGAAGAAGAGAATAATCCGATAATTATAATCATATATTTTTATCATGTCTTTTATAAAAAATACACCATTTAGTTTCAAAATTATATGGCCTCTTTTTTTTATGAAAACAAGTATAATTAAATAATCAAGATAAGATTATCGCATCAATGTAAAATTTTTTGTGAGTAATTAATACAGGTGACCAACAAATTGAACAAATCCAATCATCAAGGCAGGACCCAATAGTGAGCTCCATGAACTCGAAAACACCATTCAATGTAAATTTGGACAAGAAAGAATCATATTAAGTATAAATTTAAACTGGAGTAAATTTGTTAAAAGAAAGGAAAAAATACCTGTTGATGGTTGGTGAACCAAGGAGTCCATTCTTCAATAGTTTTCAAACCAAGCTTTCTCAACGTGTACCTCGTCGAGGTAACCGGAATTCTTCCATCGGTGTCTCCACTATTATTATTATATACAAAAAAAAATAATTTACATGATTTAGAAATTTTACTACAAGAAAAGATAAATTATATTGGTAATTCTTACATTTTATTCATTGTGTCATTTCAGTCCATACACTTTTAATTGACTCAATTTTGACTTTTAATTTTAGATTTTATATTAATTTGATTCAAGTGATAATGCCGTTAGGATTTTTGACAAAAAACGATTACTGAGTTACTTAGTTGATCAAGTTTATATATTTGGCACTAAAATCTTGAGACATATAGCTCATGGGTTCATTTTTCAAAAAAAAAAATGCAAATAATTGGATTAAATTGAGACAATTATAAATTCAACATCAAAATTAAGCCGATTGGTATTATAACTTACCCAAAAAAAACAAAAAAAGTATTATAAGAACCAAAATTATACAATTGCTTAAGTATATGTCTACTTGTGTAATTTACCCTTACAAAAATTAAGTTACCTGTAAATCCATACGCGGAGGCCTTCAGCAATAAGCTTTTTGATGAGAGGAAGCATGGAGGATGGTGCATCACTCCAAAATGTTATATTATCACTGCAACCAAACAAACAAACCCTAATTAGCTCCATCCTTATTAGTAGAGGTTACATGCACTTGGTATCAACTTTTTTAGTCACCTTCAAACTAAACTTATTTTGATGATAATCATCTCTCCTTTGGTTTTTGCGAAAAAATATTTTCTAAAAAATCTTTTCATATTTTTTGACAGCTTGTATGACAAAAAACGTTTTTCTTAATTAATGAAAAAGAAATTTATTCAGATAAAAAAAAAAAATTTTACTTGAAAAGTAGAAACTTTTTTACAGACTTAATAAGTTACCACCACTAATACAACTATTAGTATATTAGCTTCAAAGTTACAATTAAATATTGACAAAAAGTCTTCGGTCACCAAAACAAATGGGAGCGTAGATAAAATAATAACACAAAAAATAAATTTTTTTGGGTAGGTAGTCACAAAAAATAATTCTAATAAGAGGCAGTTCAATCTATAGATAAGTTAACTGCTTCGCTTAAGATGCATTTAAAAATTTTCTTGCCAAGGTTCTTAATTGTCTATAGTCTTTGGACCGAGGCTCTTAGTAGATGTTTGGTTGAATATTCAAAAATTTTATTAGTTTTCATTATACACATCAAATGATGATATCCAACATGCGCTCGAAGAATTATTCTATTCACATTGTTATACTTAAATTTTTTGTGATTAATTATATGTTATAGATTTTGTAAGTAAAAACATTATATAATATTATTAATAAGTTTTGAGTAATAATATGTAGAGATAAACCTGCAGTGGGTCCACGGATAGGGAATTTTGGTGACATTGGCATGGAGAGCATGTTGAACATCTGGCCTATTCAAGTATATCTCAGTGTAGTCTGATATGCAAGGGTCATACCCAGCTGGTCTCTGGTGCCACCCCTCCTGCAATTAAAAACAAAAAAACCAAAAAAACCAAAAAATAAAAAAAAGCCAAAAAACAATTTGAGACATTGATTTTCATAGTATTGCATATCAAAATAATCTAAGATGATTATAGTTTAACTAATAACCAGCCAGGCTTTTTCATTTTTTTGGTGTCATAGTGACATAAAAAAAAAATTAAAAAAGAAATGTATAATATATACTTTGTTCCAAGAAAATTTATTTTCTTTCACATATTTTTTCTTCAAGTTTTTAAATTTATTTGAGACATTGATTTTCATTTTTTTTTTCTTCAAGTTTTTAAATTTGAACTTGAAGGATTCCATTTCAATGATCCAAACTATTCAATTTGTAGCACCTACTGTGTATATTATTCATAAAAAAAGTTAGGTCAATCCGATAATTATAATCTTTTCATTTTATCATGGTTTATTTTCAAAAACATATTTCCCGTCCACTTTTCAGAGACAAACGTGATAAAATGAAAATGTTATAATTATCGGACTAATTTAACATTTTTCATATAGATGATATATAGTGAGTCATACAAAAATAGACTATGTGATTGGCCTCACCAACCCCTCAAATTTTCTAGAATTTAAAACCCCAACCCTATTTTAAATGATGATCAGCCAAGATGTGAACTAATAAAAATAAGGAAGCAAAGAAAGAGGCACTTAAAAAAAACCACACTCGCTTTTCTTTTATCTTAAATATAGTTCAAATCTGAAATAACCAAAGTATCCTATATTATGAATTACATGTTGTGATTGGTGTCCCATGCAAGGATTCTAAATAAGCCATGAAAACATAGAATTACGCGCACAGATTGCATTGATGTCTCACAAAATGTTCATTATGTGTGCTCACATTTATAATTATAAACATTTTATGAGATATCATTGTAATTTAATACGTAAATGATTGTTGATATAAAAAATAGAGAGGGACTCACAATTTTGGAAAATATGTGAGGAGAAATGCCTTGGATCATGGGAGTTTTTCTAGTGGTGCTAGAGGTACTATCAACACAAAGTGGAGAATACAAGCTGTACATGTCTATGTCATTGTAAGCAGCAAAGAAATTATCGAGGGCAACACCGCAGTCATTGGACCGATTTGGATCACTGAAGTTGCACTTGCTTTTTACATTCGCATACACATGATCTGATATCACAGCGTGATCCCATGCGTAATCAATCATGCCCTTTTGATCTGTTTCGTCATCCAATAATGCATTCCCAATCTGCATTGTAGTTCATGTGCATGCAGAACATGTTAGAATATCTATAATCGTGTTGCTACATTTGTGTGTTATTTGTTAATATTAATGCTAAGAACACACAATTATAACAAAATTTATCACTAAAAGTGCAATGGGACTAATATAAGTTGATATTTATTCTGAACTGAGTTTGATCCCATCCTTTTATTGTATTTTCTATGGATTATTATGTGATCTATTATGCGTTCTTAACATTACTGACTTGTTACCTAAAAAAAAGAAATGAGACTTAATTTTGTGTTTTAAGTGTTTATTAATTTAGAAAGTGAATGTGTACTTAAATAAGGATTGGTTTGGAAAGTGGGTTGACTTTTTGGCTTTTTTGGCTATTTTAGCCTGGGCTAAAAAGCTTGGTTTGGGAAGGGCTTTTCGACTTTTTTGATTTTTTTTGTGAGAGAAGAGTGTAATGATTATGGGTTGAATGTGATGTTTTGTTTGTTGTGGTTAAAATAGTCTATTTTGTCTTTTGTGACTATTTTAACCACAAACCATCTTTCCAAACGGACACTAATGTAACTATAATGTGCCTCTGCCCCTCTCCTTTCTTTCTCTCTCTCTCCTTCTCACTCTCTTCTGCCACAATGAGCCACTATGCTTATGCTTTCCACAGTATTTTAACTAGGAACACACTAACAACATTCTAATAGTCAATGAAAATGAAAGAATTCAACCTTTTAATTCTATTAATGACGGATATTAAGGAACATTTAAAGATCCTAGCGGAGAAGCTCTTAGCAATCAAGTTTTATCCAAAAGAAAATGAAAAGCTAATTAGCCAAAATGAAAATAGTAAGTACAGGTTGGGACATCACTCACAATAAAACCTTTGAGGTTTATATAGTCATCCTTTGGAGCATTCTTATTATTGTCGAAAATTTGTTCTGCAAGCTGGGGAACATAGTGCCCTAACAAATACAGTAAACATTTAATAAACATAATGCATATACTTAAAAAAAAATTGTTAATTTCACTTGTCTATAGTAAACACTTCAAAATTTATCTTTAATGCCTAAAATTATAAATACAAAGTCAAAATTTACAATGCAACAAGCAATGACAACAAGGCAGGTCTAGGTTGTGCTGTACAATCTTAAGAACGTGGTAGGAAAAATCAGGAAGGTGAGGGGGATGGGATGGGAGCAAGGAAGTATTGCGATAATTTGCTACCTTTACTATGGAGATAAGACTAATAAGAGAGATGGTGTAGCATATGAGGGACAAAGATTCATGAATAATAAGAGTTACAAAGATTAAATATATATATATATATATATATATGAATATTTCGGTATATTAAACAAATTAAATTATATAGATATATATATATACACATAAAAAAGTATTTAATACAAACAGGTCGAGTTGGGTCGGGCTAGGCTGAGATAGGGAAAGCAAATCACATACCCTCTTGATTTTCTCATCGAGATGGACAAAACTCGCATAAAACGAGACATGTGATACGGGTCTAATGAGATGGGAGTAATTGTTATTCCTAAATACAAATATAAATAAGTGGTCAAGAATGTACCTGCATAGCTTTCTCCAGAAATGTAGAATTCATGTGACTTGAATTGTGGGAACCTTCTAAACCAATTGACGAGAAATATGTACGAATCCTTGGCTAATCATAAAAAAGGATAAGTCAAGCAAATGTTATTAAGAAACGGTCGTGTTTTCAAATATTTTTGTTTTCATTCTTCACTATTATTTACAAATTTCGGATACTTTTACTTGATTCAATGAATCAATAGTTGAAAATGTATTTAGGACAAAAGGACAGAAAAATTTAAAAACAGAATAAAAAATTTTGTCATTATGTATGACCAAAAACAATTACCTGTAATGGTGTCACCAAGTTGATCAATGTCAGCAGAGGTATTTGTGTACGAAAAACCAACACCAACAGGAGATTCCAGAAACAACAAGTTGGCCGCTATAGAAAATTATCATAGTTAGTTGGTACTTTCAGAGTTGAGTCATGCTTCTTCCTTAAGAAAGTAATCATTGTTCGAGGTTTGGATTGAATTTAAGTTAACGGCACCGCTAGAGAGCTCGAACAATACTGGCTCGAATACTGGCTCGAATCCAAAACGACGTCGTTTTGGTCAAAACGACGTCGTTTTGACCCTCTTTTTTTTTTTTTTTTTTTTTTTTTTTCTTCTCTTTTTCTCGTTGACCCTCCTTCACTATATATTTTTTTTTTTGGACAGACGAAGAAGAAGACGCGCAGAAGAAGAAGAAGACGCAGGGGGAGGGGGGGGGAGGGGAGGGGAGGAGAGGAGGGGAGAGGGGGAGGGAGGGGAGGGGCCGGACTGGAGGGGGCCTAATCATCGGGGGAGGAGGAGGAGGAGGAGGAGGAGGCGGAGGCGGAGGCGCGGCGGTGCGGCTGCTGCGACGAGGGGCGACGATCGGAAGGCTGGCTCCGAGCATCGACGAGCTGCGACGAGGGACGGCGAGCTCGCCCCGGCGGCTGGGCGACGACGGCGGTCGGCGAGACGACCGCGGCTGGGCGACGATCGCTGGGCATCGGCGTCTTCTCTCTCTCTCTTCCCGTCTGCCTCTCTCTCTTTCTCCTCTCTCCCTCTCTTTTTCTCCTTCTCTCTCTCTTTTTCTTCTTTTCGAGCCAGTATTCGAGCCTCAGAGACTCGAGCTCTGAGGCATTTTCCTTAAGTTAAACACAAAACTATGGTACACTGAAAGAATAAAAAACTAAGGTATAATGATAAGTGTATAGAATTAAAATATAAAAATTTTATTCATTTTTTCTGTTCTAATTCTATGCATTTTTTTTTTTAACGGCAAACAAACAAACAATTTTATTAGATAGAAAAAAAGAAGTTGCATTATGCACTTAACATTTGCAAGAGAAATATTTAGTACTACTTTAAATTCAATTTTTAAAACATAGATGTTAACGACTTTACCACTTAGCCTAATCGGAAGTAACTGTCTTGTTTGGTTGAGCTTTCAAAATTCATATTTTATTTTTATTTTTTAAAAGATAAAAATTATTTTGTAAAAAATATTTTCACCCAAAAAGAGAAAAGTATACGAAAATAATGATTTTTTTTTTCATTTTTTATCAAATTAAGTTAAAATATTTTTTAATAAAAAAAACAAAAAAATAAGCAGTCAAAACACATGTTGATGAATTGTTAACCACAATTTGGTTTCAAAAAAATGCTTGAGACACATAATTTATTACCTCTAAAAACCACTCTAATGACATGTTTGACAAGTGTCACATTTTGATCTAACAATCATATGGGGTCTAATCTCAATATCCCATCATTGGGGTGATTTAGAAGTGGTAAATTAAGGGGATGTAATACTCAAGTAGTTAGAGAGACCGTGTTTATATTTTTAGCACATCCCCTCATGTGTAGTGAGACCGTCTCTAATAAGTGGATTAAACATGTGCATAAATTATAATTATAAAATAAGCAATAAATTTTGCAAGATAAGTCACCAATTATCTCATAACTTAAACTTGATAACATTGTCTTGGACTACAAGAACAAATTGTTCATTAATTCTTACACACAAATTATTATGATTTTAAATGAAAAAAATTGAAGTAATGTTATATTGTAAATGAAAACCTTTAACATTCTTGAAATTTTGAATGTGCAGGTACAAACCTTTATTCCAAGTGCGATTGTTGAACTTAAGCGTACGTGTGTCGTTTTGAGGGAAGAAAGGACCTAACTCCTCTGCCGCCCCATATCCAATTGATGAACATCCTGGACCTGCATTGTTTCGACTTTATCATAAACCTTTCAAACGTTAGCCACAAAAAAAAAAATATTATAATTTGGGTTTCTAAATTTGTCTAAATTCGCACCCAAATCAAAATTATATTGTTGGAAGTGCTTAAAACATTGAGCTGAGCTCAAGTTGCTTGGATTAAGCTCGTCTAAATTGCAACCCGATTATGTGTGGTAATAATGACTCCGATGGTATCACTCAAAAGTTATTTTTTATGACTTCTCATATTATTGACTAAAAAGATTTAGAATAAACTGTAAATTTGTTCGGTACAAAAAAATGTTAAACTTGTTTGGTTAAATAAGTTATTACACAATTTTTTTATTGTGAAAATATCCAAAATACACTCAAAGTTTCAATTAAAGCAAAAGAAATTTCTTTTGTCCATACATATTCAAGTGTTTCAAATAAGCTTAAAAAGTTAAAAATTGTAAATTAAGTATACGTCACACAATTTTGGACAAAATAAGCTTAAAAAGTAAAACAAATTATAAATAAAGTTGTAACCAAACACCATTAGTCAATGTTTTTTTTAGTCAAATAAATTTTTTAAGTTGACTTATAAGTGTTATCAAATGAGGCCAATATTAAGAATTTTCTAAATTTAAAGATTTTATGTAATTAATTTTTTGTATTCTCTGTATCAAAACACTTCTATATTGAGATTTTAGCAATAATTATAAATATTTTGAAATGAAGTATCAAAAAAGATTTGAAAGTAGACATTTCTGATTGAAATTTAAAATATAATCATTATGATCAGGTAAAAAGTTTTGCAACCATATTAAAAAAAAGTAGGGCACAGAATCCTCTGCTTCTAAATTGTATTATCTTCATCTCTTAAACCACTTATAATAAATAAATTATATATTGAAATTTTGAGATAACTAGTTATAAGCGTTTTGGAAAAAAAAAACAAAAAGATTTGGTGCGAGAACAATCCTCGGCCACTAGTATGGGACACGTCAAACCTGTATGGGCATGTGGGCACACAACTCTAAATATTTTATCAAACGTTTTAATTTATATGATGTGAGTTTCATGTTGATACGAAATATTTGATAGAATATTTAATAAAATATTTAGAATTCTAACATTTTTTTTTGCTCTTAACAAATCATGAAGACCAGAAGACAAAACAAAAGAAATAATTCAGAAATAGAAAACCAAAAACACTATATATCGAATACTAATAAATCAGAATAAATGGAAAGAAAATGAAATGGAATTGAATTTAATTACCTCCATTGAGCCATAGAAGGACAGGCTTGTTTTCGGGTTTATACGTGGCTTCGAAAAACCAATAAAACATTGCTCTCCCATGAGTTTTATTGACTGTAACATAGCCTGAATATTGCCTGAAAGTCACCGGAGGTTGGCCGGGAAGTTTGGTGACTCGGTCAGCCTCTTGTTCCAATAAGGCTTTGCGACTGAGTTGACCCGGCTCGAGTCGAGCTGAAGCAACTGCAGCTAGGATGAAAGTCAGAAGAAAAATATGAATATACATCATGGGATATATTATCAAGCCAGCCATATAAACTACTCTCTCTCCTCTTTTCTCTTCTCTCTCTTCTTTCTCAAGTTTTTGTAGGGAGACTGGTTTATATAGTTGTAGAGGGCTATGGAAACTTGGAAAGACATATAATATTTATTTGTATTGTTGCTTGCTGTATACATTTATATAATTGACTAGATTCATTTTTCATTCCATTGTACTTGGGAAATATCTTTTTTTGGATGTATGTAATTAATAATTTAGCAATTGTGGATGGATTAAAAATTTTTTTTCTTTAAACGGAAATGTATTAGTAAACATTAGAATAAGGGCTGGGCTTCCTTCCAGTCTGCCATCGGACTAGAGGGTACTGTTATGCCTATGAGAATCTACCACAGGTCCCATTTTGATAATTCGAACCATTCAATATATAGAACTCGTCAAGTACTATATGCCTATAAAAAATTATGTTGATCAGATATCGATAGTTACGTGATCAAATCAATTTTGTATAAAAAAATATACGATGAAAAAATAAACGGTTGACAGAAAACTAATTTGATCACATAGCTATTGATATCCGATCAAAGTGATTTTTTATAAATATATAGTACTCGGCGAATTCTACACATTAAACGGTTCAGATTATCGAAACATGATCCATGATGGGCCCCCACAAACCCAACAACACCCTTCAATTCGATTACGAACTGGAGAAAAGCCACTACCTTAGAATAAAGTTAGGAGCACTAACTAGTGTATTAACTAAATTGCTAACCGGATACAATATTAAGCGGGACCCATGTTAAGTGATGAAATTCACACGTGTATGTTTTATGTCTTAGTCAGTGTATGAGTTGATATATTAATTAGTATTTATAATATTATTCAAAGAATTATTATATAGAATTTGTCACGTGAATGATGTCACTGTTATTTTTTTTTATAATTAAAGTAAATCTTGATGAATTTTAAAATTTGAACGATAGATGCACAATTTAAGACATGGTTTTAAATATTTTTTGGTTTGCGTATCATTATGCAGTGAAGCGGTATACATTTAACTAAGTTTTTTTTTAAAAAAAAAAAATTTATTTAGTTCATATAAGGTACTAGCATTATAGATACGATTACATGAGCTAAATCAGATTATTGGAATTTTTTTGCCATAAATATAATGAGTAATGTTAGGTATCATGAAAAATTTTATGAAGATTCTCTATTCTTTGATTACACACATAGTAAAACACTACACACTAATTAAATGATCAAAAATCTTCATGAAACATTTTATGATATTTCTTTCATGATACATAGTAATATTCATATATAAAAAAAAAAAAAAATTTAAAATCTTACCATATTGATTTTTTGAGTATTTAATGAAATGGTGAAATGGTAGAAAAATATCAATAAAATGAAAAAGAACTAATAATATAATTACAAATGTATTTTTTATATTTAAATTAAAAAAATAGAAATTGAAAACTTACCATATTGATTATTAGAGTATTTAATAAAATGGTAAAAAAAAAATCAATAAAATGGAAAGAACCAATAGCCTAATTACACATATATTTTTATATTTAAAAATGAGTTATGCTATCAAATTTTGTGACCAAATGTCTCACATAAATGTGGAGTCCATTATTTGTAGATCCCACACCCATGTGAAATATTTGGTCATTTATTTAGTAAAAAATTTGGGGCCTATAATATTTTCTTTTAAAATGATTGAAAACTTACTTTATTGATCATTAGAGTATTTGATGGAAGGGTAAGAATAAATGGAAAGAACCAATAGCATAATTACAAATGTATTTTTATATTTAAAAATTAAAAAAAGTAATGTTACATCTATTTAAAATCTTATTAAAAATAGACATGTCCAAATATTCTTGGATATTTAAATGTCATTGTTTTTTTGAACAATCAATCACATTTGACCTTTTGTATTTTTAGTAAGATTTTTAATAAAATTGTTAGTATTTGAAAATTATTCATTAAGAAAATAGAAATTGAAAACTTACCATATTGATTATTAGAGTATTTAATGAAATGGTAAGAAAAATATCAATAAAATGGAAAGAACCAAGTACATTAAAATATAAAATAAAAAAAATGAAAATTAGTAATTGAAAATTTACCATATTAATTATTAGAGTATTTAATGAAATGGTAAGAAAAATATCAAGAAAATAGAAAGAATCAACAGTATAAGGGTAAATTACACTTACCTCTCTTGAGATTTCTAACAATTACAGAGACTTCCTATGCAGTTTCAATAAACTAATCTCTCTTACTTTTGAAACTATTATCAAGATTCTTCCACTGTTAGGTTATTTAAACAGAATTTGTTGATTCATGTGATGTCACAGGTTACAATATAAACAATGATGAAATTACCCAATAATTATCTTATCTATTCAAATGAGAAATTTCACCCACTTCTCCTAAGATTTTGCATATATATTATCAAAAATCAATACATATTTTAGCATTATTTAATAAAATTCTTAAATTTCATGCAATATTAAATAAAATTCTTAAATTGTTAAGACATTATTAAATCATTTAATGGAAAAAATATTTTTCATTGATAAAATACTTAAAAATAAACAATCTTTCTAAAATTAATATTAGATAACATCCTAATAATTTAATATAAGATTTATTCCACACTACATAAACAACATAAAATTTATTATTTTAAGTAATGCATTTCTTATTTGAATTTTTTTTTAAAATTGAAATAAATTGATTTATTTTTTCCCCCACAATTTGCATCACTTATTTATTCATATATATATATATATTATATTATCTTATCTTTTCTCAATAATATATTATTTTCAAATTTTAATTTTTATCTTTGAGTTATTAAACTTCTAGTCAATACATATTTAAAAAAATGCACATTAATATTTCTTACGTAATTAAAAAAATTAAAAAATAAATATAGAAGTACAAAAAAAAAAAAAATCTCCTTACAATAAATTAAAATTAGTTGATAGGAAATGAAAGATCAAGAAATCATTGGAGAATAAAAAATAATTTAAACAATTTATCTTTTTATCCCTAAAATTAAAATTAACTTTTACTTGAATATAAAATTTATTTAAGAATAATAAAATATTGTTATGTATGATATAACATGTTGGCACATGGATTAGCTAGGATGGCTAGAGGATTGATCCTCCAGAAAGTGTGGATGGAGGAGGTCCCGTTGTCAATGTTTGATGTTGCTGCTAATGAGGCTAGCTAGCTGCTTCCTTTCATATGTTTTACCATCTAAAAAATAAAAATAAAAATAAAAATAATATTTTTCTATTTTTATTTATCTCATTTAAATTATTTTTATTAAATTAAAATTTATAATTAATTTCTTACTTTCGTTAATGGTTGAATTTTTATTTTATTTTTTGTTTATGAAAGTTCAAAAACTTGTTGTGGAAAAAAAATAAAGTCAGGAAATTATATTTATATTTTGAAAAAGTTATGAAAAATAAATAATAATTATATATATATATATATATATTAATTGGATAAATTAAATTTAGTGCATTTAAAGTCAAGATTAATATTGATAATGAATGAATTTGGTTTAATTATTAGAAACCTCAGCCGAGATAAGATTTTTTTTACTTCTATATTTATTTTTTATTTTTTTTAATCATGTAAGAAATATTAACTTGTGTTTTAATATACATCAACTAGAAATTTAATAGCTCAAAGATAAAAATTAAAATTTAAGAATAATATATGATTGAGAAAAGATAAAATAATAATTTTTTTACATATGAATAATTAAGTAATGTAAATTGCCAAAAATAAAAAATAAATCCATTTATTTCAACTTTTTAAAAAATTAAAATAATAAATGCATTACTTAAAATAATAAATTTTACGTTGTGGATCCCAATAGTGTCACGTGACGTAATTATAAATTATCATGTGTATCACAGTTATCAAATTCTTATCAAACACTGCATTAATGTTTTATGTTATACAAAACTTATCAGAATATAAAATCTTATTGATATAGAAGTCCTGAACAACCGAAGATTGTTTAGGATAGGACTTCTGGAACATTCAAATTACTTGAGAAGTAAGTCACTGGATATTATAAATAGGCAACACCCTTATAGGTTGAGGTATGTAATTTCTCTCTATGAATTAGTCCATTAAATATTTTGATAATATTGGAGGACTGTCTTAGGCGTCGAAGGGCCCCCGGCTACAGCTGGGGGTGTTTTGTCTTGCACATAACGATCGCGTGGTGGTGCTGATTATCTTTTTCGTTGGATTTCTTTATCATCAAATACGATATTTGTTTAAATCTGTACACTTGGCACCGTCTATGAGAAGCAATAGAATTCAACGAAAAAAATAAGCTCTCGTAGATAAGCTCCTATTAACGTGATATTTGACTATAATACTCCAACCATTAGCTTGATGACAAATTACTTCCACTCTTTTCTGTTTTGAAAGAATATTTTGTTTTATTAATGGTTTTGGCCTATTATATAATCTGGGACCTCATAGGCAAAACAAGATTGATGATGTTATATGAGTACTGTATGTGTCAAGATTTCCACGAGAATCTAGTTTTGTGGTTAGAATCATCCCATGACAGTTATTGCGTGGTATAGCCAAATTTGACTTAGCTCGGTCCAATCTAATAATTGGCAAATAAAGTTTGAATTAATGTCATGACTCGCTCCCTGTATTCAAGGATTAAGTATCGTGATGGTCAGTAATTGAGATTATCTCCGGTTAATTCTTAAACAAATCAATAAACTTGAGCGGAAATAATATTTAAATAAGGGTACCAAAATAATCATTGGAGTTTCTATTTTTATTACAAAATTATATTGACCAAAAAGACCGATATTTATATAGAAAAATATCAATAAAAGTGTTGTGTGTGTCTATTCCGCAGCCTCGCATTTAAAACTTTCCAAAAGCTATTTCTGAATTGCATGTTTCCTGAAAATTGGTAAACAGCTATAAGCACATGGCAGAGTGAGAAATATTATACCAAGAGTATAAAGGACACAAAATAACCATAAATAGTTAGTTAGGCCAAAACATTTACACAACTCAGTTTGATAAATAAATCATTTAAGTAGTAGAAACTGAAATACAGAAATTATATAAGTATATAACCATAACCACGGTACTGAACATAACAGAATAAATCATTTAAGTGGTAGAAACTGAAATACAGAAATTATATAAGTATATAACCATAACCACGGTACTGAACAGAACAGAACAGAGGTCACAGTAGTGACAGTCAGAACAGAGGTACGGATTCAAGAGGTGGCTCGTACGAACTCTAGAGGTGACTCCCACAATAGTGTAGCACTTAGCTCCGCACAGCACTTTGCTCCACACAGAACAGAGATCAATGGATCCATGACAAACAGAGGACCACAAAGTGGTCAAACAGAACAGAGATCAATGGATCCATGACAAACAGAGGACCACAAAGTGGTCAAACAGAGGCCAATGGTTATTTAAGAGGACCACAAAGTGGTCAAACAGAGGCCAATGGTTGGCCAATGGTTATTTAAGAGGACCACAAAGTGGTCAAACAGAGGCCAATGGTTATTTAAGTCCCCAAGGCGTGGGACTCCCGTGGTGATACTTACAAAACATAATTGTTTATAAGGTTATAGTCAAATATTCTTTAAAATATAAACAAACATATCCATGAGTTTCATTTTAACAAATAGGGTTCAAAAATTAAACTACGTAACTGAAATATTTATATAATTTATAATAGTTTATAAAACATAACTTATATAAAATAAATATGGTAAGTCAAAACATACGTAAAATACATAAAGATAATTCAAGATATAATATAACTCACCTTAACTTTAATACCTTACTCTTTTTTTTCCATTACCAAAGACTCTCTCAACTTTCATTGTTTTTTCCTTCCTTCTCTCTTTTCTTTCTCCTTCTTTCTTTCTTTCTATTCCTTTTCTTTCTTTTCTTTCCCAGGTGAATCACCTATTTATAAGGAGGTAGAAGCCTCCTGAGCCAATCACGTGACAGTCCGAATCTTTCTTCTTAGATTGTTCATAAATGTCATGGATTGATCCTTATCTTATATAAATAATTAAGATAATTACACTTTAGCCCAAATTCTTAATATAATTATAAAAACATAATTAATTCATAATTAAATTATACTTTATCGTATACTCACAAAAAATTAATTATTTATTTTACTACCACACCCATTATTATTATTATTTCTTTATACTTTGACTCCTAAATTCTTAATAATTATATTATTTTACAAAAATTACACATACTAATACAAAATAAATCGTATATTTTCCTAACTGTAATTAAATAATATTAGTATAAATTTTACAGAATAATTAAAAATCTGGGTTGTTACAATTAATATGCACGAATTCCTTGTTACATGGTCGATAAGCAAGCAAGAAATATCTTTTCAATAACTGGATCCAGCAACCTCGGCCCGGTTGGGCAATTGAGTCACCTGATTGCCCAAGCAGACTAATTGACAGGGAAGAAATTACTTTATATGCTTATAAGAAGACAAGCAACAACCAAGCTTTGGAAATTAAATTGCTGAAGTCATGAAAAATTTTACCGTGATTACATCACACTAAAGTCAGGGGGCAGAAGAGTAGATGAATCGGAATATGGCTGAATAACGAATAAATCGAAGCATGACTTATAAGTCCTTACAAAAAGGCAGTGACTTCACAGCCGAGATATGTCACTGAACTGAGATAAAGTCCGCGTTTTATGGACCATAGGGGCAAGATGAATTACGCTACCCTTTGGTTAAAAATTTTGAAAAAACTTTATCGAGCGAGTTTTGCTTGATGAAGTAGATTAGCAGGTTTGACCAATTTTGAAAATCTTTGTCGAGCAAAGTAGGTTGGCAAGTTTAACTAACTTGAAAAATCTTTATCGAGTGGGTTTTGCTTGGTGAAGTAGATTGGTAGGTTTGACCAATTTTGAAAATCTTTGTTGAGCAAAATAGGTTAGCAGGTTTGACTAACTTAAAAAATCTTTGTCGATCGGGTTTTGCTTGGCGAAGTAGGTTGGCAGGTTTGACTAACTTTGAAAATCTTTGTAGAGCGGGTTTGGCTCAGCAAAGTAAGTTGGTAGGTTTGACCAACTTGAAAAACCTTTGTCGAGCGGGTTTTGCTCGGTAAAGTGGGTTGGTAGATTTGACCAACTTTGAAAATTTTTGTAGAGTAGGTTGGTGGTTTGTCTAACAATGGGATTCCTTGCCGAGCAGGTTTTACTTGCCAATAAACAAGTTGGTGTTTTAGTGTGGGTGTTTGGGAAGTGGGTTTTTTTGTAGGTTTTTTTATTTGTAGGATATTATTGGAGAATTTTTTTTTTTTTTTTTTGTGTTTGGGAAGATAGTTGGGTTTTTTTGTGGTTGGATGTGATGTTTGTGAGAGAAAAAGTGAAATGATTATGAGGTTTGATGTGATATTCTGTTTGGATTTGTTTTTTTTGGTTTTGTTACTAATTTTTCTTTTAGTGAAAAAAAAAAAAAAAAAAACCTAAAAACTAACTTCCCAAACATCCCCAGTAGTTCCTAACAAGATTAGGCGTTCTTGGAATAAGTCTTAGTAAGGCAAGTCATTTTCAGAATAAGTCCTAACGAGATTAGGCGCTCTTGGAATAAGTCCTAACAAGGTTAGGCATTTTTAGAATAAGTCCTAATGAGGTTAGGCATTTTCGGAATAAGTCCTAGTAAAGCTAGGAATTTTTGGAATAAGTCCTAACAAGATTAGGCATTTTAGGAATAAGTTTCAACAAGGCTAGGCATTTTCGAAATAAGTCCTAACAAGGTTAGGCATTTTGGAATTAGTCCTAGCACCCATGTATGGTTCTAGCTAAGCAATATTACACAACTATTTTTATCAGAACAACAGAAAGGTTCCACTCTTTCACTAGGTTCAAAGAGAATGAATGCTTGGGGGCAATTGAGAGGGAATAAAAATAACTACAGGAATTATGTGGGTCCCGACAATGTCACGTGACGTAATTATAAATTATCATGTGTATGACAGTTATCAAATTGTTATCAAACACTGCATTAGTGTTTTATGTTATGCAAAACTTATCAGGATATAAAATCTTATCGATATAGAAGTCCTGAACAACCGAAGATTGTTTGGAATAGGACTTCTGGAACATTCAAATTACTTGAGAAGTAAGTCACTGGATATTATAAATAGGCAACACCCTTATGGGTTGAGGTACGTGATTTCTCTCTATGAATTAGTCTATTAAATATTTTGATAATATTGGAGGACTAACTTGGGTATCGGAGGGCCCCTGGCTACAGCTGGGGGTGTTTTGTCTTACAGATAATGATCGCGTGGTGGTGCTGATCATCTTCTTCGTTGGATTTCTTTATCATCAAATATGGTATTTTTTTTATGTTCGTACAATTATTAATAGGGTAATTTGTGACCAAATTGTGCCGAGCTAGGATAAGGATAGACCACGCTATAAGACCAAGAAAACATCTTCGTATTTCAGATTTGGGTCGAAGTAATTATCTCTGTAACGCGGTCCTAGACCTTCTGCATCAAACCGGTCAGAGGTGGGTTACCAGCGGCATGACCTGGTGGTCATAGATCGAGGTATCAGTGGAAATCGGACCAAGCTAAAGGATAGCTCGGTAGGGTGTCATCTCAAAGTCAAGGCTGACTGAATTGACTTAATTAGCACCTAGCTGTATAAGCACGGTTAAGTCTTGTGCCAGCTGAGGTAAGAGTTACAACTATCTCACTTAGGCTAGCAGTGAGTAAGGAGTTATCAGGATAGGCAATATCCTTAGAAGTGTGATTCTTAGAAGGACTCTTATGAGAAGAGTTGGAGTCCTACTAGAATTGTGCCAGGCAGAATCTACAGAAGCTCATGACAGGATCTATGTACAAGTATGACAATTTCTATTCTCGAATACACAGAAATTTGGTCTATTGTCTACTTGCTGACTTAGGCATCGGAGAGGTTTCCAACACACACCCGCTGGCTAGCTCACGTTTGTGTTTTCAGGTAACAAAGCGACAACGTTTGAATGAGTGCAAACTTGATCAACAGGATTATACGAGAAGATTATTCCGTACTCATACAATTGGCGCCGTTTGTGGGAAAACAGACAAAGAACAAACCTTTTGATCGGATTTCCTCTTTAGTTGAAATCTATGGCGCACAATGAAGACTTACCACATTCTGCTATTGATGGGCAAACCCCAGAAAGGAGCAGGAGGTGCAAAAGTTTACGTTTCATCTCACCTATGGCGGAATTAGATCCCCAGTGACGGAATCCGCAGAGGGACACACGAGAAAGTCAGGGCTCCAGTCCTCGTCGCTCCCAAAGCGCTGACAGGCAGAGGCGGAGGTTGGATCCTCAGGTTCTGGAAGATCGCATAAGGGAGCAAGACAAATTAATACGGAGGATGGCAGCAGACATGGAGACAATGAAGCGCCAAATAAAGGGAAAATGGGTGGCAACGGAAGAGGGGCACAAAGGCAACATGCGCTCTTACCACTCAGAAGATCGTGACAGACAAGTCACGCCGTCACAAGCTGAAAGTAGGAGCCTCAGGACAGACGATACACAATCAAGGACTTCCAGGACTCGTTACTCTAGGTTGAAGAGAATGAGGACTAAAAGGTTTTACACGGAGGGAAGTAGTTATCGGCCCCCGCATTCGCACCAAACGACGTCTAGGCACACAGAGTTGCCTAAGTTGGCTAACCTGCGGACAGTGCTTGAGGAAAGGGCTCGAAAGAGAGACGACACTCAAGCTCGCGACCCCCGCAGAGTCTCCGCACTACAACGATTGGCTCCTAGAACACATGGGAGTGTCGAGGTTAGAATGCCAGAGCCGCGCCTTGCCTATGAACCAGCAGACAAAGCGTTAGCAAGGTTGCAGAGCTCGCCATTCGTTCTGGCGATAGAGATCGCACCATTACCCTTAGGCTTCCACCAGCCCAAATTTACTACCTATGAGGGAAAGTCGGACCCCTACATACACTTGAGCCACTTCTGCCAAGTTATGGCCGTATATCGAAGAAACGAGGCTCTAATGTGTATCATATTTCCTTCTAGCCTTGGTGACCTGAGTTTAACATGGTTTGAAAGGTTGCCAGAAGGTAGTATAGCTTCATGGGCACAACTAGCGGAGGCATTTGTGACCAGATTCAGAACGAACACCAAGACGCCAGTGGAGATTGACCAGCTTCTCTCCATTGATATGGGCGAGAAGAAAACATTGAGGTCTTACAATAACCGGTATTGAGAGACTTTTAATTAGATTGGAAATTGCCCCACATACCTAGCTATCGCACAGTACAAACGAGGTTTGCCAACTGGCAATAAATTAAGGGATTCAATGACGATGACGTCACTCGTCACAATGGAGACCCTAATAGAAAGAGTGCATCAGCACATCCGGGTAGAAGAAGATGTCACATACACCAAAGCAAAAGCTGGCATAACAGCGATGTCAGACAAAAAACCTACGGCAAACGTGAACATGGTCGGGTGGGAAGAACAACCGAGCAAAAATGGGCGAGGTAGACGAGCCAACAGAGAGGACCCCCAAGCAAGGAAGTTGAGAATCCGCACTGCCATCACCATGGTATTCAATAAACCTATCTACCTGATTCTTAGCGAGATACGCAACGAACCCTTCGTTCGGCGGTCAGCCAAGTTGGGAGAAGTGTAGAGAGGCTACGATGATAGGTACCGTTGCACCTTCCATGATGAAAAGGGGCACCAAACTAAAAATTACACGCCATTGAGACAACATCTAGAGGAGCTAGTAGCCGCAGGCCACCTGGACTAGTATACTGAAGGGGGGGACGCAGCCAGCCCCCTAGGACCACAACAGACCGGATGGAATGCCGGTTGATGGTCCGCCCCAAGGCATAATCAACATAATACATGGGATCATTGAACCTAAACGAGTATGTGAACTCAGAGGGATGATTAAAAAGGTTGAGCACTTGAGAGAGGTACCAAGTGCATAACCTACTGTCAAAAGAGAAAAAACGGAGGCAACGAACATCATCTCCTTTTCTAACAAAGACTTAGCAAGGTTACAATGCCCTCACAACGACGCACTGGTGGTTACTTTGCGCGTCAAGAACTTCAACATCAAGCAGATCCTAATTGACCAAGGGAGCTCTTGCGAGATAATATACTACGAGACCTTCAAACAACTAAAATTGGAGGACAAAGACTTGGCACCTGCAACATCTTCCTTAGTCAGCTTCAACTCAATGGCAGAATAGCCGGTGGGCAAGATAATTCTGCCAGTCAAGGTAGGAACGATGACGAAACAGGTGGAATTTTAGGTATTGAAAGTCTCTTGCACCTACAATATAATCTTAGGAAGGACGTGGCTGCACGCCATGCGAGCGGTGGCATCGACCTACCATCAGGTGTTACGGTTCCCTAACGAAACCAGAATGATTGAAGAAGTCTTAGGGGACCAAATCATGTCAAAACATTGCTTCGCTGCAGTAAATGGCAGCCGAGCTGCAAAAGAGTTTGTACAAATACTAGAAGAGTCAGAAAGCAACGAGTTGTTCGCAGACGTCGACAAGGCTACCGAATAGAAGGCAGTGGAAGACTTGGTAGAGGTACGGATAGATGAAAAAAACCCAAAGAAATTCTTTTTGTTCAGCTCGTCTCTGTCTAGTACTGAGAGAATAGAGATCATGGAATTTTTGACCTCTAACATCGAAGTGTTTGCCTAGACGCCGTATGACATGCCTAGCATTGACCCCAATTTCATTTGCCATCAACTCAACGTCCATCTAATTGCCAGACCAATTATATAGCGAACTTGCCGATCGGCACTCCACCACGCAGAGATAGTGGCGGAAGAGGTGGGAAACTTGTTGGAAACAGGGGCAATCAGAGAAATACACTATTCCAGGTGGATTTCCAACACTGCAGTGGTGCCAAAAAAGAACGAAAAATGGCGCGTTTGCGTGGACTACAAAACAGTTAACAAAGCGTACCCGAAAGATAGCGTTCCCTTACCATGAATAGACCAACTGGTGGACCTAACAGCAAGGCACAACCGACTTAGCTTTCTTGATGTGTATTGCAGATACCATCAAATCGCTATGTATGAATTTGATCAAGAGGTCACGTCGTTTATAACACCCAGAGGACTATATTACTACAAGTCATGCCCTTCGGCCTAAAAAATGCAGGGGCAACATTCCAATGGATGATCACCAAAATGTTTGAATCATTGTTAAGCAGAACAACGAAGGCTTACATAGATGATAAGGTGGTCAAAAGTAGAGATGAAAGGGACTATCTCAAGGACCTAAATGAGATGTTTCAAACTTTGAAGTCTCACAAGTTGCAACTGAACCCATCCAAGTGCGTATTCGGCGTGGGGTCAGGCAAATTCCTAGGCTTTCTAGTGACTAGCCGGGGTATAGAAGCTGATCCTTCTCAGATCAAAGCCATCCAAGATCTTGAGAGGCCCAACACAGTCAAGGAGGTGCAGCATCTCACTGGCTTTACAGCCACGCTAAATCGATTCATAAGTCGGTCATCAGATAGGTGTCGATCGTTTTTCCAGGCACTAAAGGCCTAGTTTGAGTGGGATGATGAGTGCAACTGCACCCTAGAAAGCTTGAAAGACTACATGGCCTCTCCTCCGTTGTTAGTGACCCCAGTACCAGGAGAGGAGCTTTTTTTGTACTTAACAGTTTCCCAACATGCAGTTAGCGCAGTGTTGGTAAGAGCTGAGGGAATACAACACTTGCCTATCTTTTATGTGAGCAAGACATTGCTGGGCTTTGAAACAAGGAACCTGCCGTTGGAAAAGCTGGCCTTAGCTTTGATGATGGCTTTAAGAAAATTGTCGCACTATTTCCATGCCCACATCGTGATTGTCTTAACGGCCTTTCCCTTAAAAGCCTTGTTTGAGAGGGCAGATTTTTCTGGACGAATTTTAAAGTGGACAATGGAGTTGAGGCAGCTCGACATTAAGTTTCAACCAAGAACCGCAATAAAGGCCTAAGCTTTGGCAAACTTCATGGCCGAATTCACACTAGGAAATCATCATGTTTACCCGATTGACTTGACCAAGGCAACCGAAAGAAGGGGGAAAGTACCACGAGAATAGAACAGCCCCCAAAGCAGGACGCTCAATTACATAGCAAGCCATTCAGCCTTGAAAAACATGGAGAATGAACAAACCGCAGCACTGCCAGCAAGGACTCACCCAAATGTATAGTCTTGAGACAGTCAGACAGTGATGATCAAAACCTAACGGCAGACATTAACCTGGAAGAAGACATCAACAACGCCCCTGATCCCAAGACATTATCAGATCCCTCCACTTGCTGGAAGCTATTCATCGGAGAGATGTGGAAACTCTTCGTGGACGGAGCATCCAATAGGCACGGTGTAGGACTAGGCATAGTCCTTATCTCACCGGATGGCCTAACAATTGAACAGGCAATCAACCTTGGGTTCCCAGCATCCAACAATGAGGCGGAGTATAAAGCATTGTTAGCAGGTTTGAAATCAGCACTCCGCATGAAGGCCATCGAGCTGATGGTGTACAGTGACTCCCAACTGGTGGTCAACTAGATTTTGGGCGACTTCGAAACAAAGGATGATAGAATGGCTAAGTATCAAAAGTTGGTCAGAAAGGAGATCATGAAGTTTGAAGTAGTTCGGATAGAGCAAATCGGTCGAGAGGAAAATAGTAAAACAGATGAGCTAGCCGGTTTTGCATCAATGGCAGATACATCTATCCCACACCCATTGTTGATTGACTTCCTACCCAGACCAAGTATTGAAGAGCCCAAAACAGCCGAGGCATGTTGTGCCGAGCTAGGCCCTTCCTAGATGGATCCCATCATAGTGTTTTTAAAAGATGGCATTTTACCTAAAAAAAAGAAAGAAGCCAACAAAATTATAGCAAAGTCACAAAGATTTTGGCTCTCCCCATCACTAACATTGTACAAAAAATCCTTCACAGGACCTTGCTTGAAGTGTGTCCATCCCAATAAGGTTGAGGCATTTTTGTTCAAAATACATGAAGGCGTTTGTGGAAGCCACCAAGGGGAAAGATGGCTGGCCTACCGAGCAATTTCACAAAGGTATTGGTGGCCGTATATGCAAGCAGATTCAAAGAAATATGTCAAGAAGTGTGAGAAATGTCAGAAGTTCACACACCAAATACATCAACCAGCCAGAGAGCTTCTATTGTTGACCAGCCCGTGGCCCTTTGCAATGTGGGGTCTGGATATAGTAAGACCACTCCCAACTGCGCCCGGCAACAGAAAGTTATTTTTCACAGCAACGGACTATTTCACAAAGTGGCTAGAGGCAGAAGCACTCACATCCATAAAATAAAAAGACGTCAAGAAGTTTGTCTGGCATAACATCATAACTCGGTTCGACATACCTAAGGATTTAATATCCGACAACGGCACTCAGTTTGATGGCAAAATCTTTAGGGGCTTTTGCGAAGAATACAAAATAGAATTCTACAACTCTACACCGGCATACCCCCAAACTAATGGCTAGGCTGAGGCTTCCAACAAAGTAGTCTTAGACGGTCTGAAGAAGAGGTTGGAAAGAGCAAAAGGCAAGTGGGCTGAAGAGCTTCCCCATGTTTTATGGGCCTACCGTACCACACCTCAACAGTCAACTGGTGAAACACATTTTTCATTAGCCTATGGCATGGAGGCAGTAATCCTACTGGAAGTGGGCCTCCCTGCTATTAAAAGCGAGAATTTTGATCCAAACTTGAATGGTGAGGCCATAGCCCTCGAACTCGACCTTGCAGAAGAAAGAAAAGAAAGGGAATTGGTGCACATTGCCTCTTATTAACAAGAGTTATCTAAAAAATACAACAAAACAGTGCACCCAAGGCAATTCAAGATTGGAGATTGGGTACTACGCAAAGTAATGGGTAACACTTTGGTACCTGGAGATGGCAAGTTAGGGCCTAACTGGGAAGGACCATACAAAGTGATTAGTTTAGCAGGAAAAGGGACATATCACCTAGAAGATATGGACAGCAAAGCTATTCCCAGGTCATGGAACACGGCCAATCTCAAAGTATTTTATTTTTAGCTTTTTCTTAAAACACTTGTAATTTTTCTTTTTCAATAAAACAAGTAGACTTTTTTTCTAACACAATTCTTTCCTCTATTTGTAAACGTGGTTCGTACTTATTACTGACTGGGGGCAACAAAGAAGGTTGGCAAGTTTAACCAACACTTTTTCCTTTTCAACCGAGATAAGGATCTAGGCTCAAGAAGGTTGGCAGGTTTAACCAACATTTTTTCTTCTTCAGCCGAGATAAGGATCTAGGCCCAAGAAGGTTGGCAGGTTTGACCAACACCTTTTCTTCTTCAGCCGAGATAAGAATCTAGGCTCAACACTGTTGGCAGGTTTGACCAACACTTTATCTTCTTCAACGAAGATAAGGATCTAGGCTCAAGACGGTTGGCAGGTTTGACCAACACTTTTCTTTCTTCAGCCGAGATAAGGATCTAGGCTGAAGAAGGTTGGTAAGTTTGACCAACATTCTTTTGTTCGGCCGAAATAAGGATCTAAGCCCAAGAAGGTTGGCAGGTTTGACCAACACTTTTTTCTTCTTCAGCCGAGATAAGGATCTAGGGCCAAGAAGGTTGGCAGGTTTGACCAACACTTTTTCTTCTTCAGCCGAGATAAGGATCTAGGCTCAAGACGGTTGGCAGGTTTGACCAACACTTTATCTTCTTCAGCCGAGATAAGAATCTAGGCTCAAGACGGTTGGCAGGTTTGACCAACACTTTTTTTCTTCAGCTGAGATAAGGATCTAGGCTGAAGAAGGTTGACAAGTTTGACCAACACTTTTCTTTCTTCAACCGAGATAAAGATTTAGGCTGAAGAAGGCTGGCAGGTTTGACTAACACTTTTCTTTATTTAGTCGAGATAAGGACCTAGGTTGCAGAAGTTTGGCAAGTTGATCCACATCTTTTTAGCCAAGATAAAGAATCAAGGCAACAGTCTCAGTTGCAAAGGGTTTGCTATATCCCAAAGTTGTCATTCAGCCGAGATATTTATCTCGGCCAAAAAAGGTGGGCAGGATAGGGGAAGGCCGAGCTAAATTAGGCCAGCTAGGCTTGTAAAAAAGATAGTACACTAAAGGAAAGAAGTACTGTGATCGAACAAAAAGATGTCAAAAAAGCAAACCAAAGATTCATTCATTAGAAATTCAGTACAAGAGGAGGGGCTTGTAGCCTAGTTACATTTTTGTTGAAAGTAAAAACAAAAGAAAATTAGGTAAAGAGGTCATCTAAATCAGCATCCAAATCAACCGGGACTTCGCCACTAGATAAACCGGTTTGGGCAATTGCCTCTTGGGATAACTCGGTCGTTGGCTCCACGTCAACTGTGCTTGGCACATTTTGGCCAGGCGGATCTACTCGAGCTTGCAGAGGAAGCTGAAGACCAAGGTCGGTGTTGGCAGGAGGGGCATTAGATGGATTTGGGGTCTCTTCCTCCTCCCCCTCTTGGAGAAACTTCTGTTGGACCGCGTTGGCGTAGTCCATCATATAGCTTGGTATGAAGTGAGGGGGAGGGTTCGGAAAGATCTCGGTGTCTTGCCCTTGACCAAGCTTGATAGCCGCAGCCTTCCACCCACATTTAAAGAAAATATATTTAGCTGATTCACACTGCGGGACGTAGGTTGCCTCACCTTCTTTAAAGCCTCGGTCCTCGGCATCTTCCATCTTCTTCCTCAACTCAGCGACCTCGACATTCTTCTTATTTTCCAACTTGGCCAGTTCATGTAGGTAGCGGTCTTTTTTCTCGATCAGTGCTTTTTGCTTATCGGCCTTCGTTGCGTTGACTAGTTCGGTCAGACATAAGTTTTTGGATTCCAGCTCGGTCAACTTCAGCTTGGCCTCCTTCAGTTTGGCTGCCTTGACATTCGCATTAGCCACGGCCAATCGTGCTGTCTTGCGGAGTTCAAGCACACGCTTGTGGGCCACATAGTTTTTCTATAAGGCCTGCGGATAGGAAAGGTAGTGGTTAGAATCAATCAAACAAACAGATGGTTAATATGGATATGAATAGATGAGAGAAGAGCGAATGGCTTTGAGCTCGGTCAGGTGGTCATGATGCTCCATGTCTAGTGGCAGACAGACACTCTTGGAGAGGTTAAAAGTGAGCATATGGTCCTTGTTAGCAACCACTAAATCCGTGATTAATACGGCGTGGTTCTTGTAAGACATAGAGGGTGCTTATTCAGAAGGGCTTGCTCGACCGGAACGTGTATGCTCTGGGCTCGGCAACATAGGTTCAAGCGCGGTCTCCTCATCATCCACCAAGTGTTGCGGTTCGGTTGACAAGGTGCACGCACGCTTGCTCGGCCGGGACGACGTTGCCCTGGTTGTTGGTAATGTAACAACGGTCTCACATGGTTGATTGGATGGAGCTTGTTCCGTTTGGTTTTCAGCGGAGGTTTGCTCGGTGATGAGAGCTCGCACGGCCCTTTTTTTTGCCATTTCTTGTTCCTCAATAAAGGGAGTTAGATTGATTTGAGAAAGAGTGGGGTTCGGCTCAGGGGAAGACTCAAGCAGGAAGTCGGTTACTCTGGTCTTCCTTTTACCGCTGTAACGGTAGGTCAGTTGCCCGTCGAGCAGCTCGGTCCAATCTCGATGCTGGTATCGTAGCGCGGCTCGGAGTGCGTCTTGATTTGTGTAAGCGTAATTTGATTTCAGGTGGTTCAAATATGCATAAAGGACAAAAAACACAAGGGTTAGTATGGTAGTTGTTTTGATAGTGAAGAATATAAAACTGAGTTGTCCTTACCAGTTGTTTCCTTGTTCTAATTGATGTTATAGCCCGATATCTGGGCTTCGTGGTCTTTAAAGTTTCCACACACCCATAGAAAATCATCGTTGTTCAAATCTTTATCTGGTGCATTTTTGATAATTTTTTCTCGGCCTCTTCTTACTCTGAGGTAGTAGACCCAACCACCGTCATTTTCGCCAAGCAAGTACTGGTGAAATAGCTCGGCCAATCCGAGGTTGAGGCCGAGACGGCGATTTAGCTCGGTTATTCCATTTATAATCCTATAAGTATTGGTGGATAATTGGGTAGGGCACAGTCTGGTTTGCCTAAGGAATTTGCAAATGAGTGGTTGGACTGGAAACCGAAGTCCTCCCTCAACGATGGATATCAAGGTAAAGGGAACAAAACCTGATTTGCCCCATGGGGTGGTGTCTAGCTCGGCTAAGGAAAAGTGGACGTTGTCCGGAATGTGATAGTCTCTTTGGAATTCAGCCATGGCACCAGGCGAGTCCACCAGAAACCGATATTTGCCCATTGGCTTAAATAAGAACTTTCTATGCTAAGTGTGCGTAGATGCCTAGCATAGTGCTGATATGACCTTTGTGAGCTCGATTGAGCAAAGCCGTTCAAGGGCAAAGTGCAAGGTGTACCTGGCCAACCTACTCAAATCTACAAAGTGGAAATAAAAAGGGGTTGTGCCCAAGTCATAAACTGGGCTAAATAACAAAGTTAAGACTGATTTAGTCTAGCATGGCAGACAATGGGCACGCCCTATGCTTTGTTCGGTTGAGGAACAACCAAGATAAGGAGCGGTTCATCTCCAGAACAAGCTTAAATGAAGCCGGGGTAAATCCAGATTGGTTTAGCAATAGGGGCAAGATTAAAGCTCGGTTTGTGGAACGCGGGAGTCCTAGTGTGGTCCATAGTAGTCCAAGTTTACGAACATATTCTTAGTTCGGTCGTGGTATGATTTTGGATCGAAAGCACTGTTCGTGGCTGGTTAAAAGTCCAATTAATGTGTTTTTTGATACGAGTATGAAGTTTTGAGGTTCAGTGGGTTATTAGTGTGTATGGCATGTATTTGAGGTCTGCAAACACTATTTTTAGGCATAAAGCGGAAATACATATGAAAATAGATAAACGTGAAGAACTTACAGATTTGGGAATAGGATCTAAATCCAATCTGACGAACGAACACTGGCAACGATGGCAAGAGGTGCGTAGGCCAAAGCTTGAACGTAGGAAGTTAGGAGTTGAGGATTTGAGCACAAGATTACGCAACAAAGAAGATAAATAGTAAAGACTGTTCATATAAATGAACAGTGTATTTAAATGAGGTAAAAATGCGAGGCTTTTCGAAATCTGTGAGCAGCGTGTGACGGCTGTCATAGTGTATGGAGGCAATCAACGTCTACCACGTGTCTCAACAAGGACACGATATCAGAAGCATGAAATGACAAGGTATACGACCGGCGCAATTCTAGGAACCAAGCTATGTTTGTGCTCGGTCAGTATTTCAGCTTGGCTTGGTAGAGTGTTCTGAAAGTTGGTTGGTACGAACCTTGATAGGTCGGTCAAAAATGGATAATCCCAAACATGCTAAACAGATGGAATTAAGGGGCAATTGATAGGGTAATTTGTAACCAAATTGGGCTGAGCAAGGATAAGGATGGACCGCGCTATAAGGCCAAGAAAACGTCTTCGTATTTCAGATTTGGACCGAAGTAATTATCTCTGTAACACGGTCCTAGACCTTCTGCGTCAAACCGGTCAAAGATGGGTTACCAACAGCATGACCTGCGGTCATAGACCGAGGTATCAGTGGAAATCGGATCGAGCTAAAGGATAGCTCAGCAGGGTGTTAAAGTCAAGGCTAACTGAATTGACTTAATTAGCACTGAGCTGTGTAAGCACGGTTAAGTCTTGTGCCAGCCGAGGTAAGAGTTATAACTATCTCACTTAGGTTAGTAGTGAGTAAAGAGTTATCAGGATAAGCATTATCATTGGGAGTGTGATCCCTAGAAGGACTCTTATGAAGAGAGTTGGAGTCCTACTAGGATTGTACCAAACAGAATCTACAGAAGCTCATGACAAGACCTTTGTACAGGTATGACAATTTCTACTCTCGAATACACAGAACTTTTGTCTATTGTCTATTTGCTGATTGAGGCATCGGAGAGGTTTCTGGCACACACCTGCCGGTTAGCTCACGTTTGTATTTTCAAGTAACAAAGCAATGACGTTTGAAGGAGTGCAAACTTGATCAACAGAATTATACGAGAAGATTATTTCGTACTAGTACAATTAATATTGATAATGAATGAATTTGGTTTAATTATTAGAAACCTCAGCCGAGGTAAGATTTTTTTCACTTCTATATTTATTTTTTAATTTTTTTAATCATGTAAGAAATATTAAGTTGTGTTTTAATATACATCAACTAGAAGTTTAATGGGTCAAAGATAAAAATTAAAATTTAAGAATAATATATGATTGAGAAAAGATAAAATAATAATTTTTTTACGTATGAATAATTAAGTAATGTAAATTGCCACCAAAAAAAAAATAATAAATCCATTTATTTCAACTTTTTAAAAAATTCAAATAATAAATAAATTACTTAAAATGATAAATTTTACGTTATTTATGTAGTGTGGAATAAGTCTTATATTAAATTATTAGTATGTTATCTAACATTAATTTTAGAGAGATTATTAATTTTTAAGAATTTTATCAATGAAAATTGATTTTTTTTTCCATTAAAATGTTTTAATAATGTCTTAACAATTTAAGGGTTTTATTTAATATTACATGAAATTTAAGAATTTTATTAAATAATGCTAAAATATGTATGAGTTTTTGATAATATATATGCAAAATCTTAGGGAAAGTAAGTGTAGTTTACCCATATTGATAATAAATAAGTTGGTTTATGGGTATTTTTGTCTTTTCATGTGCAAATCAAAGGATAATATGGTCATTTTCACACGCAACTAGCACCGTTTGCACAAACGTAACAGATTGGGGAAACCTTGATAATAGTTTCAAAAGTAAAAGAGGTTGGTATAATTATTGAAATTATTAAAGAGGCCCCTGTAATTGTCAAAAATCTTCAGAAAAGTGAATGTAATTTACTCATAGTATAAGTATAAATGTATTTTTTATGTTTAAAAATTTTTAAAAATTAAAAAATTAGATTAAAATTTTGAACCTCAAAGAAGACGTGGCGTGACATATTTTCTTATATTATGATATATATTATAATAAAATTTAATAAATTACAATCATAGTAATAAATATCAAATATAAACTTTACAAAAAAAAAATTCAAAGTGGGAGAAAAAATCCTAATTAATACATGAGAAATAAGACTCAAATGTGACGTAGGTGGGGAGAATCGAACCAATAACTTCTTAGTAAGGTGCAAGAGTTCTGGACAATCAAATCAACCTGTTGGTTGTATACATTTAACTAGTTGAGAAGAGTGATTTTCATTCCATGGTTCATATTAAAAAAATTTCTCTTTTAAAAATAGGAGTACGTTTGGTACGATATAAAGAAAGATATTTTATTTTATTTTTATCTTTTTTCCAGAATTAAATAGACTTGTCACTAGGCCTATAAAATTTGGAGGAATAGTTGGTGACATTTCACCGTCATTTTCTTTAGATTGAAAACCTTAGTTTCTGGATATTTAGGCTTTATATAGGACAATTCTTCAAAATTCAAGCACAAAAATGACACTTTCTAGCTTCTGATGCCAAGTTTCCAATTTGGTACAAAGAAGTATGAAAAAATTCACAAATGATAATAAAGTACGAAATATAAAAAAAATTAAAATTAAAGAGAGTACTACCTATTTTTGTTGAATCCCAACCTTTTCAATTTTTTTTAATGTTATACTTTATTTTACCCTTATCATAAAATTCTCATTTTGCCCTCAATCATAACACTCCAAGTACCAACTCTATCCGTACTCTTACCTCCAACCCTCGCCTAGCCACTATCAACTCCGGTTGCCACCTTCTTTTGCACATCCCAAGTCTATCAACCTCTCTAGTCCCCTCTTTACTACCGCTTAGTACAATGTTATTTAAGGGTCTTCAATGAGACAGATCGGACTTACTTAGACTACAATTCTAGTGTTCAAATCTCATATTTTAATAAATTTTTTGAGTTTTGACTAGTTAAAGAAATTAATATGGGCTGAACTTATTTAAAAAATTAAAACCGCATCCTATCTATAAGCCTAAATCTTACGGATCAAAGTCAAACCGAACCGAATTACACATTTTTTATTACACTTATAACACATTTTTCATTCACATTTTTTAAATATTTTTATTAGTTATTTTTCTTGTTTACTTTCCAACATATTTCAAGTATTTTGATTTTTTTTTTTAATCGTTTTACATCTCATATAATAAAAAAACAATCAAATAATATATAATACCTACAAGTGAAGGAAAAAAAAAAAACTTTAAACATGAGAACAAAAAAACTCAAACTCAACATTAGACTTACCCGTGCGAGCTCTTACGGACCAAGTTTATGAGCAGACTCGAGTTACAAACATTTATCCAAAGTTGTAAATCATTTTTTTTGGATTGGGACTGGTTGAACACTCAAATAGGCTAGAACGGGCCATGGGCCTAATGGGCCAAGTTGGATAATATTAGATTTTTTGCCCGTAGGCCATTTGGGGACCCTTACCCCTACCCACCCCTGCCTCCATTTCCACACATTTGTGATATTCCTTTCATATTCACTATCGCAATATCCTCTCTTTTACAGCTCTTTGGATGAGTAGCTTGGTGGTGGTAGGCCAGGACTACAAGGGCATTGTGAGCAAACAAGAAGGATTGGAGGCTACAAGGGATGCTTAAGAGGGTTTCTATGTTGCATAGGAATGGAGAGGACTATGACGTGGTAAGAGATGGTTGAAGGTAGCAAAGAGGAGGATAGGGATTACTAGAGGTGAGGGTAGTGGCATAAGAAAGTGATGAGGCTATGAATGGAGACCCTGTTTGGGGGCCGAGTATAATATGAGTCGTATTTAAGTCGACTCATATTGGGCTGTACCCTCAGGATTGTCGAGAATGCGGTGCAGAGTAGGGCCGTGGCCGACTAGAACCTAGCTGTTGGGCCGAATAGGCCACAGATCCTATAGAACGACTAGGGGCCCAACTATGAGGGCAGTGTCCATACCATAATAGAAAGTGGGCCCCTGGAGAGTAACATAAAAGAGGAGGAGCATCAACCAAATAAGAGGTATGTAAGAAAATGATAACTTGTGATAGAAGAAAAAAACCTGAGAACATACTAACTTGCCTGTCGGAGTGTTAATTCCGGCACCCCTAACCGGAGTGTTCATCCCCGTTTCAGGTATCAATTCAAGGATCAAGAAAGTCTGTTTGGGCCAAAGGGTATTTCCAAACTCCATCACCACACCTTGGATGTGAGGATGGTGAAATGGGCTATTAGAAGTGGTGGAGTTTTAAAGAAGTAAGGGTATAATTAGAATTAAAGTGTGGGTGTTTAAAAAAAAAAAAGGGTGAATAGTAATTTAGATAGGTGGGAGGTCCAAAGAATTTGACAAAGCTTTTTAGCAGCACTCTTACGTTCCTCATTTAATAGGACAAAATGAATTTTTCCCCTCAAATGCTCCAAGATGTGCTCATGTGACCCTTATGTGACCACTTTACATTCAAAAGTTAAATAGCAAATGATAGAAAAATTACATTGATATATAAGTTAAAATTAAAATTGTGTTTGGATGTAGGAATTGAGAATAGATTTGTGGAGAAAATGGGGAGGAAAAAAAAAAAAAGAAAACTGATAAAAATTTAACTTATATTTTATTTACATTCATTTTTTTACAAAAATAACTCCACAAGTTCAAAATCCAAACACTATTTAGCAGACTTAATTGTTGCAATATTATTGCAATTAAAAAATGAGAAAGACATAAAATTTAAATTAAAAGATCAAGGGTAAAAAAACATCATTTATTATGAAAATTTCTATTATGCATTGAAGAAAGAAGAACAAAAAAAAAGAGAGTAAATTAGTCTAAGGTCCCTCTCTCATTTTTAGTAATGAAAGATATCCAAAATATTATTTTGTGATGTCTAAGGTCCCTCAATCCCACACTCATATATCATAGAGAAATTTGGCTCACTAATTTGAAAATGGTTGGAAGTGGGTGACGAAGTGCGAGAAGCAAAATCAAACTCCATACAAACGTCGACAAAGATCGAACCACTCTCCGCAATCCTCAACTCTGAAAGCACAGGAGCAGAGACCACAATCTCATTTGCCTCCTAAACGTTGATCTCAAAGTTCTTCTAGGGTTTGGTATCATTGCGTTCTTGATTGTCCTTTTTAATGATTTATCGACTTATAATTGCCATTGAATATCCTCGGAAACCCAGGGTCGTGACCCAATTTCCTGACCCAAAGATTATGGATCTTCCTCAGGTGAAACTTTCATCTACAATTTGAATGAACTCATATAATACATATATATATATATGTATGTATGCATGCATATGATGTTGTGTGTTACTAAGATTTGGATGAATCAATTGTTGTAGTTTCAAGGTGATCACAAGGAGAGCTTGTATTGGGGAACTTATCTCCCTAACTTTTATCTTGGAATTCATGCGATGTATTCCATAGCCTTTTGTCAAATTTTATCTGCACTTTTTTTAGTTTATATATATATATATATATTATATCTGCACTTTTATCTTGGAATTCATGCGATGTATTCCATAGCCTTTTGTCAAATTTTATCTGAACTTTTTTTAGTTTATATATATTATATATTATAGAATCTATAAACTGTTGCTTTTATTGTTTCCAAACAATGTAGTTTTTTTTAGTAGGAAAGCTGATTTTTTAGATTTTTTAGTTGCTTTCTTCACAATTTTTCACAGAGAAATTTGTGAAGAAACCCAGAGAAATTTCAATTTTCTCTGAACAAAGTTAGAGAACTTTGTGAACAAAGTCAGAGAAAAATCAATTTTCTCTGAATTTCTCTGGTTTGAACTTAAAGAAATTTCAATTTTTTCTGGGTAGTTTTCTCTACCCTGTTTAATTTTGGGTAAATTATTTACAAGTCCTATTTGGGAGATTTATATTACATATGGTCCTAGGAAAGAACTTATGTTCCCATAAGTCCTGTGGGAAGTTTGTTGACACATTTACCCTCAATATTAGTTGTTAATATCATAAATAATGACAAAACCATATATAGGAAATTGAATGTTACTATAGATCATATCTATATGGATGTGAATTTGAATTTCAAAATACTTGTTCTGTTTGGTGATTACAGCCTTAATTAGGCAAATTTTTAGGAAACAAAATAAATGAGATATGTTTTGTCTTATTATGTTAATTAGAAGGGTTGCTTCATTATAGAACATTTGGAAGGACACCATTGAGAGGAAAAGGAAATGCGATTCGACAGTGAGGTTCTATGGGACGGTGGAATCGAAATTACGTCTCCGATGAACGACAACGAATGATGGCCTTGAAACGTAAGTGTGGCTCTCTCCCTGTTTTGTAATGTTCATTCCTTTGATTTTGGTTATCAACCCATAACTAGGCTTTATGTGAATATGAGGTTGTTGTCAATTTCAGTTTATATCGATCAAAAGCTGAAATTTGAGTTGTATATTTTGTGAGTTTTATGAGTATTTCAGGCTTTGTTTGTTTTCGGTTTGAAGATGTCAGTATATATGTGTGGGTTGTCAATTGGGTGTGTGCTATGACTTATTTTTGTTGGTGTTTTCGGATGGGGGTTCGGTGGTTTGTCGAGTTTGGGTGTTTTGCGTGTGATTTGTTGTTGTGTTGTTGAATATGGGGTCTATTTCGTGTTGTATAGGTTTGAATGGTGGCATGTAACATGGTGGGTATGACGGGGTTGTTTCTTACCCATGAAAATGATGGTGGTTGATTTTATGATTTGTAGGGGTCTACGTTGTGCTACGCTATCGTTTGGTTATTTGCATTAAGTAACAAAAGTATGTTGTTGAATGTGACAGGTGCCACATCCCTGTGTTATGTATTGTCCACTGTCTAAATGTGAGTGTCACCCCATATTCAACAATTTCTAAATGTGAATGTCACCACATTTCTGAATTTGAAGTGAATTTATGAAACTATTTGTTTATTGTCACAGGGAGTCAACTAATGTAACTAACATGATTCCAGATTATGGTTGTGATTTCACGTCCCTATTTCATGGTGTCATATTCATGGTCGTATTGTGTTGTACGTGAAACTCCCCGTAGTATATTCTTGTTTATATTGCCAAACATTTCAATAAATCGGCATATGTAACATTGTTGACATTTTTGTTGAGTACTGTAGTGTCACATTTGTAAATATGTGTGGGAATGTGAATACATTGTTACAAGTGACATGGTACCGTATTGTGGTTGTCATTTCACGTCCCCATTTCATGTTGACTTGACCAACTGTTTGCCGATTTGGAAGTTGTTAACAAAACAAGAGAAAGACAAGATTAAAGAAGCTTATGATAAATGTGGGGATAGGTACGTTTCCAAACTTACAATTACCAGTTCCATTTGCAAGTGAATTTAGTTTTGATCAATGTATTGTTGAATTGGTAGTGTGCACATCTGGACTAGGCAGAATGGTTCTAATTATGTGTGTTTCAATGACATACGGGCACTTGTTAAGGGACTGACATTACGAGGCAATGTAAGTATGGTATCTCTAATTCTTTTTGCAACATTTGAATCTTGTGAACATGGATCCACAGATGAGGAGAATTTGTATATTTGTAGCACTTTGTATTTGGTAAAATGTGTCATTTGATAAATTATTGTTAAACATTTTATGTTTGTGGTAACTAACACAAAATCGAATGCGTGCAGCGTACGATTAGAGATGTGGGCAAAGATGCGCGTGCCAGGTACTTGGCGGTCCGTGCCACTCATGCCCTCAAAGCCAGATATGTTCAATTCCCAATCCACTTAGACAACCATTGGACAGTTATGGTTTTATGACACCGATGAGGGATTCTGGATGCATTACAACTCATTGAAATCAAGATGTGGGCGGGAAGACAAACATTACTAGGAAGCATGGTTGTTGGTTAGTAAACGTGAACTAGTTTATTTTGCTAGTCATTGTAATTTATTTTTTACACCAATACTAATTACTTGGTAATATAAATTTGACAATAATGTAGAAGGGATACTTTGAGGATTACATAAGGCGTACACTTAAGGTTGGCGCAGTTGAAACGCAGGATTTAGTGAAGGAACTTTTAGTGGTCGATGATTGTTGGCAACAAAAAGTAGACTCGTAAGTGTGAATTATGTTTATTTGCAATGAATTTCATTGATGTTTCCAAACATTGTATGTGGTGCGTTTTACCGTTTTTACTAATGTCTCAAATTTTCCTAACAGGGCTGATTGTGGAATTATAGTATGTTTCATTATGAAGCAACTTGTGTGTCACGTTGACGTGGAGAAGCCAATGAGAGGGGAGAGTTACAAGACGATACGAGCTAGGATGGTGAAGTCATTTGTGAACGACCCAAGAATGTCATTTGTTGACGACAAATGACATACAGAACAATCTTCCAATGGTAACAAATGGGACACATCATGTTTTTTTTATTTTTTTAAGTTCAAGAGTAGTTAGTATTTGAATGGCACATTATGTTTGATGTTAATCATTTTTTGTTGTTATCATGTTTTTGGCTATTTTGGGTAGCATTGTCAATACGGTTTCCGATTTGTACATTTTTTTGTAGGAATATGTTAGAATGGTTCAGTCATAAATATTGTTTGCACTTGTTTGGTATAATATGGCAATATTTATCAATCAGTTATGTCAGTAGGAATGTTAATATAATTGAGGAATGATGAGCTAACATTTGCATAGTGTTGTACAAGATGTGGGTTTCTTTTTTGTAATGCACATGGTAGTCGTTAATCTATTGTCCAAGTCGTCTAAATTGTTAGCTATGACATTCACGTTACGTGTTGATGTTGTCACATCCTTACCAAATTTGAATTCCCAGATGTATTATCCATAATGTAAATGTGAATTTGTGGGAGTGTTTGTTATTGGTCACAGGGAGCCAAAAAATACAACTAACACAACTCCAGGTTGTGTTTCTGTGTTGGGCAGATTCGGTTCACGTTTCAAATGGCATATGTCACATTGTATTTCAGTTTGTCACATTTTCAAAGTGTCACATATCCCATTATATGTGTTGCCACATTCGTGTAGAGGGTGTGCCGCACGTCAATCTTTTCAATTCACATTCTCATTTATGTAGTCACATTGTCCGAAAAAGCAGCATGCATCCCGTTATCCTACACGTTGTGTTATGTCATGTTTGACATTGTTCATATATGTCCATTTGCGTATTGTCCCCATTTCATGGTGTCACATTCGTATTCGTAGTGTGTTATATCTCAACCTTCACGTAGCACATTCTCGTTTATATGGTCACATTATTTAATGACAAAAAGGTTCCTTTTGTGAAGTAATTTTCAGTTTTTTTGGTAAAATCCAATCCACCGACATGCCCACGGAAACAACCTGTACAATCCACTTTCCAAAAAGTCCCCAAATACATAATATGTTGAATGATACATATTATAGAAACATATAAAGGCTATAATAGTATATCAATACTATTTATTCACAACTCATAGGACCTTGTGGAACACATTCCTATTTAAATAAGACTTGAAACTCTATAAGAAATTACATAAGACTTCACATTAAATAAGTTCTCCTAATCGGACTTATAAATAATTTTTCCTTTAATTTTCTTTGTGTTGTTTAATTTTCTCTAGTTTGAACTCAGAGAAATTTAAATTTTCTCTGGTTTGAATTCAGAGAAATTCTTTGAAAAGTCCAAAATTTCTCTAGAGAGAATTTCTCTAAGAAGAATTTCTTTGAATTGAAATTTCTCTAGATCAATGTTGAGGGACCTTAGACATTATGAAAATATTAAATATCCTTTAATTCATAAAATTTTAATACCAAAGACCCTAAAAAAAAAGATCTCCAAAAAAAAAGTCCTCCATAATTTTATTTTATTTTTTTCTTTCTATTTTTTGTCGAAGGTGGAAATGAAGAAGGATGAAATTATGGGGAGGCTTCCAAATCTATCCATGCATCTTTAAAAACAGAGCTTTGCTATAAAATCTCAAGGGTAAATCTACACTTTCATTAAAATCTTATTTTAGATCATTTATTGTTAATAGGTAAATTACATTGACATCTCTTGAGATTTATATTTATTACAATTTCTCCCCTCACCTTTTGAAAATTACATCCCCCTTCCTGAGGTTTGAAGTTTCATTACAGATTGCCCCCTGAAGTTTAAAGTTTCATAACAGTTCCCCCCTCACCGTAATGATCATCATACATAAAATTAAATTAACAAGGGAGTCAGTATAATTTTCCAAATGTGAGAGAGGAACTGTAATAAACATAAACCTCAGGAGATGTCAGTGTAATTTATCCTTTTTTAATTGTAACAGTCAATCTCTTACATTTTAAGTCAAGTTATAATCTCACTCTTCTATTCATCTATCGTTAATAAAAATTTATAGAATTATCATTTTAAACAGATGTGACGTTTTGTTGTCTCATGCACTTGTACCAAAATCTCATTTTAATTCTTCCACTTTCAATTTATATTAATTTATTAATAGTAGATGGACAAAATAGTAAAATCAAAGCTTTATTTAAAATTTAAAATGTTAACTGCTACAATTGAAAGTAAATGAAATAAAATAAAATTTTAATGAAAGTACAGAGACATTACCAAAATTAAATTTATAACGCAGAATGAGAACAATATGGTACACATCAACTGTCTTCCAACAACCAATTCACCATTCTAGTTTATTTTTTTCAATGCCACACGGCTCGAATCGATTCATTTTATGGGATAATTCAGGAATCAAACCAACAAAACGGAACCAAAACCAGATCAAAACCACACTGAAAAAACAATTCGGCTCCAAAACCAAAAAGACCAAACTGATCAAGCATAGAACCAAACCAAACCATATGGACCAGTTTACTGGTTCAACCGGTTTTCTTGAACAGCCCTGTACACTCATAAATAATGAGAAAACTGGACAACAAAGATACATAAATACAAATGCAGTCTAACATGCTTCGGTAAATTGCTAGATAAAGTACTTACTGCATATGTTTTAGATAGCAATACATGCGTCCATGCCTCGAAATCCAATGACAAGGCAAAAGCCTAAGAGTACTTGTACATACAACATAATCCACATATTCAACCAAATTAGAATTCGAAGCTTAATACAAATGTGCTTTTGATTTATAAACCAGTTTCCAAATAGAACAAGAAGTAGCTCAAGGGCTTAATAGCGGTACTTAGTGGAGTAATCTTTGGGTGCAATGACCAGACCACGTCCCTTTCTAGCTCCACGATACACTGTTTCAACAACGTCGATGAACTCCTGCTTGTCCTTCAAAGCCCAGTTGATCTTATTGTTGTTTCCCGTGCCAAGATCAATCATTATGTGTTTGTTCCTGAAAAAGAACATCACAGTTGATGGGTCATACAACTCATACATTGTATTGAAATCGGGCACCTCTGTGATGTCCACCAGGTATAAAACCGCAAAGTTCTTTATTGTCTCAGCAACCGAAGCCAGTACCTCATCCATCTACAAAACCAACCGCCCACCCAACACACACACACACAAAGTCATACAGAAGATACTAGTCAAAGCCAAATACTTATTATATAAAATACAAAACAAAAGCAAAAGTAGAACAAAAACAAATACAAGAAAAGCTGAAGGGAAAAAAATAAAAGAGAATAACACAAATCAATGATTCCACAGCAGGTGAGTTAGGCAAGGAGAAAAGCAATTCTGAAGCAGATGGTAAAACATAAGAAAAACCTAATACTTATTCGAAATGCAAATCATCAAAATTTATCAACAAGCATTACAAAATTTTGACAAAAAGAATTAAGGCCACTCCTTCAAAAACAATTAATCCACTGAAAAGCTAGAAGGGAACAGCCAGTAGCAAAATTACAAGGATCAACGAGAACGATCTGTGCACTGTTATCTTCAATCTGGTCCCCCAATCTAACTCCATTAAAGTTAATGATTAATGTGAAAACATACTTAAATTACACTTTTAGCCCCACAAATATGTGATATGTATCATTTATGTAGAAACTTATCTAAAAAATTACACTTTTAGTCTCCAAAATATGTGATCTGTGTTATTTGACATCCAAAATTACACATTTACCCTTGACTTTAACGACATCTATTGGCGGAATTTGGTTGTGGACCAAATTGGAACACTTTCTATACATTGGGGACCAAATTAACACAATTTAAACGTTGGGGACTAAACTGAAAAACTTATTGGGGGCCAAATTGACATAATTTAAACATTGGGAACCAAAATAACACAAAACTCATACTTTGGTTTGGGGACCAAAATTGTAGTCAACCCTAAACAATTTAATGGCCAAAAACCTAAAACTAAAGCTTGGTCTAGGTGAGAGTTTGAGACCTGAAATATCCAAACAAAAGCATGAAAATCTAACCTTTTAAGTAAAGATAATCTCTACCTATCAACTTCATAACACCGACGGCCTTGTGGCCTAGTGGCATGGGTGCAAGGGTGAGGTTGGGGGTTTAACTCCCCCAAGGTGCTAATCTAACAACCGACTTTCGGCCCCAAAAAAAAAAAAAATGATTTACTTCATAACCACCCCACACTAAAGACAGATGGTAGTTAATGCTGATTGACCTACATTCTAGGCTATCACAAAGTTGAGTGCCCTTTCTTAGCTCAATAAAGAAGGCTCTGTTAACAAAATAATCTATAAGCACAGTACTCATTTTCACAAAACTCAGCACAAAACCAACACAACTTCAGTAAAACAAACCAAACAACAAATAACATAGACAATGGAATAGCATCAGCATTTTAATTAATTTGATTGCACTTCCATTGAACCTGGTAAATACCACCCATGCAGTTTAAGACAATGGTCATAGTCATGACACATCCAGACTGCAAATACTTGATAGTCAAGTATGTAGATTGCTGGGCCTAATTGAGGTTTGACTAGAGTTATTTTAACGAGTCATATCTAAGATAGCCAAATATTCTATCTTTCATTATTGTCATCACATATTTGTCCAAGAATTTATTCAATTTCAACATACCAAATATATAACCACATAGATTTAGATCATGGTTATTAGAATCATGATCCACATCACACTAGGATCTTAAATTTTGTAAGATTTTAAAATAACTACGATCCTAGTTATAAAATCATGTAGAATCGTACTACAATCCCAATTATACTACGATCCCGATCCTCCCAAAAAATTTTTACTTATTATTTATTTCTTATAAATGTATGCATATATGCATATAAAAAATTTGACTACAAGCTCCATTTTCAAGTGTTTCCTCTAATTTATGTTAGCATAGAAGGTGCATTAAGTCCTTATCCTTTTGCTTTAGTTATGGATGAGTTGACGAAAAATATTCAGGATGATGTGTCATGGTGTATGCTTTTTGCAAATGATATCTTGTTAGTGGATGAGACTAGAGGAGTTAACACTAAGTTGGAGACGCAGAGAGAAGCACTTGAATTTAAAGGATTTAGGATAAGCAGAACTAAGTCAGAATATATGGAATGTAATTTTAGTAACAATAACAATGGAAACAGAGGATAAATGAAGACTGAGAACCAAGAACTACCTAAAAGTGAATATTTTCGTTATTTAGGATCAATTATCACAACGGCTGGGGAGATTAGAGCGGATACGGTCTATAGAATTAAAGCATGGTGGCTTAAATAGAGGAGTGCGTCTGGGATACATTGTGCGAAAAACGAGTACCCACTAGACTAAAAGGGAAGTTTTATAGAACGGCTATTAGACCAGCGATGTTATATGGGACGGAATGTTGGACAATTAAGAAATAGCATGTAGATAAAATGAGTGTTGCTGAGATGAGAATGCTAAGGTGGATGTGTGACAAGACTAGAAAAGACAGAGTTAGGAATGAGTATATTCGATAATTGGTAAGAGTAGTACAAATAGAAGATAAGTTGAAAAAAAAAATAGATTGAGACGGTTTGGTCATATATAACGGAGACCAACAGAGGCCATAGAGAAGAAATAGAATACAGTGACGGTAGATGGAAGTGTTAGGAGAAGGGCAGACCTAAATTGACGAGCGGCTAATATAATAAATAGAGATATAAATTCCTTAATTTGACTAACGAAATGGCCTAGGATAGAATCAAGTGGAGAACAAGTATTCATATGGCCGACCCCATTTGATAGGATTTAAGGCTTGGCTCGATTTTGTTTGGTTTGATTTGGTTTATAGAAAGTGCATTATATTAAACGTATCATTTGTCTTTAATGATTTTAAAATTATACATTGTCATTATTGATAATTTTTCATTTTATTTTGCATTGAAAGTAGAGTCTCACGATTCATAATCCGATTCTACAATCCAATCCATGAATCCCTATCAACGATCATACATTGAATCCCGATTTTAACAACCAGAGTTTTAAAAAGTTCTAGGTGCACTAAGGTAATAAAATCTCTCCTATAGCCCAAGCGTGGGCCGCGAGGTGAAGCGCGCACCTCACCAAAGCGAGGCGCAAGTTGTAGAAGACAAAAAAAAATTTAATATAGGCAAAATTTTCAACATAAACAAATATATATAGAATTCCAAAAATCATAAAGCAAGTTTCAGCATTTAAAAAACCAAAAAAATAAACATTTAATCATTGGCTGCGTAATGAAGAAGATGAAGACATGGTGGCTGACAGACAAATCCCAATGATAGAAAGGGGGAACAATGGTTGGAGTGGAGAAGAAAAAGAACAGTGGCTGAACCAAAAAAAAAAAGAACAAAGAAAGAACCAACAAAGATGAAGAACAGAGATAGAGAGAACACAACAAAGAAGAAGAAAAGAGAACACGAACCTGCAGAAGACAATGTCAATCATTGATGAAAAAGACCATGTCGTTCTCTCTTCCACTTCTGTTGATCCCTTTTTTTAATTGTTAGTTTTTTTTTTTTTATCACTTTTTTGATCTCTTTTCACACGTTTGTTCATTTTGTACTGAAAGGCATGCACACAAGAAATCATTTAAATTGTGTTGGAGTACAAATCTACGTAAAGCCCATAAGGCCCTCACCGTGCGCCTCATCCCCAGGTGTGCGCCTCAACGCCTTTTGTTCTGTGCCTTGCGTCTGACCAGCTTAGAGCGATTCGCTGCACATCACGCTTAAGCGCGCTTTTGAAAACACTGTTAACAACCTTGGTTTAGATGGGAGACACTACTTTTGGAGCTCAAGGCAAGCCCAGGCTGTAAGATTGAGCCTATTTTTTATTGCTTCTGGTGTAAAGATTGAGGTGAAAAACGGTAGAGACAAATTGTTGGTTCATATAACTATGACAATGGTAATAAGAACAATATTTGGACCCTTTGTGAACCGTATAATATGCAATTTCTTAATGTGGATCAACTCAACCTCCATATCATGACCATGACATTAAACAAAGCAATAATCCAAAATCGAACACACCCCTCACTCCCCCCCCCCCCCCCCCTTTCTCACAACCCAAAACAAAAAGAAAACGAAAAACGAAAAAAAGAAAAACTTCATTCTTATTTGATGGAGTGCACTCTTTGTCAAACATAATAAGGAAGAATGCAACTGTGTAGAAGTGCCCTCTCTATTTTCCTCAAATTATCTAAAACAGGCCCAATTCAATCGTCGCATCTCTGGCCTGTCAACCTTGAAGATTCACAAAGACTTCATGCCAAAAAAGCACATTCATACAAAATAAATTCATAGTATCCCACATGATATAGTTCGATTACAACGAAGTTTCAACCTATTAACAGGCACAGTTTTCGCATCCTTTCTCATCTACTTTGCACCTAAAATACACCATTGTAACACAAGGATGTAAGTTTAAAACAAAACAGAAAAGAGGGGAAAGTTAGAGGTGGTTTGGGATGATCTAAATAAGTGCACTTTTTGACTTTTTGTGAAATATGGATTGGGTATGAGTTAGGTTTGAAGTGATGTGGTAGAGAGGTGATGCGACTTAAATAAGATGATATGACTTAAATAGGATAGTGACTTTTTGACTTTTTTAGAGTATCCCAAACAAAGCCTTATTTTCCATTTTTTCCTGGCTATTCTATGGAAGATGAGGTCATGCAAGTTATAAAATAAACAGAGATTGGGGCAATGAGAGATGGGAATGGGCAGGTTTATTAAGGATAATCTAGTGCAGGCGAGGTGACACATTCTTTAGGAGTAAGTATTAGGAGTAGAGAAGAGCACAAGATTAGGTTGGTAAACGATAAACAACCTAAACATAAGAGAGAATTTCCAATCTTGGAAATGGGAGAAAAGGGTATAAAAAAGTTCGGCCAAGTACATTTCCTTTCCACTAGTAAAAAATAAAATTAATGCCATAGGATTCTTTGGAATTGCTGAACTATCCAAGACACCACTATAACCCATATTCTGGACCAATTTGATTATTCAGTAACACTAACCAATTAATGGTCATTCTGAGACCAGATGATAAAGATGGAAAGTCACAAAATTACTTAACTGGAGACTTCCATTACAAAAATTAGAGAAAGATAAACACAAGGCAACATCACACCAACACAGAACATGAATCATATTGGGCAGTGTGCTATGGCCAGGAAAAAACCAGCTTTTGCCAAAGCAAGGCACAACTACTCGATACATTTAATCTACAGTCCATTGCATTAGCAAAAGCATGTTCTGCTCTGGCAATAAGGCTTCAGTTTTCAGGAACACAAACAAATCACAATTGTGATGCAAGGTCCCATTCAGCAGAGAACAAAGACAACCAAACACAAAAGAAACATTTATATGCACGCTAGGCAGTGGCCCACGTGTGACAAATAAGATATCTTTATGAGGATGAAATAGTTGGATAACATGCTGCAATCCTAATAAACAAACTCTTTAGTCAAAATTTAAGTGAAGATTTACATAACCACCAAGTAAAATTTACTTATATAAGTTTGCAGGGTATCATACCCACTGCCTCTACAATAAGGTAGTTTTTGGATCTTCAAAAGGGTGAAGGGAAAGAAAAAGTCAATGAAGCATAAGCTTAAAAAAAAGAATCCAATTTTCCCTTTTCCTTTTTATTTCAAACCCCTCCACAAATTCAAGATCCAAAGACACCAGACCTTGTTTCTCCACCATTCAGACAAAGCCGCATAAATAAATAAATAAAGTGATAATAATAATAATTGTGAATGATAATTAGAGGTGATAAAGAATGAATTTTTAAAATCCATAGGCAATGAGTCGGTAGGTATAAATTATAGAGAAAATGAAAGGATCCATATGAAGAAGCAAGTGGTATGTGAAATTAGACCTAGAAAACTAAGCAAACTAAACCCTAAAGAAGAAGAAGAAGGTGGGTATGTACACAATTAAACTGAAATTAGACCTAGAAAACAAAGCAAAACAACAAAACAAGGAATTCGCATATCTTCAATACCTCATGAAAATCAGAATTCAAAACACCATATATATATATAGATACATACACACATATGTATAGAGATACCTGCATGCAAGTTTCGTCCCAATCATGGCCGAATCGGATGATGACGAGGCGTTCTTCTTCGGCCAGGATCGCCTGATCCACCGCCCATCCCGAGTGCAAGTGCGGCAGCAAGTACGACATCCTCTCTCTCTCTCTCTCTCTCTCTCTCTCTTAAATTTGTTTCTCAATTCAATTCCTCTTTGATGCGAAGAGACCCTTGTTGGTGAGCATCTCTACGCAACTAAAACCTAACTAGAGTTGTGGCTTTGTTGGATTATTTTTAAATTATTTTTGGATGATTTTTATTTATTTATTTATTTTTATTTTTTTTTATATACATTAAGACTAAATGTATCTAAAAATTGAAAAATTTTATTTAAAATATGAAAAAAAAAATTACTAAAAGTTAAACGAAAACTTGAACACAAATGCAGACATTTTTGTTCGAATTTTTGTTTGTTTTTAGTAATTTTTTAAATATTTTAGTCAATTAATTTTACTTTTTAAATATATCTTGATTAGATTCATTTAAAATGGAGAATTTATTAGAAAATTCTTTTGTTAGTATTTGTATCCTAATTAGAAAATTCTATAAGATATTCGTGTAATCTAATAAATTTTATTATTTTGGACATTTAATTCACCAAATCATAATTATCATATTTAAGATATTTTATAGATAATTTTATCCTTACAAATATTTTTTGAACACTTAGCAACTTGATAATGCAAACATTTATATTAAATAAATTTGACAGTGTGTGTGTTGACAGTGTGTGCGTTCACATTGACAATATGAACATTTATACTGTCAATATAAATATTAATACGCATTTCACCATATTATTAGAGATATTTTGATAATTATATTACTCATATAACTTATTAAAATATAAAAAAATAATTTAGACTAAATGGAACATAAATAGGTGAAGAGGGATTTATGAATAAATGTTTAATTTTCCTAATATTTTAGTCAATTTATTTTCCTTTTTTAAATACATCTAGATTAATTATAAAAAAAAAATTGATGAAAATATATTTAAAAAATTACTAAAAATAAACGACAACTCATCTAAAATCAATTTTTACAAAATCAAACCAAACATGATTAATTTTTTAGTCCTCAAATAAGTTATGCATGCCATTTTGTTCTTGTATTAATTTAATTTCGTTAAAAAGGAGTGTTTCAATTTAATTCTTAATTAAAAGGGGAATTTTTTTTAAGGTCTCTAATAATAGTAATTTAGAGGATAAAGGACACACACAAAAAAAAAAAAGAATGATGTCTCAAGTCTCTCAACTAATAACGTGTGCTTTTTATTTACTTCTTGGACCAAAATACCCTTCACAATTAACGGGGAACTTGAACTGTAACGCCCTCAAAAATAACCCATAACATGCACAATAATAAGATGCATTACTTAAGAAAATAAACCATAATTCATTCATCAGAGTAACCTTAAATAAAGACATTACATGTAATAATGAAAGTAAATGCCCTACGGGCTTACATCTTTCCAAGCCAACACTTGGACACAAAATGTGAGTACTAACTCAACTACAAGTTAAGCCCTCGGCTTGTAATTACATGTAATATCAAAGCAAAACAAATAACTAAACTAATCTTCAAATCCAAGTCCTTCCAAACTAAGTCCTTGGAGGTAGCTTATCACCTGAACCTGAAAATGATGTTCCCATAAAGGGTGAGCCACAGCCCAGTAGAAAAATACTAAACCAAATATAAGCATTGAATAAAGCCCTAGCATTCAATAGATGGTTAACACTAAACATCACATTCACTTTTCATTATTTATTCAATTTTCCATTATTATCAACATGGCTCAGAACCTGGCCAAACTACAACAGGGAACTATATGTCAGATTCACATTACTTCCAATATCAACAAAACAAATGATATACAGGCTCATATCAAAACACTTCCATACTTCCAATATGATACACATTTTAGTGCTGTATCAATAACATGTAAAAACACTTCAATATCAATAAGCACACATAAAAGTGATGCTAATGGAGTCCATCCCCTATCTCCTCCCAAACAAAATCCGGTTTAGAGGTCCATCCCCTATCTTCCCCTAAACCGTGGAGTACATCCCCTATCTCCTCCCACACAATGCAATGTATGTAAACACATAACATATACAACACACAATCAATACATTTAATGTCTGTATTAATTCAACAGTCAAAGTTAATGACTAAACCAAAGTGATTAGTTTCAGTTATCCCTAATCCACATGCAATGTCTACAACAATCACGACTATCCTCCACCGATAGCCCAAAACAGTTATTTCTAGACTGGAAATAAATAAATCAACAATTCAATAGGCAAGTGATTTAAATCAATCAACTACCCCATTTAATCAATAAATTCCCCAATCTCATGAATTCAACTAATTTCCCCCCAATTTTCCTTAAATTAAACATACAATTCAATTTAATAAAACAACTAGGGTTTTCCCAAAATTACAAAATTACCCCCCAACATATTAAATGCTAAAATTTAGAACAAAACGTATACATTGGAGTAGGAAATCCCTACCTCGAAGAAATACCCCAAAAAGAGAAAACGGAGATGAAAACCCAAAATCCAACGTGCTCCAAATCCTAGGTTGTTCAGATTAAACTAAAGCCCTCGACTCACACTCTCTTATTAACAAAGCAACTAGGGTAGAATCACACTCTAAATAGATCAAATCTAAGAGAGAAGATGAGTAGGGAGAGAGAGAAGTCGGACCTTAGGGTTTGGAATCCAAAAAGATCAAGAAAAACTGTTTAAAACCCGCTGCTGCCTATATAAACTGAACAGGCTCGCTCGAGCGAAGACTTGGTCGCTCGAGCTACCAGACACAAAAATCCACGCTCGAGCGAAGTAAAGCTCGCTCGAGCCAAAAACTCGATGCTTCAGGTCTGCAACCCAGAAGCTCGCTCGAGCGACGAAATGCTCGCTCGAGCGAAGAACTCGAAAACATACACCTCGCTCGCTCGAGCGAAGGAAGCTCGCTCGAGCCAAGAAACACAACTCTCAGGTCCTAAGCCCAGACGCAGACTCTCGCTCGAGCGACCAAACCCTGGCTCGAGCGAAGAACAAAAACAACAGCTCGCTCGAGCAACCAACTCCTCGCTCGAGCGAAGGTCCAAAAATCTGGACAGCAACACTTGGTTTCCAACCCAACCAACCTGTAACAAACCTGCCCATCAAAGCCTATAACTCCAAAAGAGAAAATAAAGGATGGCAGCAACAATAATTCAATGACAGAATCTACGGAACCTAAGTCCGGATACAATAACCAAAAGGGAAAAGACCGGGGTCGCTATATGAACTACATTCTGACGACTGGTCAGTTCCAAACTTCACATCCAACCATCTTCACGAGCAAGAGAAGAGCAGAATTAGGGTTTCTGAATTATCTTCACTATAGACATTAGGGTTTCATCATCTTCTGCAAAAATCTTTGGGCATTCCTTCCTCACAAATTTTTCTGACCCGTTTTCAATGTTCATCGTCATCACAGTGTATCTTCATTTTAGGGTATATCAGTTCGTAATTAGGGTTTTATACTCACTCTGGTAAGTTTTTCTACAATCCAACGAGTTTTTCTCTGGAAACACAGTTAATTACATTTTATATTAGCCTTCCATTAATTAGGGTTTCAATTTCATAATAAAAGCTACATGAATTTGAAAAATGTTATTTCTCTGCGTTTTGAACTTATTCTTGAACATTGTTGTGCGATTTTGTCTATAAATTTCTCTGGTTTCAGAATTTCTTTGGCATTTGCTTGATCTATGTTTCTTCTTTGAATTTTTTTGGCATGTTTATTCCCTATTTGTTTCTGTTTATTTCCCCATTTTCTCTAGCATTGTTAATTTCTTTGTATTTCTCTGTGTAATTTTCAAATTCAATTCATTCAAATTTCTCTACTTTATAAATTTCTCTAGCATTTTAATTTTCTCTAGAATGTGTAATTTTCTCAGGCATTTTCATTTTTTATGCTTGCTAAATTTATGTTTCTTTTTTGAATTTTCTCTGGCTATATTTTACATCTATATGTAATTTTACTCTCTTGTCTGTGTCTATGTTTCTATGGCATTTATAATTTTCTCTAGCAATATCACTTTTCTCCCTTGTGTGTGTCTCTCATGTTTAATTTTCTATGATTATGTCTGTAAATTTCTCTGTCATTTTCATATTATAGAATAGAAATTTTCTCTGGCTTGCCATGTTTAATTTTCTCTAAAATGTGTAATTTTCTCTATCATTTTCATTTTTTGTGCTTGCTAGATTTATGTTTCTTTTTTGAATTTTCTTTAACTATATTTTACATCTATATGTAATTTTTGGCAATTATTCAAAATTTCTCTGTGATGTTTATGTTGCTATGTTTATTTTCTCTGGGAATGGAAATGAACTGTGGTTGCATGTATTCCACATTACTTCTCTCCGTTGTGTCTGTCTGCCATGTTTTTAATTTTCAGTGTCTAATTTTCTCTGATATTTATAATTTTCTCTGGCCACCTTAGTTTTCTCCTTATGTGTAATTTTCTTTGACATGTTCAATTTTCTCTAGCATGTTCAATTTTTTCTGGGATTTAATGTTGACATCTTTATATTTTCATTGTCTAGAAATGGCGAAACGTAAAACCAGCAAAACACCAACAACACCAAGAAATAAACAGAAACTCTCTGAGTCTTCTTATGCTTTTAGATCAAAAAGTAGCAAAACACCACAAATTCCTCGCCAAAAAACACAAGTCCAAGGTGACGAAGCAACAAGCATCAAGATGAGTACCCCAACTTCAAAAGACTCAAGCTCAAGGGGGAAAAAACTTGTTAAACTCCAAAGAAAGAGAGCTCATGACAGCATTCAATACCGATCCAACCTCTCATCTGTTATCTCCTTTTTTGAAACACATAAATTCAATTCAAACCACCTTGAAGAGCTTCAAAAGACTCCATTCTAGTATTTGATCCAAGCTCTAACCACTGAAAGGATGGATCCAATGAAGTCTAAGAAATCTGATGATGATGTAGTTTCAATAATCCAACGTTACAATGAAAAAACGAATGCATTCATAATTGGTAAAAAGAAATTGACCTTTACAACCAACGACATGACCTTAATTTCCAAAGGAGCCATGTCACTAAAATACTCAAAAAATCCAAACACTGCATTCCTAAGGTGAAGATTCCCAAAGGACACAAGGCTCACTGGTCATGTTCTTAAGAATGCCTTGGTCAAAGCAATGAAAGGCAAGTAACCAAGTAACTTCAAAGATGTAGCAATCATTGTTACCTTGTACTTATGTCTCACTCTATTTTTTGCAACAAGTGGGAATTTAATAGGGTGGGTTTTTATCAAGTATGTCGAACCTCTTGAATCAATGAAGTAGTATGATTGGCCAGAAGCAATCACAGCAACATTGATCGATTCTATTACAACATTGCACTAAACTCCGAAAAAAGTTACGGGATGTGTCATTACATTGCTAGTAAGTAGAATTTCCATTCAAATTTACAGTTATGATACTTACAAATTTGTATGTTTAGAAAAATTAATTACTTCAATTTCCATCACAGTATTGGCTATGTGAACATGCGAATATCATCGATTAGGAAGACAGTAACACAACTGAATTCCCAAGATGTACCAAGTGGAACCTGCAAAGCTTGACCAAACAGCTACAGAAGACACCAGTCTACTCTCTTGCACCTCGACAGGTTAGATTCCTATCACCACTAAAATCTCAGTGAAACTCCAAAATTTCTCTAATCACTGATGAGAAGAAAGTTGAAAGCAGGAATCCAAGAAACATATCTTTTAGACAAGCATTTGGCATCGTTTTCAGTTTTCTATCTTAAGAAACAGAAAAAAGCTGAAAACACATTTGCAAACTGTTTTCAGAAACATTTTCTGTAAACACTCCATTTTTTAGGAAACAGCTATAGTTGTTTTTGTGAGTTTTAGATAACTGTTTTTGCAGCAACAAAAAAAATGAAAAAAATATAAAATGGATGGGTGTTCTTCAATGTTTTATTATTTTGTTCCCAATGACGTAAAAACAAAAAACAAAAACAAAGAAGATGAACATGATACCAAACAGCCCCAACTTCGAAAAGAAAAGAAACATGGTATTCAACTTGTTCGTGTAGCTTGTACTATAAATGATAACTAGTATCATCATGACAAAATTTGAGAGAACTTATATTTATCCACAAAAAAAAAAAAAAAAATGTGATGACTTTCATCATTATGACAAAATTTGTATCTAGATCTCACTTTACTGGCCAAGAGGAATGTACAGGTAATGCGACTGATCTGAGGAAGTCACCAGTGTCCCCAATGACATTTATTATGGGAGAGCAGCAGTAGCTATGGCAAAAAAAAACATTTGATGAATTGGGCAGGAGTACAAAAACATTCATCTGGAATACAAATATCAAGTTTTATTTATTTTCTTTCTTATTCTCTCTCATCCTTTTTTACCCTTAACCTACCAGAACAGTTCAGGTAAAATCCGGTTGAATATCATACCTAGAAATTATCTGAACTACCAGCAAGAAAAAACTAGCAAAATCACACAACTGAGTGTATGCTATTATAGCTTTAAATAATTGTATATAACATTGCGAATTGAGAGGCCAAATACCTGTGGAAGTGCAGCAAATAGGAGAGCTGTAACTTTCAGTAAAGTAATATTTCCAGCTGTATTAGAGATTCAACTTGAGCGATGGCTTCTTGTAAAGTCAGCAGCTGCTCTACTGCATTTTTATTGGGGGAATGGTAATTTTAAATGCTTCCACTGGCCTCTCTTTCTTTATATGCCCATACCAGAGCATGAGAACTACAAGAATTACAAAAATGGAGGGCAGTATATACCTGATCCATCCCCTGCAAATCATAATATTTTATTAAATTTTCTTTCTTCAAGAAGAAATAAACAGACCAAAAAAACAGTCCACCAAAGGGATATTAGAAGGATGTCAAACCTACGTCAGTAAAATCCCATCTCAGAATTAGCATGAAAAAAGCCAATTTCTGTAAACTAACTTCCTTTTCATACTATAAAATTAGAAGGAAAGGAAAAGAAGTTCAATTCTCAATTCCATCATTTTAAGGAACATTTTGGCCTGCAATCTGTTATCCACAAGCATTAACTGTAGAATTACAACACAAAGCTTCAAAATATATTCTTTCACAAAAGCAAAAAAATAAAATAAAATTGGGGCTTTCTAGGGAAGGCTTTCTGTTGACTCGAAAGATCTTTGATGGAAGTTAACCAAGATAAAATACAGAAGTATGATAGAATATCTATCATCCAAATAAATCATTTTTTGTACTTAAGAAAAGTCTTTAATCCAATTACAAATGACTTCTCCATTCATAATAATGTCAATAGCAAGTGAAACACAATTGCTTAATCTTCCTATTGTAATTTAATTGATATCCATTTCCAACACCAGGGGCCTCCCCTATTTCTGTGTTATTACTACACATCTTTCTAATGAGAAAAGAGAACACTTCAAATAAAGCCCGAGGAAAGAAAGTTCCGTTTTACCAATTTTATCTTTATTCATCTACTATAAACTAAAATTCAATCTCCCAGCAATGAACCTTTAAAATTGTTGGCCTTATAGCTATTCTACAAATAATAAATATAGAATTCAATTTTGTTCTATAATATGCCACACACTTCTCCACTTGAGCCAACCTACTTTGATTCTATGAATCAAATCATCTCTAACCTCACCATCATTATTATTAATCAAACTTAAGTAAAGAAAATGTTCACTATATCTGATCTTATGGCTTTCAACATAACTTCTTCATTATTTCCAGTTCTATTGTTGCTGAAGTCACATTCCATATATTCAGTTTTATTCTTACTAATTTTAAACCATTTTGACTCGAGTGCTTCGGACTAGGCCTGTCATTATTTGTTAGCTTTTTAGTTGGCTGATTTCCGGTTGACAAAACGTCTGAGTCTGTATTTTTGGATTTTTCTTGTTTTGGGGTTTGAGTCTTAGACTAGTTGAGCTCATTTTGTTGTGTTTTTGTTGTGCTCATTTTGGCGGAAGAATCTTCCAAGTCTCAAAGGTTTGTGACCCAGCCACACTTCACACACTGGTTTTATGGTTTGCACTCGCTTTCCACCCCCCTCGGTCGCTCAAGCTCTGGTTTTCCTGCAATGCCCCGCTCGATTCAAGCTCGACAGTCGCTTAAGCGCTACAACCCCTGAGTTGTTCGCTTGCTTCGAGCTCGACAGTTACTCGAGCGCTTTCATTGCTGCATGTTCTGCTCGACACGCGCTCTATAGTTGCTCAAGCGCTTGGAAACTCTGTAATGCGCGCTTGCTTCACACTCTACAGGGCTCAAGCGCTGGAATTCCTGTAAAGCGCGATCAATAGGCACTCAACAGCCATTCGAGCACCAACGACTTGTAGCTCGTGTGTTTTTGAGCTTTTTGTGACTCTTTTGCCCCTTAACTGTTTCTTGATCAAATCTGATCTCATCTTTTTGGTAGAGATTCGAGAATACAAGCTTAGACACACTTTCTCTCTCTACTTGGTTGATTTAAGCTTGTGCTCCAAGAATCCATGGATAAGGGTTTCAATCTAGAGATGGGTTCAAGATTTCTATCTTTATTTCTCTCTAGATTGATTGTTTTTCAACTCATTTTTCTTAAGTCATACACGTACTCTTTTTATCCTTTAATCACCATGGTCAATTGAAGATCGAAGCCATTGATTTGGAGATTGGAGCTCAAAGCTTCATGGCGATTTGTGAATCAACAGTGCCTGTTCTTGCAAGGCTGCTACGGAATAGAGATCTAGCTCTTGAAGCTTGTGGTGAGGCTCAACTATAGGGAGGCTGGTGATTTAGTCTCCTTGTTGTCTCGCATTGATCATTTATCAATGGATTCATCCTCGAGTGATAAACTTGTTTGGCTCTTGCATATTTCCGGTATCTTTTCTTACAAATCATTTTTCACAAAAATCATTGAGAAGCCAAATATTCCGTTTTTTTTCTCTACACAAAAGAATATGGAAATCTTTTGCACCTCTCAAAGTGAAGTTTTTTATATGGTCTTTGATTTATGGAAGCATTTTGACCAATGATGTCCTTCAAAATAGGAGGCCTAATCGTTATCTTTTTCCTCAATGGTGCATTATGTGTAAGGAAGAGGGGGAGACTCTGGATCATCTTTTTTTTTTTTTTGCATTGCCCAGTGGCAAGGAGTTTGTGGCAGCAGTTTTTTTCATGGGGTGGCCTTGATTGGGTGGCACCGGAATCAAGTAGTTCAATGCTCTCTATTGATTTTTGATTTTTGGCTCAAATAAAAAAGCAAAGGTGTTGTTGGGGCTTTATGTAGCTTTTGCTTTATTCCGGGTCATATGGTTGGAAAGGAATGCGAGCATCTTTGAGGATAAGTGTTGATGTCTTTTTGATGTGGGAGAAAATGAGATTCCTGGTAATTCCTATTTGAGTCTTGTAATTGGTCGATTCATTGATCTAGTAAAATTCGGTGTTGGGGTCATGGTTTTCATCTGTGAGAGGGTTGTCTCATAAGGTTTCAAAATTGTGCATCTCTTATATTGTTTCATTATTGTCTATTGAGAATTATGTGGGGTTTTGGTTGATAATTGTTGATTGTTCTTGATTTGATTTTTGGATATTGGAATCACTTAGAAAATCATTGGAAATCATTGGGAATTTCATTATTAATAAAATAAAATTTAAACAATGAACAATCATATGATGAATGTCATTAGGAGATTGTACATGAAGACCAAAGCCTATTGAAGAGTCAAGCTGGGATGAAAGAAGCAGGCAGCCTGGCCACCACTATCTTCATGTAAAATTTATTTAAGATGGCATCACAAAACCCTATCCACTAGCCAACCTGGTCCGTCCGTCTTTGGACCAAAAATATGAAGAGAATCCATGAAACTTGAGCTTAAAAATTCCCTTTGGGTTATTAAGCATTGCCTCCATTTTTTTTCATATCAAGCAATCACATCCAATATCCACTGATTGATGAAGGCCTTTACTGCTGCTTTTCTCTTTGAAACATCAAGTCACCTAATATCCAAGAAAGATGAGAAGCATAAAGTCAAAATTCAAGCCTGCTTACAACCTACTCCAATTATTTTAAGCCTTTGCCGTTCAAAATGCTCTTCATGTTTTTCCATCATTGCTCATTCATTCCTGTTATGCTCAAAGAAATGAAAACTAAGTTCATAAATTTCTAACATTGAAAGTGTTGCCTTAAGGGGGCTTTTCCCTAAATAAGCTAAAATACTAAGTTATTTCCCAAATCACGCCTAGTTTTGACGAATTTTCCAAAATAAGCTGAAATGTGGTTAGAAACCACGCTTTCACCATTTTTATAGCCCAACCGCGGAAAATTTGTAAAATCGTAAAAGCGTGGTTACAAACCACGCTTTTAATTAAGAAAACGTGGTTACAAATTACGTTTTTAAGGAAATTTGATTTATACAGAAAGTGTTGTTTCTAATCACGCTTTTAAATTAAATTTTTTTTTTCTTCAGAAAACGTGGTTCACACAACCATGTTTTTAAATAAATTTTTATTTTCCAAAAAACGTGGTTCACAAACACGCTTTTACTGACCAAAGAAAGCGTGGATGATAACCACGCTTTTAACCGAACACGAACAACGCTATTATTATTATTATTATTTTTTTCAGGTTCTATAGTTCGCTCAGTCATCTTGTAGATCTCTATATATAAATTATTCATATAAAATATCGTATTAATAAACAATCTTAGCTACCAAATTTTATTATTTTAATATTTAAAAATAAATTATGTAATTTTGAAATTATGTTTCGCATCCATTATTTTTTTAAAAAAATGATAAAATTATATGTACGATTATCAGATCAATTTGATATTTACATAAATAATTTATACATAAAAATTTTAAAAAATAAGCAGCATGCATTGTCTAAAGAGTAGTGAATTGTATAAAAAAGATAAATTAAATATTTGGTTAATTTACCTGATATTTTTTAAATTGCTATTTAAATATAAAATTTTAAATAAATTTTTATTTTGTTATATAATTTAAAAAAGATCGATGATGGACAAAAATTAAAAATTAAAAAAGAAGAAGAAAATAATGGCCTCGAGACACGCACCCTCTCAGAGAACATTTTGCGCAGTTGTCGGAGAGATTTTGTCGGGGCTTTTCCCAAACTAAGCCCCTATACTGATTTATTTCCGAAACTAAGCCTACTTTTGCAGAATTTTCGAAACTAAATATTTGTTGTTCCCTTAAATTTTTGTTGCCACGAAATATTTAAATAAAACTTCACACAGCATATATAAAGTATCTAATTTGTTAATTACTACTACGAATAGGAAAACAAAATAAATGTATAACTATAACACTTATAACACTTTAAAACGTCGTAACTAGTTCAAACATAAATATCCCACAAAAATAATTTGTGGAAGCATTGAACATAACACAGAACATAAAATAAAGCAACAAGTACAATACTTAACAGTTACATAGACAAATATTAGACAAACCTTTCACAAACTTATTGTTGAAAGAGTTATTTTAACACACACAACACATAATTATGAATAACCTAATATAATTTAGTAGACAGATAGACGTCTAATCCTCGCTCAAATCGGCAATCTCAGAGTCCGAATAATCAGAGAGCTCAGGGTCAGAGAGAAGTGCTGGATCATCCTTGATAGCCTTGATAGCCGTAGCATTTGGTGCTGTTCCGTTCTTCTTGGCATCCGACTTAAGTATAGATAGTTTCATATCGCGGGTTGACCTACGGCGCATTTGCAAAATCTCACGTCGAAGTCTTTCGCATAGTCGATCAACATTATGTGGATTTTCCTTTTGGATCTGAACTGAATGTGCTTTCGGCACCTTCAGTCGATTTTTCCGACATAATCTTTCCATTTGCACTCGCTTTATAAATAGTGCGGGCCACTTCAGAAGTCTAGCGTCTGCTAAACCATATCCTGTTTGATTATCAGATGGATCCTCCACCAAACCACATGGATCTCGATAGTACTTGGGCATGACAAAATGTCGCTTTCCCAAACCTATCATGATAAGCACAAGAAAAAAAATACAAAAAAAAATTTTTATAAATTTTTTTATAGAAAGTATGATTACATAAAAAAAAAAAATACAAAAAAAAAAAAAATAAAATCCAAGACACTCATTTTATATTGTTTTTTTCAAGAGCACTGAATTTTATTTTAAATAACAAACACACAAAATTAAATAAACAAACAAATCAAATTTTAAAATACTGAATTTATACACCAAAAAAAAAACAAAAAACAAAAGATTAAAAAAGTGAAATGGGAAAAAATCCCAAACTGTCTAAGAACATTGAATTTTTTAAACACACACCAAAAATTTAAGAACACTTTTTTGTTTTTTTTTTTAAACACACAAAATGAAGACATCACAAAAATAAACATTGATTTTTTAAGCAGACACAGAAAATTTAAGAACATTGGTTTTAATTTTTCAAACACACAGAACATGAAGACAACAAACAAATAAATCAAATCAATAAATTTTAAAACATTTAGAGGTAAAGAGATTTCATATACACTTTAAATTTACAAACACTTAAAACGCTGATTATATTAACAAATAAATCAAACCAATAATTTTAAAAAAAAAATTATGAACACTGATTGTATTAACAAATAAATCAAACTAATAAAAAAAAATTCTATAATTTTTTAATAATAATAATAATACCAAACAAATGAAATACACATATAGATACGGATATGAAACCCTAACCCTAATTTCAAACAAAAACTTTGGGTTAGAACATTTTCACAATTCAAAACCCTAATTTCTAAAACCCTAACCCTAATTTCTTATTTCACAATTCAAACCCCTAACCCTAATTTCTGATTTTACATTCAATTGAAAACCCTAAAACATTTTCACAATTCAAAACCCTAATTTATGAAACCCTAACCCTAATTTCTTATTTCACAATTCAAAATCCTAACCCTAATTTCTGATTTCACATTCAATTGAAAACCCTACAACATTTTCACAATTCAAAACCACAAGATTTTATCAATTCAAAACCACAATTTCAATTCACAAAGCCTATTCTACCTACATTGATATCAATTTCAATTTACAACATTTTTACATTCACAAACCCTATTCTACCAACATTTTCATCAATTCACAATATTTTCACATTCACAAACCCTTTTCTATCCACATTGCACCCACATTCACATTTTCACAAACACAATAAACATATATAAAATTCAAACTGAGAGAGACAGATAGTCATACCAGCGAGAGAGAAGAGTAGAGAGTGACCCAGAGAGAGAGAGAGAGAGAGAGAGAGCAGTGAGCCCATGGACGGAAAGAGAGAGTGAGAGCAAGAGAGAGAGAGTGTGTGAGACCAGAGAGAGCGAGAGTAGAGAGAGCGAGAGTAGAGAGTGAGAGATAGCAGATCGGAAGGAAAAAAAGAAAGTGTAAAAGCATGGTTGCAAATGAGGGGGGTGGGGTTTTTTTTTATGATTTATAAAAGCGTGGTTACGAACCACGCTTTCATTTAAAACCGAATTTTGGTTAAAAGCGTTGTTATCATCCACGCTTTCTTTAGTCAATAGTAAAAGTATGGTTCGTAACCACGTTGTTTGAATTTTTTTTTTATTATTTAAAGCGTGGTTAGAAACAACGCTTTCTGTATAAATCAAATTTCCTTAAAAACGTAATTAAAAGCGTAGTTTGTAACTACACTTTTATGATTTTACAAATTTTCCGCAGTTGGGCTACAAAAATGGTGAAAGCGTCGTTTCTAACCACATTTCAACTTATTTTGGGAAATCCGTCAAAACTAGGCCTAGTTTGGAAAATAGCTTGGTATTTTAGCTTAATTAGGGAAAAGCCTCTGCCTTAAGTTCAAGTCTGATACAATAGGTCTCATAGTAGGAAGTAAATTTTTCATTCATTTCAAAGTATAATGAATTAACTTATGTACATTCTTTCATTCTTTCTTTCTTTTTTTGATAAGATATTTAGATTCCTTCAGAAGATACCAATAATATAAAATATTAATCTATGTTAAACAAACTTGGGATCAAGATTTTTTCCACCAGCGGAAACACGAAATTCAAGTTGAAAGTAAATTACCTAAAAATTGAATAGCTGATCATCACCAGAAACATTGTTGATTTCGAAGGGTCTTGCCATGTAGCCAAAACTTGAAGGCGGTTGAATGATTCAATAAGTGGGAAAAGCAACTCCTACAAAGGAAAGTAGCTCGAACATGTCATCCTAAGGAATAATGCATCAAAATCGTACCAAGCTATCTTAAGACCATTAAGCTGTTGAGAATCAACAACCAAAATCATGATGGAGTTCTATGGAACCCAAAACACCAAGGAATCAAATCCCTGATGACTTGTGTCAACGTGTATGAGTGAGCCATAGAACCTGAGTAAATTGTAAGTTGGTAACCAGTCATATCTAATCTAAAAATTTAAATCTAATGGACCAGCTATATCAAGGTGAAGAATATATGGGAAAATATCAGATAGGTTTATCTAAAATGGAAAAATAGTTGCTTAACTTCTCCTCATTGTGTTCATAGTCTAGTTGACTGGGACCCTTCAGTATTTTTAAAAGCTGCCATCTACCTAAAAGAGAATGAGGAAAAAGTCTCCCTTTTCTTCAAACACAAAGATTGAACCAAACATGGTTTCTATGATAAAAAATAATAATAATACAATTTTTACACCTATCTAACTAAATGCAGATGATCTTAAAAATCAAAATAAAAAGTAAAAATCAATTCTTACTAAAAATTATTGTTCTGGCACAAGAAAGCCAAACAAATAGAAAATATTTTTATGAACCTTCATTACAGCTAGATTGGTATCAATGCCCTCCACTTTTACTTGGTCCACAGTTACTTGTGCAGCTTCTGTCCTTCCCGTGTTCCGCTTGGACTGTTTCACTGCGTTTTCTAATGGATTTATTTCACCAATACAAACATCTACAGCTGCATCAAACGCTTCCCCATCAACATCTTCCCAGTGTTCTGATATAAGCCCAAATCTGTGTAGTGTCAAAACTGAAACTGGGAGTTTCAACCCTTGTTTTGCATTTAAAATCCCAACTAAATCGCGTTGGCAAGTGCTGGCATTCAAAAGCGCCAAACGAATTGATAGAGTTTCCAAGATCACATCTCCCCCCGGAAGACTTTCAGCCAAGTTAAAACATAGTAAGGTTTTGTAATGGGATGAGAAGGTACGAAACGCTTCTCTCACCGCACGAATTCGAAAATACCTAGGATTTGCCCTTAAGTGCTGTTCAGATTGTTGAATCCCTTTGAGATTTAACTTCTTAATGAACCTGTGAGCACGGAGGATCTCAAGACAGACATCCAACCAGTAGTCCCGTCGTGAATTTGCCTTTGAATTCAGGAAACTCCAAATAAACAGGCTTTGCTCTGTACAAATTTAGTCAAAATCTCAAGATTTGTACTAGTATGCAAGTTTCAAACAAATAAATGTAAACAGAAAACATACATAGATTGTTGATTTGTACATCACAGCTTTGTAAAGAGACGAGCAACCAATGGTCCGGTTAATTCAGGCCTCTAGTATGCAAGTTTCAAACAAATAAAATGTAAACAGAAAACATACATAGATGTTGATTTGTACATCACAGCTTTGTAAAGAGACGAGCACCCAATGGTCCGGTTAATTCAGGCCTTCTTGACCTCCTATGCATCATGTCATGTCCATTGCCAAATCATATCTGACAGCTTTGTCATATAAACCTGTAAAACAAGTTGAGAGAGGGATATTGAGAGAGAACAAACTTTGTGATTCAATATATATCAGAAACCAAATAGAGGCTCCATTATATAGGAGCTGTGTTACAAACAACATTATGATACAATGTAATATAATAATGAAAAGGAGGCCGAAAGAAGACAGGCGACCGAAAGCAGGAAAAAGAAAAAAAAAAGAAAAGGAATCCTATCTAAAGAATCCTATCTATCTGAGCTAGCTGTATACATACATTAATACATTACATATTATATTAACAGCCCCTCTCAAACTCAAGGAGGACAAACATCAACCAACTTGAGTTTGGAGACAAGGTTGTGGGGATAGTTGGTTTGGAAATACTCTTCAGATCCTGGGAGACGCTCTTGATCCTCAGCTAATCACCTGCAAGGGCAACACTCTCGGTCGGGGGTGCCGGGGTTAGCAACTCCGACGGGCAAGTCAGTTCTTATACTCAAGAAAGCTTGTTTACTAAGTTTAGTGAAGTGATTCTTACCTCCCATTCCAAGAACGCTGCTTCTTTATTTATATCTGTTCCTCTGAGGCCTCGGGGCCTGGACCTACTTTTTAATCATTACCCGTTCTTTTATTCGGCCTCAAAGATCCTTCTTAATCGGCTTACATATTGTATTCGGTTCATCCTGGTCTTGTAGGACGCAGCCGGTTAGTGTCTGCAGGATGCAGCCGGTTTAATGTCAACCTACTAAAATATGCCCCCTCAGATTCAGCCATATATTCGGCTCCCACAATTGCCCCCGAACTCCCTATTGACGGTAGTTAATCGGCGTGTTTGGTCTAGAATTCGAAAAGCTCAGCATAGATCAAGCGGCTTCGCGTTCCCCAAGACGTCAGAGGATGTCAGAAGGCGCACACCTTTTCGTTTATCATTACACTTTCCTGCGCCATTCATGTGTCTCTCGCATTTATTGCGATTTGAAACTTCAGTCCTTTTGGATGCACATTTCGTCGATCATCTGATACGTTTGGACCGCCAGTGCGCATTTCTCCTCTCACTCACATTTTCTACAACTTTCGTCCGTCTGCCTTTGCCTCATCTGCTCTTCAAGTCTTCTTCCCTTTTCTTTGTAATCCTATTCTCTATTTATCGTTTTACTTTCGGCGAATCCTTGGGTCTCCGTTGGAATGGCTAAACACTTGAAAGACCTCCTTTCTGAGAGTCGCATTTCCGGATTCCGACGACATTTTTCCATTCCCGATGACGTCATTTGTCTCTCGTAACAGACAACACTCTAGATATGGAGGAGAGAGGATCAGAATACGATCGTATTCCCCCTCCTGTCCATTGCGGAGGGCGGAGTTTCGTTTCCCCTTACATCCATTGCTTAGGGCCGTTCTTCGCTATTGGAGTCTGATTCCTTCTCAACCCAATGTAAATTTCTTTTCGAATCATTATGGGGGTTATAGAGTTGAATCGACGCCTTAGGATCAATCTCGGAATTCGGCCATTCGGCACTGCTATGCTTTAGCCAGATCCTCTGGTCGGCTGGGGGATACTTCCTCAAGGCCAAGGATACTGACCATCATTTGGTGGACTATGCTTGCCAGTTTGTGGTAAGAGGGTTGACGATGTAATGGTCAATGTCCGAGGTAATTGGGAGTTCGCTGAAGGCGAAGATTGCCTAGACCCCATTCCCAGACATAAGGGTGATCCAGGTTGCCACGTAGTATTCTTATGTTTGTCCATCTGTCTTTTAATCGGCTCTCTTTCCTTAAGCTCTCCTTATCTTTTTGCAGGTAACAAAATTGAAGAAGATTCTGACTTCAGTTGACGACGTGGTCCTTAGGGAAATTAAGACTGCACTCGACTACTTCGGTCGCCAAACGTGCAAAAACAAGGGAGAGCCGCCCACATTTTACTCTAATACGAACCCACTTATACCACATTCTCGGCTGCGGACAACATCCCAATTCCATCCGGCGATCAGCACCTCTCGGCTCTTATCTTTCCCAGCTACAAGAGCCTTAGGCAGATTGGTCTCGAAGCTTCTGATTCGGGGCAAGACGCAGAGCCGGTGATAGAGGTAGTTGCCGACCCGGCCAGAGAATTCACTGAGGAGGGCGAAGTTGACGATGCCGTGCGTTCGGCTTTCGAGGCTGCCGCCGGCTCAATCAGCCTTCCTCACCATCCGCTTCGGGTCGGGCAGAGTTTTCTTCCGGGGATATTTTTGTGAACTTGGGGATCTACCGACGATTCTTCGGAGGTATGGCAAAGGAAAGCCTTACGCAAATGGCGCGTAAGCGAAATGCCGAGCGGATGGCTGCTCGAAAAAAGGCCGAGGCCGTCGAATCCAATCCCAGCTTGACTAAGGCTTTGTACCCATTATTGAAGGAACGGCTCAGGTTACGCGGTCGTTCGAAACGGAAAAAGTGGTTGAACAGCAAGCCGGCGAAGAACGGCTGATTCCGGAGGGACGCGGCCAAAAACGTAGCGCCGTGGAGGAGGGCTAGTTCAGAAATTAGTCCATTGACAAACGGCCTCGCCTCGAAGAATCGGACGTGGTTGCTCCTTTGTTATTCAGCCCAAAGATCAGAGATACGCCGATTCCTTCCGATGCTTCGGCCATGGAGGATCCGGCCGTTTGCATTGAGCCTGGCGGCTTCGATTTCCCTGCCGGCTGATAATGCAACCTTTTTGCGCCGTGCCGGTTATTATTGCCGTAGCTCTGTCTGCGCAGTCGGCACTTTTGTAGGTGATTTTAAATTCGCTAGAATCTAATTTTTATAGAGCTATCTAACGATCGCTTGTTCTTTGCCAGATCGTCGGCAGGATCGCCGACTTAAGCCGCTGCTGCATGATGCTCTTGGCAGAATTGACCGTTTTGCAAACAGAAGTGGGACGGTCAGAAAAGAGGGGCCGAGTTTGAGAAGATGAGAGCCGCAATGGAGAGCGCACGAGCCGAAGCGGAGAAGGAGAGGGCTCGCACTGCCGAACAGCTTCGTTCTGACGCTGAAGCCAGGGCGAGTGCGAGTGAGGGAATCGCTCGGCTCCAAAGACGAACTTGCTGAGGCGAAAGAGTCAGTTGTGAGGAGCTCAAGGCGGCCAAGGAGAAAGCCGAATCTGAGGCTTTTGAGGCGGGGAAAAAAGAGCCGCCTTTACGGAATACATTGATAAAGTTCAAAAATTTGAGAATCGGGGGTTCAAACACGGGTGGCTCAAGGCCCTTGCTGCCGCTGGGATTACATTGGATTTGCCGATTCCTTACGAGCAAGTGGATGTTGAGTCCCTTGAATTCGACACCGAGGAGTGATCTGGGAGGCGTCTTCTAATTCATTTAGTTTTTTGATTTTTGTTTGGTAGAGTTTTGTTGGTTCAGGGTGGTTTTCATGTATAAATTGGTTACTATCTTGTGCGCAATTTATTAATGAAAATTTCCTTGTAATTTCATTATTACTCGTACACAATGTGTGTGGTTTATGTTAATGAAACATTTTGACTTTCACTATACTTGTACACAATTGTGTGGTTTATGTTAATGAAACAATATTGATTCGTCTTTAGAGGATTGAATATCCTGTGGCAATATTGATTCGTCTTTCTCATGCGACTGGATTCGAATTATGAACTGTCGATTTTTGTGAGGGCCGGCTGGGTACCTGAGCCGAATATATTGATGAATCTGCCCTTGCCCCAGGGCGGTTTCCTGCAGAGGTTAGAATTGATTCGTGAGCCGGCTGATAGATTGATGAATATGCCCTTGCCCCAGGCGGTTTCTGCAGAGGTGAGAATCGATTCGGGAGCCGGCTGGGGTACTTGAGCCGGATAGATTGGATGAATTCTGCCCTTGCCCCAGGCGGTTCGCACAGAGGTTAGAATCGATTTGGGAGCCGGCTGGGGTACTTGAGCCGGCTGGGGTACTTGAGCCGGATAGATTGATGAATCTGCCCTTGCCCCAGGCGGTTCCGCAGAGGTTAGAATCGATTCGGGAGCCGGCTGGGGTACTTGAGCCGAATAGATTGATGAATCTGCCCTTGCCCTAGGCAGTTCGCGATATTCGAATAGATGGTAAAATCGTGCCCCTGCCGTCGACTCAGCCGGCGTCGGGCGATTCAGGATCTCCAATTAATGAGATTGCCTCGATCGTGCTGCCTCTGTGAAGGATAAATGAACAAGGGTACATCCTTTATGAGCTTGGTAGACAACTGACTCGAGCTCCTGGAGGAAGACTGATTGCGCGAATGTCGAACCGACTCTTCTTTAACAGTAAAGGGAAGCGAAGACCCTAGCTGAGCTGGGCGGAGATATGAATCGAGGTGGTGAGCCCTCGCGTACAGGAAGTAGGAGTTCCAGGGGTCGAGAGAGGCGTCAGTCTCCCCGACGTCGCAGTAGATCGCCCAGGCGAGACAAGCAGTCGCAGGGTAAATCTCCACAGTCCCGAGTCGAGAAGAGGTCTGACGCGAATCCGTGCCCATTAAGCTTTGCGGTATTTGTGAAGAATAGACCCATGACGGAGGCGGACTCGATCGTTCGAGACCCAGACGTAGCGGTCGACTTTGCCCGACAAATATTTCCTCCTGAGGTTCAGCAATCAATGCTGGGTCGACAGGACTACGAGGTGTTTCGCGAGGGTATTCACGGCGCGGTGAAGGGGCTTTACACTGCTTACGAAGTCGGCATGCGACTGCGCGCTGCCCGTCAAGAGATGGAGAAGAAGGAAGAACGTATTCGAAGTTTGGAGGCCCGCGTGGAGGCGGCCGAGCGGGAACTAAAGAAGACCAAGGCGGCTCAGGCACACCCACCGCGCACGCGAACCCAATTGTGGAAGAGAGGGTTACTAGTCGGCTTATCAGCTCCGCACTTGCCGATCGAGAGACGGCAAGTATGTTCGCAATAGAGAGCGCGAAGGGGAGGGCCTATGAGAAAGGTTTCCATGAGGGCCGAAAAGTGGGAATCGAGAAAACCAGGGAAAAATTGGCCGAAGAAGTGTGCCGATGTGAAAACCGTGGGTTTAGGCACGGTTGGATCAAGGCATCTCAAGCCGCAGAAGCTCTTCGAGCGTCGGGAATTGATTTGGCATCACCACGCTACAGGAGTAAAGATTTTTCGTTTTCTGCTTTTGAAGTTGAGAAGAGTGAGGATGAGGGTGACGCCGTATGAGTTTAATAGTTGTAAGATTGGAACGCAGGGCGCGTTTGAAACTATGTAACTTATTATTTTATTGAATAAAGAACACTTCATTATAAATGTTTCGTTGTCATTCATATTCGGCATATGTGTATTTCGTGTTGCTTAAATGTTTGAATGAATGTCTAAATATTGTCCGACCCAGGTAGCTGTTAACTGTCCGGCGATACGCGGGCTTATCGGCAGGATCTGCACATGGTCAGGATCGGTACATTCGCGACGACCGTTAAGGTTTTATTGAGGCTATTTCAACGGCCATTTATCTTTGACGGGTCAGCGCATTGATGCTTGGCCAGTTGGATTAGTGGGCTGGTTGAGGGTGATCGGCATGTGAAGACTTGGCCGACCGGTTTAATAAATCTATTTCGCTTTGGCCCAGCCGTCGGGATGGCGGTCGTGGCGAATGTCAATCGACGCTCGTCTTATTCAGCCAATGCGTTTTTTGGCGTTAACAAAATTTTCTTGGGATTGGGACCTCGAGATCGCGGTCGTTGCTGAGAATAAAGGGGTAGGCGCTTCGCACCAATAATCCCACTTGACTCATCATTCCTTGTGTGGGATGGTGATTTTGATTACAGAGGCTCAAACTTCGGTCAAGTTTGGTGTTGAGATGGTTTGCAGCAGAAAACCTACCCGTGAGGGAGTTAGGTCATCCAAAGAGCCTGAGATCTGTGAGTCTCCAAGTCGTCGAAGCAGATCACCCCGAAAGGAGAGTCAACAATTGTCAAGTTCATTCTTCCTTGTCCTGGATCTTTGCCTTGACATTGTCAATGGTATCAGGGGAAGTTTGGCGCTATGCGAGTCGTGGGCTTAAGCATAACTGGTTCAAGGTATTGCACGCCGTGGAGGGGTTTAGGGCGACGGTCGTCGATCCGGCGATGCTGCTTTACCGGCGCGTCTTTTGTTTTTTGCTTTCGATATTGTAATGCTCGAATGCGGGTTGTGTTTATGTAACAACTGTTTAATCAAATAAATGGTTTTATTTTAAATCTATTTGCGTGTTATTCTGAATTTTGCTTGTGTACTAAAGCACATTACTTCGAATGTATGATCTGTTCTAGTGTGTTACATAGGATCAATTATCAGTATCTTTTGTTCGTGCCAACGTTTGCTCCGGATTCGGAGACGTAATTAGCACTTAGCACTGTAGGCCGATTAGTATGGCCGAACGGATTAATGCAATAATCCTCTGAAGCACTAAAGCGGGCTCCGTATTGGAGGCTTGAACCCAGGGCCCATTTGGCCTTAAGGAGATTAATCGGCTCGAATCCGAAGTCTTAATCGGAACTAAGGCGTCGTGCGCCAAAGGGGGCTCCGAATCCGGAGACTTAATCGGCCCAAGGCGTCATGCGCCAAAGGGGGCTCCGAATCCGGAGACTTAATCGGCCCTAAGGCGTCATGCGCCAAAGGGGGCTCCGAATCCGGAGACTTAATTTGGCCATCGTGATATCCACGAAGGGCGCTCCGAATCCGGAGACTTAATCGGCCAAGGCGTCATGCGCCAAAGGGGGCTCCGAATCCGGAGACTTAATTTGGCCAATCGTGATATCCACGAAGGGCGCTCCGAATCCGGAGACTTAATCGGCCCAAGGCGTCATGCCCAAAGGGGGCTCCGAATCCGGAGACTTAATCGCCCTAGGCGTCATGCGCCAAAGGGGGCTCCGAATCCGGAGACTTGATTTGGCCAATCGTGATATCCACGAAGGGCGCTCCGAATCCGGAGACTTAATCGGCCCTAAGGCGTCATGCGCCAAAGGGGGCTCCGAATCCGGAGACTTAATTTGGCCAATCGTGATATCCACGAAGGGCGCTTCGAATCCGGAGACTTAATCGGCCCTAAGGCGTCATGCGCCAAAGGGGGCTCCGAATCCGGAGACTTAATCGGCCCTCGAGGCGTCATGCGCCAAAGGGGGCTCCGAATCCGGAGACTTAATTTGGCCAATCGTGATATCACGAAGGGGGGCTCCGAATCCGGAGACTTAATCGGCCCTAAGGCGTCATGCGCCAAAGGGGGCTCCGAATCCGGAGACTTAATCGGCCCTAAGGCGTCATGCGCCAAAGGGGGCTCCGAATCCGGAGACTTGATTTGGCCAATCGTGATATCCACGAAGGGCGCTCCGAATCCGGAGACTTAATCGGCCCAAGGCGTCATGCGCCAAAGGGGGCTCCGAATCCGGAGACTTATTTGGCCAATCGTGATATCCACGAAGGGCGCTCCGAATCCGGAGACTTAATCGGCCTAAGGCGTCATGCGCCAAGGGGCTCCGAATCCGGAGACTTAATTTGGCCAATCGTGATATCCACGAAGGGCGCTCCGAATCCGGAGACTTAATCGGCCCCAAGGCGTCATGCGCCAAAGGGGCTCCGAATCCGGAGACTTAATCGGCCCTAAGGCGTCATGCGCCAAAGGGGGCTCCGAATCCGGAGACTTGATTTGGCATCGTGATATCCACGAAGGGCGCTCCGAATCCGGAGACTTAATTTGGCCAATGCTGGCGAGTGCCCCACTGGGAATTGACATATGATTTTGAGCGACGAGGAAAATAGTTCGTATTGCAGAGGCGAAATATATTTACAGGTATCAGAGCCCACAGATCGGTCAGTGATAGGGTTTTCATCAGAACTCTGCTTGTGCCGATTGGGGGGAACCACGTATTTCTTCAATGCCGTGGGTTGTTGGGAAACGCAGGATCTGATGGTAGGTGCTTGGGACGGCCTTCATGATATGTAGCCAGGTTCTTCCCATGATGGCATTATACGGCGAGGGGAGCTTCACGACCAGGAATTCCGCTTCGACCGTTCTGGAACCCGCTCGAACAGGTAATGTGACCTTGCCCAATGGATATTCGGGATTCGTATTAAAGCCGAACAGTGGGTGAGGCGCCGAGATAGGTCCGACTCGTTGAGGCCGAGCTTGATGAAAGTTTGGTAGTACATGACCTCTGAACTACTCCCCGGGTCTACGAGAATTCGTTCAATGATGAACCGGTTTATGCGTAATCCAATGACCAACGGATCAATGTGGGAAGCCGTTGCGTCATTGAGGTCGGAGTCGTTGAAGGCAATTGTCGGAGCTTCTTCGGACCGTTCAGTCGAAGTACGGCGCCCCTGTAGAGTTGGATGCGATCGAATTGTGTGCACGGCTGGGGGTGTAGGCAGGCTGTAGATTACGTGGATCACGCCAAGTGGGGGAGAGTCCTGCCTCAATGCTAATGCCTTGGTTGGCCTTCCCTGTTTCACATACTGCTGCAGTCGGCCGTCTTGCACCAGTTCTTCCAGGTGATCTTTTAATGCATAGCAACTCTCTGTTTCGTGGCCGTGATCTTTGTGATATTCGCACCTCCGGTCCCTTCGTCGTGTATCGGGTGGCCCCACCATCTTTGTCGGCCATTTGAAGAATGGAAGGTGTTGGATTTTGGTCATTACGCGGTGATTGGCTCTGACAGTTCCGTGTACTTTTTGTCGGCGCGCCTCGAGCGTCTACTGTCGACTTGCAATTGTTCATTCGTCGGGTGGGAGCATTGATCATTCGATCGGCGAGAATCCCGCCTTTTGTCTCGTTTAGCACGTTGTCGCGGCTCAGGGCTCAGAGGTGGCACGGAACTTATCGGTTGAGCAATTTCAGGAGGTGCCGGTTGGTGGACACTTGTCTGGCTTTAATCCTCAAGGCATCGTCTTCCACTTTGCAATACTCTTCGACTTTCTTCATCAAACGCCCAGACTGTTTTGGGGGGTCTTCTGGTCAGGGAATTGCGAAGAGCGCTGTCAGGATGTAGTCCCATTTTGAAGGCGGTGACGGCCATGGAGGGTGATGACCTGGCCTGAAGGATTTTTGTAATTGATGGAAACTTCTGATCGAAGCCGGCTCCAGCTTGTAATACATCTGACAGCTAATGGCCCCAAGCTGCTGGGAGAATATTCGGCACATGAGGGCTTCATTGTCTGCATGCAACGTCATGGCCTGCTTGTAGTGACGTATATGATCAGTGGGGTCTGATTTTCCGTCGTAAGAGTAAACGATGGAGCTTTGAACTTCTTGGGCAGGGCCGCCCTTGCAATTCGTCGGATAAAAGGATCGTGCGGTCCTCTCCGTCTGAACTGCTTCTTCTGCGTTTGTTCCTTGTGTGTGGACTTTTTTCAGAGGAGCTGGAAGTGTCTGAGCGTCCCTTGTTATGCTCCGTGGATAATGAGTTGGAGTCGCTGTCGGTTTCCCTTGGTCGGGCTCGGGTCGTTGTCTACCTGCCCTCAGGGGTCGTTCGGGTCTTGGCGCGCGCTTCTTTGGATTTTGCTACTCTTCGGGCCAAATCTTGACGGAGGCGTTCATTTTGCGATCATATTTTCAAGCCTTTGTTCATTCTGTTTAGCTTGTTCTATGATGGCTTGCATCGTCTCCTGCGCTGAAGTCGTTGGCGAGTCAAAATTCAGGCGCGTCTCGCAGCGATGGTTTCCTTCCCGAGCATATTTGCCGGAGTGATGTCGTCTTCTGTGTAGTCTCCTCGGTGGCTATCGGAGGATCTTGCGTCACGCCTTCCATGGATGTACTTGAGTATTCCCACAGACGGCGCCAATTGTGGGGAAGTGGTTTTGGAAATACTCTTCAGATCCTGGAGACGCTCTTGATCCTCAGCTAGTCACCTGCAAGGGCAAACACTCCGGTCGGGGGTGCCGGGGTTAGCACTCCGACGGGCAAGTCAGTTCTTGTACTCAGAAAGCTTGTTTACTAAGTTTTAGTGAAGTGATTCTTACTACCATTCCAAGATCGCTGCTTCTTTATTTATATCTGTTCTTCTGAGGCCTCGGGGCCTGGACCTACTTTTCAATCATTACCGTTCTTTTATTCGGCTCAAAGATCCTTTCTTAATCGGCTTACGTATTGTATTCGGCTCATCCTGGTCTTGCAGGACGCAGCAGTTAGTGTCTGCAGGATGCAGCCGGTTATTGTATTCGGCTCATCCTGGTCTTGCAGGACGCAGCCAGTAGTTGTCTGCAGGATGCAGCCGGTTAATGTCAACCTATAAAATATGCTCCCTCAGATTCAGCCATATATTCGGCTCCCACAAAGGTCAATGAAGCGGCCAGAAGAATGAGCTTTGGTGAAGATATCAGCAGGTTGATCAGCAGAAGAGATTGGATGGAGATGGACAGTACCACGAGTGACGTGTTGACGAATAAAATGGCAGTCAATCTTAATATGCTTGGTGCGATCATGAAAAACATCATTGTGAGCAATTTGAAGAGCACTTTGATTGTCACAAAAGAGGGCAGTAGCGCTAGAGGGGGAAACACCCATGTCAGCAAGAAGCCAACGAAGCCAGAGAAGCTCCTGAGTAGTATCAGCAAGAGCACGGTATTCGGTCTCGGTACTGGAACGAGCAGTAAGAGATTGTTTCTTGCTGCGCCAAGAAATAAGAGAATCACCCAAGAAAAAACAGAACCCGGTAGTAGAGCGGCGGTCAGTAGGATCCCCAGCCCAATCGGCATCGGAAAAAGCACGAAGCTGGAGAGAGGAGCGGGCGGAATAATGAAGACCATGAAACAGGGTGCCTTTGAGATACCGAAGGATACGAACTAATGCAGCATAATGAGGGGTACGAGGAGCCGACATAAACTGGCTGACAATATGAACGACATAGGCAATATCAGGACGAGTAACAGTGAGATAGACAAGACTGCCAACCAGCTGACGATATAGGGTAGCATCAGAGAGAAGAGTGCCATCAAGAGGTGTAAGACGACTCTGAGGCTCCAGGGGAGTGGAGGCAGTCTTGCAATCCGTAAGACCAGCACGTGTGAGAAGATCAGAGGTATACTTAGCTTGAGAGAGAAAAGAACCCGTGGAATCATGGAAGATTTCAAGACCCAAGAAATAGCTGAGAGGACCAAGGTCTTTCATCTCGAAATGATGGCTAAGAAACTGTTTAAGGCGAAGAATACCATCGATATCATCACCGGTGATAATCATGTCATCCACATAAAGCAGAAGCAGGGTGGTCCCTTGAGCTGTTTTCCGGATAAAAAGAGCAGTATCATAAGAGCTGGAGGTGAAACCACATTCATGAATAGTAGAGCTGAACTTGGCAAACCAAGCGCGTGGAGCTTGTTTTAGACCATATAAAGCACGCTGAAGTTTGCAGACTTTATGAGGTGGATAAGTAGACCCAGGGGGAGGTTGCATGTAGACCTCCTCGAGAAGAACACCATTAAGGAAAGCATTTTTTACGTCCAGTTGATAAAGATCCCATTGTCGGGTGGTAGCAACAGCAATCAAGCTACGAACAGAGGTGAGACGAGCAACAGGAGCAAAGGTCTCCTCATAGTCAATACCATATTCTTGGTTGAAGCCTTTGGCAACAAGGCGGGCTTTGTAGCGCTCAATAGATCCATCAGAACAAGTCTTGATTTTGTATACCCATTTGCAGCCAATGGCAGTCTTGCCAGGAGGAAGATCAACAATGTCCCAAGTATGAGTTTTGTCTAAAGCCTGCAATTCATCAGTCATAGCATGCTGCCAAAGAGGATTAGAGCGAGCCTCACGATAGGAGGTCGGTTCATAAGTAGAAAAAGCAGTAGAACCAACAATAAAGTCACGAAGACGAGTAGAAGGTTGGGTTACCCGGTGTGGTCGAGCAGAGGGAGGAGGAGCCAGAGGAAGAGACTCACCAGGAGGGGAGGATCCCGAGGGAGCAAGAGCAGGACCATCAGAGCGAGCAGGTGCATGGGACAGACCAGTAGGCAAGGCAGTCTCGAGAGAGGCTGGCAGGGGCGGTGGAGTAAGCTCATCAGAAAACTCGAGAGAGGCTGGCAGGGGCGGTGGAGTAAGCTCATCAGAAAACAGATCTGTGGAAGGGTCAGTAAAAAACAGAGAGGGTGAGGGAACGGACAAACGGAAGAGAGAGAGAGAGGAAAACATTTTGTGTTCCCAAAAGACCACATGACGAGAGATACGGAGTCGCTGGGAGAGAGGATCCCAACAACGATACCCCTTATGTTCAATACCATACCCCAAGAAGCAACAAAGGCGGGAACGTGGTTCAAGTTTGGTACGTTCATGAGGTTGGAGAAGAACAAAACAGGCAGATCCAAAGACCCTAAGGTTGGTGTAAGGGGGACGGGTGCCATGCAGACGCTCATAAGGAGTGTGATTATGAATGACAGGTGTAGGGATACAATTGATAGTGTAAGCAGCAGTGAGAGCTGCCTCTCCCAAAAATGTTCCGGACAAGAGGAAGACAGAAGGAGAGCGCGAGTAGTGTCGAGAATATGCCGATGTTTCCGTTCAGCACGTCCATTTTGTTGAGACGTACCGGGACAGGAACGATGAGGTTGAGTACCATGACTCTGAAGGAAGGAAAGAAAGTCAAAATCTTTATATTCCATGGCATTGTCGGAGCGAAAAAGCTTAATAGTTTTAGAAAATTGTGTTTTAACCATTGCAGCAAAATTGTAATAAAGTTGTTTGAGCTCAGAGCGATTTTTCATAAGAAACAACCATGTAAAACGGGAAAAATCATCTATAAAAACAACAAAATAGCGTGCGCCTCCCATAGTAGGAGTAGGAGAGGGTCCCCAAATATCAGAATGGATGAGATCAAATGGTGCAAGAGAAACAGAGTCACTTTTATTAAACAACAAAGCAGGTTGTTTGGCAAGTTGACATGACACACAATCTAAAGCATCAGAACTTACAGGACCTAAATGACCACTAGAAATTAAAGATTTTAAACGACCAACAGAAAGATGGCCTAAACGACAGTGCCAAAGCTGAAAAGGAGATAAAAGAGGAGTAGTGGTAGCAGTGGTAGGAGCTGTGATCTGAGAGGAATCTGGAACATGAAGATGGATGAGTTCGTAGAGACGTCCATGCTTACAGCCTATCCCAAGAGTTTGCCCCGTCCGAGGGTCTTGCACCAAACAACCAGTATGGGAAAAGGTAACAGTTAGACCATGCTCACATAATTGACTAATGGAGATAAGATTTAAAGTAAGAGCAGGCACAAGATAGACATGGGATAAAGATAAGTGAGAGGTGGAAACAAAACCAACATGACTTACAGACATAAGAAACCCATCAGCAGTATAGATAGAAGGAACATGAGAAATAGAAGAGAGATGAGTAAAAATAGTAGGGTCAAAGGTCATGTGATTACAACAAGCAGAGTCAAAGTACCAGGAAGTGTTACCTGCGGTGACAGACAAAGCAGTAGATGGAGGAGTACTGGAATTCTGCCAAAAATGTTGAAACATGGCTTCGACATCTGTTTGAGAGAAGACTGGACTGGAAGGGTCTATAGGGATAGAGGAAGGTAAATCCGCTGAGGCAGCAGCAGCAGTGCGTTGAGCAGGTAGTGGTTTAAACGGAGTCCCAGAATGGTGAGAGTTGCTGCGGGAAAAATTCCCAGTGGAAGGACCATTGCGAGAGGCACGGGTGGGATTGTGGAAGCAATCTTGCTGGAGATGACCAGGGCCAGTCTTGTTGCAAAACCGACAAAGACGAACTGGATAATTAACCAGAAGATGAGTAGACGGAAGACTGCAGTTGTGACAGTAGTTGCAGACAGTTGACCTCTGTGGTGAAGGTGGGGAAGGAGAACTCCGAATCTGGAGAGTAGCAAGAACAGAGTCCACAGGGTGCGGATGGAGAGTACCAAACCTGGTTTCCTCTGACAGTAGTTCAGAAATTGCTTGCTCAAGAGTGGGTAAAAGAGTGCGATGAAGGAGAGATGCGCGTACTGGCTCAAAACGGGGAGTGAGAGCCATGAGAAACTAAACCAAGCGCTGTTGGTCACGGTAAGTAGTAAACAAGGCAGCATCCTCAGTATGAGGCCATGGAGGTTCAGAAAAAGCGAGCTGATCCCAAACATAATACATTTGGGAGAGGAAATCATTAATGGTCTGAGTTGTATCTTGGCGCATACGGTGAAGATGACTCAGAAGCTGATATTTGTGAGCAAGGCCAGTAGTATGATAGCGTTCTTGTAAAAAATCCCAGATGGCCTTGGCGGGAGAGGAAGCAAAGTCAAGTTGGAACCGACCAAACTGAAGGCTGATAGTGTAGACACCCCATTTTTGACCGTCCTTAAGACTTGGATGTCATCGTTTGAACACTCGATGATCATCCCTGTTCGTGTTTGTCTTGAGTTCTCGGAGGTTTCGGCTACGCGCCTTGCCTCAAGACCTCTCGACTTGTTTGTTTTGTGTTTGGTTTTGCATCAAACACTTGTTGTTTTGCTTCTGAGGGTGGGAAATAGCTTGTAGGCCATCCCCACACCTCACCGGCCATGGCTTGAGGCCACCGGCCTTGTTTCCTTGCCACCGGCCACTGGTGATGGTCGGTCGGCACATTTTGTGGTCGGTCGGCCAACTTTGTTGGCCGATTAGCCACTTTTTCTGGTCGAGACCTTTTCTTGAGGGGGTTTGAACCTTTTGAACCCCCTGTTTTGGCTTCTTGAGGAAGCTTGAACCTTTTGAACCCTTGGTTTTTAGCTTCTTGAGGAAGCTTGAACCTTTTGAACCCTTGGTTTAGCTTCTCTAAGAAGCTTGAACCCTTTGCACCTTTGCTCTAGCTTCTCCAAGAAGCTTGACCCCTTTGCCTAGCTTCTCCAAGAAGCTTGGCCCTTTTGCTCCTAGCTTCTCCAAGAAGCTTGGCCCTTTTGCTCTGGACCCTTGTTCCTCTATAAAAGAAGAGCTCCTCTTCCATTGCAAGGGTTCCAATAATTGGTCTAAGGCATACAAGAGTTGTATCTCTCTCTATCTCTACATCCAAGCTCCATAAGTGTTGGTTCTTGACCCCTTTACAAACCACCTCACAACCACACACTTCCTCCATCACTCTAAGGTTCTTGGAGCTGGTTTTTAGAGGTTGAAGGCCTACATTTTTGGTCCATAAGCTGCTGGAGCTTCTTGGCTACAAGGGTAACACTTCTTACCCTCTTTATTCCCCCTTTTTGCACACACTTTTAGCCTGTCTTGCATTCTGTTTTGGGCTTTGTCATAAACTGAAAAAAGTCTTATTTTGAGCTCCTTTTGAAGTTTGTTTAAGATCACTTTGTGTTTGGGGTTGTTTACCCCCTCTTAGGCCTTGTTTGGCCCCATTTTGTGCTATTTTTGGTGAGCTCCGGGACTACCTTGTTTGGGCCTCCTCACCACTGAAATCTCTCAAGATTTCAGTGGTGAGGATGGTGGTTTAAGGTCCTAAGAAGGATAGGGCCATCCCCTCTCCTTGTTGTCTTCAAAAAGTGCCATTTTAGCCTCATGTGTGAGCACCATTTTTAAGTTCATGTTGGCCATGTCTTAAGTGTTATTTGTGCTTATTTTGCCATGATATAGCACTATTTTTAATTGGTTTAGACACACCATGCTTGCTTTGCATACTTGTCTTGTAATGCCATGATTTGCCTTAACATGCTTTATGCTTTGAGCCTTGTTTCTAGCATGTTTTTGGCTTAGCTTTGTGAAGCTTTTATGCTTGTTTTGATGTGCTTGAGGACTGTTTTTGGTTATTTGGTCATCCATGCTTTGCTTTGTATAGCTACCATGTAATCCCCCTTGTAGGCCTTAAGTATCAGACCCTCTAGCATGCTATCCTTGCATCATTTCAGTGGTTTAGAACCACTTGTCATGTCATTTCAGTCCTTGTGGTATGCTTGTATGCTTGCATTTGATGCCCCTTTAATGTGTTAAAAGGTTGGTGTTTCATGCTCCATGTTTATGCTATTGTGTATGCCTCTAGGATTAGATCATTTAGATGCCATCTAAGTGGTTTTTGGGGCTTACTTGTGCATGATTTAGGATTGTTTTGATTCACTTTGGTCATTTGCTTCATGTGTCATATGACCATAGTTTAAGTCCTTGGGCTTGGTTGCATGCCTTGCTTGCATTGTTAGGTTGATTTGGCATCATCTTCTACATGTTTTCAAAGCTTATCGTGTATGCTATTTGTCCATGTTAAGTGTGCTTAAAAGCTGCCTTTTTATGCTCAAGTATTGGACCATGTGTGCATGAATGTTTGTGTGTACATTAACCTTGCATGTTGTCACATACTTGGCCCATAAACATCTTGTTATCATGCTCAAGTGGTAGTGCATTTGGCATGCACTCTTGTGGCTTTAGGTTGCTTAACATGTTGTTACATGTTTGCCCCATGTGTTGTTGTATGCTTGTCATTAGCATAGTTGTCCCATGCCTTGCATGCTTGTTTGCTTAGATTGTGTGCCTAGTACATATTGCATGCTTGCATACTTGCCTCTATGCTCATGTTGCATACTTAGCTCACATGCTTAGGTTGCATTTGGCATGCATGCCTTGCCTCTTGATTAACCATGATTGAGGTTAGGCCTCTTGTTTGTTTGTATGCATTTCATTCCATATTGAATTGCACACTTGGCCTTTTGGGCCATCATGCATGGAAATGCGTGATTGGTGGGCCGAGGGTCGAGTACCATACTCCCTTGAGTCTTAAACATGATAGGGAGGGTGGTGGTGCAAACATTGCTTTGAAAATGCTTTGCCATGCTCTGTCTGTCCTCTGCTACTGTCAAAAAGGATTCTGCAGGAAGACATGGCCGACCGACCACATTCAGTGCCGGCCGGCCATTCATACTTAGCCGATAGCCTCACAACTGGTCGGTGACCATTTTCCAGTGGCCGATGGCCACCCCTCTTGGCTGATGGCCTCTCACAGCATCCATGAGATGGATTAGAAGGGTTCTGGAAACTTGCATAATTTTCAGAGGAGCAGGGCAGTGCAAACAGAGGCAACATGTGTAATGGCAAGGGATTTCCGGGCGAAGCCAATCCGAGCATGCACGCACCCCTCTTCTCGAGGCCCTTTTACTGCTTTCCATAGCTTAGTTAATTTGTTTAATTAATTAAGGTTTTGTAATATTTAATTAGCTAGGATAGTTAATTATTTATTCGGTTTGTATTATTATTTGGACCCTCCGAGCGAGGGCAATTGTGTAACAAGTGTGCGTGTGTATGATGCATGTCTTCCAACCTCCATTTCTTTCTCCCTTTTATTTAACCGCTTACAATGGTTAGTTTTAGGGCACGCTTCAATTAGCATACTTATGATAGCATGTTTGCATCCATTCATTCGTATTGCATGCACCGGACTCGGCGCATCATGCTAACTGCATTGTATTTCAATTCCAAGTTGAATACATGTATTGAACTGTAGCATCATCATATGCCATCTTAGAATAGCCGAGCCTATTGTAGTTGCATCTCGCATGCGTTGCATTAGCCATCTTAACATGAACTAGGATCATGCATTTGATTACTAACTAGCTTCTGTTTTGGCTTGGAGTACTAGGTAAGCTCTTATGCTTTAGCATCTTGCATGCGTATGAGTGTTGCCATATTAGCATGCTTACCATGAGGCTATTTGCTTATGTGATATAACTGCCTGAATGCCTGCGGGTGAAGGTTGGATTATCTAAATTGGAATAATGCATCGACCGCGAGTTTTAAGCCCACTGGATAGTGGCAAAACCATGTTTTCTAAGCCCACCCGAGGGTGACAAAATCTGCGTTTTAAGCCTACTTGCGAGTAGCAAACCGCTTTAAAAAAAAAAATAAACATGAAATGTTTTGTTCCAATTCAGGCGATCCAGTCTATACTTGTATGCTGTGCGCATCACATAGTAAATCTAGGCTAAGTAACCGGAATAAGAGTGCATAACGTTTTCAAAACAAGATATCATGGTTAGTAGAGGCCGATCTTTGATCGGGCGAGCGGGGGTGCTCATAGCTGACCTTCCCTAATCGTACCCAAGTTCCTGAGCCGAGGCAACTTTGGTGATGACGGACACGTGGCCTTAGGCAAACGAGTCAGGGTTTCCTAAATTCCCCCAAAATAAATATTTAGGTGGCGACTCTGTATCTGGCAAAGCAGTCCATGTTTGGCACTTCTGTACAAAAAATCTGTTTTCAAAAAACGATTTGCCGGATTTGGACTCTTTGGTTCAGATTAAGAACTGTGACAATTTGAGTCCGAACTGTAGTGAGATCGAACGAACAGAAATGGGGGTCCTCCCCCGGGACGTTCGGGGACGTCTACAGATAGATGTAATAGAAGTATTGCGAAGCCAAGTGATGATCTGATAGTTTTTACTATCCCAATCCTCCAGACGATCGACATATTTGGCAGCGGATTCCGTGGTGGCAGCGGATTCCGTTGTTGCTGGGATGAGTTTGCACACATCCCCAGTGATGATGCGCCAAAGTTTCTTTCCTTTGAGGAACCCAGACATGGCTTGTGTCCATAAGACATAGTTAGTCCTATCAAGAACAACGGAAATAGGGTGGTTAGAGGAGTCCGAGCGATCCATAAGGGAAAAAACAGTACGATCGAGGTAGAATCTGAAAAAAACTGAGGGAACCAGGAATGCAGAAGGTCCAAATTAGGGAGGAACCGGTCTGAACCGGCCAGAAAAGTCCAAAAATAGGGTTGAATCGGACTGGAAAAGGTGTTGAGCCGGTTTGAGCTGAACCGGCTGGAGCCTAAGGCAAAGGCGTGTGCAAGTGGCGGGAGCCGAAGGCAAAATGGCGTGAGGCGTGTGCGGCGCGGGCGAGTGACGCATGCGAGAGAGACGGCTCAAGCGGATGGCTAAAGCGGCTTGCGGACGCGTGTAGCGCGTGGGACGCAGAGAGAGATGGCTCAAGCGACTGGTGGACGCGTGGAGTGTGTGGGATGTTGAAGGCGGAAGCGGGTGACACGCTGGCGACAAAGATGGCGAGTGAGGGCGCGTTAGAGAGGATCTGAGGATGCCGTTGGTGGCGTTGGAAGCGTGAGAAGATTCGAGCACGGGAGTAGGTAGTGCGAAAATTTTTGAGAAAAAAAATCTGATCAGTGATGAAGCAGAGATAACTACCAGAAAATGTGATTGTTTCTGGTTAATGAGCTCCATATGTGAGGCTCTGATACCATGTAAAACAAGTTGAAAGAGGGATATTGAGAGAGAACAAACTCTGTGATTCAATATATATCAGAAACCAAATAGAGGCTCCATTATATAGGAGCTGTGTTACAAACAACATTATGATACAATGTAATATAATAATGAAAAGGAGGTCGAAAGAAGACGGGCGACCGAAAGCAGGAAAAGAAAAGAAAAAGAAAAGGAATCCTATCTAAAGAATCCTATCTATCTAAGCTAGCTGTATGCATACATTAATACATTACATATTATATTAACATACTATATTAACAAAACCAACTCCCAAAGACTCAAAGTACAGCGCATAATTGGTCAGTGTCAACCGCCCTGCCAAATAGATAAATTTTAAAAATAACGAACACATTCCAGAGAGGATATTAATGAAAACATACTGTTAGAGCCTAGCAACAAAGTTCAACACTTGAATCAGCCATTAACTAGGTTGTGTAGACTCAACAATTGTTTTGTGTAAATACTTTATGCTTTTGTATCGTAGATTAGATATGCAGCATTGAACTACAATGAACACAAGAATTTAGGATGGCAAGGTGTCACAGGCCGACTCTTTTGAATGCACAACAGAATATATTTTTGCCAGTGATGTGCTTGAACTCCAACTTAGTCCAAGCCTGCCTAATTCTTTCAACCATCAAACATCAAGTGTTGAATTTTCACCCCACCCAGGCATATGTAGGCCCAATGCTTTGTCAAGTCCTACACTTCAAATGCTGCCTTAAGATGGGCTTGCCCCAAGTGGCGCATCCATATGGCCAACCGGTTGCTTCACTGCACCAAGAGCAAGGCGCTTGCCCCATTGAAGGGTCCAATATCGCCAAGACGCCTCTTGCCACACAGCTGCACACCTTAATGTTATTAGCAGTGTTACCCACAATTGAGCCACTTAAGGTTCCCAACTGTGTGCTAGCATAAGCCCTCGACCTAGCTAACAAGCTTCCAACGCATGTTAGGATCTCTTGTTGCGCACATCTCGAATAGTCACGAGGCTCTCCTGTACCCCACACATGACTATGGGTCACTTGCGTACCCACAACATAGTCCTCGTGCACGCTTGACATGCTAACCATCTACCAAGGGCCATTGCGCACCCAAGGCGTTGCAATAACGTGTTGCACGAGAAAGGCAACATTGGTACGTAGCCCACAAGTAGCATTACACCTTCCCACAAGCTTAGCACAAGGTGCCTTGTATGACATAGAGCTTCATGCCTTTCAAATATTCCCATGAGTGGTGGCGTTGCCATCGAACAACTTACTTTAAGCCACAAGACCCCCACGAGCATAGCCAAATCCAAGCGTATGTCGTGACTCGTGATTTGGCACACGAGGCTTTGTTGGCACCTCGATAGCCCATTCGGTCTAGGATGATAACCCAAGATGCTACAATAATGGGTACGTGTCCCAAATCTTGCGCCAAGGAGGTGTGCGCAGTGTCGGCACACATGCCCCTTGATGATACTGTCCACGGGGCGTCCAAAACCATATAGAGACCAATGACGCCGCTATGGATGCCAAAGGCCGGCCCCCAAGTTGCCTTGAGGTTGCCCACTTCGAATAAGGAGACAAGTAGAAGCACACCTTACACCCTTATAATAGTATTTTGAGTCATTTGTTGACTAGGAAAAGGAAACACCACTTTTGTTTGAGGAGTCATAAAGATTTTTCATGAATTTCACAGATTATGAAAAATCACAATTTTAAATTATAGAAACTACATAACTCCATGAATTCCCAATAAAAATCTAATCTCAAAACTCCATTGTTTGACCCCCAAAACCCTATGCCAAAGGTTTAGCCACTATGTCTCACCGAGTCGCCTAACATGCACCACATACAGATTGGGTGGGCACACACAGTGCTCGGCATGCAACTTGACATGCACACATTGGAATACTTGGGACCTATGAAGCACCGACACTTCAAAATAAATGTTGTACGGGTGTTGGACACGAGGACACGTATGGGACACACGACATGTCACATTATTTAATTAATTTTCTTTCAGGAGACACGCTGGGAACACTGAAGGAAACACCAACTAGTTCCCCCTCCCCCACCCTTTTCTTTAACTTTTTTGATGGATGTGAGATGTTGAATGTTATTACCTTTTGCTTAGATTTAAATACTTAATAGATCATTCATAAAAAAATATATATAAATGATAAGTGTCAATTTGAAAGTGATTTTTTTAAATATCAAACAAACTAATGTTAGTTTTTGTTAACTTTGATTGTTTATGGATATAATATTAATCTACATAAAAATATATGAAAAAAATATTTTATTGTCATGTTCCCGTTGTGTCCGTGTCCCTATTTTTTTGAAATCATCATGTCTGTATCCATGCTCATGCTCGTGCCTGTGCCCGTGCCTGTGTCCATATCTATGCTTCTAGCTTAGGGCCATCCTTCCAAGAGACATTGGGGCGTCAAACCATTTTGACTTGGAATCTCGATGCCACACGCATGGGCACTCCCAAAGACCTTGACGAAGCACTCCAAAGGTCACCACATATGCAAGCATCACGGGGTTGGACTACAAAGGTCGACTGACACAAGGCCAAGCCATCTTAGGTAGACTAAACTCAATATTTGAATTGTTCCCTTAAACTCTGCCGAGGACAATTCTAATCAGCTCATTGTCATAATGGAACAGATCATCTGGTATCAGTACAAAACTCATTGAGACAATGTCTCCATAATGAGCAATAATTATATTCATGAGCATATCAATGAGACTGATCTTCATAGCACACAGTCAGAGTGGTCTACAGAGTCATATTTGAATAGCTATATAACAATAGCCAAGTTAAAACCAATCTCACAAAAGGTTTGATCAAATTACAATCATAAATGAAGGACTCACCAGGCTATGCTGATATTCTAATATGTTGCAGAACTGGTTGTGTGGGAACTGTACCATCAACATCTAAAATGAACTCACCCTCAGCAAGCTGAAGGTTGGATGCAAATTGAGGCCCCAGTGTACTTTTCATAGCTTTAATTACCCTGCAATTAAAATAGGAGCAACTGACTTGAGTATTCAATCAGAATCGTCTTATTATCCTTGAACTCTTGTCCATCTCTTCTTTTCTCTTCCAGATTTAGTTTTTAATACAACCAAGTATACAAAATAAATATTTGTTCCCAAGGATTAATTAAAAAGAAACAAACATGCCTTTAATATAGTCAATATGAAGATTGCTTAAGCAATTGATTTAGGGAGACTTATTTATAAGTCCTTTTTCAGACACTTATGGTAGATTAAGTCCTGTGTAATTTCTTATAGAGTCTCAAGTCCTATTTAGATAGGAATGTATTCCACAAGATCCTACATAAACGTAACGTGACGTTACACTTACATAAACGTAACGTAACGTGACACCTACATAAACGTAACGTAAAGTGACACCTACATAAACGTAACGTAACGTTTCACGTTACGTTTCGCAAACTTAATGAGTTTTTATTTTCTTAAATTGAATGTGAAAATGTTGTTGGTTTATGTTGGTGTCACGTTACGTTTCATATAAATATGATCTATGGTAACATTCAATTTCCTATTGAATGTTGTCATAGATCATAGGTGTCATGTTACGTTTATGTAGGTGTTACGTTATGTTACGTTTATGTAGATATGATCAATGGTAACATTCAATTTCCTATATAGGAAATTGAATGTTGCTATAATAGAAAAATGAATATTGCCATAGATCATAGGTGTCACGTTAGGAAATTGCATGTTACCATAGATCATAGGTGTCACGTTACGTTTATGTAGGTGTCACGTTACATATAGGTGTCACGTTACGTTTATGTGGGTGTCACGTTACATTATGTTTATATAGATATGATCTATGGTAACATTCAATTTCCTATATATGGTTTTACTATTATTTATGATATTAACAACTAATATTGAGGGTAAATGTGTCAACAAACTTCCCACAGGACTTATGGGAATATAAGTGTTTTAGTAGAACTATATGTAGCATAAGTCTCCCTAATAGGACTTATAAATAATTTTCCCATTAATTTATACCAAACCTAAATTTATTTTATTTTGTAGATATACCAAACCTAAAATATGTAGTCCTCAAAGAACAAAATTTTCTATTGTTTCCATCGAAACAACAAACTCGTTTCCATTTCCTAAGAGACCAAAACCAAACACTATCCGATAACATTATTACAACGTTTCCACCAAAAGAAAGAACTCATCAAAAGACAACGAAACATAGTGAAACAATAAAGTTGCGATGACACAAATTTAGAATCTTTCAGAGATGTTTTTACAGATAGTAAATTTTTAAGGGAAAAAAAAGAGATAAAATGTCTTATTTTACTATATTAATAAGAGTTATTATAATAATATTAGTATAGTAATAATATTTTACTTACAAAAAATATGAATATAGAAATACTATTATCGTTACTATCTTAGTAAATTTGTTTAATCTTATTTTGTTGGAATCTCAGTAACAGAATTATATGTACTTGTATTTGATAAACTCAATATATTTGACAAAACTTAAACAAATTTTTGTTCATGGCAACATTTACTTTTTAATTTTACATTTGTTCCTTATGTGAATCTAAAAGTCTAAATATGTTTAATTAATCAATTATTAGGCTTTTATACATTTAGATATGTTTTATTTTGTGTTTTAAATGTTTTCATGTATGTTCAATTTCTTTTCTTATTTTTCGAAACGCCTCCAAAATGTTTCCATTTCCATGCTAACCGAAACAATACACTAAAACGAAATTTTGATCCTAGGTGGTCGTTGACGACTAAAAGGATTGAACAAAAAGTTTCTAGCCATGCATAAAAAATAATCAACCTCATCCTAACAAGAGAACTGAAAAGGTTCTTGAAGGTGCACCGTAAGATTCGATAACACCTGATGCATAAAAATTTTGATCCTGGATTATTAGAGTTACTACAAACGAATTAAGACATCCAAAGAAGACCCTGAAAGTATGGGGTTAAGGTGGCTAGTGTCAGTACAAACTACGCCCAAATAATTCACGAATTCCACTGAACCCCATTTCCGCATCCCCCCCTCAACCAAAAAAAAAAAAAAAAAACTTGCACTTAAACAAGTGTTCGAAGGTACTTGTCATATATGAGAAAATGAAGTCGATGACCAGAAGAACTAGTCAGTGCATCAAAAAGATTGTGGACAGTGATTATATCTGCAATAACAGCACATGCAGGAGCTATCCGTGCAAAAGCCTCTGTCCCAACAGTCTTCTTGTTATCAACCTGATGAAAAGTGAAATGAATGAGCACACAAGACCAACACAACAGACTGCTAAGGATTTACCCTAAACCAACTTGCCCAAAAGAAAGAGTTACCCTACACCAAATATTACCGTCAGTGAAAAAAGGCCCTATATTTTTAAAGCAACAAAATAAAAATGAGAAGACCACCTGAACAGCCATTTTTGTGGAACTAGAATAAAATAATGACCACCCATCCTCATCCTCCACTTCCTGGTTACTGCAAGAAGCAGTTTCCTGTCATTGGGAAAAGTTAAGGCTACATTTACAATCCAGAAATGAAAAAACATTTTCATTCCATACTCTAAAATTCCTAACAAACAATCAAGAAAAGGCACCCCTAACAATATGAAACATTAAAAGTTCGCCAAAATATCCAGAGAAAATATGATAGGTTTCCTACTGTGTCTGGGAAACACGCCTAGGAATTATGAAAGCGTGATTAGAAAACACGCCTTTACTTAAGAAAACACTGTTACTATTAGCGTTTTCAGCATGTTTCTGGCCCAGGCAGTGGAATTATGAAAGCGTGGTTAGAAAACACGCCTTTACTTAAGAAAGCGCTGTTACTATTAGCGCTTTCAAGTAATGATAGCGCGATTCGGAAACACGCTTTTAACAAAAACCCGTTATGAAATGGCTCACCCCCCTCATTTGCAACCACGCTTTCTACCTCATCTCTTTCTTTTCTCCCAAAACCCCAACCAGAGGCAACCTTCCTCCCTCTCTCTGTCGCTCCCTGCTCTCTCTTTCTTTCTCTGGGTCACTCACAGTCACTTTCCCTCTCTCTGTTACTCTCTGCTTTCTCTCTCTGTCTCTGGGTCGCTCACAGTGACTCTCCCTCTCTCTGTCGCTCGCTACACCATCCTCCCTCTTTCTGAGCTCGTCTCTCTCTCTCTTTCTCTCTCTCTCTCTCAGTTTGAATTTTATTTATGTTAATTTTGTTTGTGAAAGTGCGAATGTGGGTAGAATAGTGAGGGAGGAAGTTTGGAAGATACCAACGTGGGTTAGGGATAGGGTTCTGTGAATTCAAATTGGGGTTTTGAGAGAGTTAGGGCTAGGGTTCTCTAAATTTAATCCAATGGTACATAGCTTTTGCCAAAGTGATAATCAATTTTTTCCAAAGGAATGTGAATTCAATCCAGTGGTACCCCATTTTTTTGAGATGTATTATAGAACTTTTCTAAATTATTTATATATTATGCTTTCATCGTGCTAATCTTTCATAACAACTAAATAATGATGGTGAGATTTAAATGAGGAGGAAGAACCCAATCTAAGGTAATGAGAGGATTTGATAATAAATTGGAAAATATGAGCACCTTTGTAAGGTGACAATGTAAACAAAAGTAGGGCGATAATGGATTGAAAAAAAGTACATTTGAAGGCCAAACATTTTATGAATGCTGAAGCATGGTTGGAGTGTTTCATTGTGAAAAGGAAATACATTTGAGTTTGTGGTTACTTCTCTTATATTGCCACTTTGGCACTGTCTTATCTTTGCCTAACAGTGTCCACATTCCCCTGGAAAATAAGATGCATGGGTTCATGGGCTAAAATTAGTTCACTGTAATTCTCATCAGAAAGCATGTTGCAGTGCCTTATTGCTCCCCATTTACCCTCAGATAGCAAATCACTGGGACAACACTTCTTTTAGGAGTTGAAGGCTTTATTCTATTATTTGCAGGATTATTTCACCAAGTATTACATGCTTATTCTAAACCAATTTTATTTAGGATGCCCTTGTGGAAGATAATAAATTGTAAGACTTGATGACTATTATTGCTAAGTTATTAGTAGATTAAGAAGCTGTGAATGGCATGCTTATTTACCAGATTCTGGTTTTTATTTTTGGATAGAGATCTTATTTATTCACATCTTTTAAACCTGCCCTTTAAATCCTTCTCATGAAAGTGATATGGAAAGGAGCATGGTGTAATTACAGATCTTTTGTGAGCTGAAAGTTCTTTACATCTAAATGAGATAGATGCAGGAAACTTGTTCTGTATTTTAGTTAATTGCAAGAAAGAGGAATAGGTAAACGATTACTGTAATAGTTTGAAAAGAAAGTTGAATTTTAAAAAGAAGTCACTTGGGATAAATGTGATGTCAGAATATAGTGTATATTTTCTTTCTACATCTCTAGTAGTTTTAAATTTTTATTCTAAAGACCACAGTGTCCTATACTTTCATAGTCTTCATATTTTTATGTGAATCTTTGTTCATTATATTTCTCTGCTATAGGAATTCTTAAACTAAATGATACACTGAAACATTTTCTTCCTTCAAATTTTAGAATGAGATTTTCGTCTAATAACTTCATAGTTCGAGAATACTTCTGAATGCTGGACTTTTTTTTTTTTGGTTTCCATTTATTAGGAAACTGAATATTTCCCCATTGAGTGATTTTTGGTTGATAGCCTATTTTAAATGAAGGGAGTTCTTCCCCCTTTTTGACTAAATAAATTATTTGCCATTTTTTAACACATTAACTTAAGTACACTCGTCAAATTTAAAAAACTTGATTCATGAGTTGTTGGTACGACTCTGAGCATCTCTAATATCAATCATGAAATTTAGAATTGCATTAAAGAACACAATTTGTTTACTTGTATTAGCTTGCGCAACTCTCAATAGGCTTCAATGCTATCATCATCTCCTAAAGATACATAAGAGTATTGGGAATATGTATATTTCTGTGTATGTTTATATTTTGTCAAGTCAAACAATTTCTCTCTATCTTTACAAGTTCTCTATCAAACTTCAAACAAACTTTCAAGAAATTACACTTTATATACTTTTTACTTTTTTTTCACTATAAAATGTCATAATAAAAATTACAAAGTATCATAACAAAAATCACAAAGTATCATAACATTATCATCCCTAACTTTAGAGCGCATATCATAAATTTATTATTCATAATTTTACCACAAAATATCATAACATACATTACTGATAATCATAATTTTTAACATAAAAAATCATAATTTTTATCATAAAAAATTGTAATTTTTTTATAATGTACATCTTTTTAAAAGGTGCATCACTACAAACAAAGTGAATAATATCAAATTGTCTGTTTGGTAACGTTTACGTTTTTCAGTTTATATTTATAAAAATTTTATAAACTGCTTTTTGTTTATTTTTTGTTTATTTTTAGAAAAACATAAACTACAAACGCGTTTGGTAATTGACAAAATGTTTAAAAAAATTTAAAAATATAATAAAGTGAGAAATGGAAAGTGGTGGCAAGTGGCGGCGGAAGACGGTAGTGGAAAGTGGTGACGGTGGGTGGTAGGTAGCGGGTGGGTGGTGGTGGTGGTGGGTGGGTGGGTGGGTGACGGTAGCGGGTGGTGGTGGTAGCGAGTGGGTGGTGGTGGCATGTGGGTGGCGGATGGCGGGTGGTATGGGTGGTGGCGGGTGGTGATGATGGATGGGGGGTGACGGTGGCGGGTGGTGGGCGGTAGTGAGTGGGTGGTGGTGGTGGCGGGTGGTGGGTGGTGGTGGCAGGTACGTGGCGAATGGCGGATGGTAGTGGGTGGTGGTGGCAGGTAGGTGGCGGGTGGTGGGTGTTGGTGGCAAGTGGGTGGCGGATGGTGGGTGTTGGTGGCAAGTGGGTGGCGGATGGCGGATGGTGGTGGGTGGGTGGTGGTGGCGGGTGGTGATGGTGGGTGGTGGGGTGACGGTGGCGGGTGGTAGCGAGTAGGCGGTGGTGGCGGGTGGTGGTGGCAGGTGGGTGGCAGATGGCCAATGGTGGTGGGTGGTGGTGGTGGTGGTGGTGGCGGGTAGGTGGCGAGTGGTGATGGTGGGTGACGGTGGCGGGTGGTGGGTGGTAGCGAGTGGGTGGTGGTGGCAGGTGGATGGCGGATGGCGGGTGGTAGTGGGTGTGGTGGTGGTGGCGTAGTTGGCGGTAGTGTAGTGGTGGTGGTGGTGGTGGTGGTGGTGGTGGTGGGTGGGTGACGGTGGCGAGTGGTGGGTGGTGGTGGCAGTTGGGTGGCGGTGATGTTGTGGTGGTGTGTGTGTTGGCGGTGGGTGTTGTTTTGGTTTTTTTTTTGGCGGGTGGTGGATGGTGGTGGCAGGTGGTGGTGAATGGTGGCGGCGGGCGGTGAATGGTAGTGGCGGGTGGATGGCAGGTGGGGTGATGGGTGGTGGTGGCGAGTGGTGGCAGGTTGGTGGTGGTGGCGAGTGGTGGTGGTAGGTAGGTGAGTGGGGGGTGGTGTGGTGGTGGCGAAGACGGTGGTGGAAAATGATAGCGGGTGGTGGCTAGTGTTGGGTGGTAAAAAAAAAAAATTGAAAACTCAAAACGAAAACACATTTTTTTGAGTTTACATTTTTTGGCCAAATTTATAAACTGAGACAATTGATTTATAAATCAAAAATTTACCAAACAAGTTTTTATTTAAGTTTTTAAAATTTTTGTAAATATAAACAGAAAACTGAAAACGTAAGTGTTACCAAACGACACCTTAATATTTTTATCATACACTGTATTTATTTGAAACGAACAAATGTACATATAAGTCTTTTGATCAAAAGAAACATAACTAAACACAAACATAAGAACACATACAATGGTGTCCATACGATTACATATTTCAACTTTTTCAAGAAAATGTAAAGTAAATACAAAAAATTTTTATTCAAACTTGACATCCCACGTTCAAAAAACAAAAAAAAAAAAATTTTGACATCCTACGCCCAAAATGCGGTGTCTTTTATTAATATGACCAAAATATGTCAAATCAAATTGTATGAAATTTTTATATAAAATTTTATTTTTATATGTAAAAAATGATATTTGTCATAAAATAAATATTTGTAATCTTTTAACCTTTCAATCCACATCACAATGCCAAGTCCGTAAGTACGAAGATTCTTTCTGGTTGGAAATCACAACTAGAGTTGGGTCTTTATGAGCTCACCACAGGATCACTTCATTATCTAAATTGTTTATCTTCTAAGGCTCTCTAACAGATTATCCATGTCAAATCAGGTTGATCAAATAATTATAATCACATGATTGGTTCATATTTATTTTCAAAAAAAATACATGGCAAGTATAATTTTGAAAACAGACTATCCATTATTTTGAGGACAAATGTGATATCATCACGTGATTACAATTATTCGATCAATCTAATTTTTTTACATAAATTGTCTACTCAAAAGTTCTTAAAAGTTGAACGGTTCAGATCATATGACAGCCCATAGAGGCCCAATTTACAAACTACAAAGAATCTCCATCTTATGCATGACTCAGTAGTTCACATTATTGGAGTTAGGCAAGGCACCCATCTATGCTGGTGGCAACATTCCAGTTTGCTCATGAACAGTCTTAAACAATGGTGGCAACATCCTATAAACACCAGAAACCTCCTTCATAGCACCACTATCACTACCCTCACCACCACCACCACCATTAGTCCAAATACTAATTTTAGGCTGCAGCCCACGAACCGCCTCGCCATTAATCTTGGCAATCTCCTGAAACATCCCACCATTGATCATCAAGTAATCTCTAAGAGCATTGTAATTCCCTCCCAACGCATCCAAAAGCGTACGTATGTAAACCCCTTGGGCTTGTGCGAGCACTTCAAGCCCTGCAGTTTCTTTTTGTTTAGCATATAATTCTCCATCGACGAGTTGTTGGTGGGCATAGAAAGCAGCCTCAGCCGTGGCTTTTTGGGCCTCGGCTTCTTTCTCTTTCTCGTACAGAATTGCCTCGGCTGCTTTCTATTTGTTGTAGAGCTCCCAGTTTGCCTCTTGTACCTTTGTTTTTCATCAAAATGGTTAATTCCAAGTTTTTTGCGGAATGTTAATTTGATATTAGCGAAATAAATGAAAAATGATATACAAGTACAATTTCTAGACTCATTATGTTTAAATGATATAATTGGTTGATAATTAAAAAAAAGATGAGAGAAAGTGTTGCATGATGATACGGAAATTTTAATGAAAATTCTAATCATACCAAATTTTCAGACAAAATTAATGATGTAACTGTTTCACTCAACAAAGTGACATGATATAACTGTTTTACTCAATTTTTTTTAGGTATAAAAAAGTTTAGGTGAGGGAAGGTTATCTCAGTCCAGGGTTAGGGCAAGTCACCAAGGAGTACTACTGGTAGTAGTGGGAATCGAACCTAAGTCTTAAAGACGAAGAGTTTGATCCTTACCAATTTAACCAATCCTCGTTAGCTGTTTTACTCAACTTTAAGTAATGCAAATTGATAGCTATTAATCACAGAAAAATGATATACAAACCTACTTTATAGACCTATTTTCTAGATCGAGTAATGTGTTAATAAGATGATTGATTAATGATTAGAGAATAAATGAGAAAGAGAATTGATTTAGATATTTTAATAGAATGCCACATTATTGAGTTTAAAAAGTGGGTCTAATTTTTTAATCTAAATAGCAATACTCATCTAAATAATATGACACATCACTTTTGTATTAATATTTTAAGAAACAACATCAAATGTGTCAATTAATAAGTAAAATAGAACATTATTCCGGAAACACGTAATATTTTTTCCTTAAAATATAATTAATCAAAATAAATAGGGGAAATTGCATTAGTGGGATAGCAAACAAATATTTGCATTTCATGGTGGTTCAAATTTTCTATGTGCATGGGATAAAGTGATAATCAATTTTTTCCAAAGGAATGTGAATTCAATCTAGTGGTACCCCATTTTTTTGAGATGTATTATGGAACTTTTCTAAATTATTTGTATATTATACTTTTTTCTCAAACGTTTGCATCGCTTATAATGTATTTTGAATAATGATATTGTTATGTGATATGATCATTTCTTCCAATATTTTATACTATAATATTTTGCTTGATTATAACAAAGGCCCAGAGAGATTCAAGTGCCATTTTTTGGGGTATTGTCACAGCAAATACCAGAGTTTCTCTTAACTCACAAATGAACATAAATTAAGAGATCAAATCCCTTAATTACGGACATACATTGTCTTAGCCCGTAAATAGCATTTGATTTTTCTTTTTGTTAACTTTGAAAGTTTGGAAATAATTAGGCTTATTAATTTTATTGTCTGTGCTGTTTAAGTGGTTGAACCGTAAATTTCATAGGTTTACTTGTATTTAAATTATTCTTTTTGGGGTGCTACAGGACATCAACTCTTGTATTAACTCATTAATTATTTAGGTTTACTTAAAAAATTCTTTTTAAGTAATCATTATTATTTATTAAGACATGCACAAAATGGATGAATAAATCAAATGACATTAACATTTGATATGTTATCACATGTAATCTAAATTAATTTTTTGAGAATCGATACATAAATTATGAAAATTGTACAAACAAACTTGTTAGTCACCAGGAAGATTGGCGAATCAGTGAAATGAAATCTAAAAATTCCATAAACCAAACATTATGTAGAAAACAAAAATCAAATTAATAAAATGTAACAACCTGTATATATAATTTCACTTTCACTAAACCTGAAATACACTTATGTATATATAATGAGTTCTGGTATTAGCACCTGCCAAAATTCTTTGGACCCCTCATTTTATAATTTTTTTTTATTACAATTATACCCTAAAGTAAATTACATTAAAAGACATTATTAAATGGAACACCCACTTATCAATAAGAACTAATACTCTATAATATTGGACACTCACCGCCACCCCCACCCCCAACTCCAACTATACGTATTCCATGTTTGTAAACCCTAAACCTATTACTTTTCATAACCAACTAACATAAACCCTAAATCTATTATTTTTCATAATCATCTTAAATCTTGAATGTGTCATCTTCATTACCATCATCAACGCTATTGAACTTGAAAGTTTTGCTTCAAGTATGACATATACTTCATCATCTTATAAGTTTATCTGTCTTGCATTAACATTCTCGGTCGTTTTTGGTCGTTCTTGTTTCGTTCGAGCTATTCAGTACTGGTTTGCTGACTGTTAGAATTATGTTCGATAATACAGTACTGAACATAATCCTTTCGTTCAATACATAGGTTCCGAACATTAATGCAGATAGTCAGTTATGTAATTTTCTTTGTTAAACTAACCTAGAATGGGAAAGAGTGAATTGGAATGGATTTAAGTTATGTATTTTGAATGGATTTAATTCATGTTATTTTAAGTTGTGAATTGGAATGGATTCAAGTTACATAGTGATGAACAAATTTTGTTCGGACATACAGTGCTATCAGGATCATTATTGTTCGACAAAACAGTTCTGAACAAAATACATTTTTTCGACTACACAGTGGTGAACAAATTGTTTTGGGCTACATTTAGAATTCTGAAGGCGATTCAGACGATGATTCTGTTTTTCCTCATCTTGCAAACAGTTATACAAATCCCGTAGAAATTGGAGTATCTTCGATCGATCTCAGCGATGACGAAGATACAAAAAGCAACGAAGAAGATGATGATGAGAAGATGAGAGAGGTTACTGATTCAGCGATACGAAGAGCGTTCAAAGAAGATGAGAGTCGTCGGAATGCTCCATTGATGGCCGAGACGGTGACGAGAGTGATGGAGGGTTGCGGTCAAAGAATTCTATACTGGATCAAAGCTCCAAACTCTGAAGATTGAGTGAGTCAGGGAAGGAGGGATGAAAAATTAGGTGGGTGTGTATTTCATTGTGAAAATATTATGAATATGGGTAGATTTGGTAATAAGTGGGGTGTTCAAAAAAATATTATTAAAATTTAGGGTTTAGGGTTGGGGTCCAAAGAAATGGGGGGTCCAAAGAATTTTGGTAGGTGCTAATAGTAGCACTCATATATAATTTAGACACACACATCACACTTATATTGGAATAACAAAGTATTAATCACACAAACTAATCAATCCAATGTTATTGTAATAAAACCAATGCTTTTGATTTGAAAAGTAAGCCAAAAAAAAAAAAAAAAACAAAAAAACAAAAACCACCCTCACAAACATCTAAACACACAAAAAGAAGTAGGATCAAATTGACCCATTTCAGTAAACCCAAAACACACGCAAGAATAATGAGTTAGTATTGTTCATTAACAATATTATTTAATGAGTTAAGTAACAATATGAAATAATATTAAGTCATTAATATTATTGTTAATATTATTAATATTGTTAATTAACGTGTAAGAATAATGAGTTAATATTGTTAATATTATTTAATCAATTAAAATATTATTTAATGAGTTAATTAACAATATTATTGTTAATTTAATTAATGAGTTAATAAACAATATTATTTAATGAGTTCATTAATTAATGAGTTAATTAACAATATTAACTCATTAATTTTTAACTCATTTAATGAGTTAACAATATTATTTAGGACATCATTAAAACAAACAATATTATTTAATGAGATAATTAAAAAATCAATCATTAATTAACAATATTAATTGTAATAACTCTTGTATTAACTCATTAATTAATTATTTAGGACATCAACAATGATTACTTAAAAAATTATTCTTTTATTAATTATTTAGGTTTACTTGTATTATTGTTGGATTACAATTAATGATTACTTAAATAAAATTCTTGACTCACAAATAATTGTAATTGAATGAGTTAAAATCCATATAATTCTTTTAGAAGTAAAATCCAATATAAATATATTGTTGATATTTTAAGTTTTTTGTTTCATTGAAGCGAGTGTATGGAGAGTGTTCCAATTATCTTCTACTGGGGGAAAACATAATTCGGGATCCCGATGAAGGTGTGTCATATGATGCTGAGCCGAAAAGGATATATGGGGTGCAACTTGGCACCACACTTAACAATTTGGAAGAGATGTTCATGTCCAAGGTGGCAAGTTACGGCAAAAGTGTCTGATTGAACTTCAAATGTAGATATCCTTATCGCTAGTGGCAAGCAATCAGCAGACACAAGACATTATCGATCAATGACGATGAGACGTTGAACACCGTATTAAGTATCGGTGCAAGTTTCCAACCACCAAATTGTTTGGAAGTGTACATTGATAAAGAGGTTGTACGCAATGTCCCAAATATGAGACAGATGGATTCTCGTCCCTTTACTACATTGCTTACACAGGGGATTGACACGACAGCGTTTCGGTCTCTTATGTATGCATCAGATCAACGTTATTCAGTGGTCTACACACAACAGACATTTGAGGGCCATGGTGTGGAATCAAGTTCGCGTGGTGGATATGATTACGAATTTCACAATGACACAGAAGATATGCCCACCTGCAGCCATCATACCACTCCAGTTGAAGTTGATGGGAGTATGGCAGAAACGGTGAACTATGTGCAGTTTGTTGACACTATTGTTGACAATGACATGTATGGTCTTGATGTCGCCCTAGACGATGATGAAAATGAAATGTTTGATGAAGAAAATTTATTGGTCGGATCTGATGTTGATGATGATGAAGATGATGTCGACAACCCCGTTGACCCTGAAAATGTCCGCATCCCATCTATACCTAAAATCCTTTTCTATGAGAACATTCACATGGTTGGTGATTTTGACATGAGTAGCCGTGATATCGGTCCCCGTAACCAGATCCGGAATGCTGAAAATGAAGAGTTGGACAAAGGGATGGTTTTCGTCGATAAGAAGCAACTTGTACATGTTGTGAAATTGTACCACGCAAGAAATAATCGAGAGTATAAGGTCGTTACATCCAAGCGAGACCTTTGGGTGTCTGCTTGCAAGCACGATTGTAGTTGGTGGTTGCGTGCATCTCTTAATAAGAAACATGGTCTTTTTGAAATAAAGCAATATAGGGGTCTGCACTATTGTTTATACCCAAGGATGAACAGGGACCACATCAATATTGACTCCAGTTACATTGCTTCTCATTTTTTGGGACAAGTTGCAGTGAGTATAAAATATATATATATATATGTTTGTTTATAGTGTTCACACTCAAATAATCCAACTCATATTTGATTGTCATATGCAGAACGAACCTCATATGCCAATTAAGAATGTCATCGAAGATATCAAAAAGACCATGAACTACAGTATATCATACAAGATGGCGTGGCATGCAAGGTCAAAGGCAATTAGAATGGTATTCGGGGATTGGGATGAATTGTATAGGCAGTTGCCTAAATTCATGCATGCATTACAGACATCTAATCCTGCCACCATCGTTAAATGGAAGCATAGATATACCGAAGGTACAACTATCATGCTCGTCTCCCATTTTGTTTTCTGGTCTTTCAAACCCGTCATCGATGGATTCAGATATTGTAGGCCTGTTATAACCATAGATGATACATTCTTATAAGGCAAATACACTGGTGTGTTGCTTGTAGCAACGATTGTCACTGCCAATGGCAAAGTATTATCGCTTGCATTCGCTGTTGTCGACACGGAGAGTTTGAAGTCTTGGTCGTTCTTCATTTCAAATATTAGGGAACATATTGTCATGGACCGACAGGGAGTGACTTTGATATCTGATCGAGCTAAGAGTATTTTAGCTGCTGTGAGGCGGCATTGGCTGAATCCTTCGCTCCAATTTGTTGGATATCATTGGCACTGCCTTCGACATGTTTGTAGTAACTTCAACACAAAGTTTAAAAATAAAGAGCTGAAACAACTTCTATGGAAAGCAGGGAGTGCTCATCAACAACGAAAGTGCAATGCCTACTTAGAACAGATACAAGCCATTAACCAAGATGCCATCGATTGGGTCCGCAAGATGAATATCCTGTGGAGTGGGCCCTTGTGTATGACGGTGGATATCGGTGGGGGGTATTGACCATCAATGACGCAGAGTGCTTCAAAAGTGTCTTGAAAGGTGCAAGAAACCTACCTATCTTAGCTATGGTTGAGTTTACATTTCGACAACTCGTAAAATATTTTGACGAGATGGGAGCCCAAGCAGAAATAGATGCACGAAATGAGTTCCAATACCCTAGAGAGATGCAAAAAACTATTGAGGAGGGCATCGCAAGGGAAAACACTTTCCAGTTGATATCGTACGACAGGTTAGTTTGTAATGTAAACTAAATTGTGCTTATTATGTTGTGAAGTTAATTACACCTACAAACATTTACAATTAGTTTGTATCAATAATATCTTATAGGCCCCGCCGCGTCTTTAAGGTGCAAACATCTTTTCGCTATGGACGAGGTCGCAATACACAAATTGTGCGCATGAATTAACCCGCGTGCAGTTGTGACAAATACGAGATAAGACACTATCTATGTTCCCATATGCTCGCTGTTATGTCTGAATGCGGTGACAATCCATTCGAGTACGTTGATCCAGTTTATAGGCTTCCTGTATACATGAGGGTTTGGGAAACTAAATTCAACCCCATATCACATCAAGATTATTGGGATGATCCGCAGTGGACCTTAATGCCTAATGCACTTCGTCTGCGAGAAGTAAACTGGGGTTGTAAATCTATGTCCCGTATTTCGAATGAGATGGATATATCAGATAGGCGTTTGACCGCTCGTTGCAGTGAGTGCCAGCAGACAGGTCATGATAGGCGGACATGTCCGGCGAGGCTTGGTCGATGAAGATTATGTAATGCTTACCTGAGTTTCGTGAATTGTGAAATTGTAAAATGGTCACTTTTTTTAATTGTGAGATTGTAATTGGACAGCCCATGTGAATTCTTAGTTTGTAATGCAAATGACCCCATGTTAAACTATTAATTAATTATATTTACTAATGTTTTAGAGGTTACACCAATTGAACATTTTGCAAACCCTAAAGCCATTTTCTTAATTTGAACTCTAAATAGATCATTTTTAATTTTTAATTTCTTTATATATTTTAATTGTTTTATATTAAAAAAAATTTACAACTAATATACTAAACAAATAAATTAAACTGAATATGTATGTAAAACAATTTAACTCTAGTACATAGGCCTAAGTTTATTATTGTGTATTTGATTGAAAATGTGTATTAAAAAATTCTATACTTAATTAAATAGTTCTTCTACCATTTGAAAATTTAATATTTATGAATAAATTTAATATTTTCGAATACTCCAAGCATTTTTCACATTTAAAATTTATGAATAAATTTATGTAATTTAAAAATTTTATACTTTATTGAAACTTTTAACATTACAAAATCAATAATTAAGTTTTGTCAAATATGCTACAAATCTAATCATCAAGTTATTTTTTAAACAAAATTTTCTCATTCAAAATTTTGACAAATATTTATGTAGGAAAACCATCCACATGTTATTGCACTATGTTTATTGTCATTATTAAGCTTATGTAACTTAGGCTCTAAAATAATTTTGAAAAAGATTTCTATATTAGTTATAGCATAGATAATGTGACCATTTGAATGGTTTTTTATAAATTTTGAGATTCTGTTGAATTGGTTATCATATTTAATGACACATAATTTTAAATCTTAAAATAGAAATATATATATATATATATATATTTAAAAATCATAAATTATGGAATAATTAGAGTTTTTTTTATTATTATAATTAGATTTTAGTGAATTGCTTCCATATTAGTGGCACATAAATTTATAATTTTAAAATATTTGAGCATATTTTTCTTTTAGAAGTTGTAATTTATGGAATAATTAGAGTTTAATTGTTATAGTTAAATTAGAGTTAACCAATAGACTTTTTTAAAATAAAAAATAATTAGAGTTTAGTGAATTGCTTCAATATATAGTATCACACAAATTTAAATTTTGAAATAGCTGAGCATACTTTCCTTTTAAAAATCGTAATTTATGGAATAATTAGAGTTTTATTGTTATGATCTAGTATTTCACTTGTACAGGCTTCATGGCACATCTACCTGAGGAGGTCCCACTTCTCATTCATCCATATTGGGCTAACAGTTTATGGGCACATCTGGTATGCAATGTTTGTTGGACTTTAAGCTTACAATTAAAATACCCTTCATTTTGTTCTATCTTACGTGATAATACTATTATTTAAACTAGTCATTTTGTTACGCAGGAGGAGGCACATGCAGCGTTGACATGCTGCTAGGCAGATTCTGGCCTATGGGAGCATCCGTTGGACCATAGAGTCCTTCAGTATATACTACGCGCAAGATTCTATGGTGTGTACCATATCGGTCCTATTAGACTAGACCACTCACTGATCACTGCTTTGGCCGAGAGGTAGCGCACGGAGACGCATACATTCCATTTTCCGATAGTAGAGGCCACGGTGACATTACAGGACGCATCTATCCTGTATGGTCTACGGATTGACGGCTGAGCAGTTACTGGTATTGACCCAGCATTTACGAGGGACCAGTGGATAGCGCTACGTGGTGAGCTATTGGGAGTAACACCTACACCTACAAACTTAAAGGCAAGTAAACTATGGGTGAGGTGGCTAGCCAAGCATTTTGGTCCTCTTCCAGAGAAGGTGACAGATGAGTTGGTACGGCAGCATGCCCAAGCATATATTCTGCGGCTTATTAGGGGGGTACTTCTCCCTGATAAGTCACAGAACCTGATCAAGCTTATGTACTTGCCACTGCTGAGAGACATCGACGAGATCGACAAATATAGTTGGGGTGGTGCGACTTTGGCATGCTTGTATAGGATGTTGTATCGGGCAGCTCAGGTGGGTGTGAAAGAGATTGGAGGACCATTTGTATTGCTACAAGTTAGTTAGAATTTTAGTACATGTCAATTCATGTTGTATGACATATATCAGTATTGTAATTGGGTCCAAACTATTACAAATTTGGGTGTGGGAGAGATTCATTTGCATTGCCCCGTCTAGGCGACAAGTGGTTGCGCCTGGGGAGCTTCCCATGGGGTAAGGAGAACAATAGTTACCACTCGGACCTCGAGGCAACCGGTGGAGAGTTGACTTCAGCCACGAGGTCATATCGACCCATGTAGTCGTCGTTTATAGAGACCAGTTCGACCGGATGATCGAGGGCGAGGTTTGAAATTTATTGCATTGAATGTCTTGTTCATTGTATATGTTTTGAGTTCACGAGCGAATTTTAATATACTTGTCGTTGTTGTAGTTTATATGTGTCACGACCCAAACCCGCCCCTATGGGTTTGGCACCGTAACCGGCCAGTAATCCGAGATTATCGAAGGCCTGCTTAACAGTAAGATAGTATAACAGAGTACAGGGGCATGGCGGAAGCCAATACAGTAAATAAACAATGTCCAATGAGCTGTGACAGTCTGTATGCAAAAAAGATTTTTTTCATACATTTATACAGAACAGTACGAAACAGTATGCATATATATACAACCAGTCAGTACAGGGACTTAATCCCTGATTAACAGTACAGTGCAAACGTTCAGTCTATACAGTAAATAAAACAGTACAGTAAGGGGGAATACTAAAACACCCCATAGCCTAAGCTTGGCAGGCTCGGAACCTCGCAGAGAGGCACATTGGTTGGCTTGACAAAACTGGGAATCTACCCCGACGCTTCTAGCTTTGATCCGGTGCCTGACCACCTACATATATATATGAGCAGTGAGCTAAAGCCCAGTGAATAACATAATGCGTAAAGAGGTTTAGAATGAATGTCCTTACAGTAATGAAAACAGTTCAATTCAATCAATATATCAATTGTTCAGTACAGTAAACAGTCATATGTGGTACATCCATTAGCATAACAGTAACAATAGGTCTTAAAAGACCGAACAGTAATGATGGCCATCAATCAGTAAACAGTAGTGGTTCCACAAGGGAAACCGACAGAGATCTCTGTAACAGTAACAGTAAACAGTAGGTGCTAAGGATGCCACAGTATGGTTCAGAAATAAAGGACATACATTCATTCAGTAATCAATATCGGTTCAGTAAGCAGTTCAGTTCAGTATTCAAAAGATAATCATTTTGAACATATCTTTACACAATTGTTACTCACAGAGTTCTGGGCTACAGTGAACTAGAGCGTCTCCTCGGAAAGCCAACCCTAAACAGTTAACAGATTGAACACACGCTAAGCTATACAGTTGGGAAAGATAATAATTTAATCCCTAAGTTTGCCTTGGTGTGTTCTACATCTATATCCTTTTTAAGATGCCTTAAATTAGGCCTAGGAATGCCTAAGATGGAAAGAGGATGCAAAGATGCACTAGAAAACACTTTACAAAATTTGCTGAAAACAGGGGTCTCGCTCGAGTGGACTGCGTGCTACAGTAAAAATGCTGGATGCTCAGATTTTACGCTCGATGCTCGCTCGAGCGTGAGACACAGCTCTTCGCTCGAGCGTAGGTCTCTTCGCTCGAGCGTACGCCTGCACGCACCAAGATGCTGAGAGCTTGAAATTTACGCTCGAGCCACCATTCCTTCACTCGAGCGTAGCTCAGAGTAAATGGTGGTCGCTCGAGCGTAGAATCCTTCGCTCGAGCGTAGAAGCCAAATTCTGGAATTTCCAGATTTGCCTCCCAAGCTCAAACCAAGCATTCTTAAGCTCAAAATTCGACCTCTTGGGCCCAAATTCTGGAAAACACATCCAAACTCAATATACAACAAGTTTCAAAGCTCAATTTGTGAATTTAAAGCCCAAGAGTGAATCAATTAAATCCAAATTTAAACCCATTTTCATGAACATGAAGAACATGCAAACATGCATGAATTCAAACCATTTTCAAAACTTCCAAAACATGCTCTAATGAGCTCATTCTTTTCAAAACAAGTTGAAAACATGGACTTAAGCTTAATTATGAACATGCATGTGACAATTTGCCATGAAATCAACTCAAAAGTTATCAATACACACATGCATGCATGAATTCTAACACGATCCAACATGTATGAATTAAAACATGACTTAGCTCTGCAATTGACATGAACCATGCAAGAATTAACTTAAATACACAATAGAGAAGGTGAATCTCCTTACCTAAGTCTGGTAGTTCAAGCCTAGAAGCTCAATATGGCAATTCTCTAACCAAATCTCCAAGCCTCCAAGCAAAACAAGAAGAAAACACAACTCTCTCTCTCTCTTCCTCTCTCTAAATTCGGCTATGCTCTCAAAGTAGGCTGAGGAAAAGTTTGATCAAGTGTTGTATCTAGTGTAAAGAGCTCACAAAAAGCTCCATGTAGTGGGCCACTAAGTGGCATTACGGTAAATAAGTCAATCTCATGTAATTTAGCTTATTTTAATCCGATTTAATCGTACCAAATCACATTTTAATTAAATACACCATAAAATCACATAAATTCTATTAATCATGGAACATCAATCAATTTTGGATTCGGCCGCCGATAAGGCCTTCAATTAACAGTTTAAACATAGAAATTGAACAGATAATCATACAGTCAAACAGATAGAATTACAATTCAAACAGATACAGGCAATTAAACAGATACAGTTAATCGATTCAGTTTCAGATTTCAATCGGTCAGTTCAGTAAGTCAGTCAGTTCATTTACTTTCCATAATCGGTATTAACTTAGCAGTAATTGGTATTAATCAGTGATCAGTAACGAGGGTTATTACAATATGGCAGCCGTATGCTAGGGTCCTCAGTACTCTGTCAGACTACTGCCGACTAGGCCGAGAGATATTGATGGCGAGAGTGCCACTTATTTGTTTTGACATGGTTGAATGGCATCTCCTTAATCGTGTCCTCAGACAATTTGGTCGGGTCCAGTCCATGCCGGACCGATTCGACACCGATTGGCGGTTGTATTCGATTGATAGGACACAATTTAGTTGAGTTGATACATCTACATCACATACTTCCACATTACATACACCTATTTTTGTGGGGATTAGTTTGACCACGACCATGACTACACATGATGTAGTTCTCACTGACATCTCCCAAGCTCAGGATGAGGTCTATATTGAGGCCAGCCCTAGAGCGAGAGGAAGAGGCCGAGGTTATGGTCGTGGTGGACATCGCGGCCGAGGTCAGGGTGCGGGCAGAGGCAGAGGTCGAGATCCAGCTGCAGATCATGATACAGTTGCACCAAATAAGGAAGTTTCACAGCTCACATCAGTATTCGATGTTGTGCCGGATGGAGGATTAGAGGCAGCACCGGCAGGAGAGAAAGGGTCACAGTCACAGGTTCCACAGGAAGTCGCTATTGGGCCACATGCAGGGGAGGGAGTACCACAAGATCCGCATTTGCGATTAGGGGAGTGACATATTCAGAGAGTCTATAGCAAGAGACCGGGGAGGGAGGTCCACGGCCGGGGTTATGGGACTGGAGGCAAGTTAGGGTATTAGAGGGTGTGATACGGAGTGTATAGTATTTTTTTTTTTTTTTATAGTTTTTGTAAACCAAACTTGTATAGAGAATGTAAATGTGCTATATTTATTTATTCTAAAATAGAATTTTACAATTTTTGATTTTTATTCTGAGGCTTTCCTAAATACTTCAAATATTCAAATCATGATGTCACAATGGGTCAAACAATATGACTAAATTACTCGTAAAAAGTGAATGCGTAGTTATTAACTAATATCTTTTGCGTCAATAGAGGACTATATAAAAACAATACAATAATATTGAATGACTTGGACAAGTGTAATGTATGACAGCTAGGGTTATGGGGTAGGAGAAAGAATTGGTCAGAGAAAATGATTATCTTTTTTTTTTCAGCCCCAAATTTTAGTTTTTGTGAAGCACCCATTCATTCACAGAACTGTGGTGTCAGTGGACCACCCACTTCTGTTTGAGATTATGTATTCAGCCCCTAAATGTTGTGTTGTTGTGAACCTCCCCATCAGTGCTTGAGTTCGAGGAATTCAATGGCAACTCTTATTGCTTTATTGTACCCACTTCGTCTGTCTGAACTTTATTAGTCCCCCAAACCCCCCCTTCGTTACCGTAGTCGTCATCTTCATTGGACTTCCTAGAATTGAATGGTGGCTCAGTTAAGGGATTGAAATTGTTTACCCAGACCATCACTATTTGAAGAGCCCCAATTAAAGGAAGCTCTTGACTGAGCTACCTGTTCTGTTTTCTATGCCCTTGAAAAAGGGACCTCATCTGTCTGAACTGCATTAACCCCCCAACTAGACCAACAACTTGCAAATGAGATTGTTTCTGCAGCTCCCAAATTCTGTTTCTTGCAACCCCCCTTCATTCCTCCCCATCATCACTGTGGTCATCATTCTTACTCGACTTCTTTCAGGAATCGCATGGTGAATCTTTCTGCCATCCTGTCTGCGACTGTAATTCAACTTTACTGTGGCCCTCTTCACTTGAAGAACCCCAACCCCCTCTACTGGACCCTCAGCCATTTGCCTTCGACGTTGTGTCATTCCCCAAAATCTGATTTTTGTCAATAGCCCACTCGTTGCCACCATTGGACTCATTATTTTTATTAGAACTCCAAATATTAGTGGATGACTCATTCTCATGCCTGGTTTGAGATTGTATTTCAACTTTACTCCCCTCAGTATTGGAAGAACCCCAAGCAACAGAAGTTTTTGACTGAGGTACATGTTCTACATCTTCTTACTGGACTGTATGAGCTCCCCAATTAGACCGACAACTTGGTTTGGACACCGTAGGCCCTAACCCCCAATTATCTCTTCTATCCATATGTTAACTGGGTTACGAGCTTGTAGAACAGGTTCATTTGGTACTATGAACAGGTTCTTAATTATCGAAAGTTCAATCATGAAAAAGAAATTATTTATTTGTGAAAGAGAATTGAGCTTCTCTGTAATTACAAATAAAGCCAGTATTCCGTCTTTAATGAGATTGTTTCTCCAGCTTCCAAATTCTGTTTGTTGCCAACCTCTCATTTCTTCCTTCCCATCATCACTGTGGTCATTATTCTTACTCAACTTCTTCCAAGAATCGCCTGGTGAAGCATTCTGCCATCCTATTTGCGACAGTAATTCAACTTTACTCTGGCCCTCTTCACTCGAAGAACCCCAACCCCCTCTATTAGACCTCAGTCATTTGCCTTCGACGTTGTGTCGTTCCCCAAAATCTGATTTTTGTCAACAGCCCACTCGTTGCCACCATTGGACTCACTATTTTTATTGGAACTCCAAATATTAGTGGATGACTTATTCTCATGTCCGGTTTGAGATTGTATTTCAACTTTACTTCCCTCAGTATTAGAAGAACCCCAAGCAATAGAAGTTTTTGACTGAGGTACATGTTCTACATCTTCTTACTTGACTATGGGTGTGTTTAACAATTTTGTGTGTGAGAGAGAAAATAAATTGGGTTTTATCTCATGCAACTTAGCTCATGAGCATTTCAAGACACTTGAGGGTATTATGGGCATTTCAATATTTATTTTTGATGACATTAGCAGTTTCGGTTAGTTAGGTGAACAACAGTCAAAAAATGAGAGAATCTTGATATTGTCAGTTAAAGTAGGAGAGATTTCTATAATTATTAAAATTACAGGAGAGATTTCTGTATTTGTCAAAAACCTCAAGGGAGGTAAGTGTAATTTACCCAATAAAAAAAAAAATGCAAAGAGGAGAAAAGGAGATGACTGTGAAGTTTCGTAAAGTAAAAATAAGATAAAATATAGGCTGCAGTGCCAATCTTCTTTAGATATCAGGTGGCCATTTTATTGTTTTGTCTTGTAGTGGGATAGCAGGCGTCATAAAGGAAACTATTTTGTTTTGTTTTGCTTTGAACATTGTTTTGGTGAAAAAATCAACGATAGTTTTGTAGGTCGAAGTGAGTTGTAAGGTTGTGTATTTACCTGCATTATGTTTCATAGTTGTTTATGAGCAATATTGCTTTAAAACAAAGAAAATTAAAGCCTCTGTTTCATTTTATGATTTAATTTATAATTTTTTAAAAACACCAATTTATACTGAAATCGTCAGTTCGAAGTGACTACTTAGTGTATTAAAAAAGAAAAAATCAGAAAAAAGTTTACTGTGGCCATGTAAACTTAACGCTTTCATAGCGGGATGAATTTATTTCACAAGTCACTACATTGCTGATTAATTTGACAACTCACTGCTCGAATATGATGGGATTGCATTTTGAAAAAAACGACCAACAATTATTATTTTATCTGACAACCACGTTCGTTCATTTTGTGCTTTCGTTTCTAACTTTATGAAATTGTAATTTTGGTCTGCAAGTGCATGTCTGATGCGACTACTCACTGTGACACCAAAACAAGCCATGTTACTTGAGCTTCTCATAGTGGGATGAGGGGTGTCAGAAGGCAACTATAATGAATTCGATTCTTTATTAAGTCTGCCAAAGTGACTACATCACGGGTATATAAACTTCTTTTTTTTTTTTTTTTTTTTTTTTTATGAACAATGTCTTCAAGAGGTGCAAGAAGTTCACGCCGTCAAAGAAATCTAAAAGTGTGGCTACTACCTTTATTTACTTATGACTATAAGAGCGAAAAGTACTCGAGTCCGAAGGATTATTATGCTGGTATCCGAGCAGAATGGGGGTTTAAGGTAACGGAGCAAGAACGATTGTTTAATGATCTACGTAACATTGGGGTACTGGTACCTCATCGTCGTTTATTGACCATGCCTAGACGAAATGTGGGTGACTATGAAAAAGCAGTTAGCAGAATTAAGAAAGAGAATAACAGAATGTTGATGCGGAGATGTCGACATTTCATGCTTCAACTAGCCACCGAAATGGCAGAAACAAGCAACAGAGAATTGACAGTGATTGAGCAAAATAATGTCTTAAATAATGAAAAATATCTCTCTGAATACTACATGACAGATGAGGAATAAGAAATCAAACACCTTATCTTTCATATATGTTTGTATGTTGTGTCGTATCTTCGTTATTGGGGTGTAAGACAATGTTGTTGTTGATCTAGGTTACGGATGTATTTCAACTATTTGTTAAATGAAGCTGAAGTTTATGAAATCACTACATTTATAAGTACATATGTCAAGATTTGTTACAAATTTCTCTTCTAAGTGACAACTCATTGTAGACACCCCATTTTTGACCGACCTTAAGACTCAGATGTTATCGATTGAGCACTCGGTGATTGTGCATGTTGTGCTCGTTCTGAGGTTTCGGAGTTTCGGCTGAGGTCCTTACCCCGGACCTCGAGACCCTTTTATGCTTTGCCTCGGTTTGCGGACCAGGTCTTGCTTTCTCTTCCCGGAGGGAAGGAGAGGTCTTGTAGACCATCTCTCAGTGGCCGTAGGCTACTTTTCGTGGTCGCAGGCCACTGTTCCCATTTGGAGACCAGTTTCCGATTTTCAGAGCCATCAGCCGTGAGCCTCGGTTCGGGACCGCTTAACATTCTCCGTTTGGCACGGTTTTTTTTGGCACACACCTTGTTTGCTCTGTCTAGAGGGACACTGCGGCCCGGGAGACCACCTTTGTGGTCGCACACCACTTTTGGTGCTTAACAGCTTGTTTTCGGGGCACCCGGCCGCACGTTTTGCCCCCCGAACCCTCGTTTTGCATCGGTGTTGGTTCATTTTTGGCTTGAACCTTGTTTTCATTGTTTGGAAGGTGGTACAAGGGTGGGAGACCACCTTTTCTCTTGGAGACCACTTCTCTCTCCACCAGCCGATTTTCTTGTCGGGAAACTGGTCTCCTTGATTTTTGAGCCACATTTGCTGGTCTCCCACCATACCACTAGCTTGCATTCAGTTAGGAGACCATCAAATGGGCTGGCCGACCACTTTTCCTTGAGGGAGACCACTCACCCTGGTCGGCCGACCAGGGGAAGTGGTCGGCCGACCACCTTAACTAGTCGGCCTGCTCCCTCCAATTTTGTCTCTGTGAGTTGTTGCCAGCTGTGCCAGCTGGAAGGTACAGACTACATCATCCATACACGTGTATGGAGGATCTTTGGCCTTGGTTTTTAGCTTCTTTGAGAAGCTTTGGCCTCCTTTGTCTATAAAGGAAGGCCTCCTCCTCCTTTGTGAGGGTTCAGATTTTGGTTAAGGCACATACACATATCTCTCTCTTTGTCTCTATATTTAGGCTTAGGAAGTGTATTGTTCTTGACCCTTTTGCACCACACCTCATAGCCTAACACTTCCACCATCAACCCAAGGTTCTTGGATGTCATTTTCAGAGGTTAAGGAGCTGGATTTTTTTGTTGAGCTTCAAGGGTAACTCATGCATTATTTTGATCCTTCTCTTAGCCTCATTTGCAGCTTATTTGAGGTTTGTTGTCAACTGAAAAAAGCTTTATTTTTAAGCATTATTCATGTTTGTTTAAGGCCATTTTCCTGTTGGAGGTCATCTACCCTTTGCATGCTTCATTTAGTCTTGTTTTGAGCCATGCCTTAAGGCCTTTGTGTTGACCTTTGCTTGGCCTTTTAGCCACTGAAATCCAGTGGATTTTCAGTGGTTGGCATGCTATTTTGAGGGCCAAAATCAGAGAGGGGTGACCCTCTCTCTTTTGGCCTTGTTTGTTTGCATATTTGGCCTTTCCAAGGAGCCTATATTTTCATACTTCCTAGCCTTGGTTCAGGCCATTTTTAGTGACTTTTAGGACCTGCCTAGACTCTGTCTAGGGCTGGTTTGGTCACCTCATGTTTGCCTCTTGCATGTGTAGAATAATCCTCTTCATAGCTTATCAAAGGAGCATGTCATTCTTGCATGTATTGGTCATGTTTCAGTGGGTTTTTGGTCATTCTTTGGCATATCATAGCTCTGTCTTTGGCTGGTTTAGTGGCCTCTTGAATGCTTCACATGCTTGTAGTGTAAACCATGCTCACTAGCTTACATTGCATGTTGTTTTGGCCATTGATTCTAGCATATTTTGGCCATACTTCAAACTGATTTTGTTCATATTTTGGGCTGCCTTAGCTCTGTTTTGAGGCCTCTTGGTCGAATGATGCTTGCCATGCATACTTGTAGTGTAATATCCTTGCCTAGCCTTGAGTTTTGGAGCCCCTTGCATGCTTAACTTGAGGTGTTTCCATGTCTTGGCATCATTGAGCATGTTATTTCAGAGCCTATACTTGTGCCATGTTCCCATGTTTTCCACTCTTTAAATGCGTTTGAGAGTTGTGCTTGTATACCTCATTTATGGGCCATTGCATGAGCTTCATTTTTGTGCATTTCAAGCCATCATCTTAGTCCATTTTGCCACTGTTTTGGGCCTGCATAGGGACTTTTTGGGGTTGGTTTGTTCATTTGGGCATTGCTTTGCATACCTCTAGTGTAATGCACTTCACTAGTTTCGGTATTTGAGCCATTCAACATGCATAACATGAGTTGTTTGCATGATTCGGGACCATTTTGTATGTCATTTCAGAGCTGGAACATGTGTTGTTGTATGCCATATTTCATCCTTTCCATGCTTTCATACAGTTGTATCTTGTGCCCTAGGCTTTGGCCCTTGCATCTTGCATGTTTGCATGTGTTTTGTTGCCTCATTTTCATCATGTATGGCCACTGATTTGGGTGTGGCTGAGGCCCATTCATTTTGGTTTAAGTCCATTTTGCATCGAGTATGCCATTGTAGTTCATAGCATTGAGTATGCCGCGTTGTCGCATGTTTGATCATTGCATTGCGCATGCCTTGTTCACTTCATTGTGTATGATAGTCTTCACATGTGCATTGTGTATGACATATAGTATCATGTGCATTGAGTATGCCATTGTTAGTTCGTAGCATTGCGTATGCTAGTTTGCATGTTTGCACGTCATCCTTTGCATGTTTGCATGACTTGGTTGCATCGCCTTAGGATTGCATGCTTGAGGTCGCATTGTGCATGCCATTCTACTTGTTGCATTGTGTTTGGAATAGGAGTTAGTCCAAACACGGGAAACGAGGGACGTTTCATACTCCAAGTGATGAAACGTGCCTCGATTCTCGGTCGCCGACACTCTTGACTAACACATGATGGAGTTTAGGCATTTATGTGTTTATATGTGCATTCATTTCACATTGAGTCGTGCAATCCGACTCCTCGGCCATCATGCATCGAGATGCGTGATTGGTGGCCCGAGGATCAAGGACTACACTCCCTAGAGCTTATGCAATGATGGGGAGAGTGGTCGTGCACACATGTGTTGCAAATACCTTGCTTTCTCTCTCTCTTGCCTTTGTTGCAGAAAATGCAGAAACCAGGAGAAGAAACTGGTCGGCCGACCAGGTTTTCTGGCAGGCCGACCACCTTTTCTGGTTTTCACCACCAAGGGTGGTCGGTAGGTGGTCTCCAATGCCTATAGCTGGTCGGCAGCCTCCCCTAGATTCCCAGGGTAGAGTTTCATCTCCTTGGAGCTTTGTGCAAGTTTCTGAAATCAATTGCAAACAAAGGCGAGCCGGGGCATCGCGATGGATTTCCCGACAAGGCGACTCGAGCATGCATGCATCCTTTATCATTCAAAGCAGAGCTGAGGCAGCCCATTTTACATAGTTTGCATGCTAGTTTAGTTAATTTGTTAATTAGCTAGTGTTGTGTAATAATTAGTTAATTCGATTCTGTATTATTTATTCGGACCCTCCGAGAGAGGGCAATGTTGTAATAAGTGTGCGTGTGTGTGATGTATGTCTTCCAACCCCACGTCTTTCTCCCTTTTATTTACCAGCTTATGATGGTTAGTTTTAGGGCACGTTTCAATTAGCATCCTTATGCTCGTATGTTTGCATCCATTCATCTGTTTTGCATGCACCGGGCTCGGCGCATCATACTAACTGCATCGTATTTCAATTCCAAGTTGAATACATGTTACCTGTAGCATCTCATATGCCATCTTAGAATAGCCGAGCCTATCTTAGTTGCATTCTTGCATGTGTTGCATTAGGCATCTCAGCATAGTTAGGATTCATGCATGTTTTCTAATTAGCTTCTTTCTTTGGCTCGGAGTACTCGGTAAGTGTTTATGCTTTAGCATCCTTGCATGCGTGTGAGTGACTGCCATGATAGCATGCTTACCATGAGGCTATGTGCTTATGTGATATAACTGCCTGAATGCCTGTGGGTGAAGGTTGGGTTGCTTGAATTGGAATAATTCGTCGAAACCCGTGTTTTAGCCTACTTGCGAGTAGCAAACTTCAATCCATTTTCAAAACAAACGGATATGCGATGCTTTGTTCCAACTTAGGCAATCTAGTCTATACTTGTATGCTGTGCGCATCACATAGTAATTCTAGGTTAATAACCGAAATAAGAGCACATGTGTTTTCAAAAACAAGATATCATGCTTAGTAGTGGCCGATCTTTGATCGGGCGAGCGGGGGTGCTCATGAAATGACCTTCCCCAATCGTACCCAAGTTCCCGAGCCGAGGCAACTTTGGTGATGACGGACATGTGGCCTTAGGCACGAGTCAGGGTTTCCTAAATTCCCCCAAAATGAAATATTTAGGTGGCAACTCTGTATCTGGCAAAGCAGTCCATGTTTGGCACTTCTTTCTAAAATCAGTTTTTCAAAACGATTTGCCGAACTTGGACTCTTTGGTGATTTATCGATCTTACATTGCACTTTGCGAGATTAGATTCAGAATCGTGACATCGAGTCCGAACTATAGTGAGCCCAATGAACAGAACAGGATTTTCTCGGGACGTTCGGGGACGTCTACACTTATGTATAAGCATTGCAAAGCCATTACAATGAATGAAAACATTTGGTCATACATGCAACCAAGTTCATTCAGTATCATCGTTATATTCCACTTTAATAATGCATAAAATCATGAAAGCGTAGTTCAATTAGCGTTCTTCAAAATAACAATAACGGAGAGAAAGTAAAGGTAATTTTTATTTGTAGAATTACAAGAACTATTAAAAAACTATTGAAATTTCTCCCTTCATTGATAAGTCATGGATAAGCATTAGAAAGCCATTACAAGAGAAATGGTTTGGTCATTCATCCAAACAATTTCATTCATTATCATCATCATCTGACATCTCAATGTTAGATTCATACATAGCATCCATGCTCCAGATGAAGTACTGGTGCGCATCATCCATTAACCCATCTTCGGCACACTCATTTGTGGTCTTCATTTGTTCGGACCTTTGCAAACATTGGGCCATGCGATTAACTTTGTCGCGGATACGATGCAATGCCCTTTGCAACAATTGTGGAGTGTCAATTAGCATACGCATGGCTAACCATCCAGGAAATTTAATATTAACTTCACGACATAGCTCAACGAGAACGCTTGCTCGAGTTATGTGAAATTCCCATTCAGCTCTTATGGTATTGATGTCGGCATGTGAGTAACGCAAATTTGGATTTAATAGGTATTAAAATTCATCTCTATCTATAAACCAATGGCAACCCATTGCTGAATATAGATCAACCACTGTATATCTCATGATGATATCTCTCGATATATCTATAAAACTTTTGTTGTGGTATGATGCGATATTTATACCACATATGCACAGTTGTTGCAATATGCACAAATTCAAAATGGAGATGGACGCAAGTATTCATGTCTTATAAACTCTAAACTCACATGCTGACAATGACTTGTCATACTTCAGGAGGTTCACATGGTAGTTGTATGTTTTAAATTATTATAAAAGAGTTGTCACGTCAACCTTTATGACCTGAACAACTATGCATCAACTTTATAGGAGTTATCACTTCAACTTTTATTGACTACTCAGTGCATATCTGAAGGTTTTAAGCAAAGTTCAAATCCGCTTAGAAATTTAATTTCACTTTTCCGCTTACAAATTGAATTCAATTTAATTTCACTTTTCCAATTTCATAAATATAATTTCAATTTAATTTCTCTATCTTTTAGAAGTATTGTGAGCTTATTTAGATGTACATGATGGGGTTTGGATTCTTCGATTTGGCAGATATCTTTTAACTTGTTGCACTTCCTTGATTTTCTTGAATTGTTGTTGTATTAACTACTCTTAAAATCTCTCTGAACTACTTTTTAATGATTTCTCTCGAATTTTTAGTTAACTATGTGTTGATTTAAGTCGGTGTTGTTCTTGTTTGGATACTAAGCTAGCTTTTATCTATAACACTTTCAAGTTTTATACATCCAAAAACCCATCTATAAGTACTCTACTACAAATTAATCTTCAATACATTCCAACTCTATAATATTTTCTCTTCAAGATTTATCAATCTATTTGAAGCTGCATAGGGTGGCTTTTTAAACACAAAGGGTCTAATTGTTTTGTTGTTTTGTTCTAACACCCCCTCATCCCGTTATGAATTGCTGAAGTTCACATGGGCACAGTAGCTATGGTACGACTTCTTGCTTTTTTCATACAGTGAGTAATCTCATCAAAGTCGTCGCAGTGATACGTCCAACATTTCTCAGTGATGTAGTGATGATAGACGTAATAAATTAAAGGACTCAATGAAATGGCCAAGTTCACATGGCCACAGTAAACAACGTACGGATGATTGGTCTTTTTTGAAAAAAGTGAGTAGTCACTTTCGAGTGACGATTGAAGTACGGATTGTGTAGAGCGTGTTTAGCATTGATTGTTTATTCCTTACAATGACAACTCATAAAGATGTGTTGGTATATGTGGGCTTTTAATGGCATGTGGCTTTGTGCAGCGCGACTTAGATGTTTTTTTTTTCCCTCACATTTCAGAACTCATCTAAGTCACATTAATACAACCACATGGCAATAGTGGGGACAAACAACTATATAAAGGACTGAAGGAGTGATGGTAAACGCACAACCTTTCCACTCAGTTCACCCTAGGAAACTATCGTTCATTTATTGAGAAAAAATCAAATGGAGTATAGATTCATGGCAGGGGGTAGGAATCGCAGAGGTGAGAGTTCACGGCGAGGAAGAGGAACGGGAATGGGACTCGGAGGGGATAGGAACTTCGAAAGAGGTGAGAGTTCACGCCGAGGAAGAGAAACAAGAAGGGGAAGTGGCAATGCTGAAGATGAAACACCATTTGCTTTGTTAAATGCCTCTTGTGCTTATCATGATAGGTTTGGGAAGCGACATTTTGTAATGCCCAAGTACTATCGAAATCCATGTGATTTCGTGAAGAATCCATCTGATAATCAAACAGGATATGGTTTAGCAGACGTTACGCTTCTGAAGTGGCCCGCACTATTTATAGAGTGAGTGCAAATGGAAAGATTATGTCGGGAAAATCGACTGAAGGTGCCGAAAGCACGTTTAATTGAGATCCAAAAGGAAAATCCAGTTAAAATGAGAGACTTTGATGTTAGATTTCTCAAATGCGCCGTAGATTAGCTCGCGATATAAAACTATCTATACTTAAGTCGGATGCCAAGAAGAAAGGAACAGCACCAAATGCTGAGGCTATCAAGGAGGATCTTGCACTTTTCTCTGATCTTGAGCTCTCAGATTGTTCAAACTCTGAGATTGCCGATTTGAGCGAGGATTAGGCATCTATCTATCTACTAAATTATATGTTGTTATCCATAATTATGTACTGTGTGTGTTAAAATAATTCTTCCGGTAATGAGTTTGTGAAAGGTTTGTGTCACGCCCCAATTTTTAATCACTCAGAAACATTACCAAAAGTCTGTAATTTAGGTCCATTTTTTTTTATTTATTACAAATATCTATTACCCTTGAGTAATAGAAACATAATAGTACCTGTTCTCTCTCATGATGAATACAACAATAATAATAATACATGCCAAGCTCCCGTGACGGAGTTACAAATAAATAATTACAAATATCACTGTACAAAATTCATTCTTGCACATTTACTATGAAATTACACATAACAGACACGTGAGCTTCTTAATCCTCCAACCAACCAATTCGAATTCTCTTCCTGTAAGAAAAATGAAACAACAAGGGGTGAGCCCAATTGCCCAGTAGGAATCTCATAGTTCAAAATCAAAAACCATCCTATAAATAGAAATGATCATGCATGCATGGTGATATCATATAGTAAAGTGACATTTTTGTAATTTCAAAATATCATACGTAGAGTATCTTTTTCTCAAAAGTTATTTGAACATTTAAGGAAAACCTTCAGCCATAAAAATTATCCCTTATTATCAGAAAGCCATAAATCTTTTTTTTTTTTTGAAAACAAACATGCTTAAGGAACAACATCATTTTAAATTTATTAACCAATTCCAAAATATTCCTCATTTAATTTCCATCTTAGCATTCCTTTTTTTTTTCTTTTTTTTTTATTTCCATTTTTCCTTTTTACTAATTACATTAATTATAACACCATAACCTCAAGTTCAAGTTCCCTTAATACTCAAAATAGCCCTCACACACTCCACTTCCACCAGTCTATTCATATTTGTTGTAACTGCTTAATGTAGAAATCTAAATCTCCTTTATATTCAATAACAATTACATCACATCTACATTTGCATTATCAATTATAATCCAACATATTACAACTACATCACATCCACATTTGCATTATCAATCATAATCCAACATATTACAACTACATTACATCCACATTTGCATTATCAATTAGAGTTCAAACATAACACAAGAATAACAAACCCTTTTTAACACAATGTCTCAATTATTTACAAAACAAAACTCATAATTTTCCCTTATCGTCACAAGAAATCCAGTGAGTCTATTATCACCAACCTCTAATCCAATTACCATCTCATTTTCCATTCTTTCAAATAATGTCATATTAAACACCGAATCCATTAACAAGTCATCTCCATGAGTCACACGCTTTACCGGTCACAAGCTGGAAGGAACGCGGAACCTCACGCTTTACTGGTCACAAGCCGGAAGGAACGCAGAACCTCTACATATCCCAACATACCACACGCTTTACCGGGCGCTACTCTGGAAAGAAGACGGAACCTATTTCAAGCGCCACGCTTTGCCGGCTCAAAATACGGCGGGAAACGGACCCCGAAACAACATTACATTCCATAAATTTTATCAAGTCATCCGTCATTGTGATTAGTGGGCAAAGCCAACACATCATCCATTATTCCTGTAACACATTAGTCCACCATAAGTTAAAATTCCACTTACATAACAAGTACACATTATGTTCCACCACCTTTTTCTATTACCCACCAAGTCATTCGCGTGTTCATAATTCTTGGGTTCAAACTATTTCTTTACTCTTCCATATTATTATCAAGTCTTCCAAATCAATTTTCACAACACATCGATTATCAGTTACTATGTGAGGCTATAAATTAAATCTCTAGCATTAATTTCTTTGATACAACTCCTTCACGTAACACCGTCATATTTCACAATCTCCCATTTATTGTTACTCACACTCATCTTAACCCAACCTTTACTTAACACAATTTAACATAACTCAATGCAATTCAACATAATACAATAAGATTCTTAAATATTCACTTCATCATTTTATCACAATTCTCGCATCATCCTTACCATTAGTAATTTCTTTTCCCCAAGTTTGGTTTCATATTATAACATAATTTAAAATATCAACATTGAGAGGCTCAATCGCAACTTTTACATAAGTTTTCAAACTCTTTAAACTTTCAATTAAACTTGTACATGCATAATTTAACACCTCAATTTAATGATTATGTTATCAATTGAAGCAAAAACCATCATCTATCTTCATAAGCCAAACTAGGGTTTTTAAGAGAAATTAAAGCTTTTCACAAAAACACATTTTATTTCAACACTTCTATTACTTTTTCACCCAAACTCATGACCCAAGAACACAACCCAACAAGTAAATCCAACTCTCTTCAAACCCTAACTTCCAATCTCATGATTCGTCACAATATGCATAAAAATATAAACTTTTGTATTTATATAAAGAAAATACCACAAATCTATCTATAAATAAGGGTATTGAAAAAGAACTAGAAACCCCTACCTCTTGAAGCCAAGAGACGACGACCCAAAAATCAATGGCGATGAAACCACGAACTAATCGGACCAAAACGAAGCCCTTGATGAGATCTACAATCTTTCTCAAAGGACCAAGATGAAAAGATCACTCTAGGTGAGTAGATCTAAAGATCTAAGTGAAAAAGTTTGAGTTTTAGAGAGAGAAAAGAGAACTCACGACCTTGATGAGAAAGGAGAGGAAAAATAATGAGAGAGAAATGGTTAGGGTCTATTTATAATAGTGGAAAAGTAGCCCTAAGGTCAATAAAATAATAGGCGCAAAACCCCTAAAGGTAGGGCCTATTCGGATCCACAAATCTGAAAATAAACACGCAGGGGTCGACCCCTGGTGTGATGGTGTCGACCCTTCAGCAAGAAAAGACAATACTGGCAGCAAGCAAGATGTCGACCCTTGGACAAGAAGGGTCGACCGTATATTCCAGCAACTAATACCCAGATTCTACAATATACAAGGGTCGACCCTTCCGAGACTGGTGTCGACCCTTGTGGATAGCAACAAGAGGCAGGTGTCGACACCACCAAGGCTGGTGTCGACCCTAAATTCCGGCAACACTTCCAGAAACTTCACCAACAGGTAAGGGTCGGCCCTTAGGAAGGCTGGTATTGACCATAGAATAGAATTTCTAAGTTTCCAAGGAACTTTTTGACAAGAACAGGTGCGAACAAACAAATCCAATGAGTTTAGATTGGATCATACTCCTCCAAAACCAACATTCAATAACTCCAAAGACTCCCAATAATGAGAATAATGGAATTAAATACACTCTCCAATGGATTAAAGGATGCGGGTGTTACAGTTTGTCTAATATTTGTCTATGTAACTGTTAAGTATTGTACTCGTCGTTTTATTTTATGTACTGTGTTATGTTGAATGTTTCCACAAATTATTTTTGTGGGATACTTATGTTTGAACTAGCTACGTCGTTCTGAAGTGTTATAAGTGTTATAGTCATACCTTTATTTTGTTTCCCTATTCGTAGTAGTAATTAACAAATTAGATACTTTGTATATGCTGTGTGAAGTTTTATTTAAATATTTCTTGGCAACAAATATTTAAGGGAACAAACAAGATCTCTGAACCCATTCATTTGTTCAAGCATGCAAGAGGCTACAAAACTCAAGGCTAGGCATGGATATTGAACTACAACCATGCATAGCATGCATCATTCGACCATGAGGCACAAAAATAGAGCTAAGGCAGTCCAAAACATGCACAAAATCAGGTTAAGGCATGGCCAAAAAGTGCTAGAATCAAGGGCCAAGACAACATGCAATACAAGCTAGTGAAGAGGGTTTACACTACAAGTATATTAAGCATTCAAGAGGCCACTAAACCAGCAAAATTCAGAGGTATGACATGCCAAATAAAGCCCAAAAACTCACTGAAAGATGGTCTATGCATGCAAGAATGAGATGCTCCTTTGATAGGCCATAAAGGAGGTTGTTTTACACATGCAAGAGAGACACCTAATATGACAAAACCACCTCTGGACAGAGGTTATGCAGGCCCTAAAACTTACTGAAAAGGGCCTGAAATGAGGCTAGGAAGCATGCAAGTATAGGCTCCTTTGTTAGGCCAAATATGCTAGAAAATGAGACAAGGGGTGAGAGGGCCACCCCTCTCTGATTTTGGCTCTCAAAAACACATAACAACCACTGAAAATCCACTGGATTTCAGTGGTCAAAAGGGCCAACAAAGCTTAACACAAAGGCCCTAATGCATGGCTCAAAACAAAGGGAAATGAAGCATGCAAGGGGGTAGATGACCCTCAACATAAAAATGGTCTTCAACAAATATGTTAAGAAGCTCAAAATAAGACTTTTTTTTAGTTTATGACAAAGCCCAAATATGCTTGCAAGTATGGCTAAACGATAAAGCAAAACAATGCTAAGAAAAGGGAAAGAGAGTGTTACCCTTGTAGCCAAAGGGACCAGCAGCTTTTGGACCAAAATAGCACACGTTCAACCTCTGAAAACCAGCTCCAAGGTGCTTAGGTTTATGTTGGAGGTGTTAGGCTAAGAGGTGATATCCAATGGTGCAAGAACAAGAGGTTTTTGGACACAAGATAGAGAGATATAGAGGGAAGTGTATGCATAAGCCCTAAACAATTTCTGAACCCTTGTAAGGGAAGAGGAGCCTTCCCTTTATAGACAAGAGGGCTTAAAGCTTCTCCAAGAAGCTTAAAACCAAGGTTAAACATCCTCCATACACGTGTATGGAGGATGCAATCTGTGGCTTCCAGCTGGCACAGCTGGCACCAACTCAGTGAGACAGAAAAAGAGAAAGCTGGCCGACCAGTTCAGGTGGTCGGCCGACCACTCCCCCTGGTCGGCCAACCAGGGTCAAAAGGTTCAGGTGGTCGGCAGCCTCCCAGGGTGGTCTCCAAGCTGAAAGCAAGCTAGTGGTATGGTGGAGACCAGTCAAATATGGCTCAAAAATCAAGGAAACCAGCTTCTTGACAAGAAAATTGGCCGGCGGGAGAGAAGGTGGTCTCCCACCCCTGTACCACCTTCCAAACAATGAAAATAGGGTCCATGCCAAAAATGAACCAAGACAGATGCAAAACGAGGGTTCGGGGGCCAAAACACGTAGCCGGGTGCCCCGAAAACTGACTGTAAAGCATCAAAAGTGGCGTGCGACCATGAAGGTGGTCTCCCGGGCCACAGTGTCCCTCTAGAGAGAGGAAACAAGGTGTGTGCCAAAAACCAGAGCAAACGGAGAAAGTTAAGCAGTCCCAAACCAAGGAGCACGGCCGACGGCTCCGAAAATCGGAAACTGGTCTCCAAACGGTAACAGTGGCCTGCGGCCACGAAAAGTAGCCTGCGGCCACTGAGAGATGGTCTATGAGACCTCTCCCTCCCTTCAGAAAGAGAAAACAGAACCTGGTTCGCAAACCGAGGCAAAGTACAAAAGAGTCCCGAAGTCCGGAGGCAAGGCTCTCAGCCGAGACTCCATAACCTCAGAACGAGCACAACATGCGCAATCACCGAGCACTCAATCGATGATGTATGAGTCTTAAGGTCGGTCAAAAATGGGATGTCTACAGTTTTGAACTTATTCTTGAACATGTTTGTGTGATTTTATCTGTAAATTTCTCTGGCATTTGAATTTCTCTGATTTTTGCTTGATGTATGTTTCTTCTTTCAATTTTCTCTGGCATGTTTATTTTGCAAAAGCAATTTTCTGTGCTTTTATCTTATTTTTGAACATGTTTCTGTAATTTTGTTTATAAATTTCCCTGCTCTGTAAATTTCTCTGTAATATGTATTTTTAATTAGAATGTTTATCTTTCTCTGGAATGTATATTACTCTCTTGCCTTTGTCTAAGTTTCTCTGGTATTTATAATTTTCTCTGACCACATCACATCACTTTCCTCCCTTGTGTGTCTCTATCATGTTTAATTTTCTCTGAAATTTTAATATTATGGACTGGAATGAATGTTTCTTCTTTGAATTTTCTCTGACATGTGTATTTTGAGAAAAAGTTATTTCTTTGTATTTTGATCTTATTCTTGAACATGTTTTTGTGATTTGGTCTATGAATTTCTCTGCTTTGTAAATTTCTCTGGAATATGTATTTTTCTCTGGAATGTCTATTAGTCTCTGCCTGTCTAAGTTTCTCTGGTATTTATAATTTTCTCTGACCACATCACACCACTTTCCTCCCCTTGTGTGTCTCTATCATGGTTAATTTTCTCTGGTTGTGTATGTAAATTTCTCTGGCATTTTAATATTATGAATTGAAATTTTCTCTGGAATGGAAATTTCCTCAAGAATGTGTCATTTTCTCCGGAATATGTATTTTTCTCTGCTATGTTTATTTTGTTCAATTCTTGGTTTCAATGTGGTGTAATTTTCAGTGGCATGTTTACATTACTTTGTCTATTTTATCTTGCTAATTGTGGAATGGAAATTTTCTTTAGCTTGCCATGTTTACTTTTTTATGTCATTCATTTTTTCTGGTATGTTTACTTCTATATGTAATTTTAACAATTATTGAAAATTTCTCTCCCATGTTTATGATGTTTTGTTGATTTTCTCTGACATTTAATTTTTAATGTCCAATTTTCTCTGGCATGTCCAATTTTATGTAATTTTCCCTTATCTGTAATTTTATCTGACATCTCCAATTTTCTCTTATCTGTAATTTTCTCCCTTATCTGTAATTTTCTCTAACATGTCCAATTTTCTCTGGCATGTTCAATTTTCTGTGGGATTTAATGTTGACATATTTATGTTTTAATCATTGTCCAGAAATGGCAAAACGTAAAAGCAGCGAAACACCGGAAACACTAAGCAAAAAACAGAAACTCTCTCAGTCTTCTTATGGGCTAAGATAAAAAACCAGCAGCAAAACACTGGAAACACCAAGCAGGAAAGAACAACTCTCTCAGTCTTCTTATGATCTAAGATCAAAAACCAGCAGCAAAACACCACAAACTCCTCGCCAAAACACACAAGTCCAAGGTGATGAAGCAACTAGCATCCAGATGAGTACCCCAATTTCAAAAGACTCAAGCTCAAGGGGGAAAAAACCTGTTAAACTCCACAGAAAGAGAGCTCACTACACCATTCAATTCCGATCCAACCTCTCATCTGTTGTCTCCTTTTTTCAAACACTTAAATTCAATTCAAAACAACTTGTAGAGCTTCAAAAGACCCCATTCTGGTATTTGATCCAAGCTCTAACAACTGGAAGGATGGATCCAAAGAAATCTAGGAAATCCGATGATGATGTAGTTGCCATAATCCAATGTTACAATGAAAAAACAAAAGCATTCACAGTTGGTAAGAAAAACCTGACCTTTACAACAAATGACATGATCTTGATTTTTGGTTTGGAAGGAGGTAAATGAGCCAATGAGGTAAATGAGCCATGTCATTAAGATACTCTAAAAAGCCAAAATCTGCATTCCTAAGGAGAAGATTCCAAAAGGACACAAGACTCCCTGGTCCTGTTCTTAAAAATGCCTTGGTCAAAGTAATGAAAGGCAAGCAACCAACTGACTTCAAAGATGTAGCAATCATTGTTACATTGTACTTGTGTCTCACCCTATTTTTTGCAACAAGTGGGAATTCAATAGGGTGGGTTTTTATAAAGTATGTGGAACCTCTTCAATCAATGAAACAGTATGATTGGCCAGAAGTAATCACATCAACATTGATTGATTCTATCATGGCATTACACAAAACTCCAGAAAAAGTTATGAGGTGTGTCATTGCATTGCTGGTAAGTATAATATCCATTCAAATTTGCAGTTATCATACTTAGAAATTTGTGTGTTTAGAAAATTTTATTTACTTTAATTTTCATCACAGTATTGGCTATGTGAACATGCAACTATCATTGACTCGGAAGACAGTAACACAACTGACTTCCCAAGATGTGCCAAGTGGAACCTGCAAATCTTGACGAAACAGCTGCAGAAGACACCACTCCACTCTCTTGCACCTCGACAGGTTAGATTCCTATAGCTACTGAAATCTCAGTGAAATTCCAAAAATTCTCTGACCACTGCTTTGTTTACCTCCTTGTGCATTGATTGATTAAAATCAATTTTCTCTGAACTATCAATTTATGTTTTCTTAGTCAAACATTAACTTATATGCCTTGATTGATTTTCTCTGATATCTAAATTATGTTGCTTGTTTCATAATTTTCTCTGCCTCATAAAATTAACTCCTTGTCTATAATTTTCTCTGGCCCATAGAATTTTCTCTAAAGTTTGTTTCCCATTACTATCATTTCGATGATTTTTATTTTCCTTATTTGAATTTTTTCTCTCAGTGAATTTTGTAACATTTCTCTAATGAAATACAGATAGATAACAAGGAGCTAGTCAAAAACCCATCAGAGGAGTTCTGTCTTGGTAAAAAGACGAAGAAAGAATCAAAAAAGGCAATTGTCAAATTTAAGGAGACATTACAAGATTCATCTGAACATCAAGCAATTGTCAAATTCAATGAAGAAGCAGAAGGCAACATAGAAGAATACGAAGCTAGCAATGGCCAAGAAGATCAAGCAAGCAGTGGAGAAGGAGAAGCCAGAGAAGAAAGTGAAGAAATAGAAGCAGAAGACAAAGAACAAAATGAATAGAAAGAACAAGACATTGAAGAAGAAGATGAACAGCAAGAAGAAAACAAGGAGGAAAGTGATGAAGAAGAACGTAATGAGCCGATGGACCAATAACGTGATAGCATTTGCGGCTCAACAATGCATCAGCCTAAAGAATGTGAGGAATCAAAGGATGCCCAAATTGTTGATCTACGTCAAAGACTAAAGGCACTTTCTCAATCTAAAAAATAAGAAGAGAGAAATTGGATTGAATTACTTGCTGAAAAGGATATTGCAATAAGAACCTTTACATCACTTAACTCAGAACTTCAAGAAAGAGAAAGTACAATCCAAATGAAACTAAGGATGTTGGAGGTTGAAAAAGAAGACGATACAAAAACAATCCAACAGTTGAGGAATTCAATTTCGGAGCTTGAAACTGAAAATGCTAAATTGCATGAACAAGTTCAAGAACTATCTGTCCAACTACCAACACAACCATACCACACAATAACAAAACTTCAACCACAAGGTTAATGAAAATCTTGAGCCACAAAAAGTTATGTCCTTGTGGCAACATAACTCAGAGAAATTTCTATTTATTATAATTTTCTATGTCATTGGTAATTTTCTCTAGAAGTTATATTTCTCTGAACACATTAGTTTCTGCCGCTTATTTCTATTGATTTCTACTGCTCATTTGATTTTCTCTGTCTATTTTCTTATTCGATTTTTGGGGCTTGTTTGATTTCCACTGTGTATAGTTGGAATGCAAGTGGAACAACAACCACCAACCCAACAAGAACAAATGGTACACAAAGAACAACCGAAACAAAAGACAAAAGTCTATGGTAATTGGAAAATATTGAATCAAATAAATTTACATATTGAAATATCATCTGTTACTTCAGAGTAATTTCACTTTCACTGATATTTTCACTGTCTACAGTAAAAAAAGATCCGACATCAATGATAAAAAATTTGAAGGCAAAAGAAAGGAAAGAAAAGCAGTACGATCCAGAATTTCAGTATCCCAAAATTGCGAAAGTGACTAGAGCTTCAAAACAAGCTGTGAAGCAAACTGAGCAAACCACGAAGGACAAAGAAGTACTTGATGCTGATGCGTACGTCTTGCTTCCACCTACAAACATCAGAAAATCTTGGGTCTTTCCACAAACTCTACCGATTTCAAGATTGATAAAAGATCATGTAAAAGACATCTTGCAGCACATATCAAATGTGTCTAGACTTGAGTAAGTACAACAAACAAAATATAAGATAACAAACAACAAATTACAAACTTATATTGCATTAACAACAATTAAATCCCTTCTTTGTAATCTTGTAGGGCTTTAATTTGGACAAGTGAGTTGAATCTCATTACCTTCGAAGACATTGAAAACCTAATAAAGCAAAAAGAAATTGCCAATAATGTAAGTCTTTCATCAAAATTTCTCGGCAATGTTCCATTAGCCTTTATAAACCAATATTACAATTATAAATCATATTTTTCAGGTCATTGATGGCTATGGAGAGATCCTTTTGGCTGACCAAATGAGAGAAAGACAACAACCAACTTCATTTTTTTTTCACATCCATGAGCTTAGTATGTTACTACTAGTTTATTTGATTTTCTCTTTAATTTACTTGCTACTTTCTCTTCTTAAGATACTTCTTGAAGCCAGTTGTGTCACTAGTCTAATTTTCTGTGGCTAGTTGTGTGCATTTAAAATTTCTTGTGTGTATATTTCTTAAATTCCTGTCATTTCAACTTTCTCATAACATAACCATTTTTTGATTTTCTCTGACCACAGAATTTCATCAAGATGACAGAAAATCAAGCTTTTCGAGTGTTCTTATTTGACAAGCATATTGAAACAGCATGGAGGAACTATAGGTTCCTCCATTTCCCAATAAATACTGGAGGTAATGAGAAGTCCACACATGGAAATCACTGGACCTTGCTTGTCCTGGACAAACAAGACAATTTATGGAGGTTCTACAACTCACTGAGGCCAATGAGGGATGATGCAGAAGACAAATATGTCAAAGATGCAAAACAATTGGTAACGAGTGCAAATTTCTCTAATCCATCATAATCTTTATGTGATGATAATTTTCATAGAATCCCATTGATTTGTCTGTAAATTTCTCTGTTATTTAAAAATTATTTTTTTGCAGCAAGATTATGTGGAGAATTTTTTGAAAGCTTGCCTTGAAAGAGAGGCTCAATCACAACCCTCTTTCAAATTGATAAACTCACAAAACACAAGTTACGACTTTGAGTATGTCAACAATGCTCCACAACAAGACAGTGATTCGTAAGTTTCATACATCTATAAATAAGATAATCTCATTTGCATGTTTCTTAAAAACTAACCATACCTATAATTTGTATGCAGTCTGGATTTATAGCGATCCCGGTTTCTCTTCCTTTGATTGTATATTCCGGACTTAGGTTCCGTGGAGTTGTGGTTTGTATATCTTGTTGTTATCCTTTAATTCCGTGTGTTTGAGTTTTAGGATGTATTGGGCGTGTTTCGAACAGGTTGGTTGAGCTTTAGTCCCATTCCTTGTTGCCCAGAATTTTGGTGGTACGCTCGAGCGGGTCCCTTTGTGCTCGAGCGGAGTTTGATTTTTGGTTGTCCGCTTGAGCGGGTCTTCTTGCGCTCGAGCGGGGTTTACACACTCTCAGCATTTCGTGCCTGTGCAAAACTTTTGCAGGTGTGTTTTTCACGCTCGAGCGGATTTTCTTACGCTCGAGCGGGTCGCGCTCGAGCGGGTATCTTGGCGCTCGAGCGGGTAGTTCATTGTCTGTAAAAGTACTGGAAGGGGGAAATCTACGCTCGAGCGGCTTTCCCTTTGCGCTCGAGCGGGTGTGTTTTGTAGTTGTGTCTTGGCGCTCGAGCGGGTACCCTTCACGCTCGAGCGGGTCCAGTTTTTGTGCTTAACGCTCGAGCGTCCTATTCTCCGCTCGAGCGGGTCATATGTATATCAGATATTAGCTGGGTCTTTTTAGATCACTTTTTCACTTTCACACTCTCTCTCTTACTTTCTAAAAACCTCTTTTGAGAGCTCCTCGCTCTAGAATCTACCTTCTCTCTAGGGTTTGATCTAGTTAGAGTGATCCACTCTTATAGTGTCTTTGTAAAAAGTGTAGAGCTTGTTGAGAGCCACCTATCCATCCGAAAATTTCTTGGTTGGGAGCATTTCGAGATTTCTCCATCATCCCCATTGGTTTCATCTCTTGAGGTAAGGATTCCTACTCATCTTTATGAGCTTTAACATGAATATTGAGCTTTTGTATAAATGGTTTTGGATTTTGGAAGTTAGGGTTTTAAATGTGTAATTTTTAGAAAAAGGGGTTTTGTTTCTTTTGAAACATAAATGTGTATTTGGGTTTCAAAATGAGTATATTGATGTTGTTGATAATATTTGGACCATTGGGGTCAATATTGAGAAAAAGGGGAAAAATGCAATGTTTGGGTATATTTGGGTTATTAGTGTAATTAATGACACTTATGATGAAAATGTGAAATTGAGTTGAAAATAATGAAATTGGCTCAATATGAGATGGAATAGTGAAGTTGGATTTATTAATCGCTCACTTTTGAAAATGTTGATAAATTATCTGTTGATGCATTTATTATCTGTTTAGAAATAATTGCTTTGGGCTATCGGTGGAGGATAGTCTTGATAGAGACATGATGCATGATGATTAGGCAAACTAAAACTAATCAAATGAGTATGCCATCGAATATGGCGGTTGATATAATACATGAATTTTATGTATTGATTTGATTATGTATATGATAGGTGTTTATATACATTGTGTTGTGTGGGAGGAGATAGGGGATGTACTCCACGGTTTAGGAGAAGATAGGGGATGGACCTCTAGATCGGATATTGTTTGGGAGGAGATAGGGGGTGGACTCCATTGATACAACATTAAAATGTGTATCATTTGTGAAGTATGGAAGTGTTTTTGTTTGACATTGATACAGTACTAAAATGTGTATCATTTATGAAGTATGGAAGTGCTGTCATGTGTTATTGATACAGCACCAAAATATGTATCTGTTATGAAGTGTGAAATGTTTAATATGAGTTATTATCTCATCTGAAATAGAAATACTGTTGTTATGAGATGTAATCTCAATCAAATTGTTTGGCTAGGTTCTGAGCCATAGTTATGAATTGAGAATTGGATAAGAGATAGAAAATGGAATGAAACATGGTCACTTTTGTCATGTAATTGAAAGGGTTTATGAATTGATTCATATGAGTTAAACATTTATCAATGGCCAATGTTTTAGTTATTGCTTATATTATGTTTAGCATATCTCTACTGGGTGTTGGCTCACCCTATATGGGACATCATTTTCAGGTACAGGTAGCATGCCACCTCCAAGGACGTAGCTTGAGAGGCTTAGTGGCTGGGACATCTTTTGTGATTACATTTTTGTATTACATGTATATCAAGCCAAGGGCTTATTTTGTGTTTCGAGTTAGTACTCCTTTTTGTAACCAAGTGTTGACTTGGAAAGTTGTAAGCCCATAGGGCATTTACTTTTGTTGTCAACATGTAATACATTTTGTAATGAATACTCTGATGGAATGTAATTATGCTTTATTTTCTTATGTCTAAGCATGCCAATATTGTATGATTTATGGGTTTATTTTGAGGGCGTTACAGGATTGTGGCCTCTTTGTCTGCTATATAATGAAACAATATAGCAAGCGTGAACCTATCAGCTCCAAATTGTCCACACAAGAGATAAGGTTGATGAGGGCAGAACTCATAGAGAGATTTGTGACCGAAGTTGGCCGGTCATGGACTGAACCAATTGAAATACCTTCAGAAGAAGAACAAAAAATGTAATAGTGAAACTAGTGAAAGGAAGACAATGTACATATCCACACAAAGAAAATTGTCTCACATATATATATATATATATATATATATATCCATACAGTATTAACCATTCAGTTTTTTGTTGATACATTGAAGGAATGATGATGCTTCACATATATGTATATATCCTTTCTTGACTAATGTAAATTTCAATTTATTTTTTTTTATTTCGACTAATGTAAATTTCATACCTATCGATGGTTAAATATATATATATATTTTGTTATTGTGATTGTCAACACAATCCACACAGAGAAAATTGTCTGTAGAAATTTCTCTGGTATGATATTAGCATAAATTCACAGAGAAATTTAACTAGTATCGTCCCAAGGGGATGCCTATATGATCATGTAATCTGTAATGCTTTGTGTTGGTACAAAACAATCATCAAACTTAACAAAACACAAAGTGCACAGTAATTTTATCTGCCATTGGAAAATTTCACTGGATGAATTTCAAATTTCAAAACACAATGCCCAGATAGTTTTCTCTGATAGTGGAAAATTTCTCCGGATGAAATTGACGGATTCAAATGGTGACAGAAAATGGAATTTCTGAGTTGTGAATTTCTCTGGGTTGAGTGATTTGGAGAGGAGGAATTTCTCTGGGTTGGTGAGGAAAATTTCTCTAGCCTTGACAAAAATTTCTGAGTTAAAGTGAGTCTAGAGAAATTCTTCCTTGGTCAAGAGAAATTCCCAACTTAGAGAAATTTTCAAAAGAGCTTAATTTTGTTTCTTGGTTGTACTCAGTGCAATAATTTTGTGTATGCTCTGTCTGGTGTGCACATTTCTTGAAATGATTGATATGAAGTTACCAGAAATTCACAAACAAATTTAACTCATATCGTGCCAAAGAAGGTGCCTATATAATCATGCAATCTCTAATGCACTGTGTTAGTACAAAACAATTATCAAATTCAAAAAACACAATCCACACAGTACTTTTCTCTGCCATTGTCAAATTTATGTGGATGAATTTGAAGCTTCAAAACACAATACACAGAATTTTCTCTACCATAGGAAAATTTCTCTGGATGAATTTGACAGGTATTACAAACCCACTGCCTATAGTATATATCAACAAACACAATGCACACTTTAACTGATATTGGAAAATTTCTCTGGATGAATTTGATTGATATTATTATATACACTGTCTAAAAATACATTCACAAAACAAAATACACAAAGTAATCATCAAATGTATTATTCAATCAATAAAATGTATTATCCTCAACTATTTAACAAAGGTTCCTTGCATGTCCTCTTATTATGGCGACCAATACTTTCACAACGACTACACTTAATCACCCTTTTAAACTCTCCAGTAAAAGAAATTATGTTCTCTTTTGGCCTCCCAGCTGGTCTCTTACTCAATGGAGGTAAAATCATAGCATCATCAATGCTACACACAGGTTTTTCAACAGTTGGAACTGGGCCAATTGAAAACGAGTATGCTTGACGATACATATCAACATGAAAAAATGGTTCAACAAATGAATTCAAATTCTTTCTACTCCTAAAAATTGCAGCAACAGCATGTTGACATGGATACCCATTTATTTCCCATTTTCGACATGAACAAGTTCTCAACAAAAGATCAACCATAACCGAAGGAAAACAATGCACTTCAAAGACATTATCAGATGATAAACTCACATTCCATGTCCTCCCATCCAAGAAAGCCTTCTCCAATACACTATCCATACGAGGACAGAGAACTTTATTCCATTTACTAGAGAGCAACCTCCTATCAGACCTCATATTCATCATTTGCAACCGTATCATGTCCACCAAATTTGTTATTGGCAAGTGCCGAGCGTCTCGTATCCATGAATTGAATGACTCAGCAACATTTGAATACATCTCACCATAACGTTTCCCCTCAAAATATGCATCACTCCAATTTTCATATGGTAAACTTCTCAAGAAAACACTCACAATGTCTCCTCCCTCTCTTTTTAATTCATTTAACTTGAAATGAAATGATGCCTTAGTTGGCGCATATGCACATTCTGAAAACTTGGACACAATCGTCTCCCTAACCAAATTTGTGTTTCCACATGACAACTTATCCCTCAAATTTCTTTTTAGATGTTCAAGACAAAATCCATGAAAGCAGTTAGGGAAAAACCTTGCAATTCCTTCCACAATACCACAATGTCATCTGATATGAAACTTATCACCCTTTCTGATCCCAATACTCCACATAAATGTTCAAGAAACCAACACCAATTGTCTTTATTCTCAGCATCAACAACAGCAAAAGCTATAGGAAAAAACCTACAAAACAAATAGTAACAAGCATATTAGATATACACATGCAGAGAAAAATAGAACAATAAACAACTAGAGAAATTTGACACTGCAAACATCCAGAGAAAATTAACTTAGTGCCCAACTCCAGAGAAAATTCACACATTGGCAACATCCAGAGAAAATTGACTTAGTGACCAACTACAAAGAAAATTCACACAATCAGAATATCCAGAGAACATTCACTTAGTGAACAATTACAGATACAATTCACACAATGACAACATCCAGAGAAAATTCACACACTGACCAAAATCCAGTGAAAATTCTCAAAGTGGCCACAACAATACAAAATCCACACAGTGGCCAAAACTAGAGAAAATTCAAAGTGTCAGAGAAAAATCACATTCACTCAATTCATACATGTATAGAAAATTCACATACTTAGATAAAATTAGATATATTTACAATTACCATCATTCCCATCTTTCCCCGTTGCAGCAAGCATAACTCCTTTGTATCGTCCTTTCAAAAATGTTCCATCAAGAAAAAGCAATGACCGACAATATTTGAAACCAGCAATGCATGCATGAAAAGCCACAAACACTCTTTTGAAATGCTTGTTATCTTCAAAATCTAACTCAAAACGACTACCTAGATTATTCTTCAATGCCTCATCAAAATACCATCGTAATTGATCGAATGACAAACAAGAATCCCCATATGTACTACATTTTGCTTTTTCAACCCCCAACCAACCACAGCTATAACTGATTGAGACCCTATACTTGTCTTTCATTTCTTTGACAACATCCACTGGACGAGTTAAAGGTTTTGCACTTACCTCTTCAAGTATCAACCCAGAAACTAAGCTGGAAGTCATCCTAGCATGTTTACTCGTACGTACCGCCACACCACACGTATGTTCATTGTTCAAAGTCCTTATGTAGAAGAACCCATTTGTTTTTTCAACTGAAGCATGTACACGCCACATACATCCCCTTGATTCCTTATATGCACATTCTGCTGTAACCCTCAGCTTGTCATTTTAACATACGTAAACTGAAAACCAACCTCAATAGCATACTTGCATAAAAAAGTACGAAACTCAACTACACCACCCTCAAACTTTTGTCCAAGACTCGTAATATTATTTCGCCAACCAGCTGACAATAACACATTTTTTTGGTGAGAACAAAACTTAGAGAGTGAATTCCTTTCAATATTCCACCAGCCTATCACACTCACCATCCACAACATCTACCCAATTAAACCCCACTTCATCCTCTTCATCAGAAGTACTACATCTAGTAACTGAAATATCAACTATATCAACACCGCGTGCACAAACAACCCTCAACATATTCAAAAAATCAATATTATTTCGAACCATACAATTTGGATGGCCCACAATAGAATATGAAATACACATAGTCTCAGGTTTCAAATTCTCCCATGTTTTACACAAAATGCCAACCAATTCATCAAAATTCAATTCACATGAAACATTAATGACAATAGTATCATCCCCATATTTGCACAGCAACAACACTGCACTGTCCATCGAAACTGAAAGAAAAAATAAGAAAAATAATTTGTTCAACACAAAAACACTTCACAATAACAACATAAAAGTCCAGAGAAATTTAAGAACTTTTGCTCAGAAAAACAAAAAATTATATTCATTTTATACAAACTTATAATTTTCTCTGAACTACAAACTGAAAGTGAATAACAAACTAATAATTTTCTATCAACTACAAATAAAATTCCAGAGAAATTTAAGAACTTACATTCACTTTCTCAGATTCAATCTGCATTAGAAACTTTGGATTATAATAACAAACTTTCAATTTTCTCTGGACTATACCAACAAAAGTGCAGAGAATGAAATTTCTCTGGTTTGAAAAAATAGAGAACAAAACTTATCATTGATCAGCATATTAATGAAAAACAGAGCACGATAAATGAACTCTAAACATCAAAATCAACTACACTGTCAACACTCTTTGAAATTGATAAAAAAAACAGAGAATCAAAATTAATTCAAAAAATAAAAATCAACTCTATCTAGATGGCCTCCGTCTAAAATTGATCAATAACAGAAAATGAAAAATCAACTCCAAAAATCATAAACAACTTCATTGAGCTAGCCTCTGTTTAATTACGAATTGATCAAAACTGAAAACAAAATCAAGTCCGAACTGAAAACAAAATCAAATCGGAACTTAATTACGAATTAATCAAAACTGAAAACAAAAACCTAATGCAAAAATACACTCGAACAACTAATATCAAATCGGAATCCTTACATAAAATTCAAAACAAAAATCAAAATTCATGTGGAATCTGTATCGAAACCATACCTGATTCAACTCAATTGAAAAACCTACGTGATCAACACATTCTAACACCTACACGATCGTCGAAATCTCTATCGTCAAGTACATTGCAACACTTGCGAAATCCCTACGAAATCTCTGACAAAATCTCCACCGCGAAACCAGTTTCCAAAATCTCCACCAAGAAATCAGCAACTGAATATTCTTGTCTTTTTTTTTTTTTGAACTAAGCAACAGAATATTCCAAAATCCAAACAAGGGTAAACTAGGTATTTTGTAACATAAAATAAAGTTGAGGGACTTTAGCCATCAAAACATATTGTGTACCTCTCCTCTTATCAAAAGTTGGAGAGGGACCTTAGACCAATTTTCCCAAGAATTTATACCAAAGAAAATAAATAAAATAAACAAATTCAAAACTCTTAAATAATTATAGAATTTATTTAAAAAAAAAACAGAATTGATACCCAAAATAAAAAGAATAATAATAATAAACAATCATTGAGAATCTTTTAAACATAAACAAACGTATTAATTCTAGTTATTTTTAAAAAAAAAAAAAAACAGAATTTATAGTTTAGAATAATAATGAACAAAATTAAACTATAAAAATAAATAAATAAACAATCACTAAGATGTGCTCTCAAGTTTAAATTTTGAAAATATTTTCCAATAAGAGTGATATTACTTAACAATTACAGAATTTATAGGAAAAATAAATAACTAAATAAAAAAAAGATTCTATGATTGAGAATAAAATAAATTCAAGACTCTTAAATAGCCAAAGAATTTATACCAAAGAAAATTAAAAAAAACAAAAAACAAATTCAAAATTCTTAAACAATTACAAAATTTATTCCCAAAAAAATTAAAAAACAGAATCTATACCAAAAAAATAAAAGTAATAAATAATCATTGAGAATATTTAAAACATAAACAAACCTATTAATTCTAGTTATTTTTTTAAAACAAAATTTATAGTTTAGATTAAACTTTTATATGGTAAAAAAAAATGAAACAAACTTTCATAAAAATATGAGCCTAAAATTCACATCATAATATATACATGTCATACGATTTTTTATTTATTGTTTTTCAGTCAACATAATCAACAAATTGAAAATTTGAATTTGAATTCTTTCAAAAATTACAGAATTTATATACCAAAATATAAATTTTTCAGGATGTTTGCTTTTTTAATTTTCAAAATATGTTTAATTAAAATTTGTAAACTTGTATGCACTTCTGTTCAGGAATTACCAAAAAGAAAAATAGAGTTTATACCCAAAAAAATTGAGAATATTTAAAACATAAACAAACCTATTAATTGTAGTTATTTTTTTAGAACATAATTTATACCTAAAAAGATTAATAAAAAGGATAATTTATAGTTTAGATTGAATAATATTTAAAACATAAATAAAATCCTATCATTCTACAAAAGTTTCAATGCAAAAAAATTTAAATTAAAAACTCTTAAACACTTACAGAATTTATATGAAAAAAATAACTAAATAAAAATTTCAATCACTGAGAATATAAAAATTAATGAGTTTTAGATTATTTACCTTCAACGATGAATGGTAATCTTGTTTGTATGCCATAATTTTATATAATAATTTTGTTTTGCACTTTTTTTAGAATGAAAATCTTGTTTGTATGCCATAATTGTATATAATAATTTTGTTTTGTACTTTCTTTAAAAGAGAAAATCATTATAAAAAGATAGAAGAAACCAAAAAGTAGAGAGGAAGAAACCAAAAATTTAGACTGTGTTTGGTTAGCTTCTCCAAACATATTTTCATCCCTTGTTTTGAGTGTCTTGTTTGTTTAGAGTTTTCAAAAATTAATTTCACACCTACTTTTGAAAACTCTTTCCAAGGCAGGAAAAATTGGCTAACCCAATTGTCCTTCCGAACGTCCGTCGGTTGACAAGAAAAGTGTTTGGGTTTTTTTTTTTTTTTTTTTTTTGCACATGTTATTTTTATATTTTAAATAAAAAATATTTCTAGAATTTTTTTTAAATTTTTTTATGAGCTTTGAATAGGATTTTGGGTTGTGTGTTTGGTTATAAGTTGTAAGTTTTTGAATTAAATATCATATGTCACATCATTCATTTCAAGTTTAATTCAAAACTCATAATCAAACAAATTTTCTACACTCAAATCATAATTTCAAAACTCACAAACTCAAAATACAACTCTATCCTCAAATCATATTTAGAAAACTCCACCAAACGCTACTTTCAATTTTATTTTATTTTTAATCAAACTAACGGAGAGATTGAGAGATGGTTGGATTTTTCTATGATACATGAAGGTGGTTTTCATGTACCATACATAAATAAATTTGGACCATTAGATCTAAAAGTAAAATAAAATTAACCATTGATTGGTAATAATTAAAACCAGGTTAAGAAATCTAGGTAGTTTCATAAAATACAAGATAATTTTCAATGGTTTTGAAACCAAAAAGTAGTTTCCAACTTACTACAATAACTAAGTACACTTACTATTTGATATGATTATACTTACTATTTTTAAGAACTATACTTACGATTCAATTATTAATAAAATACACTTAACCTGCTATTCAGGTAACAAGTAAACTTAAAAAATTAAGTTATAATAAATTTTTAAAACCTTTAAAAAAATACAAAATTTATAAAATAGAATTTAAGAAAAAAATATACAAAATAAATGTGAATTTTATACATTTTATTATAATTTATTACATCTTATGAAATATGATTTATTTATTTATTTATCTACTTAATGGCAATAAATGAAACCTAGTTTCCTTTTCATTTACCACACTTGAAAATAATAAATGCAATTAATGAAGAAATATAATTAATAAAATATAGGAAAATTTAAAATTTATTTGAGAATTCCATGAACAAAATTTTATGTTTATTTTTAAAATTTTTGAATATTTGAAGATTTGAAGATAAGATTGTTGTTGATTTGGAACTCCTTAAATAAGAATCTATGTCTCTATATTCTCTATCTCTTTTTTTACTTTAACTTTCCATGATATTTTGAATTTATAAATTTTAATGTTTTGTTGGAACAACATTTCACCTAGTTAAAAGAAAAATTATGAGATTTAAGTGGTAAGAAAAAAAATCAAGTTTGATGAAATAGTAAGTGCAGTCTTAAGTTTAGTTTAAATGATTGATTAATCAAGTCTACAAAAATAGTAAGTAGAGTCACATTGAGTAGTAAGTATTGTTTAAGTGATGAGTCAAGTTTGATAAAGTAGTAAGTAGAGTCCAATTGAGTAATAATTGTTGTTTAAGTGATGAGTCAAGTTTGATAAAAATAGTAAGTGTTAATTTAAATGAGCGGAAAGTCAAGTCTGATAAAATAATAAGTAGAGTCTCATTGAGTAGTAAGTGTAGTTTAAATGAGTAGTAAGTAAGTCTCATAAAATAGCAAGTATGGCTTAAATGAGTGGTTTTCAACTTACTACAACAACTAAACACTTACTATTTTATATGGTTGTACTTACTATTTAACATAACTACACTCACCATTTAAACATTAATAAAATGCACCTAACCTCTAAAATAAATATAAAATTTATAAAATAGAATGTAAAAAAAAAAATGTACAAAATAAATATGAAATTTATAAATTTTATTATAATTTTTTACATTTTATGGAATATGATTTTTTTTATTTATCTACTTAATGGCAATGAATGGCAATGAATAAAACCTAGTATCTTTTTCATCTACCACAATAAATGCAATTAATGAGAAATATGATTAACAAAATATAGGAAAATTTCAAATTCATTTGAGGATTTCATAAATAAAATTTGATGTTCATTTCTAAAACTTTTGAAGATTTTAAGATAAAATTGTTGTTGATTTGGAACTCTTTAGGTAAGTCTCTCCTTTTTAACTTTCACTTCTATTTTATTTTGAATTTATAAATTTTTATATTTTGTTGGAACAACATTTCACCTAGTTAAAAGAAAAATTACGAGATTCAAGTGGTAAGAAAAAAAATAAAGTTTGATGAAATAGTAGATGTAGTCTTAAGTTTAGTTTAAATGATTGATAAATCAAGTTTAATAAAGTAGTAAGTAGAGTCTTATTGAGTAATAAGTATTATTTAAATGAGTGATAAATCAAGTTTGATAAAGTAGTAAGTACAGTCTCATTGAGTAGTAAGGGATGTTTTGGGAAGTTGGTAAAAAGCTGACTTTTTGACTTTGTTAGCTTATTTTGTTTTTTGTAGGTAAGTTATGTGAGAGGTGACGTGATCCAAAATTGGTAAAAAGTTCGAAGTTGGCTTTTTACTAGCTTTCCAAAAGAGCACTAAGTGTGACTTAAATGAGTGGTAGTAAGGAGAGTCTTATTGAGTAATAAGTGTGATTCAAATGAATGGTAAGTCAAGTCTGATGAAATAGTAAGTACAGTCTCATTGACTAGTAAGTGTAGTTTAAATGGCTGATAAGTTAAGTTTGATAAAGTAGTAAGTAAAGTCTCATTGAGTAGTAAATGTGATTCTGATAAAGTAGTAAGTACAGTTTCGTTGAGTCGTAAGTGTGGTTTAAATAAGTGTTAAGTCAAGTCTGATAAAATAGTAAGTAGAGTCTTATTGAGTAGTAAGTGTTGTTTAAATGACTGATAAGTCATGTTTGATAAAGTAGTAAGTAAAGTCTCATTGAGTAATAAATGTGATTCAAATGAGTGGTAAGTCAAGTCTAATAAAGTAGTAAGTACAATCTTATTAGCTCGTAAAGAAAAAATTACACAAAACTTTTTCAATCTTTTACGAAAAAAAAAAATTGAAATATTTAAAAATTAAAATTTTCTTTTCATTGCACAAAACAAAACAGAGTTAATTGTTAAGGGGAAATTACTAAACAGTAAAAGGTGGGGAAAATAATTACTAAAGGATGTGGGATGTAATTCACATAAAAAATTGCACCTCCAACTGTGGGTGTTGATTTCCGACCACACAACCAAAAGGGGAAACTCAACTGGAGAGCACCGGCAGAATAGATTAAACCCAAACAACCTGTCACAGAAAGATAAGAATCCTGCGGTGGTTCGTCCACCCGGGGGCACTCCGACGATCAAGTCAGTAAAATATCTCTCAAAGATAGCCAATAGTGCTTAACTCATTAGACAAAACATAAAAGACATACCTTAGACCCATTGGGGTGCCTCCCTTTTGTAGCCAATACAATCTTAGTCCCAATAGAAGCCTAACTCTAATGAACTTAGGATTACTGCTAATCTTGGACTCCCAGTAGAATTAGGATAAACTCTCGAAGAGTCTTATCTTTACCCAAACTGAAGTCTTCTCCCATTTTAGGACTTTTGTCCCTTATCCGCTTATCCCGGATTCCGGTATTCTCGCAGATAACCTCGGCCTAGCCGAGATCATCTCAGTATCATGACCAGGACATGCGGCACCCCGGCTGGCACTTCGGTGTCAACTCGGCCACGTGTTGTCATTCAAAATTTATGTCCCCACAACTGCCCTCTAGGTTCTATTACCTCGGTATCCTGAGGTGATGGAACCTATATCATTTCTTCAATTTAGCACATCGGCTAAGCTCACTCCATTATTTATTACCGAGGTCATCACTCGTCGGCTCAATATGAAGAAGACCTATAGTCTGCTTTCATCAATACTTTGGAACTAACAACCAAGTTCGTTCAAGTTTCTCAACCGAAATCGTCCTCCTAGCCGAGGTATTTGCTTCATTGAATCAAGAACTCCAAGAGTTCCAGCATGCGTATGAGCTATCACGCACGGTATTTCAACCATTTTTGCCACGCGTTTCTTCCCCATTGAACCGTACCTAATACGCGCCATCAAGTCGCGTCACTTTTGCGTGTGCCGTCTGACAAGCACATCGTCCAAGGCACATTCAATACCATTTTGCTGCCTTCTCCGTGTTTTGACAAAAATCCTTTCCCTCTTTCTGTCTTTTCACTTTACATCTTTGATTTCACACAAATTTTCTCTTTTGAATGCTTGCATGTTTTATCCTCATATGATTCCATACTTAGAATATTTTGCATGTCTTCAAAGTACACCTTGACTGTGTAATCTTCTCGGGGTGTAACACCTCGGTTATACCCACCAACGGTTTATCTCGGCCTCGGCTTAACATTGTAAAGAATATTTTCGCAAGTGTTATATAAAACCAGCCACTTTACTTCAAGTCTCGGCAACATGGTAATTTCGGTAAGTACATAAGTACTTCTTTCAATACAACCTTGGCTTAACTTGTAAATTTTTCTCAAAAATTTCAACAAGTGTTTAAACCAATCACAACCTCGGCTTAACTTCAACTTGTAAATTTTTTCAAAAATTTCAACAAGTGTTAAACCAATCACAACCTCGGCTTAACTTCAACTTGTAAATTTTTTCAAAAATTTCAACAAGTATTAAACCAATCACAACCTCGGCTTAACTTCAACTTGTAAATTTTTTCAAAAATTTCAACAAGTATTAAACCAATCACAACCTCGGCTTAACTTCAACTTGTAAATTTTTTTTAAAATTTCAACAAGTGTTTAAACCAATCTTTAGCTTGTAAATTCCAACTCCAAAGCATCATTCTCCAGCCCTCTGCCCCCCTAATGTGAACTTAAATTCCACTTGGGTTCTCATTAAGCTTGTGGCTTTGACCTTGTCACCGATGTCTGATTTGGACAAAGACTGGCTAAGGTTATCAACCTTGGTCTCTTAGCTCCAATCTGTGTCTGATTTTGCCAATATGACAAGTCCAGGTTAACCCAACTTAGTTCAACTCTATTATATGCAAGTATAATTCTCGTCAAGTATCTAGTCAATCACACTACACTGTCTTCAAGCCGATATGCCCCATTGCCCAATACCGAGGTGATTCTATAGGGTCCCTCACAATTTGGGCCAAGCTTGCCCTCTCTGGGATCCTTCTTGTTACTGACGACCTTTCTCAGGACGAGGTCACCAACTTGGAACTCTCGTGGGTTAACCTTCTTATTATAAGCTCTAGCAAGCTGCTGCTGGTATGCCCCCAGCTGAACTGTTGCTTTCTCCCTTCTCTCTTCTAGCAGATTCAGATCTTGGGCCAAGAGTGCCTCATTGGTCCCGTTCTCTACTCCCTGGGTTCTGATCCCTAGGATGTCGACCTCTAGTGGAATGACTGCTTCTGCGCCATAAGCCATGGCAAATGGGGACTCCCCAGTTGATCTTCTCGACATAGTCCGATATGTCCAGAGTACATTGAGCAACTCTTCCTCGGCCAATCCCAAGCCGAGAAGGAAGAAGCATTCTTAATCCCCTTGCTGGACATGGATTTTCTTCAGGGCTTCCTCACTCTTCTCGACTGGCTCTTTGCCGACGTCTTCCAGGACTTCCTTTGTAACAACCCTCGCTTTGTCCTAGTCATGCTTGCATACATTTACATGATTTTGTCTTGTTAAGCTGCATTTGCTTTGTTCCTTGCTTGGTGTGCAGAGCCGAGGTCATCTTAAGCCTAGGTCACACCCCTGAACCTTTACACCTAGGACCATCTTGGAACCACTTTGGTTGACCTCCACCTTTACCCTGGCATCTTGGCCGAGATGTCATCATCTAGGTCGAGATGTTACCAATTAGGCGTCCTAAATCTTTGACTCTTGCACCCAGTGATCTTGTTCCTGGACTGGTATGACCTAGACTGAGGTGTGGCACATCTAGGCCGAGGTGTGGCACAACTAGGCCAAGTGTTATCCTTCCTAGCCGAGATCATTGAGACTTTACTTGTCGAAGCCTATGCCTTAACCCGAGGTCATTACCTTGTCAGAGTGCCCTTGTCACCTTACTTGTCTTATACACTTTGTCATATCCTTGTCTTTTCACTCAGTCACCTTTTTGAGGAAATCCAATCCGATAGTGCCACGTATCCCAGCTGAGGGTTAAGTCAGGTGCTAGCTGAGAAACATATCATTGTGTGTCATATCTTTTGCATTGTAAAGAGAGAAGCTCTAGGATGAGGAGATATAGCGACCCCGGTCTTTTCCCATTTGATTAGTGTATCCGGACTTATGTTCCGTAGATTATATTATCGTATTGTTGTTGTTGTGTTCTTTAATTCTTCAGTTGTGAGTTATGGAATATGTTGGACAGGTTAATTGCAGGTTGGTTGAGTTTAGAAACCAATAGTTGATGTCCAGTTTTTGGGTTGGTCGCTCGAGCGAGCTCTTCTTCGCTCGAGCGAGGTCTTTGATTTTGGTCCTTCGCTCGAGCCAGGATCCCTTCGCTCGAGCGAGCTTTGCGTCCAGTACTTAGACCTGATGGATGTGTTTCTTGGCTCGAGCGAGCTTCCTTCGCTCGAGCGAGTGAGTTGTATGTCTTTGAGTTCTTCGCTCGAGCGAGCTTTCCTTCGCTCGAGCGAGCTTCTGGGTTGCAGACCTGAAGCATCGAGTTTTTGGCTCGAGCGAGCATTTCTTCGCTCGAGCGACGTTTTTCTGTGTCTGGTCGCTCGAGCGACCAGGTCTTCGCTCGAGCGAGCCTATCAGGTATAAATACGCAGCAGCGTATTTTAAAACAGTTTTTCAGCCCCTTTTGATCCAGAAACCCTAAAGTCCGACTTTTCTTCTTCTCTAAACACCTTCTCTCCTAGGTTTGATCTAGTTAGGGTGGGTTTTTGCCCTAGTCGCTTTACAAATAAGATAGAGGGGAGTGAGGGCTTTCATTTAATCTGAGAAAATATTGGTTTGGAGCACTTTGACGTTTGGGCATCATCTTCATCTTCTTCCTTCTGAGTTATATCTTCGAGGTAGGGATTTCCTACTCCATTTATACGCTTTAATCATAAGTGTTAGTATTTTGGTATGTGGGGGTAGTTTGGTAATTTTGGTATGTGGGGGTAGTTTGGTAATTTTGGATGAAACCTTAGGGTTTGGTTTAGATTAATTTGTATAATTAATTTAAAGGAATAATGTGGAATTTGGTTTAATTCATAGAATTGGGAATGTTAAATTTACATTCATTGTTATATTTATTTCTTGTTTAGAAATAACTGTTTTGGGCTATCGGTGGAGGATAGCCATTGATTGTTGTAGACCTTGCATGCGGCTTAGGTATAACTGAAATTATGTCACCTATGTTGACTGTTGAATTAATACAGAACATTACTTGTATTGATTATGTGTTGTATATGGCAATTGTGTGTTTCATTGCATATGCATTTTTATTTGGAGGAGATAGGGGATGAACTCCACGGTTTAGGGGAAGATAGGGGATGGACCTCTAAACCGGATTTATTGGGAGGAGATAGGGGATGGACTCCAGTAGCATCACTCTTATGTGTGCTTATTGTTTAATAGAAATATTTCTATTTATTGTGAATATGATACATCACTAAAATGTGTATCAGTTGGGAAGTATGGAAGTGAATTGATTGTGAATGATACAATACCACTATGTGTATTTGTTATGATTAGGTCTAACTTGAATTGTTATTCCTGTTGAATTGGAAGTAATGGTAATAAAAGATGAAACCCTGTTGAGTTATTTGGCCAGGTTCTGAGCCATAAGTGGAAAGTAAAATGTGCCATAGACAATGTGTCATAGGCAGTGTAGACATTCGTGTCATGAATATTGTAACTTGATTATAGTGTGTTAACCATGTATCAGATGCTAATGCTTTAGTTATTGCTTATGCTTGGTTTAGTATTTCTCTACTGGGCTGTGGCTCACCCTATATGGGAACTTTATTTTTCAGGTTCAGGTGGTTCACTCCCTCCAAGGACTTAGCTTGTGAGGAATTGAATTGGAAGATTTGTCTTATTTCTATTTGTTTTATTTGAATAATGTAATCTTTCAAGCCTAGGGCTTTATCTGTTTTGAGTTAGAACTCAGTGAATTGTGTCCAAGTGTTGGCTTGGCAAGATGTAAGCCCGTAGGGCATTTATTATTTGTTTTATTTCATAATACTCTGATGGATGGATTTATATTATTGTTTTAATATAATAATGCATGTTTATATTGTCTATTATGGGTTTATTTTTGAGGGCGTTACAACTTGGTATCAGAGCGTACCGGGTTTGAATACTTTGGGTACGTGGGAAGTGATTAGTATCACAATGGGTTCGTCTCGTTTGATAGAGACTTAGTGTAATGATTGCATGCTTATATGATAACATGTCTATGTGATTATGTGGGTATGGAATGTAGTTTCTAGATATTGACTGGATCCTTGAGTTTCTAGTAGTCTTGTTGGAAAGGCACTTGATCAATGCTGCTTCCAACCGGAACTATAGTACCCTTTGGGACTATCATTATCCAGGAATGAAATTCGTAGGTGCTTATGTGATTATGTGCTTACGTGGTGTGATTTATTGTTGTCCAATGCATTAGGACGTGAGTGTTTAGCTTCGGCACATTTATTAATGTGCTAACGTCTTTGTTTCCTTTGAATAGGATGTCAGGACGAGGACGAGGTCGCGGTAGGCGCGGTAGACAGGCTAGGCAGGAAGTGCCTATACCGGAGGAGATTCCGGCAGTTCAGGAGGGTGTTGGCCAGGCCAATGTGGCCGAGCCAGTAGGACAGCCGTTTTTGGGCGCTTTGGCCCAAGAGATAGCAGGGGCATTTCAGGCATCAGTTGACATTCTGAGGGCTGCGAATCCAGCCCAGGTAGTTCCGGCCCCGGTAGTTGCTGCAGATGCAGGGCCTTCTTTTCTGAAGAGGGAGTTCTTCCGGTCTCAACCGGACGTGTTTGTAGGTGATCCTAGCGAGCCGCTTAAGGCAGACGAATGGCTCGAACAGACAACGAAAACGTTTGAGATGCTTGGCATCGAAGACGAGGGGTTGAAGGTGACCTTGGCATCTTTCCAGCTGAAAGGGGATGCGGGTCAGTGGTGGAAATTCATTAAGGCTCGTGTTGGAGGTACATGGGAGGCGTTTGTGAATGCTTTTCAGGAGAAGTACCTGTCTCCAGCTGTTCAGGAGACGTTGAGAGATCAGTTCTGCCAGCTGAAGCAGAATAGTTCATCAGTGGCTGAGTTTGAGGCCTTATTTACTAGTTTGTCCAGGTTCGCACCTGAGTTAGTGGCGTCCGAGGAACGTCGGTGTATAGAGTTCGAGAAGAAGTTGAGGCGCGGCCTCAAATTGAGAATGGTGCCGACTATGATTAGGGATTTTGGGCGTTTGGTTGATGCAGCAGCCCATACTGAGATCGCGATGCGGGAGGAGGAAGTAGGGCAGAAAGGCTCCAAGAGGAGTCAGGATGGTCAGGGCGATGGCAGGAGGCAGAGAGGTTTCACTCCTCAGCAGCCTCAGAGTAGCTTCTCTAGGTCTACTTTTCCTGTGCAGAGTGCTAGTTCAGGGAAAGGCAGTCAGGGAGACATCACTTGCTTCAAGTGTGGCCAGCTGGGTCACAAGTCTCCAGTTTGTCCTCAGAGGGGAGGAGTTCAGAGAGCAGCATCTTCTTCGGCTCGATCTCAGAGCCAGAGTCAGGGTAGAGGCCAGCCACTCTCGTGCTATCAGTGTGGTCAGCCAGGGCACATGAAGAGGTATTGCCCGCAGTTGAGTGGCACACCTGGTGCATCTGGTTTGAGGCAGACTCAGGGTCAGCAGCCAGCTCAGTCGGGTCAGGCCTCGAGGGCCAATCAGGGGGCTTCTTCGTCCCAATCTGTGCAGCAGTCTACTGCTCCGAGGGGTGAGCAGGTTGATCAGAGGTCGTCTGGGCGCGTGTATGCTGTTACCGCGCAGGATCTTGTGCCGACTCCGTCTGTTGTGAGAGGTACCTTCTTGTTTTGCAATTCAGTTGCTAGTGTTCTGATTGATACGGGTGCATCTCATTCCTTTGTGTCTGCTGCATTTGCATCTATTTTGGAGTTGGAGTTAGCTCAGTTAGCATCTCCTATTTGTGTAGTGTCGCCACTTGGGGGTGAGTTGATTTTGAAACAAGGTGTCAGGGGTTGTGATATAGAGGTCGATGATCATAGAATCCCTTTCTCTTTTGTAGTTATGCCCATGAAGGGCTTTGATGTTATTTTGGGTATGGACTGGTTGTCGTCATACCGGGCAGTTATTGATTGCTACCGTCAGAGGGTCACTTGTTGTACCGTGAACGGGGAGTGTTTTCGTTTTCTGGGGGACCGGGTTGGTAGTGTTTTGCCACCGGGTTATGATCCGCGAGGGCGGAGTGAGCTTAGTGGTCTACTTGCTAGTCTTTCGATTAGTGAGGGTGATGAGACCCAGATTGTGTTGCCGAGGGTGGTCTGTGAGTATTCGGACGTTTTTCCCGAGGATCTTGTTAGTTTGCCACCTCAGCGAGAGATTGAGTTCTCTATTGATTTAGTGCCCGGCACGGCGCCGATTTCTATGGCACCTTACCGTTTTGCCCCAGCCGAGTTAGTTGAGTTGAAGATTCAACTCCAGGAGTTGTTAGATAAGGGCTATATCCGTCCTAGTGTTTCGCCGTGGGGAGCACCGGCCCTCTTTGCTAAGAAGAAAGGTGGTGCTTTGAGACTGTGTATTGATTACAGAAAGTTGAATCGGGCTACAGTTAAGAATAAGTATCCTATGCCCCGTATTGATGATTTGTTTGACCAATTGAAGGGTTCCCGTTGTTTCTCTAAGATAGATTTGAGATCGGGTTATCATCAGTTGAGAGTCAGGGAGGAGGATATTCCGAAGACGGCATTCCGTACGCGGTATGGCCATTATGAGTTTCTGGTGATGCCATTCGGGCTCACCAATGCACCGGCAGTGTTTATGGATTTGATGAACCGGATCTTCCGGGAATTCTTGGATCGTTTTGTGGTCGTCTTTGTGGACGACATTTTGATTTATTCACCTTCAGAGGAGGAGCACGAGGCACACTTGAGAGTGGTGCTAGAGTTACTTAGAGCCCATAAGCTTTATGCTAAGTTCGGGAAGTGTGAGTTTTGGCTAGAAGAGGTGAAGTTCTTAGGCCATGTAGTTTCTGGGGAAGGGGTGTCTGTTGATACATCCAAGACTGAGGCAGTGCAAGATTGGGCACAGCCTAAGAGTGTGTTTGAGATCCGCAGTTTTCTGGGATTAGCTGGGTATTACCGTCGGTTTGTGAAGGATTTCTCCAGGTTAGCTTCACCGTTGACTAGATTGACTCGGAAGGGAGTCAAATTTGTATGGAGTGAGACTTGTGAAAAGTCGTTTCAGGAGTTGAAGGTTAGATTGACCACCGCTCCGGTTTTGATTATTCCGGAGAGAGGGTTGGGTTATGCAGTCTATTGTGATGCCTCACGAGAGGGTCTGGGTTGTGTGTTGATGCAAGAGGGGAAAGTGGTTGCCTATGGCTCACGTCAGTTGAAAATTCATGAGAAGAATTACCCTACGCATGATTTAGAGTTAGCAGCTGTGATATTTGCCTTGAAGATTTGGAGGCATTATCTTTATGGTGAGAGGTTCGAGGTATTCTCGGATCATAAGAGTCTGAAATATCTGTTTACACAGAAAGACTTGAATTTGAGGCAGAGGAGGTGGATGGAGTTCATTGAGGATTATGACTTCGAGTTGCACTATCATCCGGGGAAGGCCAATGTCGTGGCCGATGCCCTTAGTAGGAAATCTGTTGGTGACTTAGCTAGTATAGCCATCCGGGAGTGGGAGATGTTGGGTACAGTTGGGGAGTTTGATTTGCATCTGGGCGAATCCGTAGAGGCTGCGGCCTTGTTTTCTGTTGTTGCACAGCCTACACTTGTGACTCGAGTGTTAGAGGCTCAGAGGGGTGATCTTGAGGTAGAATCTCTTCGAGAGAAGATTTCTAATGGGAAGGTTGAAAAGGGTTTGACGGTGTATCCCGACCTAAGTGTGAGATACCGAGACCGTTTGTTTGTGCCGGAGTCTTGCCGAGAGGAGGTACTCCGAGAGTTTCATCATTCGCGCCTTGCGGTGCATCCGGGAGGTACTAAGATGTATCGGGATTTGGGTCGCCAGTTCTGGTGGCGGGGTATGAAGAGAGATGTGGCAGCTTTCGTATCTAGGTGCCTTACTTGTCAGCAAGTGAAGGCCGAGCATCAGAGGCCAGCGGGTTTGTTGCAACCCTTGCCTATTGCCGAGTGGAAGTGGGAGCATGTCACTATGGACTTCGTTGTGGGTCTTCCGAGGACTCAGCGGGGTAGTGATGCTATTTGGGTGGTTGTAGACCGGTTGACGAAGTCGGCGCACTTCATTCCGATGCGTGTTAGAGATTCAGTAGATCATCTTGCTGAGTTGTATGTTCGGGACATAGTGAGGTTGCACGGTCCCAGTGACGATCGTCTCAGATAGAGATCCTCGTTTCACTGCCAGGTTGTGGCAGAGTTTGCAGAGTGCTTTAGGCACTAAGTTGACCCTTAGCACGGCTTACCATCCTCAGACTGACGGGCAGTCCGAGCGTACTATTCAGATCCTTGAGGATATGCTTCGGGGTTGTGTTCTCGACTTTAGTGGGTCGTGGGAGAGGCACTTACCATTAGTGGAGTTTGCCTACAACAACAGCTTTCAGTCTAGTATCGGTATGGCACCGTTTGAGGCCTTGTACGGCCGACCGTGTAGATCTCCTGTTTGTTGGGCCGAGGTGGGTGATGCACCTTTGTTGGGTCCGGAGTTGGTGAGGGAAACGACGGAGAAAGTTGAGCTTATCCGTAAGAGGCTTGTTACAGCACAGAGTCGTCAGAAATCTTATGCTGACCGTAGGAGGAGACCTTTGGTATTTGAGGTGGGTGATCATGTCTTTTTGAAGATATCACCTAAGCGGGTTTGATGAGGTTTGGGAAGAGCGGGAAGTTGTCCCCTCGGTTTATTGGGCCTTTTGAGATCCTTGAGAGGATTGGCGAGGCTGCTTATCGTTTAGCTTTGCCACCGCAGTTATCCGGAGTTCATGATGTGTTTCATGTGAGTATGCTTCGGAATATGAGCCAGATCCGTCACATGTACTGGATTGGACTGATTTAGTTGTTGATGAGGATGTCTCGTATGAGGAGAGACCGATTCGAGTTTTGGATAGGCGGGATCAAGTCCTGCGTGGCAAGACCATCCCTTTGGTGAAGGTTTTGTGGAAGCATCACGGAGTGGAGGAAGCCACTTGGGAACGTGAGTTGGAAGTCCGTGAGAAATATCCGGACTTGTTTACTGATTTGTAATCTTGTATTTAGATTATGTAATATTGTTGAACTTAAGAGCTTTATATATATATGTCTTAAGTTGGGAAAACATTGAGAATGTTTTGGTTTAATGTTAACATTTTGAAACTTGCCTTTTTATGGAAGTGGAGTATAACATTTATATATTGAATGTGTTATTTATATCATGAGATTGAATATGATATGGAAATTGTTAACATTGAAAAGATTAATGCATAATATTGATGCAAGTTGAATATATGTTGATTTATACATATTGTGAGATGCCTCTTGATTAGAGATGGAGTGACCGGTATTGGGTCAAGATGTTGTTTATTGCTTTATGATATCATTGGGAATTGAGAAAAACTTGTTTTTACAAACTTATGCTTAATTTCGGGGACGAAATTCTTTTAAGGGGGGGGTTATAGCGACCCCGGTCTTTTCCCATTTGATTAGTTATCCGGACTTATGTTCCGTAGATTATATTATCGTATGTTGTTGTTGTGTTCTTTAATTCTTCAGTTGTGAGTTATGGAATATGTTGGACAGGTTAATTGCAGGTTGGTTGAGTTTAGAAACCAATAGTTGATGTCCAGTTTTTGGGTTGGTCGCTCGAGCGAGCTCTTCTTCGCTCGAGCGAGGTCTTTGATTTTGGTCCTTCGCTCGAGCCAGGATCCCTTCGCTCGAGCGAGCTTTGCGTCCAGTACTTAGACCTGATGGATGTGTTTCTTGGCTCGAGCGAGCTTCCTTCGCTCGAGCGAGTGAGTTGTATGTCTTTGAGTTCTTCGCTCGAGCGAGCTTTCCTTCGCTCGAGCGAGCTTCTGGGTTGCAGACCTGAAGCATCGAGTTTTTGGCTCGAGCGAGCATTTCTTCGCTCGAGCGACGTTTTTCTGTGTCTGGTCGCTCGAGCGACCAGGTCTTCGCTCGAGCGAGCCTATCAGGTATAAATACGCAGCAGCGTATTTTAAAACAGTTTTTCAGCCCTTTTGATCCAGAAACCCTAAAGTCCGACTTTTCTTCTTCTCTAAACACCTTCTCTCCTAGGTTTGATCTAGTTAGGGTGGGTTTTTGCCCTAGTCGCTTTACAAATAAGATAGAGGGGAGTGAGGGCTTTCATTTAATCTGAGAAAATATTGGTTTGGAGCACTTTGACGTTTGGGCATCATCTTCATCTTCTTCCTTCTGAGTTATATCTTCGAGGTAGGGATTTCCTACTCCATTTATACGCTTTAATCATAAGTGTTAGTATTTGGTATGTGGGGGTAGTTTGGTAATTTTGGTATGTGGGGGTAGTTTGGTAATTTTGGATGAAACCTTAGGGTTTGGTTTAGATTAATTTGTATAATTAATTTAAAGGAATAATGTGGAATTTGGTTTAATTCATAGAATTGGGAATGTTAAATTTACATTCATTGTTATATTTATTTCTTGTTTAGAAATAACTGTTTTGGGCTATCGGTGGAGGATAGCCATTGATTGTTGTAGACCTTGCATGCGGCTTAGGTATAACTGAAATTATGTCACCTATGTTGACTGTTGAATTAATACAGAACATTACTTGTATTGATTATGTGTTGTATATGGCAATTGTGTGTTTCATTGCATATGCATTTTTATTTGGAGGAGATAGGGGATGAACTCCACGGTTTAGGGGAAGATAGGGGATGGACCTCTAAACCGGATTTATTGGGAGGAGATAGGGGATGGACTCCAGTAGCATCACTCTTATGTGTGCTTATTGTTTAATAGAAATATTTCTATTTATTGTGAATATGATACATCACTAAAATGTGTATCAGTTGGGAAGTATGGAAGTGAATTGATTGTGAATGATACAATACCACTATGTGTATTTGTTATGATTAGGTCTAACTTGAATTGTTATTCCTGTTGAATTGGAAGTAATGGTAATAAAAGATGAAACCCTGTTGAGTTATTGGGCCAGGTTCTGAGCCATAAGTGTAAAGTAAAATGTGCCATAGACAATGTGTCATAGGCAGTGTAGACATTCGTGTCATGAATATTGTAACTTGATTATAGTGTGTTAACCATGTATCAGATGCTAATGCTTTAGTTATTGCTTATGCTTGGTTTAGTATTTCTCTACTGGGCTGTGGCTCACCCTATATGGGAACTTTATTTTTCAGGTTCAGGTGGTTCACTCCCTCCAAGGACTTAGCTTGTGAGGAATTGAATTGGAAGATTTGTCTTATTTTATTTGTTTTATTTGAATAATGTAATCTTTCAAGCCTAGGGCTTTATCTGTTTTGAGTTAGAACTCAGTGAATTGTGTCCAAGTGTTGGCTTGGCAAGATGTAAGCCCGTAGGGCATTTATTATTTGTTTTATTTCATAATACTCTGATGGATGGATTTATATTATTGTTTTAATATAATAATGCATGTTTATATTGTCTATTATGGGTTTATTTTTGAGGGCGTTACAGGAGAGGAAGTTAGAGTGAGAGAGCTAGATCCCAAGCTTGATCTTTAGAGTTCGAACCGTTAGATCCGTGTTTTAAGGTTAGATTCGTGATCTACTCTTGTTGTTCTTTATGATCATATAACCACATTGCATGACTTAGCATGATTCATAAGCCATGCATTGATTTTAAGATCGGTTTTAGAAAGAGAAAATGGTGTTTTTGTATTCTTGAAGAAAAGTCTTGTTTTGATCCAAAAGTTTGTAGCAAGTTCCATGATTTTGTGTTTGTTTTCAAGAAATCTTCAAGTTTGGATACCCAGGTTCATGTTTTCGAACTCACCTCATGAAATCTCAGATTCTGAATGAAGAAGTTATGATTTTAGCATTTATGTTCTTCATGTTCATGTTCTTCAAGTTCTTCATGTTCATCAAGAAAGGAACCCAAATTTTCCCGACTTCATTTCCCTGAATGTGGCCATCGGGACCATACCTCGGCCAAGAGGTGTGGGACCTCGGCCAAGACCTGGTTGGTACCCAACATGTTTTTCCGTGATGGGAAACAGTGTTTCAACTCCCCAGCATATGTTTTGCTTTATCTTAACTTGGTTTTGGAAAAAAAATGCCGAGATCATTTGCCCTCATGTAAAGCTTGTTCTAGGGTTGCATTGCACATCCATCTTTGGGCATTCTTTCTTGTCTTCTTGAAATGCATTCAATAGACTTTGCCATGTATTTGTAGGTCTTGGATTCTTGCCTTAACCCCTACACCCCGAAGAGCTATGTGAGTGGTATTTTTAATAAAGCTATGTTATAAAGTTTTGATAAAGTTTTGCTTTGTTTTGGAAAAGTATTTGATCAAGCATGAATGATTATCCCTAATTTTTTGTATCAAGTATTATGTTCGTTTTGATGACATTTTTGGAAAGTCCTTAGTATTAGGGGACTATAATGCAACTAGCGCGTTTGTTTTTGAAAGCCCTTAGTGCTAGGGGACTATAATGTAACTAGCGCGTTTGTTTGAGATATCTCCTTTGTTTTGCCACAGACGATTCACCGCTTAGGTTTGTCCGGAATGTCATCCCTTGTATTATGTAGATGTTATTAAACATCCCAAGAAGATTTGAAAGATTTGATTGATGAATTTGATTCATTCCATGCTTTGTTACAAGCTTCGATATGTATTGTTTTGATAAAGATCTCGGATATCATTCATTCAAACATTTATTAATTATATCATTTATTGAGTATCCAAGCTCACCCTCTCCTTATATATATGCAGGTGACGAGCTAGAAGGCGGTGACGCCTAGATGTTATTGCAAGATGTTTTGGGTTCATGTTTTGCTAGCATCTTGAAGATCATGCTTCTTGGCTTTGTAATTTATTTCTTTTGTATATGTCGGCTCGAGAAGTCTTTTGATCAAGATGTATCATGTACTTTATTTTATTTGTATCCAAGTTATAAACCATGTGTTGATGTATGTCATTTCATTTGATTTATGCACAGCTCTTGTGGACTATTTAGATTTAAATTTATTGCTTCCGCATATATAAGCCCCATATGTATACTCTGATTGTGTGTGACTTTGCATATTGGCCTTTGGTAATCTCGGATTACTAGCCATCACGGTACCATTCTATTAGGGGCGGAATGGGGTCGTGACATCCATGTCCTCAATCTCTGTTTTTTTCTGGTTCTTGTATGTTGCAGGTAGATTTCATTGTTGCCATGAAGCAATTCTTTGCCTACACCTGATCCCTTCTGACCTCCTTTATTCCTGTTTCCTGTTTGTTGAACCCGTTGTTACCTCGGCTTCGCTTCGGCGAACTGTTTCTTTTCTCTTGTTTGGATGCCTTTGTCCCCGGCGTGTTTTCCTCGGCTCTGGCATATTTTTCAATTCTAGCCATGAGTTCCTCCATACTTTTTGGCAATGTCTTTGCCAAGGACTTTCGAAGTGGATAATCATCTTTCAGGCCGTTCTTGAAAGACACGACCGCCACCTCTTGGTTGCACTCAGATATTCGGTTGAACACCTCATAATACCTTTTGGCATAGGCCCTAAGGCTTTCATCCTTGCCAATTCTCAAAGCCATCAGGGCGTCCACCTTTAATGGTTATAGTTTGTTTGTCACAAACTTGGCTACGAACATCTCGGCCAGGCCTTCCCAGGTTTTCACAGTTCCTTTTGGGAACTTGTGAAACCAGTTCGATGCAATTTCCTCGAAGGACGAGGGGAACGCCTTGCAGAGCAACGACTCATTCCTGGTGTATAACGCCATCGAGTTCAGGTACAAGCCGACGTGGAAGTTCGGGTCTGACTTACCGTTGTATATCTGGAATCTCGGCATGTGGAATCTCTTCGGGGCTTCGAATTTGTCCAATTCTACCGAGAACGGCGTTCTTAGCTTGACCAAAGAAGTTATCTCGGCGTTTTGTCACTTTCTCTGGAGGTCATCACTCAGATCCTCCTTGGTTCGCCCAGGAGCTCGACTATCTCCGGATTTCAACATTTTTGGTGCACTACTGCCCGTGTCATTGTGAGTCCTTTTGGACCTTCCTCCATTGGTCATGTCGAAACAAAGTTCCTTTCCTTGAACATCCCGGTGTTCCTTGGTGTAGGTTTCTTTCGTTTGACGTGTCTTCTGGGATTTTCCCTTCCTTGATTCTCCTCGCCTGACCTCTCTTAAAGGCCGGTGAGAGTGTTTCTTGGTTCTATCGTGCTGAGGAGTCGCAGGAATTGTTCTCTGCCCCCCTGTCTGGGCATCTTTTTTGGCCGCTGGAATCGGTGTATCTTGTAACGGAAACGGTGGTTGCATAACGTTGTTCTGCATTATGAAATTGACGATCGTTTGCAGATCCGCCAATTTGTTCGCCATTCCCTTCACTTCGTCGTCCTTCCGCAAGCATTTTTCTTTCCATACCTGGAGGTCGTCCTCGTTATAATATCCGCTTCGGTCTGATTTCTTTGGCACGTCGCCCTCCTAGGCGACGTCTTTTTCTTCGTGGTCCTTATCACGAGTTTCTTCGTTGCAGTTGTCTTCTTCGACGTCAAGGTCAACATGTTTCCCACTCCAAGTAAGGATGTCGTCTCCAACCTTATTTTTCTGTCGGTCGTTGGCCATCTATTTTATTTTCTTTCCTACAGACGGTGCCAAATTGTGGGTGTTGATTTCTGACCACACAACCAAAAGGGGGAACTCAGCTGGAGAGCAACGGCAGAATAGATTAAGCCTAAACAACCTGTCACAGAAAGATAAGAATCCCGCGGTGGTTCGTCCACCCGAGGGCACTCCGACGATCAAGTCAGTAAAATATCTCTCAAAGATAGCCAATAGTGCTTAACTCACTAGACAAAGCATAAAAGACATACCTTAGACTCATGGGGTGCCTCAATTTTATAGCCAACACAATCCTAGTCCCAATAGAAGCCTAACTCTAATGGACTTAGGATTACTGCTAATCTTGGACTCCTAGTAGGATTAGGATAAACTCTCTAAGAGTCTTATCTTTACCCAAACTGAAGTCTTCTCCCATTTTAGGACTCTTGTCCCTTATTCGCTTATCCCGAATTCCGGTATTCTCGCAGATAACCTCGGCCTAGCCGAGATCATCTCAGCATCATGACCAGGACACGCGGCACCTCGGCTGACACTTTGATGACACCTCGGCCACGTGTCGTCATTCAAAATATATGTCCCCACGAGAAATTACAAAACAGTAAAAGGTGGGGAAAATAATTACTAAAGGATGTGGGGTGTAATTCACATAAAAAATTGCACCTCCAACTTTTTGTAATTATTTTTAGTTCATTAGGCTAAATGGTAATTTCCCCAATTGTAAATTCACTTTGCAAGTACATAATCATTACACACATATTTATCTGAGAGTTTTTGGGGAATGATTTTCCACCGGTTATAACTGGTTAACAAGTGGGCAATGATAGAGACCACTAAAAGTGGTGCTCTAAAGCAACCACTAATGATGTGGCATCTACTTTTTCAAAAAAAAAAAAAAAAAAAATAGACACAACGACACTATGGTAGTGGGTGGGACCCACTGCCACATTATTAGTGGTAGCACTAATTAGTGCTCCCACTCATTTTCTATACAGAAAATGCTATTTTTGGGTACCACAGTCGGACCCGAGATGGTTAGTTGATTGTTGCTTGGGTGGATAGAAACATGGTGAGGAAATGGCCAGTTTTTTTTTTTAGTTCTTTCCTAGGTTTAGGGATGACAATAGGACTTAATGTGGTGAATATTAATTCCCCATCTTTATTTCCCTATAACAAATTTTTCCCATTTCCCATTCTTCATTCTCAATGAATACTATTCTCCCCATCTCTTAATAGATTTGAATTTTCTCCGCCCCAAATAAAAAACCCAACTTTCACAGATTGCAGACTCAAATTGCTCTTCTTTATATTAAAAAAATAAAAATAAAATTATCCCTATAATTGGTACAATAAACTCCCTTCAAAATCAAAATCCAAAAATTCAGCCCGCAGTGAACTCGAATCTTGGTCCATTTACATTATGAGAGAGAAGAATACAAAAATTGAAACTATACTCCTGCCAAACAGCATCACAATTTCACAAAGCATTCGATAGTTCACAAATGCGAAATACCACAATAAATTTCCAAAATCAAACAAATTATTTCAAAATGCAACATACTTAAGGCGTTGAAGATCAAGAATAGCTCTGGTTGAAGACCAATTATTTGCTGGTAAACCGTGTAACCTCTGAGTAGTCGAAAAATCTCCGAGTCTCTTACATCGAGTTTGCCTGGAGGAGTTGCAACAGAGGCTGACAAAATTGACGAACAAGAGTCCGCTTGTGTTAAAGACGAAGACTGAAGAAGAAGAAGAAAAACGAGGTTTGAGAGACCACCGTAGTAACGCCAATGAAGATCACCGCCGGTAGATCTTTGCCTTCGCAAATCGCCGACCCATATCTTATGAATGAAATCTGTGATGCTACTGTGGGGAAACACAACGTATGGAAAAATGGACGGGTACCCATCCTAACCCACCATATCCTATAAACATTTTAAAAAGTCACTTAATTGACCCGACGGGTAAAAAAAGGGGGGTAATATATTTGAATCGGATCTCTGGATATCATAAGGTAGGTTCCCCCATTGCCGTCTCTACTCAGGTTGAGTATTGGTTAGGAAAATGAGTAAACCTTGTTGTATTTTTATTTCTATTTTTTTTTTAAATCACTTAAATTCCACATGCCAGGGTCTTGAGGAGACCAAATCCAAGTGTATAGATACTCATACAACTTTTCTAGTCTGGATTTCACATCATTATCCACATCCACAGAGCAGCAGCACTTGCACTGCTAAGAAGAAGAAGGTCCGACAACCAGTCGCAACGGCAGCCGCCATGAGGAGTTCGGATCCGCCGATGGCTAAGAAGGTGAATCACGAGATGGACGAGATGTTTGGCGATGTAAGAGTTGACTCCTACTACTGGCTCCGCGACGATTCTCGTTCTGATCCCGATGTCCTCTCTTATCTCCAACAGGAAAACGATTACACCGACTTCCTCATGTCTGGTACTATCCATTCTATCTCTCTCTCTCTCTGGCTATGGGCCTATATGCCTATATGTCTATGCCTATGCATTAACCTATGAAGTAAATGGCGGCTTTTCCTAAATTAAGCTAAAATAGCAACTTATTTCTCAAATTAAGTCTAGTTTGGACGGAATTGCCAAACTAAGCTAAAACGCTTTCACCCTTTACCTAGCCCTCGCGCGGAAAATTTGTAAAATCGTAAACGCCTGGTTACAAACTACACTTTTAATTAAAAGACGTGGTTACAAATCACGCTTTTAATTAATTTTTTTTTCTTCATAAAACGTGATTACAAATCATGCTTTTTAAGTAAATTTTTTTTTTTGAGAAAACATGGTTCTAAACCACGCTTTCACCCTTTACGTAGCCCTCGTGCGGAAAATTTGTAAAATCGTAAATGCTTGGTTACAAACCACACTTTTAATTAAGAAGACGTGATTACAAACCATGCTTTTAAAGAATTTTTTTGTTGTTGAGAAAACGTGATTCTAAACCACACTTTTACTGTTAACCAAATAAAGTGTGAATGGTATCCAAATGTGAAAACGCGTTTGAAAACACGTTTTCAACAAACACTAAACCCAGCACTCTTCATTCTACCACTCTCTCTCACACTCACATCCATATATAATTTTTAATATATATAAATTTTATTTTATAAAATTAAGACCAATATTAAATAAATATATATATATATAATAATTTATAATAGCAAATAATAATCAACTATATAATTTATATATAATTTTGAAAAAAAATAACTTTTATTGAAAAAATAACTTTTTTTTTCAATTAAATTTTTTTTCAAATAAAATTAATTGAAAAAAAAATTGTTAATAAAATTTTTAAATTTTTGTTTAAAAATCAACGTAAACTCATTTTTTGAATTTACGTTTTTTCCTCAAATTTACAAATTAAGACAACCATTTATAAACCAAAAAAATTATCAAACAAGTTTTTATGATAAGTTTTTAAATTTTTATAAATATAAATTGAAAACTGAAAACGAAATGGTTACCAAACATGCCTCAGATGATAAAAATTAATTTGGTTAAGAAATAAGAAATAATTATCATTTAAGGGTAAAAAATAATTATCATTTTAACTTTTGGGCAGGTTATATACATACGTATGGTTGTTTCAATTTAATTTGTAAAAAATTATTTTTAATCACTCGAAAGATCTAAATTATATAAAAATGATTTATATTTACAAAAATTATAAAAATTATATAGTTAATTATTATTTGCTATTATAAATTATTATATATATATATATATTTAATATTGGTCTTAATTTTATAAAATAAAATTTATATATGGATGTGAGTGTGAGAGAGAGAGAGAGAGAGAGTGTGTGTGTGTGTTAGAATGAAGAGTGCTGGGTTTGAGTGTTTGTTGAAAACGTGTTTTCAAAACATGTTTTCACATTTTGTTTAAAAGCGTGGTTATCATCCATGCTTTATTTGGTTAACAGTAAAAGCGTACTTCGGAATCACGTTTTCTCAACCAAAAAAAAAAAATCCTTAAAAGCGTGGTTTGTAACCACGTTTTATGGAAAAAAAAAAAATTAATTAAAAGCGTGGTTTGTAACCACGCTTTTACGATTTTACAAATTTTCCACGCGAGGGCTAGGTAAAGGGTGAAAGCGTGGTTCACAACCACGTTTTAGCCTAGTTTGGGAATTCCGTCTAAACTAGGCCTAGTTTAGAAAATAGGTTGCTATTTTGACTTAATTTGAGAAAAGCCCCAAGTAAATGTATCTGATTTCATCATTAAGATTGATTATCATCATGGATGACCTCGTGGGAGATTTCCACCTGTTACTTTGACCCCCTGTTTCTTTAGGTCATTTGATTTTTTCATGATCTTTCTTGCCATTCCCCCACTTTTTGAAGACATTGTGCCTGAGGCCACGATCAATGTGTTGGTTCTTGTGTACTCTGACAAGTACCCTGGGTCCAATGGGGGGTTTTGGGGGCCTCCCCCAAGGGATGGGGGTCCAGGGGTTTACTTTTTTTGGGGTACTTTGGTAATTTTATGTTGCTTCCACGTTCTCCTAATTTCTATCCTTTATAAATAGAGCAAGGGGCAAATCTTGTACTGTAGAGAGTTGTATTTGTTTTCCCATTATAGTGAAAAACTGTTGCAGCGGTGGACATAGCCCTATTATGGGGTGAATCACGTAAATTTTTATGTTTCTTGTGTGTGATTGCTTTGATTCGTTTTAGTTTTATTGTTTGCTATTTTTTGTCTCACCCATTCTGGTTAGGAAGAGTCGATTTCCTAACACAATACACTAAAGACAATTAAAGAAAAATGAGTATGCCAAAGACAGAAATCGAAGAACCATGGCTTTTATTAAATGAGGAGACTCACATTGCTTGGTCTAGAATAAAGGCCTTATAGGATTTTATTCACTCACATCACATGTAAGAGAGGATGCTTGGTAATTAGCTTCAAGCGGTTTCTCAAATTTGCTCATTCATTTATTGTCAAAAGACCAGTTAGATGGAGGATTCAAGCTTTGGATCCAAATAAATGTAGGTTTGGACCTTTTAAATCACATTCCTCTCATTTAAACTGGCCCACACTCAAGTAAGCAAACAAAGCAAAGAAAACAATTGAGAAAGCATGCTACATCCCAAAGCTGAAGTAAGTAAATAGTTAAAAGTCGTGTAAAATTTATCCACACTCGATATAGCATCAAACTTTATCTATCTATTTAGGATTGACATTTCTGGACCGGTCTTCAACTTTAGTGTTGTGAGTAAGGCCTAAATCACCCGATATACCTAGGTGACTAGGCAAATTGTGCTCTAGCACACAAATTGGCATTCTGATATGAAATTCAGGTAAAATCCGTGAATTGAATACTAACTCAATAACAAGTTGCCATGTGTGCATGTTATCGTAGTCCCAATCAAACTTAATACTTCGCCAAACACCTTCCAATGTACCAAAGTGGTGTTGGTGGCTCATACACGCGACCATAGATGTAGACATCTCATACTTTAACAACTGCACCACTAAAGCACTTTGTAAATAAATGCAACCATATACTCCCTCCGTCCAATAGTGTTTGTCCTTATTTCCAATTTGGGATGTACCCAGTATGGTTCTCTTTGAAAAGTGAAAAGAACTTTGTTGTTTGTTGTTTGTTGTTTGTTGTCATGAATTGACCTCATTTTCTTTCCTCTTCAACTCTGATCACACACAATTATGAGTTAGAATTGGAAATGGTTATGTTAATGGTATAGTTGTTGATGGTATGGAATTAGCTTGGTGCAGACATATTTGTTGCAATTTTTTATTTATTTTTTTTCCAGATTGTCTCAAGAATTTATTGATTATTTAGGTTGTCCAGTGGGTGCACATTCTGGATAAGTAAATTATCTTTGTTGCTGGAGCAAAATAGAAATGCCATTCCGTTAGTGCATATGTTCTTCTATGTTATGAGAACATTTTGGGGGAGGCCATGACTCTGATGCATCAAATTTTAAGGCCAGATTGGTTTTGACTTATAGTTGGGGGTAGGGCTGTTTATAAAACTGATTAACCCATTCAAACTGACCAAATTGAAATGATCCGACAGTCTATGGTTGGTTTCTCCAAGTTAAACAGTTGGTGGCGGATGATACCAACCAAAAAAACAATTGCCGGTTTGGTCTGCGGATTTGAAGCATTCCATCCGACTAAAATCCGATTGACTGAATTATATGTTCTCTGAATGTTTTTACAGGTGGTGCATTCATATTAGTTGAAGAATTTGTCCTTTATCACTTGTTATACAATTGTCTCATTTTAAATTAATGCTCTTTTTTCTAGATCAGAGAGCTGAGACTAAGGTTTTAAAAAGCGGCCGCAACCGTTACGTAATGCCGTTACGTAACAGTTTTGGTGGTTACCGCCACCCGTTACGGCCGCTTTTGCAGTGTGATTGAGATTCACAGGTGTGTCGGCCGTAGCGGTCGTAACGGTGCTGTAACAGCCGTAACGGCCTGTTACGCACCGTTACGTAACGGTTCCAAACTGGTTCTTTCGAAAAAACACACAAAAAAAAGCTGAAAATGGGGGAAGAGGGATAGAGAGAAGAGGGAAGATAAAGAGAGAAAATGGATGAGCAAGAGATAGAAAGAGAGAAGAGGGAAGATGAAGAACATGTTATTGATTTGTTGAAGCCGTAAGACCTATGCTATTCTATTCAACTGCTATCACTCAACCATTTTGTTTGTGTGTGTCTATCTATATATTGTTTGAAAATAATAATAATAATAAGTGTGGTCATTATCTATTTGGCTTGGTTAAAATATGTATATATACATATACATTTATTCTCTTACTTTTGTCATTGGTTAGTTAGTGATTGATTTTTTGTATAATATAAAGTTATTAATTATTAAAATAAAATGTAAAAAACTCAGTTTATAGTGATTTAAAAATATAAAATATATTGGATCATACTTAAAAATTTACAAAAATTGATCAATATTTATTTTAAACCCAATAAATATGATCATGGAAAAAAAATATGCCTATCGGTAAGTTTTTTTCAAATTGTGTGAAAAATAAAAAAATTTACGGTTCCGGTTACCGCAACTGTTAAGTTAAGGCCTTTACACCCCGCAACCGCAACTGCGCCACCGTCACTGTTACGGCGACCGCAACCGCTTTTCAACACCTTGGCTGAGACCTTTACTTTATTACTTTATTTTCTTGCTAAGAGAGCCTTATCATTTCCAATGCATAAGGTTGATAGCCTTTTTTCTCTCTTCCCTATCCCTCTCTCACTTATCACTCTTATCCTCTCCCTCTCTCTTCCATTATTCTGAAGTTCTATTTACCCCTAGTCTCCTCGCTCTTCGTATCCTCTCATCAAAATTACTCTCACCCTAATCTCATCTCTCTCACTTCTTCTATATCTTTGAGTTTCTATGTATCTCTCATGGAGGCTGAAGCCATGAAAGGATTTGGTAGTGGTGACGCTGAGATACTTGGCGGAGATGTGTGTTGAGATCGTGATAATGATGCTAGCGGTGAAATGGTGATATTGATGGAGGCAGTGATCATGATCTTCTCATTCTCTCTCCTTCTCTAACTGTCTTTTCCCCCCTCTCTCATCCTCACTCCCCTAGCCCCCTTTCCGAAATATCCATTGATCTTGATGGTGGTTTGTTGTAGTACCAACTGATGTCCGAAACAATTTTTCTACACCCAAAGTGGCCAGGTTTGAATGATAATTGGGTTGAAATCAGTTGGCAAAGTCTCCAATCCGAGGTTGTTGGTTCGGGTGATGGTTGGCTAACAAATCTGAACTGGACCGCCCGTGAACAGCCCTAGTTAGGGGGATAGAGCTTGAGTGTTTGTCCAAAATCTTGAAGGTTGGACCATGGTTCAAATTGTGAATTGGGTCAATCCAGTTTTCAGAGAATCAATAACTTGAGGTTAAGGAAAACGTAATGGGAAAAGAAAGAAAATAGAAGCGGAAAAGGCTAACATAAAAGAAAATGGTGGGGGGAAGAGAAGAGAAAGCATGCACAGTTTTACCTTGGTTCTTGAGCACTCTCACCAAAGAGTAGATGCAACACAATTGTCACATACAAGTGATGTGTGCTGATACAGTTAAAAAAGATTAATTTGTACTGGAAGAAGTAGGAGTGCAATATGGTTTAAGAATTATTTCTGGATCCTGTATTAAAACACTTAAACAAGTCATGATTATAATATTTATTAAGGATGTCAACTTATCCTTGAAATGGGTGAGTTTGTAATTGTTCCATTGCTCTTTTAGGGACCAAACACTTAGAAGACCAGATATATGCTGAGATAAGGGGACGAATCAAGGAGGATGACATTTCTGCTCCAATACGCAGGGGGCCTTACTACTATTATGGAAGGACCTTGGAGGGAAAGGAATATATTCAGCATTGCCGCTGCCTAGTATCTGACAATGGGGCTCCACCCTCTATTTATGATGTTTTGCCAACTGGACCAGATGCTCCTCCTGAGCATGTTATACTCGATGAGAATGTAAAGGCTCAAGGGCATGCATTTTATAGCATTGGTGCTTTTGAAGTAAGAGCAACTTCTCTTTTGCATTCATTGTGTTCAAATATAGAACAACTTCTCTTTTGCATTCCTTGTGTTCAAATATTCTGGGTTTTCTCTTTCCATTAGTAGCTCCATTTTAATTCTTACTTTTCTGTCCTTTCCTGTCATTTTTCTTAATCTCCAGGTTAGTCCAAATAATAAGTTGGTAGCATATGCAGAAGACACTAAAGGAGATGAGATCTACCACGTTTATATCATTGATGCTGAGACTGGAACGTGTGTGGGGAAGCCTCTAGTTGGTGTCAAATCAAATATTGAATGGGCAGGTGATGATGCTTTACTTTATGTTACAATGGATGCAACCCTTCGTCCAGAGAAGGTATGATTTTTTAATTTGAACTATGTTTGAGTGAACTCTGATTGCCTCACAACTGCTTGAGCCTTTCTCTCTTATCTTGCTTAATTATTTTATGAGATGTGGACTTGGCTTATAGTTGGTGTCTGCTTCTCCCTCTTCCTTCCGATTCTAATAGCTTAACTAACAAGATCTAGCTCAATTGGTGTAATGTTGTTTTGCTAGGGCGATTGAGATCTTTTTTTCATACTCTTTGTTGCGCCATTGAAGGTTTAATAACTAATGCCTAGCTCATTGGTAACAATCAGCACTATCTCTAATCCTCTTCTCTTTTCAACAAGAAGAAATGAAAGGATCTCTATTTGTTCTGTTTTGTCTTGTGAAGCACTTGAGAGCTAGAGACCCCTTTTATGACTTACATTTTCATTTCATAATGGTCTTGTCTTGTATTTGAGTTATAAAATATCGAGAAGTTCAGATATGTTGTTTTTTGGCTTGTTAATTTGTTTTGCGAAATTGTAAAGTCAAAGCTCTTGTGGAAACCTCAAGTAATCAACCAAGATTGACGATTCATCTTTAGGACTGTTGGTTGACGGGCATTGAGGAATTTGTTAATTTGCATGTCCTGGAGGTAACACATGGCACTCATTAAGCGCTTTTGCTACCATACCAGTCGTACACTGTATGTTAGTTAATTTTTATCACGAAGGTGATCAAGTGATTCATTTTCTTTTTAATGAACTTCATTTGTCATCCAGCTCAACCATGCATGTTGAGAAGCAATCCAAACACATAGGCAGCATCCCTAGCCACAAAGTGCCCCAATGTTGAACATACGAAGACCAAGGTTACACAATGGAAGGAACCAACCCATCTAACACAAAAGTGACCATAGGCTACGATGTCGCTCATCACGCAACCTGAGTATGACTTGCTGCTATAAAGGCATCTATGATAATAGCTCATTGAATTCTGATGCCCTGAAACCAACTGCAAATGAAACTCATGCCAATGCAGCTTAAAAGCATCTCACTGAACCAAGAAACTAAACAACGGTCTTGTTATTGTCTTTACATTGTGGCACGCTACCCCTTCCCCCAAAGAGAGACCCATGCAATACTCTTTCACCAGAGGGGCAACTGTTAGGTGGCAACTCTTTTTTCATAGCAAGAGTTTCCCTGTGAGGCGCTCGAACTCCTCTGTTTTCTGTAAATTAGTGCCACCTCTAGAATGAAAAACTCCATTATTCTCTGCACTTTCATCATTGCACTCATAAATTTCAAATCTGCAAACTACTCTTGATCAAGTAAATTGGCCTTCTCTAGCCAAACTTGAGCTTTAACTCCAGATGAAATGATGATATTAGCCCTCTTTCTTCCACCCACCACCTACATTGAATCTTTAGGTAATACACCCCTATTGTTCGTAAGCTTTTCAACCCATGCCATAGAGCTACTTCGGAAGAAGACATATCCATCTATTTACCATTACTTCTAGTATTGTGACCTTATATTTGTGTACTTTTAATTATAGTCACATGCAATTCCATGTACCAAATTTCAGTTTTAGATTGTTGCAACTTCTGTAATTCAACCAGGAAATAATGCTCTTTGTTTAGTTTACTTGCAAAAGGAGAAATTTTACTTTTGCTTACAAAATTTTCTAAGGGTCTGTTTGATTAGAAAGAAATAAATGGTGGAAAGTGAAAATGATAGAAAGTGAAGAGAAAGAAAAGAAACGAAAAGAAAACATATTTTCTTATATGAATTTGATTAGGATGAAAATTTTACAATGAAAAAGAGAGAAATTAAGAATTCTAATTATAAGTAACTACTTTTATAAACAAATTTAAAGTTTCTTGTATTTTTCTGTGTTTTCTGCAACTCAATTACCATGCTATCATGGATTGTACAAGAAAATTAACTTTCTTGTAACTTCCACCACTTTCACGCTAAACCTTCTCATAATTTTTTATTTTTATTTTTTTTCATTTCTCTCACTTTCCACCACTTCTATTCTAAGCAAACTTTGGCTAGAACTTTTCTAATTGGCATGTTTTTCTAATGGTTCTTTTACTATAAGTAGGTGTGGCTACATAACTTGGGGATGGAACAATCAAGCGACTTGTGCCTTTATCATGAAAAAGATGACATGTTCTCTGTCGGAGTTGAGGCTTCTGAGAGCAAGAAATTTTTGTTCATTGCATCTGAAAGTAAAACTACAACTTTTGTCTTCTATTTTGACATTTCAAAGCCTGAAAACGGGCTTATGCAATTGACACCTCGGCTAGATGGTATTGACACGTCAGTTAGCCATCGTGGAAATCATTTTTTCATCAAGAGGAGAAGTGACCAGTTTTTCAATTCAGAATTACTAGCATGCCCACTGGACAATATATCTGCAACCTCAGTTCTTCTCCCTCATCGGGAAAGGTAATATTAAATCTTTGCTTTCTTACAACTTGGTGGTAGCATTAAATTAGCTCTTATTTTGTTCGTATTATAGTGTAATCTTCACAGTTATAACTTACTAGTTACAACAATGATATCAACATAAAGGGTTTGAATTGAATATTGTGCACCCATACACAAAGTAACTTTTTTGTGCTAGCAAAGGACACAGTGGATACTTGTAATCCTAAGAAATGTGATCCAAATTAGTGGTCGATCTTAACTTGGTCAAGTAACTGCTCTTCGAACATAAGGATATCATAGTGGGTGTCGCTGCTCAAAACTGTGTCAAAAGAAATATAAAACATTAATCTCTTGCAGCAAATGGTTTGTGTAGAAGAGTTAGATGTTTGTTTGGATTTTCTTATAGTGTATACAGTTTGAGGTCGTGACCTAGAGCAATGACGAGTGCTTTCCATTCCCAATGCTTTGGCGTGGGGTCATTTTATAGGAATTAACCTCTTCACAAAAAGAGGATAAAACTCCTTCCTTCGTTGGAACGGCATTTTTGAGTTAAGAGGAAATTAGAAATGCAATATTTGAATGGGAGATGGATAAGTACAAGGACCGGATGGTTTTTCTATGATTGTATTTCAAGATTGATGGGATGTGGTTAAGCATGATTTTGTTGAAACCGAGACTTACTATATCCATGTGAATTATGTTATTTTTTTATTGGGGCGATCTCTGAAAAGATAGATTGCCCATCTCTTGGTGAATTTTTCGAAATTGAATTGTGAATGCTTGCACAAATGCTACTTTTTATTTGTTTGATCCCCAAAAAGGAGAATTCCTTGAAGATTTGTATTTTTCAACAAATTACTTTGATTACATCTTTGTACAAGATCTTAGCAAAACTTCTTTCAAGTAGATTTATAGTGGTTTGAAGGATACAAGATCAGGGTGCCTTTGTGGAGGGGAGACAGATTTTGGATGTGGCTTTTATAGCTAATGGGTTTGTGGAGTACAAAAGTACAAACAAAGAAGGAATTATCATTAAAGTAGATTTTGATAAAAGCATATGATCACTTGGAGTGGGATTTTTTGGACTTTTGCGTGAAAGGGTTTTGATCTTAGATGGAGGAATTGGATTAAGAGGTGTTTGTTTTCTTTTAGCTTTTCAGCTATAATTATTGGCAAGGCTAGTGACACCTTTATGGCTTCTAGTGTGCTTAGGCAGGATGACCTTTGTCTCCATTTCTATTATCTCTAGTTGTTGACGTGTTAGTGGACAGTTTTGTGATAGGGAGGGATGAGATCTCTATGTCTCACTTACAAATTGCAGATGATATTTGCTTTCGGTTTTGAAGGTTTTTGAGTTGATTTTTGGGTTAAGAGTAAATTTGAGTAATAGTGCATTAGTGGGATCAATGTCCTGCAAGTTAGATTTTAAGGGTTGGTATGACTTTTGGGATGTCCATTGAATCATTGCCTGTGAAGTACCCAAATCTTCCTTTGGGGGGTAGTCTAGGTCTTAAACATTTTGAGCTCCAGTAGTAGAGGAAATTGATGGAAGGTTAGAATGAATGGAAGAGGGGGCGATATACTTTGGTCCAATTTGTTTTATCTAGTGTGCCTATTTATTGTGTGTCTTTGTTTAAAATTCTTACAGAAGATTAATGGAGAAGTGGTTTCTTTACTAAAAAGCAAAGGGGGTCATAATATTTTTGCTCAGTATATTTGCTTGGAAAGTGGTTATGGAGATTTCTCATTGAATGTGATTCTTTATGGAATTATGTTGTTAAAAGTAAGCATGGAAAGTAGTATAACAATTACTGATAAAAGTGAAGGATGGATTAAAGGATGATTTTCTGATTTTGTGATTAAGCGGTTGCTTAAGATGTTTTATTTGACAATTTTGCTTCCATTGAAACAAGTCATGCTGATTTTTGGTTTGTATTAAGTCCATTGCTATCTCGAAACATTTAGATGTCTTTCGCTTTGACAAGTTGTCCAGTTTTTTGTTAGCTTTCATGTTCTATTGGTGGAGAATTGGGAATGTATTCATGATGTTGTACTTCTAATTTTCCATCTTTGAAAGTGTGACTTAGGATTGACAGTTTTATGACCATGTATATAATGTATAGAATGAAAACTCATTGAAGACATATTGAAAGCACATACACGAGCTCAAAGACACTAAAAGTTCGAATACAAAGACGCAAGAGATAATCATGAAGAAATGTCTTCACCAACATGATAAGGCTTAGTATGGATGGCAAGATTCTTGAGGGGGGAGTGGGAATGAGATTCCAGGTTGTCATGATTCAACTGTTTGAAACGGATTGGATTGGGAAAGTGATCCCTGATTACCTACTCAAGCTGGAATCACTTTTCCAAACTAAGCAGGAATCTGATTCTCACACTATGTTAAGATCACATTTGTGGAGGAATGTGAACCATTTAAGAGTAAAAACAGTCCTATAATTTTTAAAATTTTATCATTTTCCCATAGAGAATTCCTAAGTAAGCCAAATACTTGAACAATGCAGTAGTAATAGGATTCCTGGTAATGAGATTCTTAGTCGTTCCGTTTGATTCCTGTCATTCCAAACAGTCAAAACTGAATAGCGGGAGATATATTTGAGTTTATATTGTCAGAATACCCCTCTCAAGCAAGAAGTGAACATTTATCAAGAGAGTGTTGAATTAGCCCACTCATTGACACAAGCTTGGAATCAAGGAGCTAGTTTGAAAAAGCAAATATACAAGTCTTGATTGTGTATTTAGACACACGTTACTGTGCACATTTGTGTTGGACTTGGTATTGAATAGGTTGACAATAAGTTTTGGTAAACCTGATGTAGTTGTTTGATTGTGATAATTTGTGGTTGTAGATTAAGGGTGAGGCTAGGAACCTATTTTTAAAGGATTTGAAAGGTTGAGGGTGACCTTCTAAGTTGTAACACCTGATGTTGAGATAGTGAAGTTTTGTAGGATTGCCTAGGTACAAAACCTACAAGAATTTCTATTAGGAGGTCCTAGTAGGTTAGGTTGGTAGATTACCTAGATAGGAAATTCTATAGGATTGAACTTGTGTCAACCTATTGAAAACCATCTGTAGTGGGAAAAGGAAATACATAAATCTGACGGGAGTCAGTGTATGTAGGCATGAGTGTTATGCCGAACCACTCTAAATCATGTGTTCATCTCTCTTTAATGTTTGGCTGTAGGCATGAGTGTTATGCCAAACCACTCTAAATCATGTGTTCATCTCTCTTTAATGTTTGGCACTTTAAACTTACATTTGAATTTTGAATTGATGAGATGAGTGTGAACTTGTGTTGTGCCTTCATTTTATATTACTCAATTATGTTCATGAAAGAAGAGTTGAGGATTGTGTAAACTGTGTATAATCAATTTGTTCCAAAGCAACAAATTGTGTATGTGAATGAGTAGTTGAGTTTATACTAATTGATTACTAGAATTGATTGATTAAAAAATTGAAATTAGTTGTGAACTCGCAAACCCTCTCTAATTGGTCGTCGAAGATAAGTTAAATTGTTTTAGGGGTTTAGGGTTTTATCAAACATATGAATACTTGAAATATATCTAAAAAGATTTGAAAGAGACAATATTGACATGCCAAATTGGGTTAGAGGACTTAAAACTAGACAATGCCTTAAAAATAAGGGACAATTACAAATTAACTCCCAAAGTTTGATCCTTATAACAAAATTAATCCTGAACTTTTAATTTTGTCAATTTAAACCCTAAACTTTTGATTTGTTTTCAGTTTAAACCATTTGCCTATTTTCCTTAAGTAAAATTGATCGAAAAGGGTATTTTAGTCATTAAATTCAATGAAAATGGTATTTTAGATATTTTATGTATACCTACATTGAGTTTAATGACTTAAATACTATTTTTTCATCGGTTTTACTTAATGAAAATAGATGGATGGTTTAGATTGAAAACAAATCAAAAGATTAGGGTTTAAATTGACAAAATTGAAAAATCAGAGTTTATTTTGTTAAAAGGCTCAAATCTTGAGCGCTTTTTTTTTTTTTTTTTTGTGTAATTATCCCTAAAAATAATGATTGTCCTGTTCAATCCCGTTTAGGACACTTTCAGTATGTACTTGATCATTGACACAGAAAGGTTCAGATACTGACTACCCAAAGTAGTACTAGCTACTGAGTGCTGACTACTTACCTTCTCTGTTTACCCCAGAAAAAGAATTTTGCATTGAGGCATTTTGCTGTAGATCTAAAACTACAACTTGTGAGAAGAAAGTTTAGTACCTGAAAATCTACGAAACTTCTAAATATTAAGCTGTAATGCTGATCAGATAGTGACATTGAGAGCTTGTCGTGAATAATGATTGCATGATGTGCTTGTATTTTTTATTTCTACAAAGCCAAACTTCATCCTATGTCTGTTAGCAGGTACAACTAGATGATCTATGAGACATGGACACAGACACGGACACGGCACACGGCACCAACACGTGGACACACAAATTTTAAAAATGAGGGACACGACACGCTGGGAACACGCTCAATATATAAAAAATTTTAAAAAAATTATTTTTAATTATTTATATTATTTATTTATTTACTTTAATATCAAATATCATTCTCAATTTTTTTCAACAAATAAAAATAATTTATTCTGTATGTTAATGTTTAGCAAACAAGAATATAAAAAATATAGAAAAAAATAAAGGTTTTTTTTTTTTAATTACTAAAAACAAAAAAGGTAAAAAAAGAAAAAGAAATAAAGAATAAAAGAGGGAGAGAGACAGTAACACGAAGAGGGGAGAGACAGAGTCGAACAAAAAAGGAGAGAGCGAACAAGAGAGACGAACAGAGAGAGAGAGAGAGAGATGGAAGAAACGAAGAATAGAGCACTGAATAGAGGGAGAGAGAGAGTCGAAGAAGATGAATAGGTTCGATGATGAACATAGAGCACCGAATAGAGGAGAGAGAGAGAGAGAGAGAGAGAGAGAGTCGAACACACAGATTGGAAGAACATTACCTCGATCTAGCCTCCTTGATCTAGACACACAGATTGGAAGAACATTACCTCGATCTAGCCTCCTTGATCTAGGTTTTCAACGGTTTTCTTTCCCTTCTCTCTCTCTCTCTC